>CM022299.1:441568130-442168130 GCA_011799875.1 Thinopyrum elongatum
GAGATAATTGACAAATGTGAGGGCTGTCAGTTCTACTCCAACATGTCCCACAAACCCGCTTCAGCCCTGAAGACCATTCCACTCATCTGGCCATTCGCTGTTTGGGGTTTGGATATGGTGGGACCTCTGAAGACTGGCAGGAGTGGTTTCACCCATGTGCTTGTAGCAGTCGACAAGTTCACCAAGTGGATCGAAGCTAAACCTGTCAAAAACCTGGATGCAAGTACTGCGGTCAGCTTCATCAGAGGGTTAACATTTAGATATGGAGTCCCACACAGCATCATCACAGATAATGGGTCGAACTTTGATTCTGATGAGTTTCGAGCTTTCTGTGCATCCCAAGGTACTCGGGTCGACTATGCTTCAGTCGCCCACCCTCAGTCGAATGGACAGGCAGAAAGAGCGAACGGTTTGATTCTCAAAGGTCTGAAACCTCGATTGATGCACGACCTCAAACATGCGGCCGGCGCTTGGGTAGATGAGCTACCGTCAGTCCTTTGGGGATTAAGAACAACACCAAATCGGTCGACTGGTCGAACCCCCTTCTTCATGGTCTATGGGGCTGAGGCTGTGCTGCCGAGTGACTTGCTTCACAATGCGCCCCGAGTAGAACTTTTTTCAGAAGCTGAAGCAGAACAAGCTCGAGAAGATGCTGTTGATCTTCTGGAAGAAGAAAGAGAGATGGCCTTGATCCGATCGACCATTTATCAGCAAGACCTTCATCGATTATATGCCAGAAATGTGAAGGGTCGAGCATTTTAGGAAGGGGACCTTGTGCTCCGAGTGGACCAGCAACGGCCTCACAAACTTGCCCCCGCTTGGGAAGGTCCCTTCATCGTCACCAAGGTGCTCCACAACGGAGCGTATCACCTCTACAATGTGGAGCATAATAAAGACGAGCCACGCGCTTGGAATGCGGAGCTACTCCGCCGTTTTTATACTTAAGTGTTCAGACTGATGAGATGTAATAAAGAGTACCTTTCAGTTCGTTTATCAAAGACATGGTTTTACAATCTCCTAAATGATTGTTGTTACTAATACATGTGTCCAAAATCCCCCAGTGGGTGGCTTAGCCGCGAACCCGATTCGCCTAAGTTTAAAAAATCCTACCGAGTGATGAGCAACCCTCTCACTCGGAGGCTTAGCTGCAGTCCTGTACTCGCCGAAGTTTAAAAAATCCTACCGAGTGATGAGCAACCCTCTCACTCGGGGGCTTAGCTGCAGTCCTGTACTCGCCTAAGTTTAAAAAATCCTACCGAGTGATGAGCAACCCTCTCACTCGGAGGCTTAGCTGCAGTCATGTACTCGCCTAAGTTTAAAAAATCCTACCGAGTGATGAGCAACCCTCTCACTCGAGGGCTTAGTTGCAGTCCTGTACTCGCCTAAGTTTAAAAAATCCTACCGAGTGATGAGCAACCCTCTCACTCGGGGTCTTAGCTACAGTCCTGTACTCGCCGAAGTTTAAAAAATCCTACCAAGTGATGAGCAACCCTCTTACTCGGAGGCTTAGCTGCAGTCCTGTACTCGCCTAAGTTTGAAAAATCCTACCGAGTGATGAGCAACCCTCTCACTCGGGGGGCTTAGCTGCGGTCCTATACTCGCCTAAGTATAAAACACGCTCCATCCTGATCTGCAAGGACGACGAGGTGCGGGTGGTCCGCGATCCTCTCCTCAGAACTGCATCACAAGAACAAAAGTCTGCTGTGAGTGAAGATACAATTTCCACTCGGAAATAAAAACAAGCATATTTAAAGGCAAACTAAGTTCGGACGAAGGAGTTTAAAGTACTCGGGCATCAGGCCCGAAGGAGTTTTACGTTTACAAAATCACTTGGCATACCGAGGCAAATTGAATCGGATCATAAAAGTTTCGTTCACTCTGCAGGGGGGCTGGCAGGCTCGACAAACTTGTCCAGGTCGATCCCATCTGCAATTCTAGTAGCAGCAGCAATAAAGGTCTCCATGAAAGACTGGAAGTCAAGTTTCTTGGTGTTGGCGACCTTGATTGCTGCTAGCTTCTCTTCTCTGGCTTCCTTGCAGTGGACACGAACCAGGGACAAAGCTACGTCAGCACCGCATCGAGCAGAGGACTTCTTCCACTCCTGCACTCGACCAGGAATCTCGTTGAGTCGAGTCATCAGAGACTCGAGATCATTTTGGAGCGTTTCCCTTGGCCAGAGCACTGTGTCAATCCGCAACACCGCAACCTTGAGTCGAGCGAGGTAATCCATGGCGCTGGAAAGGCGAGACTCCAGTCGGAGCACGTTCATGGCAGCTTCATCTTTGACGGGGGAGTTGATGGGGTCCAAGTTCGTCTCGACTCGCCCAGTCTCTTCCTCGAAGTCTTGACAGAATTCTGCACTCGCAGAGAAATAATGAGTCGACAGCAGTATGATGAGTCAACGAAAGCAAACCAATCAGACAGAGAAAAGTACCTTCAAGCATGGGAATAATTTTTTGGCGAGTCCTCCCAGATAGTTCTCCAGCTCGTCCCTCCTGCGGGTGATGTCTTCTACTTTGTCGGTCAGGGTCCGTTTGTCCTTCTTCAGACGGGTCACCTCTTTGTTGGCTTCATCAAGAGCAGCCTTCAGCTTGGTATTCTCTTCCTCCAGCTTTCCGGCCGAGGCCATCTTTTGGTCGGCAAGTGCCGTTTTGTCTTCGGCAGTTTTCTTCGCAGCCGCAAGGTCAAGGTCCTTCTTCTCCAAAGCCTGTCTCATTGTTTCTAGAAAGAATAACATTTGAATCAGAAAAAGGAGGAGAAAAGATGGAAAGAGAACCAGTCAACAAGCTTTCCTTACCAGCAGCGTCATCCTTGGCCTTCTGCAAGTTATTTTGAGCCAAGTCCAGGTCAAGATTGAGCTGGATTTGCTTCTGCTCCAAGTCAGCGAACCGGGCTCCAAGATCACAAGATTTCTGTGTTCAGAAGATAGTCAGTCGGCAGACACAAAGATTGGTTGCTTCCGAGCAATAAAGTAGCAAGTTCAAATAGTTCTAAGACTACTGCCGAATCGAACATTCGACAATAGTCTCGGGGACTACACCCAGTGGGTGCACTCAGCGTGCCCCCACTAGTCTGACTTTTTCAATCGACTTGGTCCGTCCAGTCAAAAAAAAACTCAGACCATAGCCAACTGCCCGCAGTCGACTACGGTCTCGGGGACTACACCCAGTGGGTGCACTCAGCGTGCCCCCACTAGTAAAGGTTCCACTCGGCATGATCTGCCCAGACCGAGTGGAAAAGTTCTGTTCAAAGACCCCTGCCGAATCAAACATTCGACGGCGGTCTCGGAGACTACACCCAGTGGGTGCACTCAGCGTGCCCCCACTGGTTCAGAGATTCAATCAACACAACCTAGTCGACTCAAGTGGAAAAACTACTCAACAGAAATTAAAACACCCAGTGGCTGTACAGACTAACAATGGGTGTGCAATTAAGGTTCCAAAACGCTCATCCACGGACGTCTTGCGGATAAAGCAGCAGTTTCTAAATATCATATCCTAACAGAACAAGCGTCAAGATGGAGTTCAGTCGGAAATAAGCTAACCTGGACATTGGCCTGAAGTGCTGAGCTGGCATCATAGGCAGCTTGACTGGCCTCACGCACCACTTTCATCTGCTCCATCATAATGCCTGCCTGGCGTATAGCTTCCTTGGCAGCACTCACTTGGTCTTCTGGGACGTGATGGGCGGTGAAAAGTGGAGTCGGTGTATCAGTTGCAGTAGCTTGAGAGCTTGAGGCATGAAGTTGCACAGATGAAGCAAGGGCCGGCACAGTCGACGATGAAGGACGACCACTCGACAAGGGATTCGCAAAAGTAACGGAGGCACGGTTGAAGTCCCCGGATTGCTGGATAGCTGGTTCCGTCGCCGGCGTCGACTGAGGCGTCTTGCTAGCTGGTACCTTCTTGACCGAGGTCCTGCTCCTCCTACCCACGAGCTTCTGTGGCTCATCTTCATCGTCGTCTTGAAGTTCAATAACATTTTGCGGAGCTGCAAAAGAATCGACCACAAGAGTTCAGTCGACTGTAGAATCGGCTAGCAAAGAAAAGACGAGATAACAGGGGTCATACCCGCTTTGGATGTGACCGCATCCTCCATCTCCTCGTCACCATCATCTTTGTAAGCAGAAGTCCCGGAGGTAGCAGCGCTGCAAATATCAAGGTTCACTCGGTCAATCAAGTGAATGGGTCGACAACTGATATAAGATTCTTGGAACAAAGGGTGAAAACGAAACACTTACGCAGAGGCGATAGGAACATCAACCTTGATCTTGGGCAAAGCTTTCCGTGGCTTTGACGGCGCGGTCTTGAGCTGCTTCGGTGACTTCTCAGTCGGCACCGGAGAAGATGTCCGAGTGCGCTTCAAAGTCTGTCCATTCAGTGCTGCCACCTTACCCCAGATACTTGCTGGGTCGTGCTTATGCTTGGAACGCTTTTCCACTCGAGGTGGAGAATCGACCTCCTCACCACTGCTCGAGTTTTCGTGCTCTTCATCACTCTCGCTATCAGGGTTCCAGTTGCCGCTTTCGCCTCCGCTCTCTTCTCCTTCCTGGATCTGCTCCCCGTTGGGCATCGAGTACATCTCAGTATATATCTGTGAAGCAAAGAATTGAACAAGCATCAGTCGGTTCCAAAGACAGTTTACAAATTAGAGTAAAAGTCACTCGGCATTGAAGGTCAGACCTTGTCTAGTTCGTTATCAGCGCCGAGTGGCGGAATTCTCCTGGACCCCCTGGGGTTGTCTTTGTTTCCAGTAATGCCCTGCAGTCACTGCGCCACCTTCTCCTTGGCAACTTCCTCCGGGTGGATCCGAGCAGAATCATCGGCACCCGAGTACATCCACATAGGATGATCGCGGGCCTGGAGCGGCTGGATGCGGCGAGTGAGAAACACCTCTAGCAAATCCATGCCGGTCACACCATCGCGGATAAGTTGGATTACTCGTTCAACCAACATAGTCACCTCCACCTTTTCTGCCGGAGTCACTTTCAAGGGAGAGGGCTTCTCAATTCTCCCCATGGTGAAGGGGGGAAGGCCAGTCGACTGACCAGGAGTTGGTTCGTCCTTACAATAAAACCAGGTCGACTGCCATCCTCTGACCGAATCGGGAAGAGTCATAGGTGGAAAAGTGCTTTTACCTCTCATCTGGATCCCTAGACCTCCGCACATCTGGATCACGTGCGTCCTCTCATCACTCGGATTAGCCTTTTTCACAGACTGTGAGCGGCAAGTAAAGATGTGTTTGAAGAGACCCCAATGCGGTCGACAACCCAGGAAATTCTCACACATGGAGACAAACGCAGCGAGGTATGTGATGGTGTTCAGGGAAAAGTGATGAAGTTGGGTTCCAAAAAAGTTCAGAAAACCTCGGAAAAACGGATGAGGGGGCAGAGAAAAACCACGGTCGACGTGGGTCGCGAGGAGGACGCACTCACCCTCCTGCGGCTGCGGCTCGGTCTCATCACCTGGCAGCCTCCAGGATCCATGAGCGATCAAGCCCCCCTCGACCAGATCCTCCAGATCCTCTTGCTAAATCATGGATCGAATCCAGTCGCCCTAGATCCAGCCGTGCGGCAGGCCAGATCTCGACGACGATCCCCCCTGACTCGTCTTCTTGCCCTTCGCTACCGCCATCGCTTTCTTCGCACGCTCCAGGGCCGCCGTCTTCTCCTTCCCCATCGCGACAGGCTTCGCTTGGATGGGGCGGCGGCGTCGAAGGTGGCGGCGAATGTGGTGGAGAAACAGGAGAAGAAGAAGGGGATGGGGAGCACAGTGCCAGACTCATCGGCCCCGACGCCTTATATGGGCCTACTCCCGAGTGGCTGACTCGTGGGCCCAGGCAATCCAGTCAAATCCCGCAACAGTCGCGCGCTGGATACATGGCGAAAAAGGTGGCGCGAGAATCGAGGCATCCCTGCCTAATCTGCTCCGTTTACTGCGGTACTCTCCGTCCCGCGTGCTTCTCCAAATTTCGAATCTCGTGAGATCCGGGAGCGGCAGTGTGACCAATCGCGCTAAGGATTTTATACCATACCAACGCTCAGAGTTTATCAGCAAAATTCACTCAACAACCTCTGAATGGACCCAGGCGACTGAAAATGAAGTTGAAGTTTTTACAAAGATCACCGGCCCTGTTAAAATGCCTCTGAAGCATATAAATCGGGTCGGAACCATCTTCAACCCCTTCTCCACTCGGACCCAGATCCATTCGGGGGCTAATGATGAAGACATGTACCTAGGGTAGGGTAATAGGCCTGACCTAGACACCCTTCCCCGAGGACACTGCTCTAAAGCCAAGGACATTCAAAGGATAGCATCATCTACCGACTGAAATCATCACAGGGTACAACCCACTCGACCAACAGTTCACTTGGATAACCCAATTCCATTCGACCGGGGTGTACTCACTCGACCACATCAGAAACCACTCGGAAGACAGAAGATCTAAGGTCACTCAGAATGGCAATGGTCAGGCGTTCACTCCGTAGTCTTAATGATCATTTATTTGCCTTTATTGCTGGCGTTATCAGTAACGTCCTGTCTTTATGGACATTGAACCCCTTGTAACGTGGGACGGCTGGGGTCCTGGCGTACTCTATATAAGCCACCCCCCTCCACTGGCATAAGGGTTCGCACCCCCTGTAACTTCACGCATAATCCAGTCGACCGAGCCTCCGGGCACTGAGACGTAGGGTTGTTACTTCCTCCGAGAAGGGCCTGAACTCATAAATCTTGTGTGCACAACCTCATCGTAGCTAGGATCTTGCCTCCTCATACCTACCCCCTATTCTACTGTCAGACTTAGAACCACGACAGGACGTTAGGGCAACTTCATCTAAACTGCCCAAACGTCTTAGGACAGCGACAATAACCAATCATCCTTATACTTGCAGTCTGGACTGTGCATTCTATATGTTCATGAACATGAAGCACTACACCTATGATGGAAAAACAGTGCTACTAACAGAAGAACAAGTCCCAGAGTTGAGGAAGAAAATTCTCTATCAAATAATCAGCCAATACAGAGATACTACCGCACTGTCATTAATCAACTGCACCACAGGTGAGGGAGTCATGGACTAAGGGGTCCTCGGGGCGGCGGCCCATTGTGCATGGACCGGACTGGTGGAGCCGTGTGGTGACCAGAGACCTGTGAAGCCGTGGTGTGCCCTCGAAGTCAAGGGTGGACGAGATCTCTTTCCCTCTTGTTGTAATCTATCTTCGGTAACCCTAACCCTATGGGTGTCTATATAAACCGAGGGTTGTAGTCATTAGGGGGAGAGCTATCTTCATCCCCCCGTAGCCTAGGGTTTAGCTCATACTGATCTGGAGGTAGATCTACTCTGTAAACCATGTTATACAATCAATACAATCAAGTAGTACGTAGGGTATTACCCCTTTGAGAGGGCCCGAACCTAGGTAAATATTGTGTTCGTCGTCCCTTGTTACCCATCGATCCTAGATCCATAGCTCGGGACTCCCTACCCCGAGGTCTACCGGTTTTGACACTGATATTGGTGCTTTCATTGAGAGTTCCGCTATTGGATCACCGGAAGGATCGATGGCTCACTTAGTCATTGGAGAGGACATCAGCTCCATGGATCTCTTCGTCCATGGATAACTCTTCGCTTTTGGTAGCATCGTACCGCACGCTGATTCGACCGGCCATCTTCACCAGGTCGACAACTTCGCTCCCGAACACCGGATTCGATTCGGTAATCTGGAGTACGTTACTGACACGCAGGGGGATTTGGTTTTCACCGGATTCACCACCCCCGCAGGCCTTGCCGCGCCTGCTCCGACGTACACCTCCGATCCGATCTGTGAATCAGCCCCAGTCCACCAAACGGCTTTGAGCCATGAAGGACTCCCTGAGAGAGGGGACCTTTCCCCACCGTCAACCGAACTCACATCGGCGGAGGATTTATCCCCGCCCCTCAAGGCAGAACCAGAGGTCAGAAGCCAAGATTCGATCTCGGCCGAGCTCCTCCCCCACAACACCTTCCTGGCCTCGAGCCCGCACCCTGAGTCGGCGAATAGCGGCCAGGGGTCACCCCCGGCCCAAAACGACCCGACCTCAAACATTGGCGTGGAAGGTGCACAGGAGGGTCAAAGCACACCCTCAGTTTCGGAGGACAATCCGGTGCCCCTTGAGGTTTCGGTCCCGAATCCTGAAGATAGGTCCGTCCGGGACCAAGGATCGGTTGAGTCATAGACCGACCTCCGCTTCATCACCATAAAGTCCGGCCTAGAGCCCTCAAGTCCGGCAACCCTCGATATGTTGAATGAGGCGCTAGACCGAATTCAGAAAATGACTATCCAGGAGAACCTGCCCTCCGCCTTCAATCACCGACCCTTCGAGGCGTTCGACAGGGAATTCTGCACCCCACCCACCACCCATTTGGTAGCAACTATCGATATTTAACCGATATGTTAGACTATAATTCGGAGAATGTCGAATACATGGACGAGGACGACGTAACCGCGGCTAATGCTGAGGTCGGTCCCCCCGTCACTGGCCGCTGGTCGGCCACATCCACCTATGACATTTATATGGTGGACACCCCAAAGGACGACAACGGCACTCCTGAGCAGGACCGAGGCAAGCCTAGAGATGAGCCTCCCAAACGCCGAAAACAGCGCTGTCAATCAAAACCACGTCGCAGCCACGCAAACAACATACACTCGGCGGAGAATGGCACCATAAATAATATGGATGACCTCGCCGGAGACGCAGCCAACGAGCATCATCAGGATGACCCCGCGGGGTAGGAGGACCCGCTCAATCCGAAAAGCCACGAAGACTCCGAGGATAGCAACTACCTCCCACTCTCTGAAGAGGAGGCCAATCTCGGGGAGGACGATTTTATCGTCCCCGAAGACCCTCTGGAGCAAGAACGGTTCAAGCGGAGGCTTTTAGCCACTGCCCGCAGCCTAAAGAAGCAAAAACGCAAAATCAAGGCTGAACAGGACACCCTAAACGACCGATGGACTAAAGTCCTAGCTGCTGAAGAGGGGTATGGCCGCGATCAGCCAACCAGGAATTATCCTAAACGAAGGCTATTGCCCCAGTTCGACGACGAGGCTATAGAGCCAACACGCCCGATGTATACAAACACCAAACAACCAGACCGACCCCCTAGAGGGCGGGACAGGGAAGCTGACAAGGCCGAGCATCCAGCCGCCCCACCTCGCCGTCACAGCAAGGATCAGATGCGGCCCACTTATGAATACGACCTCCGGCAAGACCTAGATGCTCATGGAGGCTGTACCAGGTCCATCTACGGACCCAGAGAGTATCTGCCCGCATAGCAGGAAGGATACTACGATCAGTTAAACCGAAATGATAGAGTCCAGGAGCAGCAACAGAGTAGGAGGGCCGAAGACCTCCGTTGCGACGTAGCACGAGTTCGGGGCGCTGCACACCCCCTGTGCTTCACAGAGAGGGTAATGCAGCACCAATTCCCAGAAGGCTTCAAGCCTGTGAACATCGAATCATACGACGGAACCACAGATCTAGCCGTATGGATAGAGGATTTCCTCCTCCACATCCACATGGCGCGAGGAGCGACCTCCATGCTATTAAATATTTATCGCTCAAGCTTAAAGGCCCAGCTCAACACTGGCTGAAAAGCATTCCCGAAGACTCTATAGGTTGCTGGGAAGAGCTTGAGGATGCTTTTCGAGCAAACTTCCAGGGCACCTATGTCCGGCCTACGGATGCTAACGACTTAAATCGCATCACGCAACAACTCGGAGAATCTGCCCGACAATTTTGGAACCGATTCCTGACTAAGAAAAATCAGATCATTGACTGTCCGAATGCCGAAGCCTTGGCTGCCTTTAAGCATAGTGTCAAGGATGAATGGCTTGTACGGTAGCTCGGCCAGGACAAACCAAGAACTATGGCAGCCCTTACTTCCCTCATGACCCACTTTTGCGCGGGCAAAGACAGTTGGCTTGCTCGCAAGAACACCAACCCAGACAAACCCGGTACCTCCGAGGTTAGGGACGGAAATGGAAAGCCCCGACGCAGCAAGAATAAACGTCGTCACAATGATGGCGAGGGTGAGGATACGATAGTAAATGCCGGATTCCGAAACCAGAAGTCTGGAACCCGAAAGAAAGCCCCTAAAGGCAACAGTGATGGCCCGTCTAGGCTGGACACAATTCTGGACAGGCCTTGCTAGATCCACGGCACATCAGAGAAGCCCGCCAACCACTCCAACCGAAATTGTTGGGTGATCAAACAGGCTGGCAAACTCACAGCCGAAGACTCGGGCAAAAGCCCAAGAAGCCAGGACAATGACGGCCCCCGCAGGCCGAATAGTGGAGGCCAGAAAACCTTCCCTTCCGAGGTCAAGACGGTAAACATGATCTACGCATCCCACATACCGAAGAAGGAGAGGAAGTGAGTGCTACAGGACGTATACTCCATCGAGCCAGTAGCGTCGAAGTTCAATCCATGGTCAGCTTGCCCGATCACGTTCGACCACAGGGATCATCCCACCAGTATACGCCATCGAGGGTCCGCAGCCCTAGTGCTGGACCCCATCATCGATGGATTCCACCTCACTAGAGTCCTAATGGATGGAGGAAGCGGCCTCAATTTGATATATGAGGATACAGTGAAGAAAATGGGGATCGATCCATCAAGGATTAAACCCAGTAACACCACCTTCAAGGGAGTCATTTCGGGAGTGGAGGCCGCTGCACGGGCACTGTGACACTCGAAGTGGTGTCCGGATCTCTGGATAATTTCCGAAGTGAGGACTTGATCTTCGATATTGCACCTTTTCGCAATGGCTATCACGCACTCCTCGGCCGAACAGTGTTCGCTAAATTCAATGCCGTTCCGCACTATGCGTACCTCAAGTTGAAAATGCTTGGTCCTTCGGGCGTCATAACTATCAACGACAACATAGAACGCTCACTTCGAACCGAAGAGCACACTGCGGCCCTAGCGGCCGAAGACCACATCGGCCCATATAGGCCCGGATGCCGACCCACTATAAGGGCCGGCGACAACAGTAAACGGGTTCGAACCCGTTCCCCATTATGGGAACCCGCATGCATTCCCCACAAATAGGGATATGCGCCCCACGGCATGCCCACATTCTTCACGCTCCACGTGCCTCGTCAGCACAACTTCGCACTCAAAATACCATGGGCAGCCGTGAGGCATACATTAATCCGAAGTACATGTTCGGTTAAACCGAACTTCGGAATTACCTCGTCTTTGGACGACCCAGGGACCAATTCCTTATACCCCCAAGTTTAAAGCTTCATCGGCAGGGTCCTCGCCCATCAAGGTCTCATCGAAGGTCCCAACCCCGACCTATCAGAATCAAAGGCGCAGACGTGCAGCAGGGCACATTGAAGGCTTCAACTCACGCATCAAGGCCCTGCGTCAACCTTTACTCTTTAATTTTCTTTTTCTTTCTCTCTTGCAAGTACTGCCTTCGCGATTCGAATTGTATGGTTAGACGTCCTAAGCTTACGAGAAATAATAAAAATACCCTTTATGGCGTTCGAATTTCTGCATCTTGCAATTTTTCTGTCCCTTTCTGATTCTCTCCTCGCTCTTCGAACAGCCCGGCATGAAAATATATTAATCAGTTGCGAGTTCGATTTATACATCAGCTCAATATCTTTAAGTCCGACACCAATTTCCCGCTAGGTGTCCGGCATCTCGGATATTGCACTATATGCATCTATTCCGAACTATGTCTTGGGTCAATAGTTGGGTTGCCCGGCTCCTGTGTTTGCCCCTTATGTTCCGCTTGTTCGGCTAAGAGGGCAAAGGGAGAACCCCTGCGATTGTACTACTGGTTCGCCCGGTCAAGTACCTCAGGAGGAAAAAGCCGAAAACTGATCGTCATAGTAAGCGCGAACGGGTCTGCGATCCGATGACGAGGTTGGACTCTAAAAATCGTTGGCGATTTTGCCATGTCACACGAAGGGTTCGTCTTAACACAAACCATGTGATCGGAAAGGGCAGGCTTCGACCCCCAAGTACATCACAAATACACCAGGGGCTAGTCCCTAGTCCCCACCGTCAAGCTCCTAAGGCTAAGTGATAGCATTAAAACCGAATAGTCTGATCGCCTGGTTTCGTTCCCGCACTACCGCCTCCAGGCACCAAGATGTTGGCTAAGGGTAATAGTGCAGAAACAAAACACCCTTCGTGATATTCACTTGGGGGCTGAAGCCGACGACTGGTAGCTTTCAGAACTAAACATACGGCCACACAGGAGTCAAAATTTAATCACTAAGTTCGCTGGGCGCATAATAAAGCATAAATCCCACTTGGTACAAGCTTGCTACATCTACTCAAGCATTACATTTTTCGAACACTGGCCCTCTATCAACCGTGCTCTGGTCATCACCTGCGCAAAGTACTGCTCGGGGTAGCGATGCTCCTTCCCCTGGGGCAGAGGACCAGTGGCCATCTCCATTGGATTAATCCTTGGCCAATGAACCATGGTCTTCGCAAATGCGAGCCTCGCCCTCTCAAGGCATGCCGATCGCTTCACGGCGTCAATCCGGAGCGGCGCCTCCCGCAGCCTTTGCACAAGGTCGAAGTAGGTGTCCGAAATGGGCT
The DNA here is from genome assembly GCA_011799875.1 of Thinopyrum elongatum. Classification (NCBI taxonomy): domain Eukaryota; kingdom Viridiplantae; phylum Streptophyta; class Magnoliopsida; order Poales; family Poaceae; genus Thinopyrum; species Thinopyrum elongatum. The sequence goes on from CM022299.1 coordinate 441,580,734, forward strand.
CGGCCGGCCATAGGCTGACACAGAGGTCCTTCAAGGCCAGCTCGGACATCTGATGCATCTCCATTAGCCGCTTCATTTGATCGCTGAGGAGGGGAGGACGCTCGGAGTCCGGAAACTATGACCAAAAGAGCCACTGCGTGGAATCCTCCTCGCGAGTGGCATAGTGCCTCGCCGCAGCCGCTGCATTCTTCGGGAGTTCAGCGAAGATGCCTGCGGAGCGCCAAACCCTCTTCAGCAGGGCGAATCTGTTGCCTCCGAATACACTCTGCAATAAATATTTCTTACCATTGGCAATTTTTGCGGCTTGCCGAAGCTCCTCCCGGACACCTTGGGCGTCACTCCTCGCCTTCTGGAGCTCTTTCTCTGCCTTGGACAGATGGGAGGATTGCTCCTCCCGCCCCTTCTCAAGGGCCTCAAGCTTCTCAGCGGCATCCTGGAGCTCCCCTGGGACCTCGGTTACCCGAGATTCATGCTGCTTAGCAGCACGCTTCGCCTGCTCAAGCTCGGACACCGCCCTCTCAGCGGTTGTCCTCTTCTCGGCTGCCTCGGCCTCAGCTTTCTTAAGGGCCTCCTTTAAGCCCTCGACCTCGGTGGCAGCAGCTGCAAGATCATCAAGATAAAGGATCAGTCAAGGGTCTGGCCAGTCCCTATCTGGCAAATACACATCTTTTTACATAGCTTACCTTGCGCCTCGTCAAGCCATTTGTTGACAAGGTCCAGCTCTTGATCGGAAAGCTTGAGCTTCCGATCCATCTCCTCTAACGCCGCGGCATTAGTAGCGTAGCCATGAAAGATGCCTGTGTTAGCATTAGAAATGTCGACATTGTTAACCGACCTATCGAATTTGATCCTCTTCAGGTCTCTTCGAAGATCCTGGCAGAGTCTCGGGGGCTGCTATGTATGCGGCCTACTTAAACTAAGAACTATAACCACATTATGAGGAAGGATCAATACTTGACTTACCTCAAAGCCTGTTAGAAGGCCTTGGACAGCGTCATTCAGTCCGGATTGGACGGACCGAACACTCTACGTTGCTCACCAACTCCTCCAGCGTGTCCGGCCAGCCCACCATTGCCCGTGCGGAGGTGTTTGGCACTGGCGTTGGCTCCCCGGCCCCCTCCCCGCTGGGAGGAATTTGTGTCGTCGAGGGCCTCAGAAGCTTGGGGGCGGTCGACGAAGGGGGTCCGGATGGCCCGGACTGTTTTCCGTCGTCGGCCAGGAGGAACACTCCTTCCTGGTCTTCGGTGACCGAGGTGTTGACCTCGGCCATTACAGCATCTACCTCCCCCTCCGTGTTCGGAGAAGGAGGAGTTCTTTAGGACCGCACCTCCTCAGCCTCTTCGGGGACCAAAGGAGGCGTGGAGTGCGCCATAGACCCACTGTCCGCCAGCTCGGCAGGCGGAGACGTCCCTTCCGAGATTTTCTCGGTGGGGCGCTCATGCGGGGGACTGCAATTCGGAGGGGTTAACCTTCAACTAAAACAAACTACTGAAAGCATAATAGCTGAAAATACAGACTCCTTACCTGCTGGCAGGGGGCTTGACCCTGGATCCCTTCTTCGGGAGCTCCTCGGACGCCTTGGACTTCTCGTCATCCGAGCTGTCAGGTATAACCAGCTTAGGCTGGTGTCGTCTCTTTGGGGCCGGGGAAGGTTGGACCTCCTCGGCGTCCTCGGACGCCGGCCTCTTTTTGGAGTGCGAAGAGGGACTCTCCTCTTCGTCCTCCTCCTCCTCGCCCCCATCCTATACGGATGAGGCCGCAGCACCTCCAGACCGGTTGCCCGGACGGACCCTGCGGCGGAGGCCCTCCCTGGCCTTTGGTGCCTCTTGCTTCTTGCCCTTCTTAGCGGGCGCCTTGTAGGGCACCACGACTAGAATCTTCTTCAGCTGCTCTGATCGGGGCCCCTCCGGCAGCGGCGCTGGGTCGCTGATCTTCTTGGCCTTGGCGAGCCAGCCCTGTAGAATCCACATAACCAGGTTAGATCGAATCTCACGTAATGTGAATATCCGAATACTCTTCGAAGAGACATGCCACTCACCTCCCTTGGGGGATTCGCGGCGTCAAGACCGATGTCCTTCCCCTCGGCCGGACACTCCTTCTGGGGCTAGAATAGTTGGCCCCATATCTTGTCAGGAGTCGTCCGAAGAGGTGCCGCACAGTGTGGTCGGATCCTCGGTCTCATGCTCCCACATGGGCTTGGCCCTCTCTTGGTAGGGGAGGAGCCCGCGGTGGAGCATGATATGGAACACGTCGACCAGCTTCGCGCCGGTCTCTATTACGTTGTCGACGCGCTTCTACAGCACTTTGACATCGGCAACACATCCCTAGTCCGGACTCTTGGTGGTCCAGGAGGCCAATGTGGTGGGGGTGTCCGGACCGGAAGGCGGGGGCCGCTCCCCATGCGGCCTCCCTTGGCTCGGTGATATAGAACCACTCCTTCTGCCACATCCAGACGGTGTCGACGAAGTGGCCGTCTGGCCACTGGACCCGCGTCAGTTTGCTGATCATGGCCCCTCCGCAGTCCGCGTGATCGCCACCGACCACCTTGGGCTTCACGTTGAACACCTTCAGCCATAAGCCGAAGTGTAGCTGGACCCGGAGGAGCGCTTCACGGATGACGATGAAGGTCGAAATGTGGAGGAGGGATTTGGGGGCTAGATCGTGGAAATCCAGCCCATAGTAAAACATTAGCCCCCGCACAAAGGGGTGCAGTGGAAATCCAAGTCCCCTAAGGAAATGGGGGAGAAAAACTACCCTTTCGCCCGGCTCAGGCGTAGGGATGATCTGGCCCTCTTCGGGGGCTCGATGGGCGACGTTGACCGGCAAGTAACCGGCCTCCTTCAGCTTCAGTATATCCTCGTTGGTGACGGAGGAGGCCTCCCACTTCTCATTAGCGCCAGATCCGGCCATGGTCGAAGGATGGACGAGATCTCTTTCCCTCTTGTTGTAATCTATCTTCGGTAACCCTAACCCTATCGGTGTCTATATAAACCGATGGTTGTAGTCATTAGGGGGAGAGCTATCTTCATCCCCCCGTAGCCTAAGGTTTAGCTCATACTGATCTCGAGGTAGATCTACTCCGTAAACCACGTTATACAATAAATACAATCAAGCAGGATGTAGGATATTACCTCTTCAAGAGGGCCCGAACCTGGGTAAATACTATGTTCGTCCTCCCTTGTTACCCATCGATCCTAGATCCACAGCTCGGGACCCCATACCCCGAGGTCTGCCGGTTTTGACACCAACAACAGGTTTGTCTTTTTAAAGACAAAAAAGTAATATTTTGCTTATCTAATTTTCAGAGACATACAAATAGAGTTATTTATTTATTTATCTTTTGATTTTAATAGATATGCTCAACGATGAAGTCGATATAGAAGACGGAGAAATGGAACAGATAGATTGTGACATACTAGAACAAGAGTTTCCTCCAACTCCCGAGCCCATTGGGACAAGCGCTCAAGAGCTAGAAGTTATTGAAATTAATGACACAAGCAGTGATGAGGAGAAAGAAGATTATCATGTAAGCAGCAAGAATACTACCGAAGTGACTGAAGAAACACTCACAGAAGAACATGCACAAACAGATGCTGATTTACAGAGGGAACAACATGCGCAACCAGACACTGATTTACAAAAGGAAGACGAACGCAAGGATCCACCGATAGAACCAGACAGACCACCCCCAGATAGAAAGACCGAAGACACAAGGGGCACTCCTTTAGAAGTGGACAACAGGATGAAGAGCATACCAACTCGCCAACAACAGCTTTCCGAACAGAACAGGCACCCTTTTGGCGAAGATCACATATCAGCAACATCACCTGAGGCAAAACATGCACAAGAAGAAAAGAAGCAGAAAGAGAAGGATTTACAACAAAAGATACTTCAAAATAGGAAACACGATGCTGCAATCTCAGTAGAACAGAGCATCAAAAAATGACAACACACAAATGGAAACACCAACATCTAAGCAGCTTAACGAGTAGGCACAGTTAGGTTACGACAAGAAAAAGGCAAAGCATCTGGCAAGAGTGCAGACAAGTTCCCCAAAACCCTCAACGATTCAATCATCTGACATCAGCTCAGCAAACATAATCTCAATTAAGAGGCCATTGAAGCGAACAAGCAAGCTCTTTGAGAAAGTCAACGTTGCAACACTTGTTCCAGGAGATTTCATTCACAAAGAAAAGGCCATAGAACTCTATAAATATCTAATGAGCCGACAAGGGCAGAAAGATTGTGGAGGGTAAGTAGATTCTCTTTCTTCCATGGAAACAATTATCATAGAACTGCAGGTCCTCTAAAATCCAACTAACCACTCACTCATCTAGTTGTAAACCCTCCATGCTTGCAGACAATAGGTATATAAAAGCTCAAAGCGAGTAGATTGCATTACCGGAAATTCCATGAAGGAACAGGCAGGAAAACGACATGCACAAATGGTGGGCTCCATGCTAAACGCATTATTGGAGGAATGGACAGAACATAAACAAATCAACTCAGACGATACAACTGTACTACCTACAGATTTCACAAATGTATGCATACCTCTCCCACGAAAACACCACCATCATTACTATGATAAAAATATTTAACTAAAACCACATACTCTCTTTCTTGCAGCTGGTGCTCGGTCTCAATTATAAAAAGGTGACCTATCAGAATTCAATGAGGAGGAGGCACTAAAACAATTTAAAGTCCTTGTGAGAGGTAAAAACCTCCTAGATAAAAAGATGGTAAGTTCAGAATCATTACTGAACGCATGACTTATTCTCCTTAAGCTCCAATAATTAAATGAAATTTAAATTTTACATCAACAATGATCTTCTCTCAACGTAGATCATGATACCTTATCACACAGACAACCACTTCACGCTCTATGTCTTGAACAAATACAGAAGCACCATCGACATACTTGACTCATTGAACTACGTATACCACGCCGATAGGTCTTGGAGTGAACACCATATACATCGAACAGAATTGGTATGTACTTTTGTACCTTGATTTATTATTTTCCTGGAGATAGTATGATACGATTACTTTTCTCAATGCCGCACCCAAACAACAAAACCAAAATGTAATCACAGATGAGAAGGATGTGCGTACTGATGAACAAGTATTATGGACTAAAAGACAGTAACAAACCAAACTGGGTAAGGATAGCAGAAAGGCCTTACAGGATCTGCGCACCAAAACAAGAGGGAACATAATGCGGACACTTCACAGCCCAATTTGCAAAATACTGGAATGGGAATGAACTGGACAAGGACAGAGAGCATTTTCATGTAAGTTAATAATACATACACGTCAAATAACTTGATTTCTTTATTAGCGTAATTAGTTTATTTACAATTGTGAACAATGTAACTATAAACCATACATTTGACATGCCTGCAGCCTACCAAGGTGGATGCCGAATGGAAACCAGAGTACGTATTCACACTCATATTCGGTAAAACCAACCAAATAAAGTAGTATCAACTTCCTGGAAAAATCAAAGATTTCAAACCAGAGACTATGAACCTTTTTTCGCCCATGAAGGGTAATATAACTATTTTCCTTTTTACTATTATTCAACATGACAAGAGCTTCAAATATTTCTTTTAGAAACAACAGCCATACATTTTTATCTGTTTTGACAGAGTGAGTCAGAAACAACAAGCATCAATCAGGGAGCAGCAAGAAATACCCGCGACATCAACATTTGTTTCAACACGTGGATAAGGTGACTGGGCTGTACCAAATAGTCATGAGTGACACATGGCAGAACAAATTCAAAAGGTGACTTGGTTCCTTTTGCACCTGAAATTAGTTAAAGTAAGGCGGCAATTACACAAATAAGACAGGAAACGAAAAAGAACCTTAAATTCCTGTTTATCAGTTTGTTAGTTACTGACTTTCTCAACCAAAATTTCTTCTATTGTCCTGCCTGTAAGAAGAAAACATGTATACTTGCGGCAACATTCAGAGAGCGACAACACATCTCTTACTGGATCAAACCTGAAGGAAGTATTTGGGCCTGCAAAGAAGAACAAACGTCAAAGTATGCAAAAGACGGTGCTCGATGAGTTAGCAGAAATATGGGAAAGCACACAAACTTCAGACAAAAGACATAGACTATTATTAGGCCCAAGCTTTGCAGAGGTAAATTTCAAAAAACCACAATGATCATCTAAATTCGTCTTTTTGCAATGACTGTTTAATCTCTTGGTACCGATATGTTTTTTCTAACACATTTTTATCGTATTTATTTATTGCCTACAGCATATACTGGATTTAAAGGATACAACAAAATCTCTCACGAACTTCAGAGATAAGTTCAAACAAGACAAGGATAACTTGGTTCCCTTGTACCTTAAACACTGTCAATCAAAGAAGCTCTCAACAGCAAAAATGGTAATAGCGTTTTCCATACAACAAAATAAAAATAAGCATTTCAACAGAATACTTTATTCTAAACTCTCCTCTAACAATACAACTTTTGTACCACAGGTATTAATGCCACTCAAAAAGGAAGACTGGTACATACTATTCGTGCTCGACAGATATACAAGGAAACTTCAAATTATTGAACCTCAAGAAACCTCTCCTGAAGAATTAAAGAAGCAACAACACCTAAAAAATCTACGTGATCAAGGTGTGGCTGATAACCGAGTAAGTAATGCAATTGCTGAGATGGAAAGCAACGAACAGAAAAAAGAAAGGGAGCATAAAAAATACCACAACCATAAAGACAAACTGGTAAGAATTGTAAATAACATCATCTTTCAGTTTTACAAATTGCACTACATGTCTCTCTAAAACAAAAACAAAATGCAATTTCTAGGTGCCCAGGTTTAGAGAAGTCTTCGAAGTATTACTCGATGAACAATTCGAAAAGGAAAAGGGTAAATGGGATGTTGATTTTGTAAAAGGCGTTCCAAAAGTAAACAAAGGTGAAACTCCGTTTGCTGTTCTAAGGTTCGCGTATCTCTATGATGGCAAGGACTTCGTCAAAGACATAGATAATTTTGACGTAAGTTTTCACTGAAAACTCGCACTAAATCTGCTAGATATCATACAACTGCATGAACTAATTCTGATGTGTTTTTCTCCTTCTTTTGGTGAACTTTTCATAGGATGACACGGAACAATGGAAAGCAGAAGCACTATACAGGCTGTTACTTAGCGAACAGAATAAATCAAAACCAGCGACATGGGCGATGAGATTAGACAGATCTTCGACAACAACACAGTCTAAAAGTTGTTGATAAGCGAATGAGCCTAACTCAATCGGAACCTCAGAAAGCGGTTTAACCGCACCTCGTATTGCGATAATGAAGCAACCAACTCTTTTTATTCGTGCAGTTCCTTGTTGCTTCTCTAACTGAGTATTCGAACACGAGCTGGTGCCCCTAGACACTTCACAACTGTGCATCCAGAGGGTTGATAACCATGCCCCAAGAAGCCCCACGTCCCTACCTACACACGTGTGCCTCACGTCCACGCGCCGTGACTCTACATGCTCCTCACGCGTGATCGCCCATGACACTTTGCTGTTGCACAGACATTCCTCTCCGTGCAACCGTGTGCTGCCGAATGCCACCAACCTACACCGCTATGTGCATCTGGACTATGTACAGCCGTGGCTCTCTAAATGAGTATTCGAACCCATGCCTGTGGTGCCACACACCCGTGCCTCTAGAGGCTTCACACCTGTGCATCCACAACGGTGCCTCCCTAACTTAGTATTCGCAAGCATGCCTCTGCTACCACACCACCATGCCTCTAGAGACTTCATACATGTGCATCCAGAGGGTTGAGACCGGTGCCTCGCGAAACCCCACGCCCCTGCCGTGACTCTTACGTGCCCGTGGTGCCACACCCGCGTGACTCTAGAGACTTCACAACTGTGACTCCCTAACTGAGTATTCCGACGCATGCCTCTCGTACCACACTTCTGTGCATCCAGAGGGTTGATACTCGTTTGCCTCGAGAAACCCCACGTCCGTGCCTGTGGTGGCTTCACTTCTGTGCCTTTCATGCCTGCATCCACGTCCCTAACGTGTCACGCGCCATGACTCTTAAGAGGTCATGGTGCTACACCCGCGTGGCTTCAGAGACATCACGACCGTGCCTCTCTAACCGAGCATTCGAACACATGCCTCTGCCACCACACTCTTGTGCATCCATAGGGTTGATACCTGTGCTCGAGAAGATGCAAATCCGTGCCTGTGGTGCCTACACTTTCGTGCCACCCGTACCTGCATCCACGTGCCTCACGTGATACTTGCCGTGACTCTTACATGCCTCGTGGTGTCACACCCCCGTGGCTCTAGACACTTCACAAGCGTGCCTCTCTAACTGAGTATTCGAACCTGTCCTACTCAGTCCTCGAGAAGCCAGACAACCATGCTTGTGGTGGCTTCACTTATGTGCCTCTGATGCTTGTATCCACGTGCCTCACATGATAAGCGCCGGGACTCTACGTGCCCCACACGCGTGATCACCCGTGCATCTTTCGTGTTACACACACGTACCTCTCTGTACAGCCGTGTGCAGCCGCATGCCACCAACCTATACCTCTGCTTCCAGAGACTTCACAATTATGCATCCAGAGGGTTGATACCCATTCCTTGAGAATCCCCACAACCGTGCAAGTTGAGGCTTCACTCTCATGCCTCTGGTACCTACACACCCGTACCTCATGCCGTGGCTCTATAAAATGTATATTCGAACCCATGCCTCTAGAGCCACGTAGCTGTGGCTCTAGAAATTTCACAATCGTGCCTCTCTAACCAATGCTCTCTAGATGTACTTAGTGCTTTGGAGTACTGGCACTGTTATACTTACACTGTCAGTGCTTAAGAAAATACAAATCGTTGCTTCTTAGCACTTTTTGATCGGCTGGAACTTACTGTTTTTAGTGTGATGACACCTTTTTTGTTGTTGAATAGCATGTACCTTTTCTGCATATGTGTTTAATCGTTTGTTGAATTGTGTTTTTACATAAATATATATAATAATGAGGTGCGTTTGCGTGGTGTGGGATGCAGTAGTGCACTAAACAACCAAGGTAGTACATAGTTTTTTGTCTTCCATTTTTATTGGTAATGTAAGCTGTATTGATTGATTGTCCTCTTTTTTTTGGTAACGTACCTTTCATTAATTTCCCTTTTTTTCCTGGTGTGCCTAGACCTTTTGGATTCCTCTTCTATATATTTAAGTCTCCTTTGCAGTTCATTTCGTCTGTAGCCACATCTGCACTTCTTTTCAAAGAGCCCTTCCTTTCTTTCTTTCCGGTTTCTAGGTCTTTTGCCATGGCCCCACGCCCCTGTGCGCAACTCTCATGCTACGTCCATGGTTGTGGTGTGCCGATGCACTGCGACTGCAGGGCTTGCAGTGAGGCCCGGCATGCTTGCCGGGAGGGCAAGGTCTTGTGCCGAGCTGGGCGAGCAAAGCAGCTTGCGTACGGCACGGTTTTCACCGAAGGATTGGATCTGGACGATATCAATCTCATTCACTTCTATACTACTCTGCTCCGCCGTGGCCTTGGCCTTGGCCGCAACAGCCCATTTGTCCATCGCCTCATGCCCACAGATGTGGAGACTCATTACAAGATGGTAATTTTTATTTGATCTAAATATTATTCGCACACTACTCTGAACTGCTATTACTATAGAAGCGCACCTCATTTGTCTATTAAAGTGTATTGCACAATGTTGTTCTATCTTGTTTGTAGGTTTTGTTAGTGTAGATGGAGGTCTGTTGCACTACCGAGTTTTCTTTTTGTGTGTGTTTGTGTACTACAAGGTGAGGACGTGTGGACTGCGTAGTTGTGTGACACACACTGCACTGCATCCTTGCTTGAAGTGCATTTAAGTTAGACTTGTACTGCATATTAGCATGTTGCACACTGCATTTTACGTTTTGTCTGTACTGCTAATGACTCCATTGTGCATTTTCAGCACTGCATATTGGTTCATTCTGCTGTTCGTCCTCTAATAGTTCCATTAATATTCCTGTAGAAGCCCCCCCCCCCCATCGAGCTATTAGGTCTCTCTGCCTTAAGAAGGCGGGTATTCTTCAAGTTGTTCTCGGCGAAGGTCACCCAAAACCAGTTAAGTATCGTGTTGGCGATGATGGGCGGCTGTATCTAGAGAAAGGCTGGAAGAAATTCGTCATTGATAGTGGGCTGAGGTCTCGTCAAGTCATTGTCGTCAACTATTTTGAAGTTGGGGATTGTATTGTTGAAATCACGTTTGATGTGATTGGTTAAGATTTTGAGGTGGATTGTAATAAGTACTTTTTCGCGTATCAAATGCTTCATCTTACTCTAATATATGGTCTGTAATAACAGATCGTATATGTTTTTTATCTATTAGACATGCGTGTTTGTTTTTTTAAATTAGTTTGTAGTTTTGTTTAACTAATCCAAACTTCCTGGCTTGTATAAGAGAACTTCGTGATTTGTACGTTTGTTCAAACGCAGTGCACGGCTTCCAGAAGCAACAATACTTCCTGCTTCAACAGGACGAACTCCATTGTTGGGGCTTCCTGTATTTATTTATGAGAGCGAAATGCAGTTTCTGGCAGTGCATGTAGTGGCTTCACTTCCTGCATACAGAAGGTTGACACCCATGCTTCAAGAAGCCCGACGTTCGTGCATGTAGGTGGCTTCACTTTCCGTCCCTATGCATCCACGTGCCTCGCATCGTGACACTCGTCATGCCTGTCTAACTGCGTATTCCGACGCATGCCTCTGGTACCACACTTTTGTGCATCTAGAGGGTTCATACCCGTTTGCCTCGAGAAGCCCCATGACCATGCCTGTAGAGGCCTGACTACCATGCCTCAGGTGCATGCATCCACGTGCCTCAAGTGTCACACACCGTGACTCTTACGTGCCCGTGATGCCTCCGATACATGCATCCACATGCCTCACGTGTCACACACCGTGACTCTTACGTGCCCGTGAAAGCACAAGTGCTCCCTGGGTGATTTTGGTAATTAATGTCAACATATCTCTTGTTGGACTAATACTTTTATCTAGTATATTTCAGATAAGTTCAACAATGGAGTGGCAGGACAAGAGGATGTGGAACCCCTTCAAGATGCTAAGGACACATATTGGCTCAAGCTCAAGACTCTACTCTTTTCATTTTAGTGATCCAAGATCACATTGAGTCCATAGGAAAGCCAATACTATTAAAAGGGGATGAGGTGTTGCTTAATGTCTTGCTTGCTCAAAGTGCTTAGTGATATGCTCCAAAACCCTCAACCACTTTCACATATCCACATATGTCCTAAACCAAAAGTCAAACTCGGCCCCACTGATTTGATCTATCCGGCACCACCGAGTTCATTTGACATACCCACTACCAGAAACCCTAATCAGTTCGGTCTCACCGATAGGGATCTCAGTCTCACCGAGAGAGTTGAGTTCTGGGGAGACTATCATTTGAAGCACAAGAGAAAGGAGTTCATCATCAACACACCATCTATTACCTTTTGGAGAGTGGTGTCTCCTAGATTGGTTAGGTGTCACTTGGGAGCCTCCGTCAAGATTGTGGAGTTGAACCAAGGAGTTTGTAAGGGAAAGGAGATCGCCTACTTCGTGAAGATCTACCCTAGTGAGGCAAGTCCTTCGTGGGCGATGGCCATGGTGGGATAGACAAGGTTGCTTCTTCGTGGGTGGAGCCCTCCGTGGACTCGCGCAACCGTTACCCTTCGTGGGTTGAAGTCTCCATCAACGTGGATGTACGATAGCACCACCTATCGGAACCACGCCAAAAATCTCCGTGTCTCCAATTGCGTTTGAACACTCCAATCCCATCCCTTTACATTCTTGCAAGTTGCATGCTTTACTTTCCGCTGCTCATATACTCTTGCCATGCTTGCTTGATATGTATTGTGAATGCTTAAACTTGTGCTAAAACTCCACCTTAACTTGAAGAAATTAAAAATTGCCACCTTTATTTGTTGAGGGTCTAATCACCCCCCCCTCTAGACACCTCTTTTCGATCCTTTCAATTGGTATCAGAGCCAGGTTTCCATTGCTTTGGTTTAATCACCATTAGAGGAAGATGGATGAGTCTACGTTGGGGAGTCTTAGACGTAGAGTGCCTATACTTGATGGAGAGTTATTTCATGAATGGAAAAATGAGATGCTTGAGATTTTCAATGAATATCACTTGAACAAGTACATTACTAGCCCTTGTGCGCCCCTTGTTGATCCTTTGCATCCTACCCCCGATGAATCTATTGACATGATTTGCAATCTTAGAACTGTCAATCTTATCACTAGAGGATTGCCTAGAAACTTGATAGGTCGCTTTCCTACTCTTGATTTTGCCTATACCATATGGAGATTTCTTGAGGAAAGATTTCCAAACTACTCCTTGAAAAACTTAGATGAGATTCTTCATAAGTCCATTGCTTTAAATAAGATGAGTCCAAATGATCCTAAGTTTGGTGATTGTCTATTTGAGCTTCGTGACCTTATGCGTGCCAAAGGAGATGTTGGAATTATTAGCAATATCATTTTTGAAGTCATTAGAATTCATAAAGATGAACAGTGTCATGGTCATAAAGCTAATGAATCACTCTCTCTAGGTAATGATCAATCACAAGACGATGTCGAACATGGATACTATGATGAGGATGATGATAGTGTCTTTGATCTCGATGAGTCTATGAGACACTTTGGTCTTATGGCTAATCTTCGCGGCTACATGGCTGGAGGAAAGGAATGGGTCCTTGATAGTGGATGTACCGATCACATGACCGGAGACAAGGATATGTTTCGTGAGCTCGCTGAAAACGACGGCCCTCAAAAGTAAGTCACCTTTGGTGATAACTCAAAGGGTAAGGTGGTTGGCCTTGGTAAGGTGGCCATCTCACATGATAGCTCCATACAAAATGTCATGCTCGTTGAATCTCTTGGCTATAATTTACTCTCTGTATCTAGACTAGCCGATTTCGGTTTCAATGTCCTATTTACTGAAGTAGATTGCCAAGTGTTTCGAAGAGATAACCATAAAATGGTATTTACCGGTATACATAGAGGTGATCTATACATTGTTGATTTCACTAAAAAGGCTCAACCTAGAACTTTCTTAATTGCTAAATCTTCTAAAGGTTGGTTGTGGCATAGAAGGTTAGGTCATGTGGGCATGCGAAATCTTGATAAGCTTATTAAAGGTGATCATATCCTTGGAGTGAAAGATGTTATATTTGACAAGGATAGATTGTGCAGTGCTTGTCAAGCAGGAAAACAGGTTGGAGGAAGGCACCCCGTGAAGAACATCATGACCATGAGAAGACCGCTCGAGCTACTTCATATGGATCTCTTTGGTCCAAATGCCTATCAAAGTCTCGGTGGAAACTCGTTTGGTTTAGTCATAGTCGATGATTTTTCAAGATTTACGTGGGTGTTCTTTCTTGATGATAAATCGCAGGTCCAAAAGATCTTCAAGAACTTCGCTAGGAAGGCCCAAAATCAATTTGAAGTGAAGATCAAGAAGGTTCGCAGCGACAATGGAACGGAGTTCAAGAACGCCAATGTGGACACCTTTCTTGACGAAGAAGGGATTTCACATGAGTTCTCGGCTACGTACACGCCTCAACAAGATGGAGTTGTTGAGAGGAAGAACCGGACTCTTATTGAGATGGCGAACGATGCTTGATGAGTACAAGACGCCAAAACACTTTTGGGCGGAAGCGGTTGAGACATCTTGTCATGCAACAAATCGTCTATATCTTCACAAGCTACTCGGCAAGACGGCATACGAGCTTCTCACCGGTAACAAACCCCAAGTTGAATACTTTTGAGTATTCGGCTCAAAGTGCTATATTCTTGATAAGCATCGTCGTTCTAAATTTTCTCCTAAATCTCATGAGGGTTTCCTACTCGATTATGGCTCAAACTCTCACACTTACCGTGTCTACAACAACTTCACCCGAAAGGTTGAAGAGACGGTAGATGTGAAGTTTGATGAATCTAACGGCTCGCAAGTAGAGCAATTGCCAATTGATGTAGGAGACAAATACCCTTCGGAAGCAATCCAAGACTTGTCTATTGGCAAGATTCGTCCAATGGAGGTGAAGGAGAGTACCTCGTCCGTCCAAGTGGAAGCCTCTACCTCACGACAAGGTGAACCAAGAGTTGACACGGAGGCATCCACAAGTGGGACACGCCAAGATGAAGAAAACAAGGAAGTACACCAAGACGAACCTCATCAACCTCCTTCTCCACCTCGACAAGAGAATGACAACATCAACAACGAAGAAGGCCAAGAGGAAGAACAAGATGATGAAGAAGATGTTCCACCCCGACCTAAGCAAAAGCTCTCACGAGTTAGAGCAAGAGTCTCAAGAGATCATCCCGTTGAACAAATCTATGACGATATCCAAACCAGGAGAATTACACGCTCTAAAACATGCTTAGCTAACTTTTGTGAGCATTACTCATTTATCTCTAGTATTGAACCAATGAAGATTGAAGATTCTCTAGAAGATCCGGATTGGATAAATGCCATGCACGAAGAGCTACACAATTTCGAGAGGAACCAAGTTTGGACCTTGGTTGAGAAGCCCGACAACAACCAAAATGTCATTGGAACCAAATGGGTGTTTCGGAATAAGCAAGATGAAGATGGACAAGTTGTACGCAACAAGGCCTGACTCGTCGCCCAAGGCTATACTCAAGTTGAAGGTATGGACTATGGTGAGACATATGCCCCCGTTGCTAGACTTGAGTCCATACGCATCTTACTTACCTATGCAAATCATCATGATATTACCTTGTACCAAATGGACATCAAAAGTGCTTTTCTAAATGGTGAAATTGAGGAGGAAGTTTATGTTAAACAACCTCCCAGCTTTATCAATCCTAAGAAACCTAATCATGTTTACAAACTTCACAAAGCTCTTTATGGTCTTAAACAAGCTCCTAGAGCATGGTATAAATGCTTGACCAAGTTCCTTACTGAAAAAGGCTTTGAGATTGGAAAAATTGATTCAACACTTTTTACTAAAAGGGTTAATGGTGAATTATTTGTGTGCCAAATTTATGTTGATGATATCATATTTGGTTCGACTAACCCTCTTTTTAGTGAAAAGTTTGGAAAGCTAATGTCGAAGAAGTTTGAGATGTCTATGATGAGTGAGCTCAAGTTCTTTCTTGGTTTGCAAATCAAGCAAACTAAGGAGGGTACCTTTGTCTCTCAAACAAAGTACACCAAGGACTTGTTCAAGAAGTTCAACATGCAAGAATGCAAAGGTATGAATACACCCATGCCTACTAGTGGACATCTTGACTTGACCAAGGATGGCGAACCGGTTGATCAAAAGGTTTACCGCTCTATGATCGGTTCATTGTTATATCTATGTGCCTCCCGTCCCGATATTATGCTAAGTGTGTGCATGTGTGCACGATATCAAGCGTCCCCCAAATAATGTCATCTTAAGGCTATGAAAAGGATAGTGAGATACTTAATTCACACACCAAACTTTGGCATTTGGTATCCTAAGAGGTCTTCTTTTGATCTTGTTGGCTACTCCGATTCGGACTATGCCGGAGACAAGGTTGATAGAAAGTCCACTTCGGGTACTTGTCAATTTATTGGTAGATATCTTGTGTCTTGGTCCTCCAAGAAACAAAACTCGGTATCCTTATCCACCGCCGAAGCGGAATACATTACTGCCGGTTCATGTTGTGCTCAATTACTTTGGATGTCCCATACTCTTAAAGATTATGGGATACATGTGAAACATGTTCCATTGCTTTGTGATAATGAAAGTGCTATTAAGATTGCTCACAATCCCGTGCAACATTCTCGAACTAAGCATATTGAAGTTCGTCATCATTTCATTCGAGATCATGTTGCTAAAGGAGATATTGATCTTAAGCATGTTCGTACCGATAAGCAATTGGCGGATATATTCACCAAACCGCTTGATGAAAAAGTATTTTGCCGTTTGAGAGGTGAATTGAACATCATTGATGCTTCAAACTTGGAGTAGAAACTCCATTTGGATACATGCAAGGCATGAGTTTTGACTAATCCTTGATGTTTCTCTTATGTTGATGATCATATGTCTTGGATCTATATTTGTACTCTTGCATGTTATCTAACCCTTGTAGGTACTTGGATAAGCCAAAGTCTATGAGATTGCAACTCACTCACATTTTGAGCAATCTCTACATCACCAAGTCTCTACAATATGGTGGTTGAAGACAAGGAAGCATGAATCCTTTCAATATATCCTTTGACAACTTCTTTATATCAAATTTCATTTGGTATCAATATCATGTTTGTCATTTTGGATACACAAGTGCTTTTCCTTGCAAAACTAACCCATGTAGGTAGATGAACTTAAACTACAAGTGGTGCTCCCAACTCTTGATGAGCTACATCAACCTTGAGCAACCCACACAAGTTCAACTACATGATCAAGATCAACACCACCACCCAAGGTATGTTATTCCATCTTAGAGAAGCTTTACCCCGAGTCATGGGTCAAAGCAGCTCAACAAGATGTGAATACATCAAAATGCTTAAATGAAAAATGGCAACCCCATTTTGTGCTTAAACGATGAGTATGACCTATGATCAAGTGTTCTCACTTGACTCCTCAGTCAATATACTCTAACATAGGTGACTTTGTCGCCGACCAATTCTAGATGAAGTTCTCTAGTGTTTCTCTAAGTTCTTGCATTTGTCTCTAGCATGTGAGTTTCCCTTTTGTCAAAAAAAAACTTCATCTAGATTTCTTTTCTTTTCTCTGTTATGTTCTGCATTCCCTGCATCCAATTCATTGCAAATCTTTCAGTTAATTCCTTGCAAATCTTTGTGAGATCTTATTTGCCTAAGTGAGTTGAGATGACAATTGTTTTCTCTCTATGTTGAAATCGGCCTCTCCGATTTGTTCTTCTCGGCCAAACCGAAACAACTCGGTGCCACCGAAGCAAACAACTCGGAGTAACCGAATTCAATACTGAGAAAACACTTTGCCATTTGCATCCTGCATATTTGTTCCAGCTCCACTCGATGATTCTTGTCCTCTACCAGCATCTTATATTACATGTTGCTTTGTACTGTGACTGAAGGACCAAACCTACTTGACTCATGCTCCAGAAGATCCCTTCTTGGAAATTGATGTCAAAGGGGGAGAGATAGCACATCAAAGCTTATCACATAAGAGAGAATGCACACCTTAAGCTTCTCCAGATGCTTATTTTCCATAGAGGAGAGAAGTCACATGTCTTCAAGAGGGGAAATACATGTTAGTATGTGTTATGTTTGTTATGATTGTTTTACTCTGATTTTGTATTTGCTCTGATTTTCTTTTCCCTATCTTCTCCCATTATCTAATATATAAGATTCAGGGGGAGAGAGAGCTCATTTCTAAGGGAAGAAAATCTTTGGAATTCATTGCATATCTTTACTCGTTGGGGACATGTCAATATCCAAATAGAGTACTAAGTACTCACTCACTACATGTCATCCCAATCTTGGTACTCTTGTGGTTTCCTGTTCTTGCTCTGCTTAGTAGATATTCCTGTGTTATCTAACCTTGTTTACTCAGGTTCATCTCTTCCAAAGCCAGCTCATGACCGCAAGGTAAGTATATGCATCAAACTCATGTGCATGATGATCTCTTGCTGATGTACATATTGTTTGCAAGAAGGAATCATGAACATTGAGGTACACTTCCTATATTCACACCATTTGCTCTGATGCATATAGCCAAGATACATGTAACTCATTGCCTGCTCTGTCATGCTTATGCTTTCACATGGTATTATATTCTATCTTCACATGATTGCATACATGTAGGGGGAGCCTATGCATGTTACATGTCTTTCCAAATATTTACTTGCTATTCCTTGTATCTTTATCTAAAGCTTTGATGTATGTTGTTATCAATTACAAAAAAGGGAGAGATTGAAAGCACAAGTGCTTCCTGGGTGATTTTGGTAATTAATGTCAACATATCTCTTGTTGGACTAATACTTTTATCTAGTATATTTCAGATAAGTTCAACAGTGGAGTGGCAGGACAAGAGGATGTGGAACCCCTTCAAGATGCTAAGGACACATATTGGCTCAAGCTCAAGACTCTACTCTTTTCATTTTAGTGATCCAAGATCACATTGAGTCCATAGGAAAGCCAATACTATTAAAAGGGGATGAGGTGTTGCTTAATGGCTTGCTTGCTCAAAGTGCTTAGTGATATGCTCCAAAACCCTCAACCATTTTCTCATATCCACATATGTCCTAAACCAAAAGTCAAACTTGGCCCCACTGATTTGATCTATCCGGCGCCACCGAGTTCATTTGACATAGCCACTGCCAGAAACCCTAATCAGTTCGGTCTCACCGAGATGGGATTGCTAACTCTCTGTTTCCCTTCGTAATATTTCGGTCTAACCGAGATGAGCGATCGGTCCCACCGAGTTCGCAATGCAAACTCTCTGTTTCCTCTTCGTAACATTTCGGTCTCATCGAAATGAGCGATCGGTCCCACCGAGTTTGCCTGACCAACTCTCTGTTTGCCTATTAAAGAAATCGGTCTTGCCGAGTTCATGTGATCGGTCTCACCGAGATTACGTTATGCCCTAACCCTAACGAAATCAGTCTCACCGAGTTGACATGTCGATCCCACCGAAAATCCTAACATTCACATTTTGAACTAAATCGGTCTGACCGAGTTTCACTATTCGGTCCCACCGAGTTTGGTAAATTGTGTGTAACGGTTAGATTTTGTGTGGAGGCTATATATACCCCTCCACCCTTCCTCCATTAGTGAGGAAAGCCATCAGAACGTGCCTACACTTCCAGCATTCATTTTCTGAGAGAGAACCACCTACTCATGTGTTGAGACCAAGACATTCCAATCTAACCATAAGAATCTTGATCTCTAGCCTTCCCCAAGTTGCTTTCCACTCAAATCATCTTTCCACCATATCCAAATCTGTGAGAGAGAGTTGAGTGTTGGGGAGACTATAATTTGAAGCACAAGAGCAAGGAATTCATCATCAACACACCATCTATTACCTTTTGGAGAGTGGTGTCTCCTAGATTGGTTAGGTGTCACTTGGGAGCCTCCGTCAAGATTGTGGAGTTGAACCAAGGAGTTTGTAAGGGAAAGGAGATTGCCTACTTCGTGAAGATCTACCCTAGTGAGGCAAGTCCTTCGTGGGCGATGGCCATGGTGGGATAGACAAGGTTGCTTCTTCGTGGGTGGAGCCCTCCGTGGACTCGCGCAACCGTTACCCTTCGTGGGTTGAAGTCTCCATCAACGTGGATGTACGATAGCACCACCTATCGGAACCACGCCAAAAATCTCCATGTCTCCAATTGCGTTTGCACACTCCAATCCCATCCCTTTACATTCTTGCAAGTTGCATGCTTTACTTTCCGCTGCTCATATACTCTTGCCATGCTTGCTTGATATGTATTGTCAATGCTTAAACTTGTGCTAAAACTCCACCTTAACTTGAAGAAATTAAAAATTGCCACCTTTATTTGTTGAGGGTCTAATCACCCCCCCTCTAGACACCTCTTCTCGATCCTTTCAGCCCGTGATGCCACACGACCGTGCCTGTAATGCCTTCACTTTCGTGCCTCCGGCCCCTGTAGTTCCACACGCCCGTGGCTCTAGAGACTTCACAACCGTGCCTCGATAACTGTGTATTCCGGCGCATGCCACTGCTACCACACTTTTTGTGTATCCAAAGGGTTGATACCACTACCTCGAGAAGCCCCACGTCCGTGCCTACAGAGGCTTCACTTCCGTGCCTGCGGTGCATGCATCCACGTGCCTCATGTGACACGCGTCGTGACTCTTTCGTGCCCATGATGCCACACGCCCGTGGCCCTAGAGACTTCACAACCGTGCCTCTCTAACTGAGTATTCGGACGCATGCCTCTGGTATCGCACTTTTGAGCATCCAGAAAGTTCATACCCATGCCTCGAGAAGCCCCACATCCGTGCCTGTAGTGCCTTCACTTCTGTGCCTCCAGCGTCTGTAGTGCCACACGCCCGTAGCTCTAGAGACTTCACAACTGTGCCTCTCTAACTGGGTATTCGGACGCAAGCCACTGTTCCCACACTTTTGTGTGTCCAGAGGGTTGATACCAGTGCCTCGAGAAGCCCTACGTCTGTGCCTATAGAGGCTGCACTTCTGTGCCTCCGGTGCATGCATCCACCTGCCTCAAGTGACATGCGCCATCCCTCTACGTGCTTGTGGTACCACCAGCCCGTGGCTCCAGAGACTTCACAACTGTTCCTAACTAACTGAGTATTCGGACCAATGCCTGTGATGCCACATGCGTCACATGACTGTTAAAATGCTATAGCGAAAAAAAAAAACCCAGCCAGGTCGGACGAATCTTCATGCTCAAACGGACGGTCGAAGATTAGAGACGGTTCCTTCATTTCCATCTCTCCCTTCTCTACTACTCTCTTGCTTCCCCTCTCGCACAGTAAATCTCGAAACCTTCGTCACTCCCGCACGTGAACCCAAATTCAAAATCGAGTTCGCCTCACTGGACAACCGCCACCGCGCTTCGCCAACCGCCCTCCACTTCGAGATATAGAACATCAAATGCTGCCCGCGACAACACCAAGTACCCCGTCGGCAGAGGCGACTGACGGTGAGGACTTCAACACTAGCGGCGGAGATCGCAACAAAAAAAGATCAACGACAGAATAGACTGATGGAGGAGAGAAACCCCACACAAGCAATCGAAGGTAAATATCAATCTATCCCATTCCATTCCACGAGCTAGATCGTAGTGATTTCTCCACTTCCAGGAACAGCAACCCTAGCCACCGCTACAACCGAGTTTTCCAATAGCCTAAATCAATTTGTCTAACAAATTGAACTAGCGTACACATCAGATTTAATAGAAATGCTACTGCTCCCCGCTACGGAATTTTCGCCAGACGATATGTGCTTAAACGTAACCTACCTGCCATCACTAACTAGAATTACCTCAATAGATTCAAACCCTGCGAGCATTCTGAGAGGTCAAACCTGGTAATTACACGAGATTTTCTACGTCCCTTGTCCTTTGATTGTAACTGTTTCAAATTAAGTGCCTCATGTCAATTGTTGCAGTGGCTTTACTTCCGTGCCTCCCGGGCATGCATCTACGTGCCTCATGTGACACGCGCCGTGACTCTTACGTGCCCATAGTGGCACACCCGCGTGACTTCACAACCGTGGTTCTCTAACTGAGTATTCGGACCCATGCCTCTGCCACCACATTTTTGTGCATCCAGAAGGTCCACACCCGCGACTCGAGAAAACCCACGTCCGTGCCTGTGGTGGCTTCACTTCTGTGCCTTTCGTGCCTGCACCCACGTGCCTAACGTGACACGCGCCGTGACTCTTAAGTGGTCGTGGTGCCACGTCCGCGTGGCTCCTGAGACTTTACTTCCTTGCCTCTGTAACCGAGAATTCGGACCCATGCCTCTGCCACCACACTCTTGTGCATCCACAGGGTTGATACCCATGTCTCCAGAAGCCCCAAGTACGTGTCTGTGGTGGCTTTATTTCCATGCCTCATGTGGCTACATCCACATGTCTCACGTGACACTTGCCGGGACTCTTACATGCCCCGTGGTGCCACACCCCCGTGGCTCTACGGACTTCACAACCGTGCCTCTCTAACTGAGTGTTCGGACCTCCACTACCACACTTTTGTACACCCAGAGGGTAGATACCAAATGAATCCTTGAGAAGCACAACGCCCATGCCTGTAGAAGCTTAACTTCCGTGCTTCTTGTGCCTGCATCCACGTGCCTGTAGATGCTTCACTTCCACACTACCAATGTCAGTACACTAAAATAAAAAAAATGCTAGCATCCCACCGACTGACTGTTAATATGCTAGCAAACAAAAAAACCCTAGCCAGGCAGCACGAATCTTGATGCTCAAACGGACGGTCGAAGATTAGAGACGGTTCCATTGTCTCCATCTCTCCCTCGCTCTTCTACTCTCTTGCTTCCCCTCTCCCACAGTAAATCTCGAAACCTTCATCACTCCCGCATGGTCTCCTCCTTCCTTCTGCACACGAACCCAAATTCAAAATCGAGTTCGCCTCACCAGACAACCGCCACCGCGCTTCGCCAACCGCCCCTCCACTTCGAGATACAGACCGTCAAATGCTGCCCGCAACAACACCAAGTCCCCCGCCGGCACCGGCGACTGACGGCGAGGACTTCAACACCGGCAGCGGAGATCGCAATAAAAAAAGAGCAACGACAGGATAAGCTGATGGAAGCGAGAAACCCCACACAAGCAATCGAAGGTAATTATCAATCTATCACATTCCATTCCACAGGGTAGATCGTAGTGATTTCTCCAGTTCCAGGGTCACCAACCCTAGCCACCACTACAACCGAGTTTTCCAATAGCCTAAATCAATTTGTCTAACAAATTTAAATAGCGTACACATGACTTTTAATAGAAATGCTACTGCTCCCCGGTACGGAATTTTCGCCAGACAATATGTGCTTAAACGTACTATACCTGCCATATCACTAACTAGAATACCTCAATATATTCAAACCCTCCGAGCATCCTGAGAGGTCAAACCTGGTAATTACACGAGATTTTCTATGTCCCTTGTCCCTTGATTGTAACTATTTTCAAATTAAGTGCCTCTGGTGTGGAAAACCGTGAACCAAGAATAGGTGTACCTGTGCTTCTAGGGTGAAACAACCTGTACCTCTCTATCCATACAATTTTTTTTCACACAACGCATGTCTTTTTTTCTGTGACACTCAACTCTGCTTCTAACACCTTGCCATTTTTATGCAGCAATGAGAAAGCCTAACGAAGAGCCTAACATCCAGCAAGATACTGAGGAAGAGCATGCAATCCAGCAAGCTCCTGTCAAAGGTTTAAGCAAAGTGTCAATTGTCGATCTACCAAAAACTATATAGAGACAATAAAAACTTAACTGCTCTCCTTGACATTAATAACTTAACTATTCTACAAATAAAACTACCTGCCCCTTTTTATATATTTCTTTCTAGAAAACATTAAAAATGTTCACACACTATCTTATTTTTAATTCAAAAACAGTTTCTCTTACCCAGTAAATCTTCCACTCTGCTTAATGATATTCCTCCCATTATGGAATATCACTTGGAGTGTGCCTTTTTCTCTCAGAAAATGCTTCACCCTAACTTCACTTGCTCAGCTGCACTTATAACCATATTTCATAATTTCTATCCCCTGATTAACTCAAACAGGATGAGTATTAAATACCTTTTTTAACTCAATCAGCTGCCCCTTTAGGAGTTTCACATTCCTTATGCATAATCGTGGAAGATATATATTTTAAATCTGTATTATTTTTTTTGAACAAAACTATATCCTTTTTTGTTACCTGATCATTATGCAGAGCACAAAGACGGTGATATTGAAATCGCAGAAAGACACAACATCTCTCCTCATTCATCAGAAAAGGGAACACAACAAAACATCAAGAGCAAAGCACCTGCGGCAGAAATGATAACTTACACCAGGCTCAATAAGAGTAAACAACTAGCAACAAGCAAAAAAAAGAGAAAATCAGATACCAGCATTGTTTTTACTCCTGGAGCAAAAAGGCAAAAGCAAAAGGACAATATTGAAAACATCGTCGAAAGTAGTACCTTGCAGCATCTGCCTATACCTCTAATGGTACTCCCGCCAAAAGCACCATTCACCACGAAGAAACAAGGTGAAAGCAAGAAGAAAAAAAAATGACAAAGGGTAGAACAAGAAATAGATGATGCCAACAGCAAAGATTCAGATATTGATGATGCCGACGATGACAAACAACAAGATGCAGATTTCATTCCTACAGACAGCGACGATGCCGAAGAGCACGACAGTAACATAGAAGAGGACGACAATGTAAAACCACACTTATATACTAATTTTGAATGCCACTATTCAGCACTCAAAATCAAACGTTCCTTTCTAACAAAACACTTTTTTTCTGAAACAGCCCAAATCAAGCCAGAAGGACGTAAAGAGGAGAGAGACAAGCGGAAAAGAATTGGCAGCACAAATAGTTGATGAACACGAGGTAGCAACAGATGAAGACAAATGCCTAATCAAAGAAGGAGCAGCATTCGCTCATGTCAAGAAAGCACGGAAATTACTTAAAGAACGTCACAAGGAAGATGTTAGGATGGCAGGATTTTGCAGCATAGAGCACTGCCAAATAACGGGCTCCATCTGCAGACCGCTTGCAGCACACATCTACGACAATCTGGACACAGAAAGCATGACAATAACCTTCGGTGATGCTATCGAAGACAAAAAAAAAATCAAGATTACCAAGGAAGCTATCCACAAGGTCTTTGGATACCCGAACGGCATGCAAAAGTCAGCACCAAGGCCACGGACTTGCCAAACTTCAATGAAAGAACTGATGTCAGACCTTGGCTTAAAACGTCTAGATTTCTCGCCCAAAGAACTGTTCAAGAAGCTAGAAAAATTGGTGGAACTAGACGACACAGAATCAAACAGCAAATCAGTTAAAATATTTTTCCTTATTTTTTTTCCACAACGTTGTCTGCGGGACAAGCCGCTATATTCAGCCAACAAGCAATAATGGTCAAGAACATGGACTTGAACAAATGGCACAGATGGATTTCTGCGAGGTAATCGTCGAAAGAATTAAGGCAGGAGCCATGAAATGGCAGGAGCACAGGACGTTAGATCAAGAAAAAAAGAACAAAAAAGACATCAATGGTTTGGCACAGGGACCAGTAATCATGTACCTCGACTCCCTGCTCCTACCCACCGACAGGAGAGACATGTGGAACATTGCCAAGAGAATGGATAACACCTCATTACCACGAGCAAACCATCTCAAAGAGAATGCCCTAGCGAAAATAGCTAGAGCAGACAGGAAAAGGGATGGAAAAGCATGACCGGATGACTATGAATTTAGCAAGATACAGGTATGGCTTTGTTGTATATAAATCTGTTCTTCCTTGTAAAAACGGTTTCCATTCTAACCAATTCCATTCTACCGAAACAATGCAAACATGGAAAGGAACAGCAGAGATGATCTTCTATACCAGCACAGCATCACCTTCGTCTTCAATACAAATGATACCAGCACAACAACAGAAGCACCAGCACACGACCAAACTGCTACCACCTCCACCCAAGCGCCAGCACAAAGCACGTATCAGCACCAGTGGAAGCAGGGAACCCGACACAGGCACCAGCATAGGATCAGAAGAAAGATTCAGAAGGATAAATGAAATGTTGGAAAAAGTGCTTGATGAAGCAAAAAAGTTACCCGGAATACCCACCAGGGCTGAACACCAATGCACCGATCAAGAGGAGAGATTGGATCAAAAAGCCAAGAAGTCAGTGGTGCAACAAACAATGTCCCTGATCGAAGCTTTCGAAGAACACAGAGAATTTCAGGACATGATTTGCAGAAAGAACTTAACAGACTAGGCGACGCTGCAGGTACTAGATCAAGCAGATGCAGGAGCCACAACTACACTAGTCGATGGCAACCGCACAAAAGAAGTCGTAGCTAGAACAAAACCAGGAGAAACGCGAAAAAGAAAGAAGGAAGAAGAAGACCTAGAGAGGAAGAGAAGAACAAAATCAAGAGACATGGGAATTGACAAAAGACAGATAAAGCACCAGAAATAGGTACACAAGCAGCAGAAGGAGAAGCACATACCAACTAACACAACTTCCGAAGAACAGCAGAACCAAGGAACAAAAGCAGGAGCACAAAAAAAAAAGATGCGGGCCGTGGACAAGAAAAACAGGTAAATAATAGTAATGCATGATGCCATCTGCCCCTAAAGCAAAGCCCTGTTTTCATACATAAACTGAAAAAATTGTCTGAATACTTTCAGGCACGTGCCAATAGCACGCCAGGCCAAGATGAACTCCAACAGCAGGATGATGTCAACAACCCCAAAAACAAGAATGAACGCAACAAAGCAACCAACCTCACAACAGATAGTGCTACAACAACAACGACCCCAACACGAGCACAAGATACGATCGACGTCAGAACCAGTGAACAGGTGAGTATGAACATCCCTTTTCACTTTCAAAACTAGATAGAGTTATAAGTTAACTGACAAACTTGCATTTTCTTCCTGCCATTATGAGTTTCCGGTGTGGGGCGTAGTGGGCTGTGGAAGTTTACCTCCTCTTCGTTGTTTTCTTCGTGTTTATCGTGTGTGATCTCCAGGTATCACAAGCACTGCAAGAGCAAGAGGCAACCCGTGTTGAAGTTGAATCCCATGATGAACCTCAAACACATGAAAGCGTCACCGAACGAGAAGTTTGTGTACAAGAGATTTCCAGTGCAACAACATTGCAGATGACCATCACAAATACAGAGGAGAAAGCCCAAGACATCCCAGCCGATGACAAACTCGAGACTATTATACCTGACAAAGAAACAGTCGATGCAGGCACGAATAACCCAATCATCAACACAGAGGTAAAATTCAACAACAACCCCTTTTCAAAACATTTATGATGTCTGAACTACCTACTACACCCTGCCACCACAATACAAGGATTATAAGGGATGAATCACCCTTTTCCCTGAACAAATGCAGGAAACAAACGAGTACGTTAATCTCGAAGATCAACAAGCAGCACAACCAGAGGAAACTCAGAAACACAGAGAACTTCAAATAATAATGGTTGAAGAGGTGAAGCTACAAAGCCTATTTCTATGACATAAAAAAAATTGTTACAACGATGAAGTTCACATGTACGATGTAGTTCAGACACAAATGAAGTTCAATCTATAATTTCAATTTTTATTAAACAGGAAAAGGAAGCAAACAAAAGCACTGGCATAGATATTCAACATGAAGAACAAGAGGACAACACGAAACAAGGAGAAGCTGTATTTCCAGCAGTAGACAGTCCTGCCACTGTAGAGAAAGAGGTCTTATAAAAAAATAACTGCAACTGCACAGTCAGAAATGCACCCATTTTAATAACTTTTTGTGTTGGAACAGGCGCAAGAAGCTTAGGAGAGCACCAACAATCAAGACCATCAAACACAACCAGAGGAGGTCAATGAACAAGGGGAACATGTTCTTCAAATGGTAGACAACAATGCCACCGAAGACCAAGCCGCAAAATATTCACTCACCGAAGAACAGGTAGCAAAGACGGCAGCAGTGTCAATGATTGAAAAGGTAAAGTTACATAACCTGCAACTATGAAATTATAAAATAGCTCCATGCACACTCAAATAAACTCCCACTTACCACCTCTATGTTCACTCAAATGCACTCCCACTATGCCACCTCTATGTTTGAACAACTGCAAGAGAAAAACAGCAAAATGAACAACAAGAGAAGGCCCAAAAACCTCCACTCAACGAAGAACGTGTAGAACAATCAGCATCAACAACAACAAATAAAGAGGTGAAATCACATAAAGTGCTTGCTTAACTTCTGCGAACACCACCAAAAATCTCAATAAAATAATACCTCTTCACGATCTTATAGTTCAAAACTACGCACTTGACATTTCACTATTTTCCTTTCACAACCAGAGCAGGCCAATGAGCAAGAGGAGGCCACTGAACAAGGGCAACATGTTCTTCAAAAAGTAGACATCAACGCCACAGAAGACCAAGCCCCAAAATATTCACTCACCGAACAACAGGTAGCAGAGACGGCAGCAGCGACAACGATTGAAAAGGTAAAGTTACATAAGCTGATCCTATGAAAGTATAAAATAGCTCCGTGGAACCTCAAATGCACTCCCACTTAGCCACCTCTATGTTTGAAAAGCTAAAAGACAAAAACGAGGACTGCGGCGATGAACTCCAAAAGAAAGAACAAGAAGATGCCCAAAAACCTCCACTCAACGAAGAACAGGTGGAACAGTCAGCAACAGCAATGAGAACAGTAGCAGAGACGACAGAAGCAAGAACGACTGAAAAGGTAAAGTTACGTAAGTTGATTCTACGAAAATATAAAGTAGCTCCGTGAAAACTCAAATGCACTATCACATAGCCACCTCTATGTTTGAACAGCTGCAAGACAAAAACGAGGACAGTGGCGATGAACACCAAAAGAAAGAACAAGAGGATGCCCAAAAAACTCCACTCAACGAAGAACGGCTGGAACAGTCAGCAGCAACGACAACTAAACAGGTGAAGTTGTGTAAAATGTTTCTACAAAATTATAGCTTAATCTCAATAAAATAACGCCTCTTCACAATCACATAGTTCAAAACACGCACCAGACGCGTCGCTGTTTTCCTTTCACAGCTGCTATAATTAAAATAAAGTAGCAAATTAAATTATTTAACGCTTTTTCCATGATAACGCAAAAACATGAAAAAGGCAACCACACAGATACAATCAATGAAGCAAACACTTAGATTGTTCTACAAAAACTTGGGTATGATATTTCAAAGAAAGAATCAGACACTATCAAAGAAAACCCTACACCGTCGTACGACGGCGATTCTCCAGGCAAAGAGGTTACTACCAACCAGGTCGAGACTGAAAAACAAGACGGAAAAGACCACCAGCAAGACATGATGCTTGACAAGCAAAAAACATGACGCTAAGAAAAGCACAGACGACTCAAACGAGGATGCAGCAGAAACTGGACAAAGGGTACTGACGAATCCAACTTCGAATGTACAACACAAAAAAGACAACATCACATGCAGCCAGAAGCAGAACGAGAACAAGAAAGGAACAACACTAGACAAGGCATATCTTCTAGCATCAAAACAGGCAAGACAATAGAAACTTAATTGCTATCTTGCGACTTGAAATTATTTACATTAAATTCAAAATCATCCCAGGCACAAAGGGGAAAGGGGACAAACATAGTGATGTCGTCAACAAAGCCATCGAAGACCTGTACAATGCTGTATGCAAGCCATGGACAAAGAAAGAAAGGTAAGTTCATGTAACTAACACACAACACATTCTTACATACAATGATTTTACCTGTATTCTGTGTAAACTAAAATATTTTTCTAAATATACTTTGCAGAGATGAGCTTTTCATTACAACGGACAGGTTAGATGTCAATCTAGGTCATGTTGCCGAAAGCTTCAAAATCGGTAACCCAGTGAGCAGCGAAGCAATCGAGCCCATGCTAACGATCTTGAGAAATCAACTCAATGGCACAGGGAGAAAGATTCTATCATTAAGCGACACTGTAAGTAAAGATCACGGCAAAAGAATCACGTTTAAAAGATAAATATTAGTTTATAAATAGATAAACTTCGCCTATAACTGAACTAACAAATTCCCTTTGTGTATGTATGACAAAACAAGCAGCACTCAATAAAGGAAGCCGACGACGAAGATCCAATGTGCTACAAAAATAATGATCAAGCACATATCAGAAAAAAAAAACTACTACCTGCCAGGCTTAGAGCATTTTTCAACATAGAAGAAGAAGAAAAACTGCAAGATTATAACATGGTAAGCAGATCAGCTGTTACAAAAACAAAATCCAATTACGTATGATATGCAAAGTTCTCTTTCATGACAGACAAATCATGTCTAAATCTAAGAAGATTTTCAAATGTTTTCTTTTTATTTTGTGTTTTGCAATTCCTTCTACCATGTTCGATGCGCGGGTTTAAGAAAGACGAAACTATCAGTCATTACTTCACCGTTACAGTTAACATGGAAAAACAGCGCTTTGAACTCCTTGACTCTTCAACTGCATATCCAGGCACAATAGAATTCTTCAACACTGTAACCAGCAAATTAATGAAAATCTGGAAGCACGTAAGCACAGAGCCCCAGCTTTCACAAAGAAGTATCGACCATTTCAAAAAGGTCAAACTAGAGGTGCCACTTCAGGGAGAAGAAACGTAAGCACTTCCAACATTTCTCTTCTTTCTTTTTTTCAATGCAACATTCACTACTACTATTCCTCCAATAATTATCTTGTTTCATTTTTTCAATGCAACAATTACTACTATCATTCCTCCAACATTTCTCTTCTTTCCGTTTCTCAAATGCAACAATTTTACTAC
Source organism: Thinopyrum elongatum (assembly GCA_011799875.1). Taxonomy (NCBI): domain Eukaryota; kingdom Viridiplantae; phylum Streptophyta; class Magnoliopsida; order Poales; family Poaceae; genus Thinopyrum; species Thinopyrum elongatum. Next base: position 441,610,774 of record CM022299.1, read on the forward strand.
TACCATTCCTCTACATGCAGAATGGACTACGCATTCTATATGTACATGAACGTAAAGCACTACTCCAAAGATGGAACAACAACGGCCTTAGAGGCAGAACAAGTACCAGAGTTGAGGAAAAAAATTCTATATCAACTAATCAGTCAACACAGAGGCAATACGCACTGTCATTAATCAAGTGTACAATAGGTTAGTCCTTTCAGAAACAAAACCTTACAATTTTGTCACACTACCAACTACGAATAAGATTTTTTTTTATTTTTTGATTCTAATAGATATGCCGAAGTATGAAGTCGATATGGGAGACAAATAAATGCAACAGACAGAATGTGGCTTACTAGAAGAGTTTCCGCCAAATCCTGAGCCCAAGGAACATCTTATGCATGCGAGAACCACCCAAGAGCAAGAACTTATTGATATATGCAGTGAACACAAAGAGCTTATGCATGTGAGCAGCCACATCGTCGTCAAAGAATCTTGTACAGACCACAAACAGAAGGATCCACCAATAGAACAAGATCAACCACCACCAGACGACAAGATACCACACCAATCTGAAGAGGCAACGGTCACCACTAACAAGCAAGATATCCACAGCAATATCACGAGCACAGAGCAACTTGAACAAACAGGCACTCCTTTAAAAGAGGATGACAGAAGCAACGGCGTACCAACTAGACAAGAACAGCTTTCCGAGCAGAAGAAACAATCTGTTCGTCTTCAAAAATAAACAGGCTCGACAAACGATCAGCAAGGCACCTCAATTACCGTCTCTTTAGACTTCTTATCCCCCAAAACGACAAAAAAGCATGAAGAAGTTGATGAATTTCTTTTAAGCCTTTACCCGGAGCAACTAAAGCAATACAATTTACTTACAGAGTGGGGATATAAATTCGATAAAATCAAAACAGCTCGGATTCAGCACGAAGACTTTGAATTCAACAAAAAAGGCATGTCGTATCTGGCAAGCTTGCAGCAAGAATCAGGAGAACATTCAATGGCTCAATCATTTGAGAACAGCTCAGCAAAGAAAATCTCGATCAAGAAGAGGCCGGTGAAGCCTTCGAGTAGGCTCCATGGAAAAATCAAGATTCCTACGTTTGTGCCAGGAGATTTCAATTTTATGAACAAAGCCATGGCACTTCATGATTACCTATTCAGCAAAGAAGGACAGGAAGAATGCGGACAGTAAGTAGTTTCTCTTGTTAAAACAAAAATCAGAAAGGTGTTACTCCTTTTTAAAGCCACCTAACTAATGTATAAACCTTTTCTGCTTGCAGTCTAAACGTATATAATAGCTCAAAGCGACCCGATTGGATTACAGGAGAAAACATAATGCAATAACTATGAAGAGGAGATGGACAGATGGAGGGCTCCATCGCAAACGCATTGTTCGAAGAATGGACGGAGCAGCAACAATACAACACAACTGATAAAGCCATACTCTCCGCAGAATTTGCAAACGTATGAAGTCCAATTGGACAAAAAACACTTGCATTATTTCAGTGATTATATATTTCAACTAAAAAGTACACAACCTTTTTGTCGCAGCTTGTGCTCGGTCTTAATCTTGGAAAAGAAGGAGGACTACGAGAATTCAATGAGGAAGAAGCATTGAAAGAGTTTGTACCCTTTGTAAGAGGGAAAGAACTTTTAAAGAAAAAGCTGGTAAGTTAATAGAAATATACAAATATAATTCATTCTTCCTAAAGTTTGCACATTTACATGTGATTTAATTCTCCTGACAACAATGATCTTTAACTCACTCTGTCTCCAAACACCGCAGATTATGATACCTCACAACATAGCTAAACACTTCACATTGTACATGCTGAACAAGTACACGAGCTCCATCGACATACTTGACTCACTGAATTATAGACACACAAGAAATAATACATGGAAAAACACCATAAAGATCACCCAGAACTAGTATGTCATTTCAACCTTGGTTTTCTAATTCTTGCATTACCTTTCTTAATGGCAGTATCCAACAATAAAACCAAACCGTAATCACAGATTAAAAGAATGTATGCACTCATGAAGAAGCATTACAGAGAAGCAGAACTAGAAGCCAACAGTGAACCGAATTGGTCGAGGATAGCAGAAACACCTAACAGAGTTTGCGTGCCAAAACAGCAGGGTACCCAATGCGGACACTTCATGGTTCAATTTGTAAAATACTGGAATGGCATTGATCTCACAAAGGACGATGAGGATTTCCATGTAAGTTAATAGTACGAGCAACAATTTTATTTTAGAAGCAGCATTCCTTGAATTCTTCAATTATTTCAACAAAGAAAAATAAAAGAATATCCGGTGACCTTCATGCAGCATAGCAAGGTAGATGTCGAGTGGAAACCGCAGTTCCTTTTTACAGCCATATTTGTGAAACCAACCAAGTAAAATGTGAGCAACTACCCGGAAGAATCAAAGAATTCAAACCAGAAACTTCGAAGTTCTTTTCCACCAGCAAAGGCAAGAAAATTATTTCTGGTTATCTTTTTTTGTAATGACCTACCCATGGTTGACGAATGTCTTTAGTATCACGAAAGCTTACATATTACATATCTGCTTCCTCTGACAGAAATAGATGCAACAAAAAGGAAAAAAAAGGACGAAGTACCAATCCATACCCAAAACATTCGCATTCCTTCCAACACACAAAGGAGGCGTCCAACCTCTTCCAAATAGTCATGAGCGATAGCTAGCAGGAGGAATTCAAAAATTGAGTTGTTTTCTATTGCACCTCAAAATACTTGGACCGAGGCCAAAAAGAATATAAAATTCGGTTTCTCACTAACTCTCACCTCCAAAATTATTTTATTTTCCTTTCGCAACAAAACTGTGTTTAAGCGCATTCGTAGAGAGAGCGAAAGCACGCAACTTACTGGAGCCCAACTGAAGGCAGTATTTGGTCCAAGACCAGCACAGACGAACATACCACATCATATAAAAAAGAGAGTGCTCGATGATATAGAAGAAATCTGGGAAAGCAGACTAGATTCAAAAGAGAGTGATAGACTAATATTAGGCCCAAACTTTGCAGAGGTAAATTTTTAAAAAGCACAAACTTGTCTATATTGCAACGCTTGCTCTTTATATTGATACAGAGCTGTTTTTTCTAACATTTTTTATCGTAATTATTGTTTGCAGCGTATACTAGATTTAAAGAATCACAAAACTACTACTAGCAAATTTAAAACTGCATTGCAAAGAACAAAGAATCAACTGGTTCCCATGTATCTCAAAGAACATCAACAGAATAAGCTCTAAATAGCAAACATGGTAACATCCCTTTACTCCACAACAAAATCAAAAATATGCATTTTGTCATATTCCTTTATATTAAACTATCATCTAAATAACAAAAATTTTGTACGCAGAGATTCATACCACTCGATAAGGATCACCGCTACGTCCTATATATGCTGGACAAATATAAAAACAAAGTTCATATTATTGATCCTCGAGAAGCAACTCCAGAGGAATTAGAGAAAGAAAATGTAGACATAGAATATTTGGATCCAATTGAAGCAGATCGAATTCTTCAGGAAAACGACGACGCTGAAAAGGAAAGGAAAAAACAGTTTAAGGAATATCATGTTCATAAGTTGGCAATCGTAAGCATTTCTAAATAACGATTTTTCTGTTTTACAAGTTGCAATATTAAAACAATTACAAAATGCAATTCCCAGGTACTTAGCATTAAAGAAGTCTTCAACGCCATACTAGAATAAACAATGAATCCCAAGAATACAAGATGACAGTTTCATACAGTACAAGATATTCCAGTGGTAGAAAAGGGCGAATCACCATTTGCTGTTCTAAAGCTTGCATTCCTCTATAATGGTGAAAAGTTCATCAAAGACCTGGATGATTTGAGCGTAAGTTTTCAATGAAAATCTTCTGGACACAATACATAGAAAATATATTTACTTGTATACACCTTTTATGCACCAACTCTAAGAATATATTTTCTTCTCGGCAAAATTTCACAGGATGAAGTGGAAGACTGGAGGGCTAAGGCACTTTACATTCTTTTACTTAGCGAGATGAATGAAGTCAAACCTAATAAAATGGATGATGAGATTAGCAGGATCTTCAGCAAGAATGAAGACTAAAACTTTTGATTTAGCTAGCGAGCCTAATTACATCAAAACATGACAAAACACTTTAACCATGACTCATATTTATATGTAATCTAGTTACAAATTGCGTGTTCATGTTGAAAAGAGAACATCATCAGACAGTGTCACTACACTATAAACAACAATGCCTCTTTTTAACTGTGCCACAGCAGTGACTCCCAAAACAAACTCCTACCCATGACTCTGGAGACCACCCGCCCGTGCCTCCGGAGGCGACATGGCCCCGTGCCTCCAGAGGCGACATGCCCGTGCCTCCGGAAAATTCACACATGTGCATGCACGCACATACCTCGAGTGCCTCAACCGTGGCTAGCTGCTGCGCATACGTGACTGCAGATGCTTCACACCCGTGCCTCCGGAGGCGACATGCCCGTGCCTCCAGAGAATTCACACATGTGCATGCACGCACATACCTCGAGTGCCTCAACCGTGGCTAGCTGTTGCGCACACGTGGCTGCAGATGCTTCAAACCCGTGCCTCCGGAGGCGACATGCCCGTGCCTTTGGAAAATTCACACTTGTGCATGCACGCACATACCTCAAGTGCCTCAACCGTGGCTAGGTGCTGCGCACACGTGACTGCAGATGCTTCAAACTCATGCCTTTCCAGGCGAAGCAGCTTGGCTTTTGCATGACCTGTATAAGGAATTTCTCCTGAGCTGTGAACTTCTTATAGAATATCATGAACTTCAGCAACCAACCAAATGCGAGAAAAACGCATTGCACGACCAACACACACTTCGACCTATGCCCCACTTCAAGATGTTTATGAAAATTTAACGAGCCGAAGGCGAGCAGGAGGCTCCCCGCGCCGGAGGCGCCGTGTGACACCACGATGGACAACGCGCCGCACGACCAACACGCTGCACGACCAACCCACACTTCGACCTATGCCCCCCTTCAAGATGTTTATGAAAATTTAACGAGGAGAAAACGAGCAGGAGGGTCCCCGCGCTGGAGGCGCCGTGTGACACCACGACGGACAACGCACCGCATGACCAACATGCTGCACGACCAACACACACTTCGACCTATGCCCCCCCTTCAAGATGTTTATGAAAATTTAACGAGCCGAAGGCGAGCAGAGGGTCCCCGCGCTGGAGGCGCCGTGTGACACCACGACGGACAACGCGTCATACGACCAACATGCTGCACGACCAACACACACTTCGACCTATGCCCCCCCCCCTCAAGATGTTTATGAAAATTTAACGAGCCGAAGGCGAGCAAGAGGGTCCCCGCGCCGGAGGCGCAGTGTGACACAGACGAACGCGCACGACCAAACACGTGAAGACCAAACACATACTTCGACCTATGCCCCCCCTTCAAGATGTTTATGAAAATTTAACGAGCCGAAGGCGAGCAGGAGGGTCCCCGCGCCGGAGGCGCCGTGTGACACCATGACGGACAACGCGCCGCACGACCAACACGCTGCACGACAAACACATTGCACGACCAACACACACTTCGACCTATGTCCCCCCTTCAAGATGTTTATGAGAATTTAACGAGCCGAAGGCGAGCAGGAGGGTCCCCGCGTCGGAGGCGCTATGCTCCAATTCAGTAAAGTGATACAACCCATGCCTCTGCTAGTATACGCCCGTGCCTATAGAGAATTCACACATTGGCATTGACAGGATTGACGCATGCCTCTGCACTCTTCACGACCGTGCGTCAACATGTTTTCCCGTCCAAGCGTGTGTATGATAAAGTTGTTGTTTTTGCTTACTTGAAAGGTCGCATTTGATAGTGTTGGAAGCCCCCGCCCGTAACTACCCCATAAATCTCCATTTCTCAGAAATATAATGGGAACAAAAAGGGAAACAAAAAGGAAACAGGGAACCGCCGACGCGGTTGGCCGTTATTTTCTGTCTGTTATCGCGCAGAAAGGGAAAAATGGAAAATTCAAGTAGTTGGAGTGTTAAACTGCAAAATGCATGAAACCACAAACCGGAAAGGGAAAACCGGGAACCAACCGCGTCGGCTGGTTTTCCCTCGCAGGAGCGCTCCGCGCGGGACCTCTGAAGGAGCGCTCGTTAACTAGGGTTGGGGGCGAACTAAAGTAGTAGGAGGGGCAAATGGGTTGGAGGCCTGCATAAAGCAGGCTTTGACTATATTTCAATGTTTTCAGTGACCATTTACTGAGGATTAGTACGAGAAAATCTCATGGGCTGGGGGTGGGAGGGGGGAGGCTACAGTAGCCCATATTGGCCTCCACTAAGCTCTCCCACTAGCCTAGAAGCCACTCAAAGTCAGCGGATCAAAAGTGGCTAGAAATACACATGCTTCAGCGGAACACTATGGTGCTAGCTTAAACCGCTAGTCTATTCAGGGTTTAGGATTGCATTTCTAACTCGTAAATTAAATAGAGTCTGGTAATTTGAGTTTTAAAGAACATATGATTTGGTGTAAAAATAACATTTCTTAAACACCATATCATATAATTTGCCATATTGTCATGATCATTTATCTCGCATACCGACAGTTATATGCGTATGTCATTGCTTATGGGAAAGATGCTACTAGTGAACCTATAAACCCATGTCCAATTTTCCACAAGCAGTGTTAAAAAAATCCACAAACAAAAACCACCACTTTACTTTTACATGTACTTTTATTTTCCGCAATTAGTTATTCCGAAAATACAAAAGCACTTCGAACCATACGATACGTTCATAACTTGTTGCAACTAGGAAAGTTGGTGAGAATGAAAACCTCAATATATTTATTGGGGACGCAAGAAAGTTTCTAATTGTGTGCAGGGGTGAGCATTGGGCTTGGAAACATTTGATACCACACAGTAACACATTAGTTCTCATGGAGGAATATTTACCACTTGGCGGGCCAACAAGTACTGCCAAGCAACAGTATAGTGGAGCAACAATCACTTTTGCACCGTTGTGAGGGAATCAACATTCAATCTCATAGGTTTTGCATTACAATTATTTATCATCATTGTTATTTAATTTTCTTAGTTGCTTTTATTTACCATACTTTACTTTTTCACTTCTTACATATAAAAACAACAAAAATAATTTTATTACAGCATGTAGTAGTTTCCTTTTACATAAATATAATGAGTGTTTCTAGTGAAAATGCTAAGTTGTGTCACTTGGCAACCACAAATAATGATGACTTCATGAGTACACCCATTGCTCCACATGAAACTAAGGTTAGTTCCTTTGAAATTAGGTGTGCTTCGTTGAACTTAGTAATGAAAGAACAATTTGCTGGAACTTTTAATAAAGATGGTTCGTATTATTTGCGTGATTTTGTCGAAGTTTATGATGTGCAAAACTATAAAGAAGTTGAGTCTGATTATGTCAAGCTAAAACTTTTTTTCATTAAGAGCAGCGTAAAGGTAGTATTAATTCATGGAATAAACACTACTGGAAAACTGCTTATAGGTGGACTCTCACCGGTTGTAGGCAGGTGATTGCAACCGCCACCGGTAATCTGGACATATATCAGTGGTGGGTGAGAAAACATGCTTGCCACTACTGTCATCTTATAAGTGGAGGTCTACAAGGGGCAACACCATTGGTAATATGGTCCTAGGTTAGCCATGGGGCAAGCATTACTAGTGGTGAGTACATAGAAAGACCTGGCAATATCTATGATAACAGTGGTGGACCCTTTTCCACGACCGCCATAGGTAATATGGGTCCCGATCTGGCCCAGTTAGCCACGGGGCAAGCATTACCAGCAACGGTCCCTCGAACTGCCAGCCCCGACGTAATGTTCAGACATTTTTTTTGGTTTTTAGTTGTTTTGTGTATATTTTTTGGTTTTATTGTTTTTATGGCATTGTATGAAAAATGATTTAAACTTTGTAGTTTAATTATTTGCTATATTTCAGACATTCTATGCTTAAATTTATATTTGAATGAATATAATTCAAATTTTAAATGCAAGTACATTAAAAAGTTCAAAATTGGAAGGAATATCATAAATAAGGTAGTTCACATATATTTAGGTCATATGAAACAAATGTTTGGTAAACTGAAACATGTGTATGTGAAAATTCAAACACAAACTAAACTTTATATAAATGGTCTTTTAATTTATAGAAAATTTTAATGTTATCTAAAAACTATGAAACTTTGCATGGTGTCATTACGTGACATGTAGAGTATGTGGTTAAATTTTTAAAAAGATTTGAAAAAGTTATGATGTAGGCTACTTAGAAAGTGAATACGACCTCCGAGGCACGCGTACTACATATTCAGTTAATGAACCTGTAGTTGTTTCTGGCATATATGTCCTAAATGTATACTCAAGAACTTAAATGGAATTTTTGCATCAATTTTTGGGCATTTTGTAATGTACATGTAGTTCATATTTGATTTATGCCCATTAAATAGCTAGAAATGTATCAAATGCTCTAAATGTATCATATTAACCCAAAAAGTCCCAAATTTGAACGTGGGACATGCAATGGTGTATTTGCAACATAGAAAAAGTTTCAAGGGGAAATGATGAAAAAAAAAGTTTGAGTCCCCTTCAAACCCAACACCTTAGTCTTCGAAACTCCGATACTTCCTTAGAGACTCTTTAGTTTCTAAGCAAGTTGCATCACAATTTTTCTTTAACTCTCTCAAAATAGTTTGAGTTCCCCTTCAAATCTAACACTTTTTATGTAACTCTCTCAAAATTTTACCATACCCTCTAGGTGTCATACCATGACACCATGATAAGTTTCATTTTTTTCATAATTCATTTATGCCTTGTTTCAATCAAAATCCATTTACCTCAATTAAATACTTAGGAATTAATTTAATACCCTAAATATATCAAATCAACTAAAGAAAGTGCCAAAAAATAACATGAAGCTTATAATGGTGTAACTTCAACCCTAAAAAAAATTGGACCCTATCTCTAAACCTAGAAAAATACTACAACCCTAACATTACAAAAATTTGCCAAAAAACAATATGAGTGGGGCGCTCAAATTCACCCTCTAATGGTAAAGTCTAGCAGCACTGGCCTACCACATGTAACAACATTACCAGTGGCCGGCAAACTCTGTTGCCCGACACTAGTAGTTCCTTAAGATTTCGGTAGCTATGGGAACTTGCCAAAATTACCCAACCCCCTTCTCCAACTCCCTAGTAGCGTGCCTGGCTAGCTCTCCCGTCGCCTGTCCTCACCGACTCTAAATCCTTGCCCCCTCCCGTTCCCCTGGTTGACCGCCGTCGCCCGCCCGTGCTCTCGTGGTAAGCCTCAACCGCGCCATCCCTGCCCTCCCTTATCCTCTCCTTAGCCAACTGCCGCCGGTTGCAGGGCACCGCTGAAGGATCAAGATGGGACTAGCGGGGGTGAATAGGTACAATTAAAATTTTAAATAAAGATGAGCCTAAACAATTGCTAAGGTGTTATACTGAGTGTGATAAGCTGATCACAGTGATATGTATGGTGATTAAGCAACACAATATGATACAACAAGTGTCAGGTCAAATGACCAAAGTAAACCAGAACTAAAGAGCTGGGTTAGGGATAACCGGAACTCCGGAGACGAGGATCATCCTTGGAAATAAGCTAGTCACCGTTGGAGGGGTGAGTGTTACCACGAAGGCACATGAACACCACGAAGGCTGAACCTATTATGTTTGAGATATCACAATGAATGCAATTCTCAACCACTAGAGTCTAGATGGGGAGAGTTAGGGTGGCTATCCCCAATGTTGGCAAGGTAAGAGGAGGTATCGGTGGCTCTCGAGGGAACCCTAGTTACCCATGGGTCGTATGCGGGTGCCCAGGCCCCAAGGAGTGAATCGCTTTTCCTCCAACAGCCTAGAAGCAATAAAATCAAGACTTAATAGGAATCCAAGGTGCATGTTGATTTATTTGTTCTAAAGTTTATATAGGAAGTTCTATGATATATGATTATATTACTCGAAGTTCCTTAGTATATCTTTCTATCCATAGAGGGCCCTTTGTCATCCTTAATAAGTAACATAACCCCTCATTTCGAATTTCACGATTCGACTGTCATACACAACGCACAAATATATGTTCATAAAAAACTACCGGTAGCATATTATCACTTCCATTTAGTTGTGTATTGCTCGATAGTTGTCAGTCTCAAATCATTTAGCACCGGCCCAACATTTTTATATTTACGTTAGCCTGTCTTTTAAGGCTCAGCCTCATAATTATATTGTAGCTCCCCTTTTGGGCTTTCCAAATATCTTTTGATTGCTTCATTGCTTGGATGATTATCTCTTTGCGTTTTCTTCACAGGCTAGCTACTAATATTGTGTTTGATGATCACCGTTTACATACATACTATCTTAGTACTCTAGCAACTTGTGGCTTTGCTTTGCTTTAGCCTCAACGCTGTGTTTGTTTGTACTCTGGACATGTACAAATCGCTTAGCACGTGAACATGCTGAAAGCTAATTAAAACTACCTTATATCTCTACCTAAACGTGCCTCCAAATGTTGGGTACCAGAATTCCGGCACCGTCTCGCTCGCAACCGTGTACGTCGTTGCTACCGGCACAAGGCACAGGCCTCGGCTTCGGAGGTCCTTCTTCGGCTCGCCGCCGTTGTCCTTCGCATTCTCGGAACCCTACCAAGCAAATGTCATCAACAGCCAAGCATTCACAGATACATATAAGATGGACAAATTGATATAAACTCAGTTTCTTACCTTCTGCTGGAACTGCTGCAACGGGTTCACATTCTTCAAGTACGGGTAGGTCAGAGACTGCAGCAGGGAGTTCAGTGTTGAGCAATTTATAAGCGATGTTCCGGAATGGACAAGAAATGTGGACGCAGCAAGGCAGTCGTGTGATTTGGGACACTCACCGCAACTTGGTCATGGAGGAACTTGATGTATTCGTTGGCCTCGTGAAGAACCGATGCGGTATCGGTCTAAAGCGCGAGGACACCAGCGATAAGTTAGGTCATTATCGATCTCAGACGGGTTCAGTAGAAGAGCACTTGTTCTCTCCGATAATTGGAACGGTGGTGAGGAAAGATAGGAAGTTGATTCAGAGCAGAAAGAAGAACTAATACCTTTCCAAAAGGAGAGACTAGTTGCTGGAGCGCAGTGATTCTGTCCCCTAGTTTCTCTTTCCTCACCTGCAGCTCCAAAGCACAGCACAAAAGAAATTTTTATGCAATCCAAAAGTCATCTTCCATCGATGCTCGTAAAAGGAAGACACCAGCCATCGATCGAAGCAACAAAAAGTTGCCCTGAAATGCATAAAGATCAAAAGATCTAGAAATCTACTCGGATCGATCACGCCGCACCTTAAACGTGGGCAACGGCGATGGCGCCTCGATCCGTGGCCTTTTCGCGGCGGCAGGCGAGTCGGGCTCGCTTTTCCTCGCCGGCGGTGAGCACGCGTGCTCGGCAGACTGCAGGAGAAACTGAGGTTATGCATATCTTAACGAAACCCTAGCTGTATGGCCAGTGGTAGTAAACCACTAATATTTTCCATGTGGTTAATTACCTTCGCCATGAGGGAATTGGAGCTAGAGCTGTAGCTGGTCTTGGGCTGTAGGGCTTGCAAGAGAAGCTGCGACGAGAGAGGGGCGCCACCGAAAGGCATGTAGCCGCCGGACCCGGACAAGTACTGCAGTTGGGCGCCACCGCCTAGCATCTGCGTCGCCGCTTGATTTAAGTGCATCCCCGCCGTGCCGTCGTAGCTGGTCGATGACTGGCACTCCCCCAACGGTACCGAAACGTTGTGCGACGCCCCGGTGCTGTCGAACATACCTTGCAGTGGCGCCGTGCCGTACGGAGACGACGCTGCAGGCACCTGGTCGAGCAAGCTGAAGCTGTGGCTCATGTCCCTGAACGGATTGCTCATCACGGCCTCGTCGACGGCCGGCTGATGAGCTCGAAATAATGGCCTCGTCGCCGGCATGTCGTCCTGAAGCACGGCTTGGAAGCTAGCGTCGCTTCTCCCGCTCCTAATTAATAATCGATCATAGAAGGGCGTTAGTCCTCCGCACAGGCAGCTAGAAGAAAGAATGAAAGATTGAAGATGGAAGGCAACTTACAAGAAGGCGTGCGTCCAGTCCATGTGTACATCACCAAGCGAGGAAGCGGCATCGGATGAAGGCGGATGAGTGATAGTACTGCTGCTCCTGTGGGGGTCCTGGAAGGTTATTGAGCTCGTCGACTCCGCGGCCGGGGACGTCCAGCCGCATGTGGCTGTGTGACCCGTGTCCATGAGTGGCGCGGCGGAGCACGCCGACGTCCCGTGGCTCCTCTGTGAACCACTCCACCACTCGTCGGCCATGGAGATGAAGGGATCTTGATGCGGTTTGAGGTGTAGAAGTAGGTTGGAATGGATGGAACGGGGGAGAAAGAGAGAGGGGAATCTGCGTATATATGAAGGGTACAGTGTGGTATGGGCTGTAGCATCAAAGCTAGTGGACTTGTGTGAGGGAGGCTGACCATTGGAAGGGGACAAAGAGGGTCGCTTAATAGTCATCAGGGTCTAACTTTTCCTTAGTACGAGTATTATTTTAGTTCCATGCATGTTGAGAAGAATTTATTGAATTGTTCAATTATGCTAGGCAACTGGAAAGCTATTTTATAGACCAGCTTACTCATTTGGTTTTAACCAGATTTCAGCCAACACCAACATTTTTCCAAATATGATTGAAATGTAACGAGATGTTGTCAAAATGTTACTTCTGTTGGAATTTTCTCATTTATTCAGTTTACCAAAAACAGCCACCGAACAACGACCAGTAGCCACCAAGAGGGCCTTTAACCTCCTGGGAAGCCACTTATGTCCCACATACCCCCGGTGATCGCCGCCTAGCCTCTATTCGCTACATATTGGAGTTTCGAGAGAAGAGCCCCAATACACACTACCACCTCTCGCTAGCAAGCACACCGAAACGTCGATGCCGCACGTCATGGCGCCACCACCGATGGATCTAGGTGTCGGGCGCCAGGTCCGCAACAACCGACCCTAGCAGGGCAGGAGGAAATGGCACCTCCACCACACTCTAGGACTGCCATCCTAACTTACCTACATGACAAACCGCCGCCATCGCCCAAACACGTCGTGTTGTAGAAGATCAATATTAATATAGAGGATCTCCAGGAGTTAGGAGGCAACTCCTAGAGTTCTAGATGGTCGATCTAGGCGGGATGTTGCAGAGCGATATGGCTTTGATGGCTTGAAACCGATGTCAGTAGATCTACGTCCTTCATTTCACATAGCACCCAAATATATGTGGCATAAGGCGGTGGACTTGCCTCCACATACCTCCAGGTCTTCCAAGATTATGACATCTCACTTGTCCGGTAAGGTTACAATTCCTTAGGAAACCAGGAGTGACACACCTATGATAGTTTGCCGACCAAGTATCCCTTAGAGCAACTCTAACTGATCCCCTGTAATTGGTTAGAGGAGCAAAATAGGCGCCTAACCATACTTAGCCAAACTCCCAAACGGTTAGTGGAGTAAATATTATCCTCCTCCGGCCCAAAAGTTGCCCCAACCCTCCTAAATATACTCAACCTCGGCCGCACCTAGTAAAAAATTCACCCCCTCCCTCTCTCGCCCGAGCAGCCACCCCTTCCCGTCATTGCCGCCTGTAGTCGTCGGAGCCACCGCTGATGCCCCCGATTTCGGCTGGAATGGATAGCCAAAACCCGTCAGCCACCCCATGGGCCACCACCGCCGGCGTGTCTCCGCCGAAAACGACCCCCACGCCGTCACCCGCACCAAAAAAAAAGGTTATGCACTAAAAGGCCCATTTGGTCCACCTCACCGAAAACCACCACCGGCAACTTGGCCGGTGGCAAGTCCACTGCGTCTCCGCGATGGCAGGTCGCTCTCTCGCTGCTCCTACCGCTAGCAAGCGGGCAAGGAAATTGACAGCTACCACGTCGACACTCGTCGAGGAGGCAGCGAAGAAGAAGACTAAGAATGCCACCCCTCCGGTGCCTCATCCTTGTCCGGCTCCTCCACCCCTACGATCACTGCTCCGGTGCGTACGGCCACCGCTGCTGGCTACAAGGGCCGTGGCCGCCAAGTGGTCGATGAAATGCCTTCATGGTAAAAAGAAATTGCATTTGTCATTTCGGCCGGTGCATTGCATGGTGATTGCTTGTGGCCGTAGGATGATGGAGTTTGTTGTTGTTTGTCATAGTGCGGAGATGAACGTGGCCAAATTCTTGTCATCTTTGGAGACGTCATATATGCTTGGGCTTGAAGATCTCAACTATGACTCGGTGTTCGATCATCAATTTGGCAAAGAGGAGGCCGAGACTGAGGAGGAAGAATTGCCGAGACCTAAGAGGAGGCCGAGATCGAGGATGATATAATGTGCAATTGTTTGAAGTTCATGCCGTTAGGCTAAAAGAATTGCTAAGAAAATTATCCTCCTCTAAATATAGGTGATCGATTAGGTCCGGCCACCGTTTACTCCTCTAACGGATAAGGGATCGGTTAGAGTTGCTCTTAGCCCATGCATATGTAGGCATATATGACCCAAAATATGGTATACGTAGCACATGGATACGATAGTACATGTTTCTTTCGACAGTCGTCCAAGGGCACCATACCACGTAGCACAATCGCAAAATCCCGCCCACTGTCGTATATCCATGAGGCTTGACTCATCTAGGTTGCAAAGCTGCGGCGAGAGAGCTGTGAAGGAGATGGAGATGGGGGCGGAGGGGGCTAGGTTTCGCCCGAGACAACCAGAAGAGTGACGGGGACCTCGATTTCCTAAGAATACAAGATTAACAAGGGATAAGGATTTGTGGCACACAGGTCTCCGGGCACCGAGTCTCTTGCACGTGCTTTTATTTTTGGCTTCCAATTTTCAAACTTTTATATCTTTTGAACGAAAAGTCCACAATAAGTTTTGTTTTCATATCTGTGTTTCTCGTGATGAGGGCTTTCAAATAAGATAAGATCCATTTTAAATACATTTTGACGAATTTTGAAAATAAATGCTGAGTTTCAACTCTTGAAACTTAGTATGAGCGACCGATAAAATCACGATTTTTGTGCCTACGACCAACAAAAAAATGTCTTAAAATTCTATCTATGAAACTTGATAAGAGTGAGCGAGAAAATCGCAAGTTTCCGTTGAAAAGTCATAAGTTTCAAGGATTGAAAATTAAAACATGCTACGCCCTCGTGCGGGATCCAACTACTTTGCGAATCGTGAGACAAATCGAGTGGCCGGACAGATGCGTGCCCCTGCAAATTTTCAGAATAACAAGTCTTGTAAACCCAAACGGATGGAGTGCCTTTACACAGTGTCCACAGGTCAACAGACTTGTGTACTGTTAGCATCTATACAAATTAGAGAATTGTAACAGATTATGAATGAATAATCACGTTACGTATCCGTTCCAGAGTCACTATGATGGGTCCCTCGAACAAAATGCTAGACTGAGAGGTGCAGCTTCGGAGCTTCCAAACTCAAGAATATAGTACTCCCTCTGTCGCACAATATAAAAGCGTTTATATTATGGGACAGAGGGAGTACATCTCAAAACAAATGTATCTCATCTGTGATCTGAGTTACAGCTGGATATGACTTTGCCGGAGATGGAGAGAATGATATGTCTTGGACTCACTGACCCTAGCTAGCGCGCGAGGTCGATCGATACGGTATTTGCTTGGGTACGAAGGGACATGATATCGCTGCTTTAGTTACTCCTCTGTGAAAAGTACGACGCAGATGGTTAACTCACTCATGGCCTCATTTCGCGCCTACCATAGCCCATCGGCAGCTCTTCCACTACTCCCAACCCTGCACATATCGCCCCTTGAATGGGTATTCAAGTGCCCTTGCCATACATAAGCGCACGTTTTTGCATGAGATGCGTCGTCATGCAGTAGAAATATACTACAGCACAGAAAGCAGCACAGGCTCGGATGACCCAGCAGTTTAACCTAACTACTATACGTGCATGGTCGAGGTGCATGCATACATGGCAGATCATTCACAAGACATTGTAGCCTATTACCTCCTTTCTGATTTATTAGTGCTCCTTATATTTTGAGTCAAACTTTGACATTTGATTTAACTATTAAAAAATAAGTCATATACCACAAAAATAGTAAAATATTACCATTGAAAACCTCTTTCGAACATGAATCCAACAATATAAGTTGTATAACACACAACTTATATTTTGTTGGTGTTTTTTTTTTGCGGGTGTGTATTTAGTTGGTTAAATCAACGGTCAAAATTTGGCACAAAATACGAAGGGGGCCAATAAACCGTACGGGTGTAGTAGTTCGGTAGAAGAAAGATGGACCGTCCCGTGTCATGTCAAAATGTTACAGGCGGGTGGTCGACGAAGTCATCCTAGGTGGTAGTATCTCAAAGGCAGAAATATCAGAATGTGACGTGTGTAGTGGAAGAAAGGGCTGATTGGATCGACATGTAGAGGACAGAAGGAATATTTGTTGTTGAGGAGCTACAAAATATTTTTATGAGTTTATTTGACTCACCATAAGATTCTTCCCCGTGAAATGAGGACACTTGATTTTGTTGTTGAGGAGCTACAAAATATTTTCAGGTATTGCTTCGTCGAGAGGCCACCTCCACTGGACCACAACAACTAAGCTACTGTACGTAGCTAGGAAAAAGAGAGGACCTTGAGCACATCATGGCATGTTGCCTCCAAAATGGAGATCTAGATCGATTTGCTTGCTTCGTACTATAACAAGCATTCGGGTTCACTCCTTCAGATTTAGATCCTACGTCAGTCATCACGAGGAAATTAACTTTGCTCCCTCAACTATTACCAAAATGTAATTTACTTTCATTTCGCAACTCCAATACTAAACATTTTGTCCCATGGACACCGGTTTTAACAAAATGATTACATGATGGTAGTTTTATATGCATGCACCCCCGCTAGCACAAATATAAAGGTTGGGTGTTTACATCAAAACGATGCAGAGGCCGAAGGTTATCCTCTTTTTCCGAGAAGAAAAAATTACATAAAGATTGAAGAAACAGAGAGAAGTATACAATTTTTTTAGAAAAGAATAACTGAAATTCTTCTCGTTTTTGAAAACATGGTAATTTTGAAGAAAACAAAGAGAAATAGATTAAAATACTTAAGAATTAAAATAAGCGTAACAGAAAATTAGCTTTTTCTGGTAGAAATTTTGCAATAAATAAAATGAACAAAACATATAAATTAAGAACATTGATAAATTTCATGAATTTTTTCGACAAAGGCTTGATTTTATTGACTCAAAATGAAGCATCAAGGGTATACAAAATCCGTGAGCGCACACCCGACCTCTGCAGAGCTCGGATGGAAATCCAACTTTCACACACAAATAAACATGCCGACAAATAGGAAAGTCATATGGGACTAAAGTTACGCCTAAGCGAGGAAAATAAAAAAATGAAGCGATCAAAACAACGATCGACATACTACAACAACGACCATATCCGTACCAACCATCTCTTACACCACAATGACAATGAAAAGGGTTCTTCAACAACAACACATTCAGAAAGGGAACAATGCTCAAGTGCCAACGTCACCGGATCCAACCACCAAATGTCAGATTCTAGGTTTTCACCCCGAAGAACAAGTCTGAGTATATCCGAGCAATGCATTCAACAAGGTCGCGACACAAAAACATCACTATTGCCACGTAAAACTAACTCGGTTCGTACCTAGGGCTTTCACCCCGGAGATTCAGACTGGGTACTTGAGAAGCGTCGCAAAACCAAAGTCAATTTTTTGTCAAAATAAATTTCATGAGTAATTCAGAATAGTTATTGGAAATATGGAAGTTTCGAAAATAGACTTAAAATGTTAGGGAGAAAACTTATTGAATTCCATGATTTCATCCGATGTACTCAATCCATTGGTTTTGCATTAACATTTCGATTTTTCATATTTAACACTTAAATGTATAGAATGTTTATGTTCTCCTCTGAAAATACCTTTTCGCATATTGTGTTTCCCTTTCTTTTTTTTTATTGATTTGCAATAGTTGTTTTGATTGGGTGTAACACGTGCGAAGCCACCATCATCGCAAAAAAAAAACACGTGTGAAACCACCACCACATCATCATCAAACAGTTTTCAGTGGAGCAATGGATCAAAGGTTTTGATACTTGAGTGACCAAGAATTTATGGTACTTGAATTGAGGAACCAAATTTATACTTTTCTTAATATAATACAGACGCAGACGCTCATACATACGCATATACACTCACCCTTATGAACACACGCACACACACCCTACCACTATGAGCACATTCGAGAGACTGAGCCGGCATATCATATTGAGATTGACGAAGTCGCCACAGGCGCCTTCGTAGTCGACGGGAATGTCTCCTCCCACTGAAGCACATCGCCGGAAGGCATGAAATAAATTCAGAAAAATGCAAGCATCAATGTCAAGTCTAGCTAGGGCTTGAACGCTGATGGGTTGGAGATACCACTGTCCTTCTAACCATCCAACAACAAGTTGGTTCGCACAAAACTTATACTTTTCTAAATAGCAAGTCGGCCTCTTTTATTACTTTAGAATACTTTGGTGTGTTTTTTTTTCTCTTGAGTGACCAAGAATGTATGGTATTTGAACTGAGGAACCAAACTTAGACTTTGTTAAATAGCAAGTCGGCCTCTTTTAGAATATTTTAGAATACTTTAGTTAACTGATAGTCCTGTCAAGCCGAGCCTTAATATATTGCAGTAGTATCGATCTTGCCTGTTGCACTTTTGATGTGAGAGTTGTCGATTTGACCCCTTCATGCCAGGTTAGCATTTAGCGATTGAACCAAATCACACATGTCAATACAAAAACACGCTAATCAGCTAAGAATACCACCTTTTGGCAATGAGGCAAGTAGGATACACTTCTTTCCGTTTCCACTCCCCATACTCATCCTCTCTTAATCCAAAGCATAAACGCCCATATTTCCACGAGAAAGGCACTTTTGCGTTTATAGTACTACTGCCTGCAAGCACTGGTAAGTCGCTTTGAGCAGCCAACTGCAGCCTTCGTGCCGCAGGCTCGTGAGCTTTGTTGCTCCGGTGAGGGGGCCGATATGACAATTGTTGAGAATATGTTAGCAATGCCAGGGAATTGGGGCCTTGTCTTGAGGTGTGCGGTGCGTGAAGACTGGAGCACAAAGATGGGCGATATTTGGGCCATGGATCCATCCTGTTCGGCCCCTCCTTTCAGCTACAGACAAATGCAAGAAAACAACAAAAGGGATGTTCCCGAGCTGCCTCAAGATCTAGTTTTATGCATCGACGCCTCGACTTTTTCCCGCCGGTGGACCCTTGCCCAGTTATCAAGGTGTTGATCATTGGGGTTCTTTTTCGCTTGCACTTTATCTTTCTTTTCCAAGTTTTCGTACTCATGTTTGCGCTGCGTCCCTGAGTTGGAAGTTGGAGCCGCGCCGATGATTCTGTTAGTTTTCAAAATGATGAGAGGTTAACTTTTGCGTGAAATCGTGGAATTGATGTAGGTGCAGTTGTGTGCGAAATATACTTAAACGATGCTGGTGTTTGGTGTGTTCCCTTTCTAAAACTTAGCAGAGAAATGTATATTATTTTTTTGCGAGATGCAAAGAAACGTATTTTGTAGCTTCTAGAAACATCAGATAAAAATCAAGCACATGCATATTGAATTCGGTTTTACCCATGTCAAATTTCGTAGAATAATAGCACTCCATAACTATTTGCGACCTGCATGAAAATAAGAACATAAGATTGTTATCCAGGTCACAAATGATCATATGCGTAAGTTTTCTCTGACTTTTACGAAGTGGTTTGGTTTCTACTGTTTTTTTTTTTTTGGTTTCTACTGGTGTAGGATCTGAACTGTTGTGCCACCGGCGTTGCTCGACGGGGACGTCACGCCGACGTCCGGCCCACTAGCTTGTGACGCGGGGCCGTCCCGGCGCACGCGTACCCTGGACACGGGCCCTCCCAGATTCGAGTTGCCCTCGAGCCGCGGACGCCGGACGGACGGGGACCCAAAAGCCCGCGCGCGCGTATTTGGCCATCCATTGCCTCCCGCTCCCGCGCTCTAGCTCGCCTGGCCTTCGCTTGATGCAACGACCCCGAGATCGAATAGCGATTCATTCGTACGTGACAGAAACAACAGAGGCGTGCGCGTACGTACGCGCGCGCGCCCTCCTCTCCCCCCGTGCCATGCCGCCCACTACCCCCTGCCAGGCATCTTCTGACCGCTCCGCTGGGGCGGCCCGTGGCCCCGAACCAAAGGTGTTCGACCGTAGCCAACCTTTTCGCACCTTTTCGAACTAGCTATCTACTCCCTCCGTTTCAAAATATAAGTCTTTTTAGAGATTTTAATAAATGACTACATACAGAGCAAAATAAGTAAATCTACACTTTAAAATATGTCTATATACATTCGTATGTAGTCCATAGTGAAATCTCTAAAAAGACTTATATTTAGAAACGGAGGGAGTAGATAGCAAAGGAAGGACTGTACATTTGCTATGGCTGTCAGGGTCTTTCTTTTCATCCAGACGTTGCCTGTCCGTCTCAGTTGATCGGTTCTACTCTACTTTCTCGTTAGCCATCATGGCTCTCCAGCACTCACTGATGCACCACAGGCAGCTGCTGAAACGATGCGCCCAGTTGACCATGTCTTGACCTTGAGATTAGCAATGCATGTTGTGAAATAAAAGAGAGGAAAGCATCAGAAAATAAGCAAGGTCAATCACCGCAGATATGATGGGTTTGTTCCGTTCCCGAACCGGAGTGGATCCAACGAACTCTTCCAACAACAGACACCCGTCTCACAGTACAGCATGTACAAACTACTAGCTAGCTAAGCTAGGACTAAACAGCAGCATCTCAGTGAGCCGATGCAGAGCCAAAAGCAAGCGGCTACAAAAGCCACCAAAACTGACGAAGCAGTACCAAATCTCCTCTTGGATGCATGGCATAAAACTTAACTTAAAACAAACGAAAGGCGGAAAGGCCAAGCTCCCGCGGCGAGAGCTTACAAAAACAGCCGCGAGAACACGTCGTCGTCATGGAAGACAAAAAGAGAAGATGCATAGGTTTCAAAATCCCTAGTTCCCGCTACTCCGTGGAAGGGACGGCGTTTAGTTAAGAGTAGGACGCAACTAACGCGAAGCCACCTGCCTTCCCCTAGCTGTAGAAAAACGCTGCGCTAAAGGCTGGGAACTAGTAGCAGAATCCCAGCGGGATCAATGGCTCCTCGGTGCTACATGACAAGGAGGATTACTGCTACCTACGTGAACTAGAAGCGTACGTACATACTACTAATATAGTTGCAGATTGCATTGCGGAAAGAGATGTGGAGTTTTTAAAACAAGGTGTTAGTTAGGAGCTTTCGGAGAATCATCACTTGCTCAAGGTATCTAGCCAGCGTCGTGTTCCGGACCTTGTTGCTGCGACTCTCAAGCGCCCTATCTTTGAGCTAGTTGTATATCCTGGTCGACAGGTACTATCCAAACCGGTCTTCTTCTCTCATGTCATCATTCGTGTTCCGCGATTCTATAAGCCAGTTCGGCAGTTTAGGGGCTTAGTTTAGTCTATCCGCCGAGCTGGGGTAGCTTTCGATGCAAGCCTCTGCACCGGTGCAACACCGATCATCGTCAGCTGGCTCTGCATATGTATAGATATTTGATAGTATTTCATCATAGCTAGCCACAGCGTCTACCTAGATGAAGCTGTTGCAGACTGCATTTTGTCAACGTGAGGACAGGTCAAACAGGCGTATCAACTAAAGCTTGCTTGTCAGTTCAAATGATGATTTAATTGTTCCAGAAGACACAATTGGCGCAGGTGGCTCTGCCCCAGGAAGGGACATCGAACTAGTACCAATTAAGCGGCTGACTTCTGTGGTTTGCTTCATACTATAAAGGTGACATTGGTTTCCCTGGATGTGCTAATTAACCAATGGATCTGCTGCACCGAATACAGTCTTGTCGTTCGTGCTCGGCACGAGATAGGTGTTCGACTAGAAATATCTGTCTCGCTTTAAACATATTTATCATATTCAAATTTCCTTTTCTTTTCTTTTTGCGGGGGATCATATTCAAATTTCCGACGTCCTGAATTCTAGACAGCGGAATCGTGATCGTCTTGGCAACAATGGACGGGATGATTATACCAGCTCGACGTATTTCCTCGTAATAGGGCCATGGCCACTTTGGGGCTTTTTTCTCTCTCTTTCTATTAGGACATGTTTGTGTTATAGCCCCAGCAATTTTAATTTTTTCCTTTTCTGTGCTTAAACTTCTTGTATGAACAAGGTCCTTGCTTTATCTACAAATCATAGCAAAAACCTGTTTCAAGAGATATTATCATATTAGTTGAAGGTAACAATTGTTACATTGCAACTCTAGCGGATGCAAACCATTTTTCCACCGCAAAAAAAAATGTTTTTCAAGAGAAAATGTCAAACTTTTTTTTTTACAGTAGTCGTAGTATCGGAGGACGATAGCTTGATGTCTGATAAAGGCTGGACGCATTATGGTCTCATCGATTAACCTTGGACCACGGGATTCTCGGCAGCTTTATGGCCTGGGGAGTTGGGGTGGGGCGCCCCTATGTCTCGAGAGCAACTAGTTAACGAGCGCTCCTTCGGGAGCCTCGCGACGATCAGTGCCATTTGGTGCGCTTTCAGCCATTCGCCACGTGTCGCGCTCTGGGCGCTCCTTTCGAATTTTATTTTTTTATTTTTCCACACGCGTTTTCGGTTTTTTAAACTTTTTTTTCCGTTTTGGTTTTCCACCGGTCTTCCTTAGCTTTTCGACAAAAAAAAAATTCGAAAAAAAATGTTTTCTTTTTTTCCTTTCGCGACAGTCACGGTTTTGCTTCCGCGAGAGGCACGGTTTTGCTTTCGCAAGAGTCACGGCCGTACCTCTCGGAAACGAAAAAACGCGTTTTTTATTTTTTTCCTTTCGCGAGTCACGGTTTTGCTTCCGTGAGAGGCACGAGTGTGCTTTCGCGAGAGTCATGGCTGTGCCTCTCAGAAACGGAAAAAAAACGTGTTTTCTGTTTTTTTTCTTTCGCGAGAGTCACGTTTTTGCTTCCGCGAGAGGCACGGGTGTGCTTTTGCGAGAGTCACGGCCGTGCCTCTCGGAAACGAAAAAAAACCCGTTTTTTATTTTTTTTCCTTTCGTGAGAGTCACGGTGCTGCTTCAGCTAGAGGCACGGTTGTGCTGTCGTGAGAGTCAAGGCCGTGCCTCTCGGAAACGAAAAAAAAAAACATATTTTCTGTTTTTTTCTTTTCGCGAGAGTCACGGTTTTGCTTCCACGAGAGGCACGGTCGTGCTTTCGCGAAAACGAAAAAAACGTATTTTCTCTTTTTTTTTTCCTTCCGCGAGAGGCACGGTTGTGATTTCGTGAGAGGTACGGGCGTGCCTCTTTCGGAAAGGGAAAAAACCCGTGCTCTTGGTCCGGTTTTTTGTCCGGTTTTTTCGTGAAAAAAAAGTTCGTCAAAACCTATCAACATGGGATCTAGTTTTCAAGATCTCGACGCGAGGAATCCAACGGTGAAAGCGGTTCGAGATTTGGACACACGGTTTGGGAGATAAAATATTTTGAATAAACGGATCTACGAAAAAAGGGAAAACTCCCGGGTTGCGACAAGTGGCGCGCTGCATGTGCGCCACTTGTCGCAACCTGAGGATTGGACTGATCTTTGCAACGAGTACTCCTTAACTAGTGATTTCGCTATGTCTCGCTAGGGAACCCTCGTGTCAAGGGCAGCGCGAGATGAGCCAGCCCAGCTGCGCTGGAGGCCACAACCACTTTTTTTGTTTTTTGCTTCTTTTTTTTACTTTTTTCGTACTCCCAAATATTCTAAATAAACTACATTACAAAAAACACTTTACATAAAATATTAAAAAATGTTAACCAATTCTTTGAAAAATGTTAAATGTGTATAGAGAAAATATTTCTCATGTATACAAAACAATATACAATGTGTGTGAAAAAACTTGATCATGTATTTTACAAAAAACTTGTATTTTAAAATTTTTAATCAAGCTTATGAAAAAAATAATGTGTATAAAAATGTTAAACTTGCAATTGAAAAAAATTGCTAATCAAGCATTTGTAAAATGTGAAATGTGTATAGAAAAAAGGTTGACCATGTATTAAAATATGTTAATATGATATTTGAAAAATGTTATTCAAGCATTCAAAAATGTTAAAATGTGTATAGGAAAATGTTGATCATGTATTAAAAAAATGTCAACCTTGTATTTAAAAAATGTTAATCAAGCATTTGAAAAATGTAAAAATGTGTTTAAAAATGTTGAACATGTATTAAAAAATAATATTGGATTTTAAAAAATATTAATCAAGCATTTAAAAATGTTAAAAATGTTAAAAATGTCCTTGTATTAAAAATGTTAAGCTTGTATATGAATAATGTTCAACATGTATTGGATAATTTATGTATTAGATATACCAAAAATGTACAATGTGTATGAAGAAAATAGGCATAAAAAACATTTAAGTTCTCAAAATATGTTAATCATGTATACGTAAAATGTTGAATGTGTATTAAAAAAATTAACATGTGTCAAACCAGAAAGAAACCGATAAAAACAAAAAAAAATATAAATGAAAAAATACAAATGGAAAAACAAAGAAAATTGAAAACCCAAAGAAACTAGTCCAAAAGAATGGAAATAGAGAAAGCTGGCAAAGAAACAAGAAAACAAAGAGAGAGAACCCCTCAAAAAAAAAAGAGAGAGAAAAGGAAACCGAAGAAGGAAAGAAAGAAAGAAAAGCAAACAAACAGTAAAAGCCGAGAAACAAACAAAAAAACGTTACAAAACCGATGAAAGCAAAGAATAAAAGGAAGAAAAACGAATAAACTCAAGCAAGAACCAGTGAACTCAGTGAAAAAGAAACCAAGCGAAGGATAAAAAAGATAAAAACAGACGGGCCCAGTAGCTACAACGTGGGGGTAAAACTTTCGGCCAGACCTATGGTAGCCTTAAAATAAAGAAAAGATCTGCGCCTGGGATGGGGATATATCTCGTTTTATGGGCGACAAGTGATGCCCTCCTCAAAGAAAGCCCTAAATGGCTCGGTCTAACTCAGCATTCATATTTCTTTGATTGTTAATAATTATTATTTTAACTTTTTACTGTTAAAATTTTATAAACGTATATATTCCAAAAATATAATACATTTTTAAAAGTTCACCGGGAATTTGAAAAATGTTAACACAGTGTCAAAGTATTATTTTAACTTTTAGGAAAAATGATACCATTGAAAAAAAGGTTGTGACATTTAAAAAATGTTCATGTGTTTTAAAAAAAACATACGTGATATTTTTGTAAAATAAAATACAATGTTACAAAATGTATATATATTTCACAAAAGAATGATTAGGATCATTCAAAAAAATCATACTTTGCATTTTTTTAAATGTTCATTCGATTATTAATAATATGTTTTGACATTCTATTAGATATTTATAAAATTTTAAGAAATATGTTCGCATTGTTTTATATTTTTTTTGCATCATTCAATAAGTATTTCAAAGTGTATTTGAATATTTTTTCTAATGTATTCAAAAAAAGTTCAAACATGTATTTGGAAAAAAAATTAATCATGTATTTGAAAAATGTTAAACTTGTACAATTTGTTATGTATACACCAAAAATTAATCATGTACTCGTTAGATTTGTGGCAGAGTACAATTCCGAATATAACAGGCATCTGGGATCAACATAATATAGAAATCACCAAGAGTGGGTACCTATGAGGTACCACCACTGTGGGATCTATGCAGAAAATAACAGGCATGATAGAATCAACAAGAGATAAAGGAAAGTAACTACTAAGGCGGGAACTATTAGGTTTACCATAGATTCAATGGGATCACATGAAGAATGTTAACAACATTTCGTACAAGTTCACATAGGTCACCGATATGACCATAGCCACCTCTATCACTTAAGTCAGTGACATCGATAGATCAATTTAGAGTTCACAGACAAATTGGGGTAGATACGAGGAGAGGCATGCAAACGGCCGCATAGAAGATTCCCGTGGTTACCAATTTTGATCCCAAATTATTATTGTTTTCAAATGGCCAACCCTTCTGATAAGACCTTGTGAAAGTACATCCATTCCTTCAATTATAGAATGCCAAATCTGAGATGGACTACTTCCAAGTTGTGCTTGCATAATGTATGTATTAGGATAGTATCTTGCTTTTAGAATTCTTGCACTCAACGTTTATGCTTGCTGTAGAAGTTGTCAAGCCTGTCTAGCAAGGAGATAGATTGAACAGTTCTATGCATGTAAAGCCTAGTCCTTCAAGGTGTTTTTGTCTTGTCATCACTTCCCACGACACCCATGAAGTTTTCTTCTCACAATTTTTTGTACCCCACCAAAACTTCTGGGTTAATGAGTTAATATGAAGGCATTCTCATCTAGGAAGTTTAAAACAACCAATGGGGTAAACATGTATGGCTTGAGTAACCGACTTGCTCAAGACATCTTTCCCTCCACCCGACAATTTTTCTCTATCCATTCGTGGACTTTATTCCACAGTCTTTCCTTTAAATTTTTGAAAGAACCATCTTTTGATCTCCAAACATCAGAGGTCATACCTAGATACTTCTCTAATAAGGTCTCATTTGCAACATTCAAAATGCAATTAACTTCATCTCTAACAGTCCGCGGGGAATCTTTACTGAAAAATATTAACAACTTGGAGTGACTAATTCTCTGTCTAGTGGCCTGGCAATAAATATCAAACAAAGAGGGTACTTCTTTCTCCCCATCTACACTAGCCTCGACGAACAACATGCTATCATCTGCAAAAACTAAGTGGTTAACCGATGGTGCCGACTTTACTACTTTAATAGCACTGATGTTTGATGACTGGACTTGGTTTTTTAAAAGACACGAAAGGCCCTTTGTTGCCAACAAGAATAGGTTGGGTGAAATTGGATCCCTTCTCTGAATACGACTGATAGGTCTGAACTCTTCCAACTTCTTGCCATTAAATAAGTTAGAGAACTCAACTGAAGTGACAAGGCTCATACACTAGAGACCCATACTGGTGCAAATCCCAACTTGGTCATTATAGCATGTAGGTATCTACTTTCTAGACAGTCATAAGCTTTCATCATGTCAAGATTTAAAGCGCCAAATCTATTCTTCTTTGCCTTGTTTCGCTTCATAAATTGCAAACATTCATAAGTTGAGATGATGTTGTGGGTGGTCATAGGACCCGCAACAAAAGCAGATTATTTCTCTGATATGTTCTTTAGGAGGACCTATTTGAGGATATTGGCGACCACCTTTTATGCAATTTGTATATGACATTAGAAAGACAGATTGGACGGAATTGTGACAACATGCATGGATTTGCTACCTTGGGTATCAACACAAGAGTGGTATCATTTAGCCGTTCAGCACTTCCCTTCCCACAAAGAATCTTACGAAGAATCGCGGTCACATTAGCACCTGATGGATTTATATTTTACACATTTTTAGAGCTCATTAGTTGCATGTTATATCTATATATTATGTTCCATTGAACCAAATACATGTCCATTATGCATGATTAACAATTTTTGCACTTTTAATGGTGAGCAATGCACATTTGTGTTTTTATTTGGTTCTTATTAGTTTTCTTTCTTTTTTCATGTCTACATGTGTTTTGAAGCAACCTAGGACCAAGCGATGAAAGGACCAAGGACGGGTTCAATATGGAGGACTTCGAGTACCATACTTAAGCGTTTCGAAAGGCGAAAAAAGTGATTTTTTTCCAAAGTGCTCCAAATCAAGGCATAAAACCAGAAATGTATCAGTGTTGTTCTCACGAATCCAACGAGCCCAAGAACGTCAAAATCAGAGTCCGTGTGAAGAAATGACGGTCGTTTTACCGACGAGGGAAGAGCCAAAGACGGCCAACCATACGACCATACTTTGTCGTACACACGGTCGTATGACTTGAAGACTCCCCCGAAAGTTGCCTTTTCAGATTTTCTTCGCTGATTTCGTTCTTGTTTGTTCCCACGTGATCCTTGGACAATAAGGAATGGTTTGCGAGAGGATAAGGGTCATCTTGACCCCTTGGATGACCACATCAACGGAGGAGAAACCGAGACACCTCTTTATAAGCGCCTTCAACCCTAGGCGCCTCACATCGTCCATCATTCATCTACATGCAGCCATCATCCATCTCCATTGTTGCTCCAAGACCGACTCCATAGAGAGAATAAGGGCCAAGACAAGAGGAATAAGACTAGGCACCTCCACCACGCGCACTGGCCTACGGGCCGGTGCGGTCTCCAACACCGGCGGCGCCACCATTACATCGTTGTCGCCATGCCCCTCTCCTCCATCGGCTTTGTGCCAACTTGTAACTTTCCTTATCCCTCTATGTTATTTGAGTAGTTTTATTAGTTCTTGAGGATCTGGATGAACCGTTGCATGATTAGTACTTTATTGAATAAGCGATCCATTTATTCTTTGCATATGTATTGCGTTGGTTGTCTCATGGTGTTGTGAAGAGTGCTCGCGCAGCTTTAGCCCCTTGTGGACTTGAGGAAATTCGTGTTGGTGTGAAGGCTAGTTGAGGAGGTGCTACTTGTGATAGGCGTTGGGATTTCCCCGAAGAGGAAGGGTGATGTAGTATAGTAGTAGATATTATTTCCCTTAGTTAAGAACTGATACGTCTCCAACGTATCTATAATTTTTGATTGTTTCATGCTGTTATATTATCAATCTTGGATGTTTTATATTCATTTACTAGCAACTTTATATCATTTTTTGGGACTAACCTATTGACATAGTGCCCAATGCCAGTTGCTATTTTCTGCTTGTTTTTTACTTTGCAGAATATCAATACCAAACGAAGTCCAAATGCCATGAAACTTTTTGGAGATTTTTTTCTGGACAGAAGACACCCAAGGAGCCAAACAAGTGCACAAGAGGAGGCCCATGGGGCCCACTAGGCACCACGAGACGCCAGAAGGCCCAGGCGTGCCCTGGTGGGTAGTGGGTACCACAGGAAGCTTCTCCACCTCCATCCACCTCTATAAATACTCTAAAATCCAAAAAACCCTAGGGGAGTTGACAAAACACAATTCCAGCCACTGTAAGTTCCAGAACCATGAGATCCAATCTAGAGGCCTTTTCTAGCACTCTGGCGGAGGGGTCAACGATCATAGAGGGTTCTTCATCATCCTTGCTGCCCCTCTGATGATACGTGAGTAGTTCATCACAGACCTATGGGTCCGTAGGTAGTAGCTACATGACTTCTTCTCTCTTTTTGATCTTCAATACAATGTTCTCCTCGATGTTCTTGGAGATCTTTTTGATGTAATGACTTTTTGCGATGTGTTTGTTGGGATCCGACGAATTTTGAGTTTATGATCAGATCTATCCATGAATATTATTTGAGACTTTGGTGAACTCTTTTACGCATGATTGTTATAGCATCGTATTTCTTCTCTGAAACTTTGGTTTGGTTTGGCCAACTAGATTGATTTTTCTTGCCATGGGAAGAGGTGCTTTGTGATGGGTTCGATCTTGCGGTGCTCAATCTCAGTGACAGAAGGAAACATGACACGCATGTATCGTTGCCATTAAGGAGAAAAAGATGGGGTCTATTCCTACATGAATAGATCTTGTCTACATCATGTCATCGTTCTTATTGCATTACTCCGTTTTCCCATGAACTTAATACACTAGATGCATGCTGGATAGTGGTCAATGTGTGGAGTAATAGTAGTAGATGCAGGCAGGAGTCGGTCCACTAATCTTGGACGTGATGCCTATATACATGATCATTGCCTTGGATATCGTCATAATTATTTGCTCTTCAGTCAATTGCCCAACAGTAATTTGTTTACCCACCGTATGCTATTTTCTCGAGAGAAGCCTCTAGTGAAATCTATGGCCCCCAGGTCTATTTCCTATCATATTAAATCTAAAAATACCTTGCTGCATTTTTCCTTTTTGTGTGTGCATTTTAGTTAGATCTATTTATCAAATCTCATACAATTTAATCTATCTCAATACCGAGGAGGGATTGACAACCCCTCTTACGCGTTGGGTTGCAAGTATTTGTTGTTTGTGTGTAGGTGCTGTTTACATTGTGTTGCTTGGTTCTCCTACTAGATTGATAACCTTGGTTTCACAATTGAGGGGAACACTTACCATTGTTGTGCTGCATCATCCTTTCCTCTTCGGGGAAATACCAATGCAGATACAAGCAATCAGGAAGAATTTTTGGAGCCGTTGCCGGGGAGACATCATCAACATCTATCAGGTTCCTACGCACAAACTCTCATCTCCTTGCAATTACTTTATTTTCCGTTTGCCTCTCGTTTTCATCCCGCCCACCTCTAAAACGTTTTTTGCAAAAATACAAAAATATTTTCCGTTTGCCTTTTTGTTTGCTTGCCCACTTTATCATTATGGATAATTCCTCCCTTGCTACATGCACCCTTGAGAATTAGGTTCTAAATTTCAAACAAAGGGGAGGAGAAAATTTGAGAGATGCTTGGTTTACGATTTCCAACGCTCATAATAGATCAACTCGTAAGCAATCTACTACCGCTCTTCTTCGTAATTTTTATGTGGGAATCACCACTTGGTATAGATTTGTTCTTGACACTATTACCAAAGGGAATTTGTTGTTGTGTCCCTCCATGGATGCTTTTAATGCTATGGGAAGCTTAGTGGGATCACCACCTATCATTATCAATGAAACGATTTTAGCTCTTGAGCATGTTATGCAAAGGCTAGATGCTATTGAAAAGAAAATGCTCAACGAAGAACACATTAAAAATTTGGTTAAAGGATCCATAATCTTGCTAATCGAATTGGATCGAAGGTAGGAGATACTATTAAAATACTAAAAGAGAAAAACCCCGTAGTTAACGAAAGGGTAGAAGAGAGCCCTGCTCGGATTGATAAGTTGGAAGAATTTTTTTGTAACTTGAGCTCGCCTTTTTCTTCTATTAAAATTATTGAAAAGACTCCTCCTAGTAAGAATACTAAGTCTACCTATGTTGCTAAGAATAAGGGTGCCACTTCTAGTAGGAACCATGAAGATCTTAAGATGATTAGGGGTCACCCTGGTTTCGTAGACTTGATAAAAGAACCCATTTATGTAAACACACCTCTTGATTTTGTTCCTAGGAGTTTGATTATTAAAAACTTATATGCTAGAACTCCTAGAAATTATGGTTGTGTGATTGAGGAGTTGGAAACTAAAGAAGACAACACTTGAATCTATGCATTATGCCTAGCTAGGGGCGTAAAACTATAGCGCTTGTTGGGAGGCAACCCAATATTTATCCTTTAAAATTTTGTTTCTTTTGTATTTTTCAATAATTACACAATTATGCCTCTGTTATGATTGTGCTTTTTATGTTTTAATTAGTGTTTGTGCCAAGTAATGCCTTTAGGATGGCTTGGGTGATAGTTGATTTGATCCTGTTGGAAAACAGAAACTTTTATGTCCAGTAGTAGAATTGTTAAAAATCACTGTAGCTACAAAAAATTCTGTTGTCCTAATGTTTCAGAATTTTCCGAGTTACAGAAGTATGAGAAAAATTTGAGACTTTACAGACTGTTCCATTTTTGACAGATTCTGTTTTCGTTGCATTGTGTGCTTATTTTGATGAATCTATGGATTGTATCGGGGGGTTATAAGCCATGGTAAAGTTAGAATATAGTAGGTATAATGCAATAACAAAACATGAATGGGTTAGCAACAGTACTTAAAGTAAAGATTGGTTTTGTTATACTAATGGATCTCACGAAGGTTTTTGTTAAGTTTTGTGTGATTGAAGTTTTCAAGTTTTGGGTGATCATGATGGATGAAGGAATAAGGAGTGAAAAGAGCCTAAGCTTGGGGATGCCCATGTCACCCCAAGGTAATATTCAAGGAGTACCAAGCAACTAAGCTTGGGGATGCCTCGGAAGGCATCCCCTCTTTCTTCTAACGACCATCGGTAATTTTACTTGGAGCTATATTTTTATTCGTCACATATCATGAGTTTTGCTTGGAGCATCTTGTATTATATAAGTCTTTGCTTGTTTTGTTTTTTAGTTTGTCACAATCATCCTTGCTGGACACACCTATTTGAGAGAGCCATAATGATGCTATGATTTGTTAGAATTGCTCTATGTGCTTCACTTAAATTTTTTGAGCTATGGAATTGCTCTAGTGCTTCACTTATATCTTTTTGAGCACGGTGGTGCTTTAATTTTGAAGAAATGCTCTCATACTTCACTTATATTATTTCGAGAGTTGAAAATTTTGAAGAAATATTTAAGCCCTTGTGCTTCACTTAAATTTGTTTGAGAGCCTTGTTAGTAGCAATGCTAATATATGAAATTAGTCCCACAGTGATAGATATTCAAGGGGGATATAATAAAAACTTTCATGAAGATCATTGGATATTATAAACTTGATTCCTTGTAATAGTTTTGAGATATGGAGATAGTAATATGTGAGTCATGTTGGTGAGTAATTATGCTTTAGTAAGAATATTGGTGTTAACGTTTGTGATTCCCTATGCAAGCACGAAAGTCGAAAGTTATGTAATGAAGTTACATCCTACTTGTGGTGCATTATTCGGTGTTAGTTATGTTTAATGCTCATTTTCATTTTTTTGGTTGGTTGCTTCTCAATCTATTTGCTAGCCTTTCCTTGTACTAAGCGGGAATACTGCTTGTGCATTGTCGGGGCCGGTTTTCCGGGACATAAAATCCCAGCAAATGACCCTTGTGTCGTCACCAGCCCCAGGATTACTGTTTGCTGGTGGACACTTTCTTGATACATAATTCCAAGCAATTAGAAGAATTTGAGTACAAGACCATAAAGGTCCAAAGAATATAACAAGGATCTCCAGTGGTGGATGGTGGAGCGACTCGTGGATCTCCAACGTTGATGGGACTCCATTCCCACAGGAACAGCTGACCTAGATAACCCCTATCTCGCGTGGCTGCTATCCTCGAAATCCTAGGTTGCGGGGTGTCTTCGTAGTGCTCCTCTCTGAATCATGATCTGGCCAAGACAATAGCCAGGGACAAGCCAGTGAGTACGTTTGAATGTACTCGCAAACATGATGAACAAAAGATATACCGAATGCATATGCTCATGATGAATTAAATTATATGCATGAGTTGACTAAAAAATTAAAGCATGGCATGATAAATATTCATACGGTGCGGAAGGATAAATAAATCATGTTAGTAGTAAATCAAGAAAATGAAATGGAACATCGGGCATTGGACCGCCCGAGGAATTCCAAGAAAAATGCGAAGCGGGTGTCTGAATGCGACGCCTCGAGAGGTCTTGAAAAGAAATGCCAAACGGGTGTCTAAATGCGATGCCTCGAGAGGTCTAGAAAAGAAATGCTAAATGGGTGTCTAAATGTGATGCCTCGAGAGGTCTTGAAAATAAATGCCAAACGGGTGTGTAAATGCGACGCCTCGAGAGGTCTAGAAAATAAATGCCACAGTCGGGTGTCTGAAGCGACACCTCATAAAGGGCTTATAAGAAAATAAAAACACGAGTATCCAGGGGGAATAGCCATCCTAAGTGATACTCAGAAAAGAAAATAAAATTGAGTGTCTCAGGTAGTCTAGCCAACCCAAGAGATACTCAAGGTTGCACATAAGAGGAAAGGGTTAGTCCATAATAATATTCTTGTCAACAATAACATTCATAATGGCACCAATAGTGACAATAATCATCCTGCAAAATGAACCATGATCAATTTAATTATTTCCTCCGTAGACTGACACTAAGACCGACACTTTACCAACCCAGACAGTAGTCCTTAACCGCGGACACGGCTATTCAAATAGATATAACTCTGCAGAGGGTGTATTCTTTACCCAGGTGTATAGGATTTCTCTGGCCAACACCGAGACGCTGACTAATTCCCATTACGGCCTTTGGGTTGAAAACACACCTAACCAGCACACACCAGATTAACTTTCCGGATGCTAGGAATCACCCAAAGCATCATTCAAGACAAACTCTAAGGCGGGGGGACCATCGTCTCGAGTAGCATGGGATCACTATTAACACGCACGGATTACAAGGGGTGCCCCCTCTCGGCCTAGCCGGATACACCCATGCCTCTTGACCCGATGACTGGCATTACAACCGGTACTCGGAAACCTTCATCGCGGCCTCTCTGTACGGTGTGTTGATACGTCTCCGTCGTATCTATAATTTTTGACTGTTTCATGCCAATATTATACAACTTTCACATATTTTTGGCAACATTTTATATGATTTATTAGACTAACCTATTGATTCAGTGCCCAGTGCCAGTTCCTGTTTGTTGCATATTTTTTGTTTCACAGAAAATACATATCAAACGAAGTCTAAACGCGATAAAAATTTATGGAGAACTATTTTGGAATATATGTGATTTTTGGGACTTGGAATCAACGCAAACGGGGGCCCACAGCCCCCACAAGACACCAGGGCGCGCCCTGGTGGGTTGTGCCCTCCTCAGATGTCAGTTGGAGCTCTACTTCAGGCACAAGGAAGCTTATATCCGGAAAAAAAATCGTGTTAAAATCTCAGCGCAATCAGAGTTACGGATCTCCCGGAATATAAGAAACAGTTTTCGGCCAGATCTGGGGGACGCCAAACAGAAGAGAACAGAGAGGGAGATCCAATCTCAGAGGGGCTCCCGCCCCTCCGCCGCCATGGAGGCCATGGACCATAGGGGGAACTCTCCTCCCATCTAGGGGGAGGCCAAGGAAGAAGAAGAAGGAGGGGGGCTCTCTCCCCCTCTCTCCCGGTGGCGCCGAAGTGCCGCCGGGGCTAGGATCATGACGGCGATCTATATCAACAATCTTGCTACCGTCTACACCAACTTTCCCCCCTCTTTGCAGCGGTGTAACACCTCTTCTCCCCGCTGTAATCTCTACTTAAACATGGTACTCAAATCCATATATTATTTCCCAATGATCTATGGTTATCCTATGATGTTTGAGTAGATTCATTTTGTCCTGTGGGTTAATTGTGATCTTGGTTGGTATGAGTGTATATTTTATTTATGGTGCTGTCCTACGGTGCCCTCCGTCTCGCGCAAACGTGAGGGGTCCTCGTTGTAGGGTGTTGCAATATGTTCATGATTCGCTTATTGTCGGTTGTGGGGGTGACAGCAGCCTAAACACGGATAGGTGGGTTGTTGCGTATGGGAATAAAGAGGACTTGATACTTAATGCTATGGTTGGGTTTCATAACCTTAATGATCTTTAGTAGTTGCCGTTGCTTGCTAGAGTTCCAATCATAAGTGCATATGATCCAAGTAGAGATAGTATGTTAGCTCATGCCTCTCCCTCATATAAAATTGCAAGAATGATCACCGGTCTAGTTATCGATTGCCTAGGGACAAATGACTTTCTTGTTGACAAAAGCTATCTACTTTTATTACCTTGCAATTTATTCGTAGTTTTATTCTCGCAAAGTACTCGTAGTTTTATTCTTGCAAAATAGTTTCATACTTGTTTTAGGTAAAGCAAACGTTAAGTGTGCGTAGAGTTGTATCGGTGGTCGATAGAACTTGAGGGAATATTTGTTCTACCTTTAGCTCCTAGTTGGGTTCGACACTCTTATTTATCGAAGAAGGCTACAAACGATCCCCTATACTTGTGGGTTATCAAGACCTTTTTCTGGCGCCGTTGCCGGGGAGCAATTGCGTGGGGTGAATATTCTCATGTGTGCTTGTTTGCTTTATCACTAAGTAGTTTTTATTTTCTGTTCTAAGTTGTTCTCTATCTTTAGTTATGGATATGGAACACAAAACACCAAAAAAATAGTTGTACTTGCTACTCATCGAGATGGGGAACCTCCTAAAATTCTCGATTCTCGTTATGTGAAAAATATTATGCACTACTTTGATAATCCTGAGAAAACCCCGTTCAACTTGATAATGGGAGACACGTTGGATCAACGTGAATACTTTAGGGATTATCACTTGACACAAAATGGGAAACTGTTATGGGATCAAATTGATATGTTGCATTGGTAGGCTTGGAATTTATGTCAGAGATATGATTTTACTTGTTGCTCTAGGATGAATGCTCCACACCTTCCCTTTTCATGCAAACTTAACGATAATGAAACCTTATCTTCTTATGCTAATGGTAGATATGATTACTATGATGTGGAACGAATAGAAGAATTTGTTGCTTTTAAGGGTGCTTATGAAATTGAATCTTTGTTTGAAAAGTATGAAGCTTTTGATGATGATGTTTATAGACCTGAAAATTTTGCCATCCTTAAATATTGCTATGGAAATTATAAATACAATTCCGATATTGATATATTTATTGAGAAAGTCTCCGCTGTCCAAGAAGAGACTAATATTTTGCAGGAGTCTATGGAAGAAGAAATTGATGAAACTGTGAGCTCATTGGATGAAAAAGATGATGAGGAGAGCAAAGAACAAAAGGAGGAAGAGCGGATAAGCTACCCGTGCCCACCTTCTAATGAGACTAACCCTCCAACTCATACATTGTTTAATGTCCCTTCGTTCTTACCGAAGGATGAATGCTATGCTAATTGCTATGTTCCCGTTGATTCATTTGAAATATCCCTTTTTGATGAACTTGATGCTTGCTATGCTTGTGGCCATGATGCCAATATGAATTATGCTTATGGAGATGAACTTGCTATAATTCCTTATGTTAAGAATGAAATTGTTGCTATTGCACCCACACATGATAGTCCTATTATCTTTTTGAATTCTCCCAACTACACTATATCGGAGAAGTTTGCACTTATTAAGGATTATGTTGATGGGTGCATTTTGCTACTACACATGATAATTTTGATGAATATAATATGCATGTGCTTGCTGCTCCTACTTGCAATTATTATGAGAGAGGAACTATATCTCCACCGCTCTATGTTTCCAACACGATAAAATTGCAAGAAACTGCTTATGCTATGTATTGGCATTTACTTGATGTGCATGAATTGTTCTTTTATGACATGTCGATGCATAGGAAGAGAGTTAGACTTAGTCATTTCATGATATATGTTGCTTTGTGCTCACTACTAAATGCCAAATCATTGGTAATTAAAATTGGCTTTGATATACCTTGGGATCCGGGTGGATCCATTACTTGAGCACTTTATGCCTAGCTTAATGGCTTTAAAAAAAGCGCTGCCAGGGAGACAACCCGGAAGTTTTAGAGAGTCATTTATTTCTTTTGAGTTCTTTTATAAAGTTTAAAAACAAAAAAAATATAGAGGGGAACTTAAAACTTTTTCAAAAAGAGAAGCGATTGAAAGGTGATGCATTGGAGAAGTGAGGGTCGACCTTGAACACTTGTGTTCATGCTCATGGAAACAATGTAATTTTTTTCATGAAGATTCTAACAAAAATAATTGTCCCCTTGTAAAAAACCATTGTGTTATAAAAAATAATGTGCCAAGATTTGCCTTTAGGATGATTAGATTGCTTGTTGGTATGTGCGGTGCAAAACAGAAACTTTGGCTGTAGTGCACGATTTTACATTTTTTACTGGAATGTCAAAAGCTTCTGAAACTTTTTGAAAAGTCTTTATATAAAAAAAATTTATTTTTTCCTAATTTTTCAGAATTTTTAGAGTTACATAAGTATGGTGAATGTTCAGATTGCTACAGACTGTCCTGTTTAAGACAAATTCTGTTTTTGATGCATTGTTTTGCTTGTTTTGATGAAACTATCGAGTTTTATCGGTGGTATAAGCCATGGAAAAGTTATATTACAGTATCTACAATGCAAAAACAAAATATTAATTGGTTTTCAACAGTACTTAGAGTAGTGATTTGCATTATTATACTAACGGATCTCACGAGGTTTCTGTTAAGTTTTGTGTGGATGAAGTGATCAAAGATCGAGGAGGTCTCGATGTGAGGAGAAGGAGGAGAGGCAAGAGCTCAAGCTTGGGGATGACCAAGGGAACCCAAGTAAATATTCAAGGAGACTCAAGCGTCTTATCTTGGGGATGCCCCGGAAGGCATCCCATCTTTCTTCAACAAGTATCGGTATGTTTTCATCTTCGTTTCGTTCATGTGATATGTGTGAATCTTGGAGCGTCTTTTGTGTTTATTTTTCATTTTTATTTTATGCACCATGCTGGTATGAGATAGTCCATGGTTGATTTATAGAATGCTCATTGCACTTCACTTATATCTTTTGAGTGTGGCTTTATAGAATGCTTCATGTGCTTCACTTATATCATTTGAAGTTTGGATTGCCTGTTTCTCTTCACATAGAAAACCATTATTTGTAGAATGCTCTTTTGCTTCACTTATACTTATTAGAGCATGGTATTTTGTCGAAAGAATTAAACTCTCTTGCTTCACTTATACCTATTTAGAGAGTTAACAGGAATTGGTCAATTGCATGGTTAGTCATAAAATCCTACATAAAACTTATGGATCACTGAATATGATATATTTGATTCCTTGCAATAGTTTTGCGATATAGAGATGGAATATGTGGGAGGTACTAGTAAATGTTTATGGTTAGTAAGAATATTGGTGTTAAGGTTTGTGATTCCCGAAGCATGCATGTATAGTCTCTTGTTATGCTATGAAGTTGGAGCATGATTTATTATTGATTGTCTTCCTTATGAGTGGCGGTCGGGGACGAGCGATGGTCTTTTCCTACCAATCTATCCCCCTAGGGGCATGCGTAGTAGTACTTTGCTTCAAGGGCTAATAAACGTTTGCAATAAGTATATGAGTTCTTTATGACTAATGTGAGTCCATGGATTATACACACTCTTACCTTTCCGCAATTTGCTAGCCTCTACGGTACCGCGCATTGCCCTTTCTCACCTCGAGATGTGGTGCAAACTTCGCAGGTGCATCCAAACCCCGTGATATGATACGCTCTATCACACATAAGCCTTATTATATCTTCCTCAAAACAGCCACCGTACCTACCTATTATGGACTTTCCATAGCCATTCCGAGATATATTGCCATGCAACTTCCACCGCTTCTGTTTTGATGACTTGAGCATTCATTGTTATATTGCTTTGCATGATCGTAAGATAGCTAGCATGATATTTCCATGGCTTGTCTGTTTTTTTGATATCGTTGTTATGCTAGATCATTGCACATCCTAGTACACTGCCAGAGGCATTCATATAGAGTCATATTTTGTTCTAGGTATCGAGTTGTAATTTTTGTTTCTTTTGAGTTATAAGTAAATAGAAGTGTGATGATCATCATTATTCATTATTAGAGCATGTCCCAGTGAGGAAAGGATGATGGAGACTATGATTCCCCCACAAGTCGGGATGAGACTCCGGACAATGAGAGAAAAAAAAGAAAAAAGGGAAACAAAAAAAAAAGAAAAAAAGGAAGAAAAAAAGAGAGAAGGGGCATTGGTACTATCTTTTACCACACTTGTGCTTCAAAGTAGCACCATGTTTTTCATATAGAGAGTCTCCTATGTAGTCACTTTCATATACTAGTGGGAATTTTTCATTATAGAACTTGGCTTGTATATTCCGATGATGGGCTTCCTCAAATGCCCGAAATCTTCATGAGCAAGCAAGTTGGATCCACACCCACTTAGTTTTCATATTGAGCTTTCATACACTTATAGCTCTTAGTGCATCCGTTGCATGGCAATCCCTACTCCTCGCATTGATATCAATTGATGGGCATCTCCATAGCCCGTTGGTTAGCCGCGTCGATGTGAGACTTTCTTACTTTTTTTGTCTCCTCAATATTTACCCCTATCATCATACTCTATTCCACCTATAGTGCTATATCCATGGCTTGCGCTCATGTATTGCGTGAGGGTTGAAAAAACTGAAGCGCCTTAAAAAGTATGAACCAATTGCTCGGCTTGTCATTGGGGTTGTGCATGATAAATACTTTGTGTTAAGAAGACAGAGCATGACAAGACTATATGATTTTGTAGGGATAGCTCTCTTTAGCGTTGATATTTTGAAAGACATGATTGTTTGTTGGGATGCCTGAGTATTGATGTCTTTATGTCAAATTATAGACTATTGCTTTGAATCACTCATGTCTTAATATTCATGCCATGACTCGACATATGCTCAAGTTTATGCTAGGTAGCATTCCACATCAACAATTATCTTTTTTATCATTTACCTACTCGAGGACGAGCATGAATTAAGCTTGGGGATGCTGATACGTCTCCGTCGTATCTATAATTTTTGATTGTTCCATGCCAATATTATACAACTTTCACATATTTTTGGCAACATTTTGTATAATTTATTGGACTAACCTATTGATTCAGTGCCTAATGCCAGTTCCTTTTGTTGCATGTTTTTTGTTTCACAGAAAATCCATATCAAACGAAGTCCAAACACGATAAAAATTTACGGAGAATTATTTTGGAATAGATGTGATTTTTGGGACTTGGAATCAACGTAAACGGGGGCCCACAGCCCCCACATGACAACAGGGCGCGCTCCAGGGGCCAGGCGCGCCCTGGTGGGTCGTGCCCTCCTCAGATGTCGGTTGGAGCTCTACTTCGGGCGCATGGAAGCTTATATCCAAAAAAAATCATGTTAAAATCTCAGCGCAATTGGAGTTACAGATCTCCCGGAATATAAGAAACAGTTTTCGGCCAGATCTGGGGGACGCCAAACAGAAGAGAACAGAGAGGGAGATCCAATCTCAGAGGGACTCCCGCCCCTCCGCCGCCATGGAGGCCATGGACCATAGGGGGAATTCTCCCCCCATCTAGGGGGAGGCCAAGGAAGAAGAAGAAGGAGGGGGCTCTCTCCCCCTCTCTCCCGGTGGCGCCGGAGTGCCGCCGGGGCTAGGATCGTGACGGCGATCTACATAAATAATCTTGCTACCGTCTACACCAACTTCCCCCCCTCGATGCAGCGGTGCAACACCTCTTCTGCCCGCTGTAATCTCTACTTAAACATGGTGCTCAACTCCATATATTATTTCCCAATGATCTATGGTTATCCTATGATGTTTCAGTAGTTTCATTTTGTCCTGTGGGTTAATCATGATCTTGGTTGGTATGAGTGTATATTTTATTTATGGTGCTGTCCTACGGTGCCCTCCGTCTCGCGCAAACATGAGGGGTCCTCGCTGTAGGGTGTTGCAATATGTTCATGATTCGCTTATTGTCGGTTGTGGGGGTGACAGCAGCCTAAACATGGATAAGTGGGTTATTGCATATGGGAATAAAGAAGACTTGATACTTAATGCTATGGTTGGGTTTCACGACCTTAATGATCTTTAGTAGTTGCGGAGGCTTGCTAGAGTTCCAATCATAAGTGCATATGATCCAAGTAGAGAATATAAAATTGCAAGAATGATTACCGGTCTAGTTATCGATTGCCTAGGGACAAATGACTTTCTTGTTGACAAAAGCTATCTACTTTTATTACCTTGCAATTTATTCGTAGTTTTATTCTCGCAAAGTACTTGTAGTTTTATTCTTGCAAAATAGTTTCATACTTGTTTTAGGTAAAGCAAACATAAAGTGTGCGTAGAGTTGTATCGGTGGTCGATAGAACTTGAGGGAATATTTGTTCTACCTTTAGCTCCTCGTTGGGTTCGACACTCTTATTTATCGAAGAAGGCTACAAACGATCCCCTATACTTGTGGGTTATCATGTGTGCAGGAAAGGGGTTAACAACTTACTGAACCGTACCCTACCTGTAGCGGGGACAAGTGGTAGTATGAAACCAGTTTGGGGGTTATCGGAGCAAGCCTCGATATATGGCCAACTCAGGAGGTTTATGTTTTCCTGCAGTGGTTAGCACAATATATTTCCTTGGTAGTACCCAACAGGGTCACCACCTGGTATGTCCCGACATACCCTCGCTGATCATTCTCATCACAACGAGATTTCAGTCTCACGGTCACTTTTCTCGTGACTGATTCTTCCTGCAAATTAGCCTGGACCAACACAGGCATACATGGCACATGAAAATAACCATACTCATTTATACTTATTGTTTAAATGAAGATAAAATACCATCAAGGGGATCATGCATATATGACTAGCAATATGCAAATTCAACATACTCAGAATTCAATTATACTTGCAAACAAACATGTATGCATTCACCATATCATGTGTTCAAGATGCTTGCCTTGAGCATGCAGAAAGATTGGCTGTACTCCAAAAGTTTGAAAATTTTATCTCCCCTCCATTATCATATTTTCAAATTATTGCAATTACCACATAAAGCCAAAACAGTGCTAAAAAGTTGTTTGAATTTTTTTGAAATAAATACTAAAATAAACTAGATGAAATTTGAGAAATAATAGAAAAAGAAACAAGTCATTTGGAGTTGCGGTTTAAAAACTAGAGGCAGTCAAAGCTATGGTCAAAATCTGATTTTAATAAAAACAGAAAAAGAAAACGGTTCGAATGAAAATATGCTTTCCGAATGATGAAAACGTACTCTGGTGAATGCGCTTCCACTTAACGACTCGGGCGTGACATCAGGTCACTGACAGTGGGCCCGCCTGGCCCACTGGTCAGGTTTGACCGGTCTTCGCGCATGCCTCCCTCTCCGGCAAAACAGAGGCACTGCTCCGGCGGTCCCCGCCAGCGAACGGTGGCTCCCCATGGTGAACTGAGGCCACCATCTTGCTCAGGAGGCCGTGGCGGTTCGTCTGGTGGGTGGCATGATCAGCCGAGGGCACGCGGTCGCCGGTGGCGAGCTTCGCAGTGTACGGCGGCCGTCAGGTGAAAGGGGAATTTCGCCTACGGCGGCTCCCGAGACGAATTGAAGGTTGGGATGGAGTCGTGGGGCTAAGAGGGAGTGGATGGTGAGGAGAGTGGAGGAGGGGGAGCTCCGGTGGCATCGTAATCGTCCGGAAGATGGCGGCAGTCGTACCTGCTGGAGTTGGGGAAGACGACCACTCCAGGTCGTTCCGCTGCTCGGGGAGGCTCACAGAGGGAGAGAGAGGCACGGTGATGGACTGAGAGAGCTCGAGTGAGCTTAAATAGGCGGGGGAGGGCGGTTCCACGGCTCCCATAGAATGGACACGGTGGGAATCATCATTAGTGAGGTAGAGAGGGTGGTTAGGGGTGGTGGTCGTGGTCGGTGTGGACGGCGGCTCCCCGCAGTGAAGATAGGGCTCGCTGGTTGGCTCGGAGACGTGCCACGTGCCTTGGGCGGTGACGTCCACAGCAGAGTGCAGCGGCGGCCATTGATGGCAGACAGGGCGAGGGCGAGGATGTGGCGTGGCCGGTGGAGGTAGGCGAGGGTGATGGTAGCCGCAGTTCTGCCTGGGAGGAGCTGGGTGGCTCGGGGCG
Organism: Thinopyrum elongatum; assembly: GCA_011799875.1. Classification (NCBI taxonomy): domain Eukaryota; kingdom Viridiplantae; phylum Streptophyta; class Magnoliopsida; order Poales; family Poaceae; genus Thinopyrum; species Thinopyrum elongatum. The sequence continues at coordinate 441,654,184 of CM022299.1, forward strand.
CGCCATGTGGGTTGAGCGGAGACGTGGCGGAGCGGGACTCGTCGGGTGGCGCTCCTGGTCATCGTGGATGGTGGTGGTCAGTGCTAGAGGACGCGGGGAGGTGTCGGCGAGCTTCTAGGTGGTCGGGCTGATCCAGAGGAAGACCGGGACGAGAGGGGGAGGCAGCAGAGCGGCGGCAATAACTCTGTGCCGACGCATGCAAACGCACGCTCTGGCCATGCCCAAAGCACGTGCATAGAGTGCTCACCGAAATGTCAGGGCCACCTAGGGGTTTCTGATGACAATTCAAATTAGCATGGTTGTGAACCTGGTTATGAGGGAGCTAATGGACATGCTGGTTCGGCCAAATGACCAAGTGTCCAGTGCAGTTTAGGAAGTGGCAACATTTCTGTCATGCCCTCAAGGTGTTTGACAGAATGCTAGGGCCACCTAGGGATCTATTCTGAGGTTGGAATTTGGCAGGATGATGTCTCATTGAATGTTATGATTATGGTTGAGTTAGTTTGGCAAAACAAGAAACTTGTTAGTGCAAGTTTTACCAGAATTCAGTTCTGGACATAAACTTCAAAGGAATATTTGGTGGACATAGAAGCTGCAAATGGAGCTAATCTTCTGGACTTAAGGTTTTGGTTGGAAGGACTACAAGGTGGAAAAGTTTCAGAATTAATAGAGCTAGGAAAATTAGGGTTGTAGTTGTAACTCAAGAATGGGAAAGAATTGAAGAAAGGATGTTTCACTCAAAAATTTCAAAAGGCCAAGTTAGGTTTTTGCATAAAAGTGGTCTATAGGCATCACATGACCTCTCATAATTTTTGTGGGATTTTGAAATAATTATTTAAAAATATCTTAGTGCAACAGAAGCATTTTAGAGATTGAAAATGCTATTAAAAGAATTATTTTGTGGCAAATTTTATTACGAAGATATTCCCTACTGTTATTTAAAATATAATTTAAATGACTTAAGAAAACAACCAAAGACCACAATATTTAAAAGAAATACTATATGGAGGGAAGAATTTTGGAAAGCAGAGAACAGAAAATGCTCTGAAATTAATAAATGACCTAGTTTAATTCAAAAAAATTTAATTCTAGCCAAATTTTACTTAATAAAATTATGGTTAAATTTTTGGGGTGTTACAAACTCTACCCCCCTTAAGAAAATCTCATCCTCGAGATTTGTTAAGGGCGGAGGACTAAATGCATATCACAACAAACATTAATATGCAGAATGCAATCATAGCAATGCACTTATGACACACAACCTACAATAAAACATAAAGATTGCATCATGTAAACAAGCATTTAGACACAGCAACAACCACACTCATGACCATCTACGGTCCGAAGGTGAGATCTACAGGGTCTTGTGGAAGGGTTCCTGGTGCTGGAGCACATTCTTCTTCTTCCGGGGGAAGTTGAGGAAGCAAACAAAGAACATGCCCTTCCGTAGTTAGTAAGGGTGGTCCACCAATGGTGATATGGGGATCCAAGACAGCAAGATAATGGAGATAATCCATTAGTTGTTGCGTTAGATGCTCCTAGGCCATCACATACTGAATGAGATTGGCCAGAGCTGGATCTCTTTCTACACGTTTGCAACGAAACATGGCTTCTGCTCCAGGAGCTACGCGTCTCAGGAAATAGTAGTATTTCCTTTCACTGGCAGCGGGTACCGCAAAACGAAGACGGTTAACTGCTTCATAAGCAGCAGCCTCAATAGCCATGCCTGAGGTTGGCATGGATCTCCCGACGAAGACAACATATGGAGGGCCTTGATTTAAATCCTCTTGTGGGATGTGCACAACTACCATGTATTTTGAGGAATCAAGGGTGATCCTCAATTTGAACAAGTCATACTGGGGTGGGTGGGTAGAACCAAGGGTATTGCGGGTTAAATCCCACAAAACCTTAACAAAACTACCAGGGCTTGCATCTGGAGTCCTTAGGTAGGCTCCGGGGTGAGACATGGAGGATGGATGGGGAAAGGCAGTGCTCAAGGGTGAGGATGGCTGGTGTGGTGTATGGATATGGCCCCTTATAAGGTGCCTGGGTTAGGAAGCACGATGCGGCGCTGGTACGACTTGTGTATCGGCTCCGACGTAGGGTTGTCCAAGTCAAATTTTCGGACATCACTTCCCAAAAGGAGTGTGACGTATTACTGTGCGTGTCGGTTAGGGTGTTTGGCTGTCATGTCCAGAATTTACTCAGCCACCATACGCTAACAATTTATGCTAGATCACACATAGTACCATCAAAAGAATGGAACACGGGTAATTTTACAAGCTTAGTACGCCATGCAACTGCTACCTTGAAAATACAAGGCAACAGGGCCACTAAGATTTGGCAATGATTCTGGTGGACTCAGTCCACCTCGTTGACATCTAGCCGGGCGTGTCTTGTAGATGTTGAGGCTTCTCCGTGAGCTTCAGTGCCGGAGTTGACCGGGATAGGATGGGGAGCTACAGGGCTGGGATAGCGATGATGCCCCTCGTGGGGTGTCGTGGTTACAATCCCATTGGAGTAGGTCTCCAAGAGATGACGGAGTTCCCCTAGAGAGGTGAAGGCATTGCTTGGATAGATAATAGGAGCAGACCTTGGGGGCTCAACTGGCCTCCCAAGCAGCACTATCGGGGTGTTAGTGTCGGTTGCAGCTTCACTTCTCATCTGTAATAGGAGGGCAAGCGTCTTGCGGGTCGCAATCAGATCATTAGTGACCTGATCGAACAATGCTTCTTGCGATCTTAGGTAGCGCACCAGATGCACTAGAGCAGGATCCGACTCATGGTCTTCGTTGGCGACTTGGGTTGGGCTACCATAGCCTTCACAACTAGGGTAGTAGAAGAAAGGGCGGATGTTAACCCTCGGCAACAAATGTCGGAGATTAACTATACCATCTCGGGCTGTGAGTTGGATGGCTTGGGGCTCGTTGGAGGTCGTCCTCCCAGTGAACTGGTAGGGACGTTCTGATGTGGTGCCCCTCCCATAGATGTGCACCGTGGCCCAGAAGTGATGGATGGCATCACTCATGTGCTCCTGGTACACAACATATTCCAGGGGTTCATCTATGCTAAAAGCACGACGAGTGAGATTGGCGAGGATGGCTACGAAATCTCCAAGCTCGGATGCGGTGGTCTTGATTGCGGACGATGGGACCAGGCATCTTGGTGGATTGGATATCGGGCTGCGAGTGAAGGCTGTGATGTGCTGAGTTTGGGGCAAGGCTTTCTTTATAAGCTAGCGGAGTCTTCCATCGCACGCTTGTGGATGGGACAACTCAGGTGTCGGCCACAGGCACATGGCCTATGGGTTAGGATGATAGGTTGGGCACTGACTGTCAAAAAGATGTCGGCTGGCTACTGTGCAGTTATCGGATAGGATGGGCTTGACTATGGACAAGAAAGGATGTGGATGGTGTGGAAACCTAGGGATAGTGACCAAGATAAGATAGGATTAGCCAGTGGTTAGCCTGGCTCTGATACCAAGGTTGTCGGGGCCGGTTTTCCGGGACATAAAATCCTAGTAAATGACCCTTGTGTCGTCACCAGCCCTCGGATTACTGTTTGCTGGTGGACACTTCCTTGATACAGAATTCCAAGCAATTACAAGAATTTGAGTACATGACCATAAAGGTCCAAAGAATATAACAAGGATCTCCAGTGGTGGATGACGGAGCGACTCGTGGATCTCCAACATTGATGGGACTCCATTCCCACAGGAACAGCTGACCTGGATAACCCCTATCTTGCATGGTTGCTATCCTCAAAATCCTAGGTTGCAACGTGTCTTTGTAGTGCTCCTCTCTGAATCATGATCTGGCCAAGACAAGAGCCAGGGACAAGCCAGTGAGTATGTTTGAATGTACTCACAAACATGATGAACAAAAGATATATCGAATGCATATGCTCATGATGAATTAAATTATATGCATGAGTTGACTGAAAATTAAAGCATGGCATGATAAATATTCATACGGTGCGGAAGGATAAATAAATCATGTTAGTAGTAAATCAAGAAAATTAAATGGAACATCGGGCATTGGACCGCTTGAGGAATTCCAAGAAAAATGCCAAGCGGGTGTCTGAATGCGACGCCTCGAGAGGTCTTGAAAAGAAATGGCAAACGGGTGTCTAAATGCGATGCCTCGAGAAGTCTTGAAAAGAAATGCCAAACGGGCGACTAAATGCGACGCCTCAAGAGGTCTTGAAAGTAAATGCCAAACGGGTGTCTAAATGTGATGCCTCGAGAGGTCTTGAAAATAAATGCCACAGTCGGGTGTCTGAAGCGACGCCTCATAAAGGGCTTATAGGAAAATAAAAACACGAGTATCCAGGTGGACTAGCCATCCCAAGTATTACTCAGAAAAGAAAAGAAAATTGAGTGTCTCAGGTAGTCTAGGCATCCCAAGGGATACTCAAGGTTGCACATAAGAGGAAAGGGTTAGTCCACAATAATATTCATGTCAACAATAACATTCATAATGGCACCGGTAGTGACAATAATCATCCTGCAAAATGAACCATGATCAATTTAATTATTTCCTCTGGAGACTGGCACTAAGATTGACACTTGACTAACCCAGACTATAGTCCTTAACCGCGGACACGGCTATTCGAATAGATATAACTCTGCAGAGGGTGTACTCTTTACCCACGTGTAAAGGATTTCTCTAGCCAACACCGAGACGCTGACTAATTCCCATTACGACCTTTGGGTTGAAAACACACCCGACCAACACACACCAGATTAACTTTTCAGATGCCAGGAATCACCCAAAGCATCGTTCAACAAAAACTCTATGGCGGGGAGACCATCGTCTCGAGTAGCATGTGATCACTATTAACATGCACGGATTACAAGGTGTGCCCCCTCTCGGCCCAGCCGGATACACCCATATCCCCTGACCCGATGACTGGCATTGCAACCGGTACCTAGAAACCTTCATCGCGGCCTCTCTGTACGGTGTGTGCAGGGAAAGGGGTTAACAACTTACTGAACCGTACCCTACCTGTGGCGGGGACAACTGGTAGTACGAAACCAGTATGGGGGTTATCGGAGCAAGACTCGATCTACGGCCAACTTAGGAGGTTTAAGTTTTCCTGCAGTGGTTTGCATAATATATTTCCTTTGTAGTACCCAACAGGGTCACCACCTGGTATGTCCCGACGTACCCTCACTGATCATTCTCGTCACAACGAGATTTCAGTCTCATGGTCACTTTTCTCGTGACTGATTCTTCCTGCAAATTAGCCTGGACCAACACAGGCATACATGGCACATGAAAATAACCATACTCATTTATACTTTGTGTTTAAATGAAGATAAAATACCATCAAGGGGATCATGCATGTATGACTAGCAATATGCAAATTCAAGATACTCATAATTCATTATACTTGCAAACAAACATTTATGCATTCACCATATCATGTGTTCAAGATGCTTGCCTTGAGCATGCAGAAAGATTGGGTGTACTCCAAAACTTTGAAAATTTTATCTCCCCTTCATTATCCTATTTTCAAAATATTGCAATTACCACATAAAGCCAAAACAGTGCTAAAAAGTTGTTTGAATTTTTTTGAAATAAATACTAAAGTAAACTAGATGAAATTTGAGAAATAACAGAAAAAAAACAAGTCATTTGGAGTTGTGGTTTAAAAACTAGAGGCAGTCAAAGTTATGGTCAAAATCTGTTTTCAATAAAAATAGATAAAAAGAAAACGGTTCGAATGAAAATACGCTTTCCGAATGATGAAAACGTACTCTGGTGAATGCGCTTCCACTTAACGACTCGGGCGCGGCGTCAGGTCATTGACAGTTGGCCCGCCTGGCCCACTAGTCAGGTTCGACTGGTCTTCGCGCGCGCCTCCCTCTCCGGCAAATCAGAGGCGCTGCTCCGGCAGTCCCCGCCGGCGAACAATGGCTCCCCATGGTGAACTAAGGCCACTATCTTTCTCAGGAGGCCGTGGCGGTTCGTCCAGTTGGTGGCAGGATCAGTGGAGGGACGGGGTCGCCGGCGGCGAGCTTCGCAGCGGACGGCGGTCACCGACTGAAATGGGAATTTTGCCTACGACGGCTCCCGATACGAACTGAAGGTTGGGATGGAGTCGTGGGGCTAAGAGGGAGTGGATGGTGAGGAGAGTGGAGGAGGGGGAGCTCCGGTGGCGTCGGAATTGTCCGGAAGATGGCGGCGGCTGTAGCTGCCGGAGTTGGGGAAGACGACCACTCCAGGTCGTTCTACTGCTCGAAGAGGTTCACAGAGGGAGAGAGAGGGGTGGAGATGGACTAAGCGAGCTTGAGGTGAGATTAAATAGGCGGGGAGGGCGGTTCCACGGCTCCCAGAGAATGGACACGGTGGCGATCGTCATTAGTGAAGTAGAGAGGGTGGTTAGGGCCGGTGGCCGTGGTCGGTGTGGACGGCGGCTCCCCGCAGTGAAGACATGGCTCGCTGGTTGGCGCAGAGATGTGTTACGCGCCGTGGTCGGTGTGGACGGTGGCTCCCCGCACTGAAGACATGGCTCGCTGGTTGGCATAGAGACGTGCTACGCGCCTTGGGCGGTGCCGGCCACAGCAGAGTGCGGCGGCGGCCATTGATGGCAGATGGGGCGGTGGCGAGGACGTGGCATGGCCGGTGGAGGTAGGCGAGGGTGGTGGCAGCCGCAGTTACTCTTGGGAGGAGCTGGGTGGCTCGGGGCACGCCATGCGGGTTGGGCAGAGACGTGGCCGAGCGGGACTTGTCGGGTGGCGCTCCTGGTCATCGTGGACGGCGGTGGCCGGCGCTAGAGGACACGGGGAGGTGTCGGCAAGCTTCTAGGTGGTCGGGCTGATCCAGAGGAAGACCAGGACGAGAGGGGGAGGCAGTAGAGTGGCGGCAGTAGCTCTGTGCCGACACGTGCAAAACGCACGCTCTGGCCGTGCCCAGAGCACGTGCACAGAGTGCTCGACGAAATGTCAGGGCCACCTAGGGGTTTCTGATGATAGTGCAAATTAGCAGGGTTGTGAACCTGGTTATGAGAGAGCTAATGGAAATGCTGGTTCGCCCAAATGACCAAGTGTGCAGTTTAGGAAGTGGCAACATTTCTATCATGCCCTCAAGGTGTTTGACAGAATGCTAGGGCCACCTAAGGATCTATTCTGAGGTTGGAATTTGCCAGGATGATATCTCATTGAATGTTAGTGATGATGGTTGAGTTAGTTTGGCAAAACAAGAAAGTTGTTAGTTCAAGTTTTACCAGAATTCAGTTCTGGACAGAAACTTCAAAGGAATATTTGGTGGACTTAGAAGATGCAAATGGAGTTGATCTTCTGGCCTTAAGGTATTGGTTGGAAGGACTACAAGGTGGAAAAGTTTCCGAATTAATAGAGCTAGGAAAATTAGGGTTGTAGTTGTAACTCAAGAATGTGATAGAATTGAAGAAAGGATGTTTCACTCAAAAATTTCAAAAGGCCAAGTTAGGTTTTTTCATAAAAGTGGTCTATAGGCATCACATGACCTCTCATAATTTTTGTGGGATTTTGAAAGAATTATTTAAAAATTTCTTAGTGTAACAAAAGCATTTTAGAGATTGAAAATGCTATTAAAAGAATTATTTTGTGGCAAATTTTATTATGAAGATATTCCCTACTGTTATTTAAAATATAATTGAAATGACTTAATAAAACAACCAAAGACCACAATATTTAAAATAAATTCTATATGGAGGGAAGAATTTTGGAAAGCAGAGAACATAAAATGCTCTGAAATTAATAAATGACCTAGTTTAATTCAAAAAAATAACTTCTAGCCAAATTTTACTTAATAAAATTGTGGTTAAATTTTTGGGGTGTTACATGCATCCAAACTCCTTAAACCAAGTTGTGCCAAATGAGTCCACCATACCTACCTATATGCAGTATTTCCGTGCTGTTCCAAGTAAATTTGTATGTGCGAACTCTAATTTTCAAAATGAATTGACTTTTTGTGTGCCCGTACCGCTCATGAAGCGGCAGGGGGTGGCCAATATTTTCCATGCTAGATATTTTATTCTCAAGATGAGTGTTTATTCACTTGTCATTGCAAGAGAGTGTGGCAGGTAATAGGGATGCCCAGTCCCGAAATGAAAAAATTACTTTATGTTGTCAAATAATAAATTCCTTGGAAAGTGTTGGTATGGAAGACACCCGTGGATACGGCTAGCTATGGATTGTGAAAGAATGGTGGAAAAAGGAATAAACTTTATTTTATGTTTGGGAACCGCCTATGATTTATCTAGCATGACAAGTATTGGGAATTCTCGGTCGTTTTCGTTGACAGGAAAAGCATGCCTCTCAAAATAATTTTATCTCTCAATTTAAGCTTTGAGCTCTGGCACCTCTACAAATCTCTGCTTCCCTCTGCGAAGGGCCTATCTACTTACTTTTATGCAATTTTTATTTTTCTTGAGTCTCCATCTTCTCTTATAAAGCACCAACTAGGGAACACTATTATCATACTTGCGCTTTGGATATAGCTAATATTTGAGTGTGTTTCATGAATGGATCAATGATTGAGCATAATGGGCTAGGGATAGCTTTCTTTAGTGTTGATATTTTGAAAGACATGGTTGCTTGTTGATATTCTTGAGTATTGATGTCCTCATCTCAATTATAGACTATTGCTTTGAATCGTCTAAAAGTCCAAATGTCCATGCTACAAAAGAAAAGAATATGTGATGAACATGTTAGGCAGCATTCCAAATCAAAAATTCTATTTTTATCATTTACCTACTTGAGGGCGAGCAGGAATTAAGCTTGGGGATGTTGATACTTCTCCAACGTATCTATAATTTTTTATTGTTTCATGCTATTATATTATCAATCTTGGATATTTTATATTCATTACTAGCAACTTTATATCATTTTTGGGACTAAACTATTGACATAGTGCCTAGTGCTAGTTGCTGTTTTCTACTTTTTTTACTTTGTAGAATAACAATACCAAACGAAGTCCAAATGCCACGAAACTTTTTGGAGATTTTTTTCTGGATAAAAGACACCCAAGGAGCTAAAGAAGTGCATGAGAGGAGGCCTGTGGGGCCCACTAGGCACCAGGGCACGCCAGAAGGCCCAAGCGCGCCCTGGTGGGTAGTGGGCACCACGGGAAGCTTCTCCACCGCCATCCACCTCTATAAATACTCTAAAATCCCAAAAACCCTAGGGGAGTCGACGAAACACAATTCCAGCCGCCACAAGTTCCAGAACCCCGAGATCCAATCTAGAGGTCTTTTTTGGCACTCTGCCGGAGGGGTCAACGATCATGGAGGGGTTCTTCACCATCCTTGCTGCCCTTTCGATGATGCGTGAGTAGTTTATCACAGACCTACGGGTCCGTAGGTAGAAGCTAGATGGCTTCCTCTCTCTTTTTGATCTTCAATACAATGTTCTCCTCGATGTTCTTGGAGATCTATTTGTTGTAATGACTTTTTGCGGTGTGTTTGTTGGGATCCAATGAATTGTGAGTTTATGATCAGATCTATCCATGAATATTATTTGAGTCTTTGCTGAACTCTTTTATGCATGATTGTTATAGCCTCGTATTTCTTCTCCGAAACTTTGGTTTGGTTTGGCCAACTAGATTGATTTTTCTTTCCATGGGAAGAGGTGCTTTGTGATGGGTTCGATCTTGTGGTGCTCAATCTCAGTGACGGAAGGAGACATGACATGCATGTATCGTTGCCATTAAGGATAAAAAGATGGGGTCTATTCCTACATGAATAGATCTTGTCTACATCATGTCATCGTTCTTATTACATTACTCCATTTTTCTATGAACTTAATACACTAGATGCATGCTGGATAGCGATCGATGTGTGGAGTAATAGTAGTAGATGCAGGCAGGAGTCGGTCTACTAATCTTAGACGTGATGCCTATATACATGATCATTGCCTTGGATATGGTCATAATTATTTGCTCTTCTGTCTATTGCCAAACAGTAATTTGTTTACCCACCGTATGCTATTTTCTCGAGAGAAGCCTCTAGTGAAATCTATGGCCCCCGGGTCTATTCCTATCATACTAAATCTAAAAAGACCTTGCTGCATTTTTCCTTTATTTATTTTATTTTTTGTTTTAGTTAGATCTATTTATCAAATCTCATACAATTTAATCTATCTCAATACCGAGGAGGGATTGACAACCCCTCTTATGCGTTGGGTTGCAAGTACTTGTTGTTTGTGTGTTGGTGCTGTTTACATAGTGTTGCTTGTTTCTCCAACTGGATTGATAACCTTGGTTTAATAACTGAGGGAAATACTTACCGTTGCTGTGCTACATTATCCTCTCCTCTTCGGGGAAATACCAACGCAGATAGAAGCAATCAAGAACCAAGGTTTATTGAACAGATATGAGACTCATGCAAACAAACATCAATAGAACCTGCACACACACACAACAAATACTTGCACCCAATGCAGGCAAGAGGGTTTTCAATTCCATTGTACTCGTTAACTGCAAGGATTAATTCTGGTAGTGAAAGATAGATAAATTGCAAAAGAAAATAAATTGCAGCAAATATTTTTATGGTTTTAGTAAATATAAAGTGAATGAACCCGGGGGCCATAGCGTTCACTAGAGGCATCTCTCTCATGAGCATAGCAACACTAGATAAACAAATTATTGTTGGGCAATTGATAGAAAAGCTTATAATTGTGATGTTATTCATGGTATGGTCAATATATAGGAATTACGACGAGACAACTAGACCAACATCCATCTGTATCTACTACTATTACCCCACCCCTCGACCGCTATCCAGCATGCATCTTAAGGTATTAAGTTCACAACAAACAGAGTAATGCTTGGAGCACGATGACATAATGTAGACAAAGTAAGACCAAATAATATGTTCGAATCTCATTGTTTTACCCTTAATAGCCATGATACAATACATGCCTTGTTACTCCCCCTGTCACAGAGTAAGGCCACCACAAGATTGAACCTACTACCAAGCACCTCTCCCACTTAAGATAAATCAATCAATCTATACCTATACTAATTACAGACTCCCAAGAAATTACCACGTTAATTAGTAATTAAGGGCCGCTCATCTTTGGTGGGACCGAATTATTACGGTGGAGATCAACCCTTATATCTAGGACCCAAATCTTATATTCTTTTACTAATTAGATTAGATCTGGGCCTGATTCTAAAAAAAAAAAGGATTTGAGCCAGCACGTTCATTCTCGTAAAACACATAAAGTTAGCCTCCGGGTATTAAAGCTGTAGTTTAGATAAAGCAACCGTAATAGAGTCCTGATAGTATACAGTCCAATTCCAACCAAATATGAAAAAATTGTACACGCACCATCCCTAAGAAAAAATATAGATGCACCATCGATCCCTCACGGCTTGATGCGTGTTCTCTTCTCCCTCCTCTAGCCCCTCCTCCTCCCATCTACCACAACCCACGTCAGTCTTCCTATCCCACAGCAGTCTGGCGGCGACGACGAAGCACTGAATCAACCTAACTTTGTCGGATCGATCCACCAGCAGTAGATGGCTAACCTCTTGCTTGCCCATCAGACTTGATCGATTCTGCCCCATGCTAACCCACGCAACGCCAAAATACGTACACGTATACACCGGTCAGCCAGCAAGAAAATAAACGCATGCATGCAGAGGAGAGATCGCTTTACGGACAAAGGTACATACTTTGCATTTTCTCTGTTGCATCATGGGTAGATTAGTATATAAAATATATAAATGCCTAATTAAGCTAGCTGCATACATAACCTATGACCAGATTACATGTCCGTACATGAACCAAACAAGACGATGTCATGCCTGTATGGATCCTGATTAGTATTGCTAAAACTGTGCGTCCCTGTGTCCTCCAGGTCATTCCCGGGTGAGAGATTGCGAGGATATTCAACAATATGTTGGAATTTAGTACTGAATATTGATGAAATAATTATTATGAGCAGCGAGCAATCCAGTAGCGCAATGTGGAGGATAGAGATTATGATAAGTTTCGCTGGGTATATTCACAAAGTTAGAATTTAGTTATTAATCTTCTGTATGTGAGTGAACTGGTCGCTACTTGTAGGAAAAGGTGTGCAACATCATCAGTGGATTTACATGTTCATTCAGACATGTAAACAAAAATCGGGTCCTACCCTTGCGAAATTGTGTGGAGTTGTGATGCAGTCTGCCAATATCACCTGGTGCATGTTCTAGGAGATATTTCTCCTTTCTACTTAATTCAATATGCGACCATGCTGATAGGTTAGTGATTTTTTTCTTCTGTTTTTAGCTTCTTGAGACTTAAATATAGTTTTTCGTGTCCCTAAAACTGTTGCAAAGCTTATATAAGTGGCAATGTGGCTTAGCAAAAAAGTCTTTCAAATATATACTATCTTCCTTATAAAAAACTGAATTGTCAACTGGGCTGCATACTTTGCCTAATATACGTGTCTCCCTGCTGAATACATCAATCATCTTAGCTGTACTTAGCTAGCTAGCCCACGGATCAGTCTAGCTGGTTAGACTACGTACTATTTTCTCCGGACAAAAGCATTATCCGGCAAGGCGATAGTGTATTACATGCAGTTCACATATGCCCAGAAAGAACTTGGCCAGTTTAACAGACTAGATCCGGGCTGTGCCAACACCCAATGCAATTTATTCAAGTTCGTGGGAAGAGAGTATCCTGACGTGGTGGTCACTAATAAGTAGTTGGCTATGTATGTCACCCAAGCTAACAGCGATTGATTCATTGTTGGCTTGAGTGACCCATGACTGACTAGCTATGTGCTTAACAAAGTCTAGATGATTCGGTTCGATCAGTGAAAGGTAAACATATCCCCATCTTCAACGAATTCCTTTCAAATTTAGGTGATATTTGTCTAATAGCAGACAGTCAAATTATTGTATGTTTTTCTTTACAGGAACCGTTTTCCCTTTTTACCAATTGGTCAGGACTCAAGAGTTTGCAGGCATGTTTATCTTATTGTTTCTAAAAAGAGAAAAATGGTTCTACAAACAGGGATAATTCCATAGGACATATACCTTGAAAGCATTATTTAAAAATAAAAATCCTTTCCCTTTCAACCACCCAGACATATTGTCAAATATTAGCCACACACCATGAGAAAATATTTCTCATTTATACAGAGCCAGTGAGTATCATTTTGTTTGCTGAGATAATAGATTTGATCTTTTTTGTAATAAAATGAGCAATTTTGATACATATATTTCTAAAAAACTGAGATAACACTTGAGCTATGATAGAAAGAAAATAATGAATTCATAAGATTGTTGAGATTAATTGTCTACTAATCAAATTCCAGTGTGTGCAGATTAGTTGTTTAATGAATTAACTACGACATCTTATAACATATTTTCAATTATCGGCCTATGGTTTTCAATGAGGTATATAAAAGGCCACTATTCTCTATTCCGCTTTAATTTATATTTAATCAGTTCTTGCAGCTTTTCTTTCAATTTTTTGTTGCTCTAGAATGTATCAGCTCCAAACAACTCCGATAGTGACCTTTAATGGACAAGGTAACAGTGCCAGCTAATCTTAGTGGTATGTAGAGATATTACCTGATGGTCTTTCTTCAATCATCGCGGCTTAATACACCATATCATGGACGATCAATGCGTGACATGAGTATGGAGTTATGAAGCTTATATGTGTAGCATAGCTAGACTTTTTTGTTCACGTACAATGATTATATCGACCTACTTCTACGTAATATATGCATTATATTAAATGCATTTAGAATTATTTATTAATCTAACTTACTATATGTAGGATTTGATTTATTTTATATTGCCACTAATCCTATATCTTAGAAGTTTTCTAAAGAATTGATGTATCTTAGTTGATATACATAGTTCAAGCATGTCCTTTCTAGCGGACATTTGAAGTGTGATATATGTTGCAAAGATTCTCACCAATCGTTGTATAATTTGTTTCCAATGATTTTTTGCTATTTTCTTATATATGGTAATAAGCAACAAAATCAGTTCATATGCAGATTTATGTGTGTGGTTCACATTGATATTTGAATATTAATATTGCCATCATTATAATTGTGCCCGTGCGGATGCACAGGACGATGACTAGTCTATCTAATTGGCCAAACAAGATAGGTAGATCGGAAAGAAATACAAGGCTATAAAATCACACACAATAAATCTTAGAAATGACTCAATTACTTTCAGTGACTAATCTGATCCTAAACCCACAATTCATCAGATCCCAACAAACACACCACAAAAGTTACATCGGATAGGTCTCCGAAGAGATCATTGTATTGAAGATCAAAAAGAGAGAGAGAGAGAGAGATCTAGCTAGCTACTTCTATGGACTCGTAGGTCCTGTGGGAACTACTCACGCATCATCATGGAGGCAACAAGGTTGATGAAGATGCCCTCCATGATGGATTCCCCCAACGGAAGAGTACCGAAAAAGTCCTCCAGATGGGATCGCGAAAGAACAGAGGCTTGCAGCGGTGAAAGAATTTTTTTCGGGAGTTGGTTTGGGGGTTTATGAATATTTGTGAATTTATAGGGCAAAAATTAGGGTAAAAGGAGTAGCAGGGGGCCCACAAGAGGGCAGGGCGCGCCTCCTGCCTTGCCGTCGCCTCGTTTGTCGTCCGGACTCGCCCCGAAGCTTTTAGGGTCTCTTTCGGACCAGAAAAAATTGCCAAAAAGTTTTATCGTGTTTAGACTTCGCTTGGTATGAATTTTCTTTGAAACCAAAAATGTATTGAAAATAACAACTGGCACTAGGCACGGAGTTAATAGGCTAGTTTCCAAAAATGATATAAAATGGTATATAAAGCATACAAGATTGATAATATAATAGCATGAAACAATAAAAAGTTATAGATACGTCAGAGATGTATCAGCATCCCCAAGCTTAATTCCTGTTCGTCCTCGAGTTGGTTAATGATAAAAATAGAATTTTTTATGTTGAATGCTACCTAACATGTCTTAATCATTTAATCTTTCGGGTATGAATTTTGAGAAACGATGACTTAAAAGACATCGAAACAATAATATAAAAGAATGCTAGAAAATAATCATTACTCTTCAACATATCTATGTCAATGAATGTTATTCTTACTCATTTAATCATGTAAGCATGGCATAAATCGGTCTTACTAGCACAAAGTATAAATCATGAACACCCCGGTGCCAAACCAAGTAATTATATCATACTTTTTCTCGCCTCAGCATTTTCAACTCCACTCAATATTTGAGCGTGAGCCATGGACTTAGCACCTTGGATGGCAAAGAGAATGATGGTAATGGTTTATAAGGGAAGAAAACAATTGAGAATGTCTCACATCAACTATGTGGATCGTTTGGCAATGGAGAGGCCTTTCAATCGATATCGATGCAAGGAGTAGGGATTGCCATGCAATGGATGCACTAGAGCTAAAAGTGTATGAAAGCTCATTACTGAAACTAAGTGGGTGTGCATCTAACTTACTTGCTCATGCAGACTCGGGTATTTGAGGAAGCCCGTCATCGGAATATGCAAGTCAAGTTCTATAATGTAAAAATTCCCACTAGTATATGAAAGTGAAAAATCATGGAGACTCTCTATATGAAGAACATGGTGCTACTTAGAAGCACACGTGTGGTAAAGGAAAGTAGCATTGCCCCTTCTCTCTCTTTTTTTCTCTCACATTTTTTTAGAACAATATCATGAACCTCATCCCACTTTTTCAAGGACTCATCATTCTCCACTATTCTTTTCCTCACTAGGACAATGCTCTAATAATAATGATCATCACACTTTTATTTGCTTACAACTCGATAAACTGAATGATATGACTACATATGAATGCCTTTGGCAATGTACCAGGATGTGCAATGATCTAGCATAACATGTATAACAATGATGAATACTGGCTACACCACAAATATCATGTCAGGTCTATATGATTGATGTCTGCTAGAACTACGTCGGTTTTTCCCCAGAGAGGGAGGGATGATGCAGCACATCGACGGTAGGTATTTCCCTCAGTGATGAGACCAAGGTTAACGAACCAGTAGGAGAACCACGCAACACCACGTAAACAGCTCCTGCACACAAAGAACAAATACTTGCAACCCGGCATGTTAAAGGGGTTGTCAATCCCTTTCGGGTAATGAGATAGATAAAATTGTAGTAGATTGAAAGATGCAAATAAAATCAAATAAAATCCAGCGAGGTATTTTTGGGTTTTTGGGTAAATAGATCTGAAAATAAAAGTTGCAAACAAATAAAAGAGCGAATAGCAAAATAGATCTTGAAGGCAGATACATTAAAGAAGAGACCCGGGGGCCGTAGTTTTCACTAGTGGCTTCTCTCAAGAAAAATAGCAAACGGTGGAAACAAATTACTGTTGGGCAATTGATAGAACTTCAAATACTCATGACGATATCCAGGCAATGATCATTATATAGGCATCACGTCCAAGATTAGTAGACCGACTCCTGCCTGCATCTACTACTATTACTCCACATATCGACCGCTATCTAGCATGCATCTAGTGTATTAAGTTCATGGAGAAATGGAGTAATGCAATAAGAATGATGACATGATGTAGACAAGATCTATCTATGTAGAAATAGACCCCATCTTGTTATCCTTAATGGCAATGATACATACATGTCGTTTCCCTTTCTGTCACTGGGATCAAGCACCGTAAGATCGAACCCATCACAAAGCACCTCTTCCCATTGCAAGATAAATAGATCAAGTTGGCCAAACAAAACCCAAATATCGGAGAAGAAATACGAGGCTATAAGCAATCATGCATATCAGAGATCAAAGAAGACTCAAATAACTTTCATGGATAAAAAGACAGATCTGATCATAAACTCAAAGTTCATCGGATCCCAACAAACACACCGCAAAAAAGAGTTACATCATATGGATCTCCAAGAGACCATTGTATTGAGAATCAAACGAGAGAGAGAGAGAAAGCCATCTAGCTACTAACTACGGACCCGAAGGTCTATAATGAACTACTCACGCATCATCGGAGAGGCACCAATGAGGATGATGAACCCCTCCGTGATGGCGTCTAGATTGGATCTGGTGGTTATGGAACTTGCGGCGGCTGGAATTGTTTTCGTCGACTCCCCTAGGGTTTCTGGAATATTGGGGTATTTATAGAGCAAAGAGGCGGTGCGGGAGGCCCCCGAGGTGGGCACAACCCACCTGGGCGCACCTGGGCCTCCAGGCGCGCCCTGGTGGGTTGTGCTCCCCTCGGAGCACCCCCAGGTGCTTCTCCAGCCCACTGGATGTCTTCTGGTCCAAAAAAAATCCATAAAAAGTTTTGCTGCATTTGGACTTCGTTTGGTATTGATTTCCTGCGATGTAAAAAACATGCAGAAAACAACAACTGGCACTGGGCACTATGTCAATAGGTTAGTACCAAAAAATGATATAAAATGATTGTAAAACATCCAAGAATGATAATATAACAGCATGGAACAATCAAAAATTATAGATACGTTGGAGACATATCAGAATCCCCAAGCTTAATTCCTGCTCGTCCTCGAGTAGGTAAATGATAAAAACAGAATTTTTGATGTGGAATGTTGCCTAACATGTTCATCACATATTCTTTTCTTAATAGCATGGACATTTGGACTTTTATATGGTTCTAAGCAATAGTCTAGTTTTGACATGATAACTTAAATACTCAAGCATGTCAACAAGCAACCATGTCTTTCAAAATATCAACGCTAAAGCAAGTTATCCCTAGCCCATCATGCTCAATCATTGATCTATTCATGAAACACACTCGAATATTAGCTACACCCAATGCTAAAGTATGATCATAGTGCCCCTTAGTTGGTGCTTTGTAAGAGAAGATGGAGACTCAAATTAAAAATTGCATAAAGTAAAAGAAAGGCCCTTCGCGGAGGGAAGTAGGGATTTGTAGAGGTGCCAGAGCTCAAAGCTTAAATTGAGAGATAAAAACATTTTGAGAGGCATACTTTTCCCACCAACGAAAACGACTTAGAGCTCCCAACACTTTCCATGCTAGATATATCATAGGCGGTTCCCAAACAGAAAATAAAGTTTATTCCTTTTTCCACCATTTCTTTCACTTTGCATGGCTAGACATATCCACGGGTGCCCTCCATACCAACACTTTTCAAGGAATTTATTATTTGACAACATAAAGTAAATTCATTTTTATTTTGGGACTGGGCATCCCTAATACCTTTGCCATACTCTCGTGCAATGACAAGTGGATAAACACTCATCGTGAGAATAACACATCTAGCATGGAAAATATCGGCCACCCCTCACCGCCTCGCGAGTGGTACGAGCACACAAAAGAGAAATTTATTTTGAAAATTAGAGATGGCACATACAAATTTTCTTAGAACGGCACGGAAATACCGCATATAGGTAGGTATAGTGGACTCATATGGCAAAACTGGTTTAAAGGGTTTTGGATGCACAAGTAGTGATCATACTTGGTGCAAATGAAGGCTAGCAAAAAGATTGAGAAGCGCCCAACCAAGAAATGAATAATCTCGTAAGCAAGCATTAAGTATAAGTAACACCGAATAATGCAGCATAAGTAAGATATAATTTTATTGCATAACTATTGACTTTTGTACTTGCATAGGGAATCACAAACCTTGACACTAATATTCTTACTAAAGCACAATTACTCATCAACATGGCTCACATATTATATCGTCATATCTCAAAACTATTACAAAGAACCAAGTTTATTTTGTCCAATGATCTTTATGAAAGTTTTTATTATATCCTTCTTGGATATCTATCACTTTGGGACTAGTTTCATAAGTTGCTTTTAATAAGCTCAAACAAATATAAGTGAAGAACATGAGCATAATATTTCTTTCTCTCAAATTAATCTAAGTGAAGCAAGAGAGAATTTCTTCAAAATTTAACTAAATCCCAAATAAATCTAAGTGAAGCATGAGAGCATTTCTTCAAAAATAACAAAGCACACCGTGCTCAAAAAGATATAAGTGAAGCACTAGAGCAATTCCAAGGCTCTAAAAATTTAAGTGAAGCATAGGAGCAAGCATAGCATAGTTTTTGGCTCTCTCAGAAAGGTGTCTCCAGCAAGGATTCAAGACTTAAAATAAAAACCAAAACAAGAAAAGACTCAAATCATACAAGACGCTCCAAGCAAAACTCATGATATGTGACGAATAAAAATATAGCTCCAAGTAAAATACCGATGGTCGTTAGAAGAAAGAGGGGATGCCACTCGGGGGCATCCCCAAGCTTAGTTGCTTGATACTTCTTGAATATTATCTTGGGGTGCCTCGGGCATCCCCAAGCTTAGCCTTTTGCTAATCCTTATTCCTTCATCCATCGTAATATCACCCAAAACTTGAAAACTTCAATCACACAAAACTCAACAAAACCTTCGTGAGATCCGTTAGTATAAGAAAACAAATCACTACTTTAAGTACTGTTGCAAACCCATTCATATTTTATTTTTGCATTATATCTACTGTATTCCAACTTTTCTATGGCAAAAACTCTTCAAAGAAAACCATAGAATCATCAAAACAAGCACACAACGCAAAGAAAACAGAATCTGTCAAAAACAGAACAGTCTGTAGCAATCTGAAAACTTCGAATACTTCTGTAAGTCCAAAAATTCTGAAAAATTAGGAAAACGCAAGAAATTTGTTTATTAATCTTCTGCAAAAATAATCAAATCAAAATCACTCTTCTGTTAAAAATAAGAATTGTTTTCCTGAGAGCAAAAGTTTCTGTTTTTCAGCAAGATCAAATCGATTATCACCCAAATCAACCCAAAGGCTTTGCTTGGCACAAACACTAATTTAAACCAAAAAAACACATATAATCAGAGGTATAATTGGGTATTTTATTGAAAACAGAAAAAAAACCAAAAATCAAAAAGATACAAGTTGGGTTGCCTCCCAACGAGTGCTATCGTTTTACGCCCCTAGCTAGGCATAACGCAAAAGATCTACGTGTTGTCAACTTTGATTCGAGATCCATAAGATGCCCTCATGATTTATTCATAAGTTGGCCTAATTATTGTCCTAGGGAAGTGCTCCATACCCTTCCTTAGTGGAAATTGAAATTTAATATTGCCTTCTTTCATATCAATCACGGCACCAATAGTACGTAAAAACGGTCTACCAAGAATAATTGGGCAAGACGGATTGCAATCAATATCAAGAACAATAAAATGTATGGGCACATAATTCCTATTTGCAAGAATAAGAACATCATTAATTCTTCCCATAGGATTTTTAATAGTAGAATCCGCCAAGTGCAAATTTAAAGAGCATTCTTCAATATCGGTAAGACCAAGCACATCACACAAAGATTTAGGAATTGTAGAAACACTAGCACCCAAGTCACATAAACCAAAACACTCATAATTTTTAATCTTGACTTTGATAGTAGGTTCCCATTAATCATGTAGTTTCCTAGGAATTGAAACTTCTAATTCCAACTTTTCTTCAAAAGCTTTCATCATAGCATCAACAATATGTTTAGTAAAAGCTTTATTTTGTTCATAGGCATGGGGTGAATTTATCATGGATTACAACAAAGAAATACAATCAACCAAAGAGAAACTATCATAATTAAAGTCTTTGTAATCCAAAATAGTGGGCACATCACTAGTTAAAGTCTTAACCTCTTCAAACCCACTTTTATCAAAATTTTCAACAAGATTTTCACCCTCCAAATTATCGGAACGCCTTCTAGCTAAAGTTGACTCTTCTCCAGTCCCTTTATCATCAATCTTAATTTTACTAAACAAGGAATCAATAGAAGAAACACCAATCATTTTTAGATCTTCATCACTTTTATGAAAGCAATCACTAGAAAATGCTTTTTCTAAAAATTCTCGTCTAGCTCTAAGCATAGCGGTTCTTTTCTTACTTTCATCCATATAAACATAAAGAGCTTTAATAGATTCCTCAACCTTAGGCACAAAAATTTTCATCTTGAGATTTTCCACATCATGAGAAATTCTATCAATACTTCTAGACATATCATCAATCTCATTCAGCTTTTCTTCGATTGTAGCATTGAAAACTTTTTGAGTATTGATAAATTATTTAATATTATTCTCAAGATCAGAAGTGTTCCTATTATTATTATAAGAAGGATTACCATAGGAATTACCATAATTATTAGAGGAATTACTAGGAAAAGGCCTAGGATTAAAATTACCTCTATAAGCATTGTTATTAAAGTTGTTTCGCGAAATAAAGTTCACATCTATGGCATCACTATTTTGCTCAATCAAAGTAGACAAAGGCATATCATTAAAATCAATAGGAGCACTTTTTATTAGCAACCAACTTCATAAGAGCATCAACTTTTTCACTCAAAGAATTTATTTTTTCTACCGAATTGACTTTTTTACTAGTAGGAGCCCTTTCGGTATGCCATTGTGAATAATTTGCCATGATGTTATCTAGCAATTTAGTAGCTTCACCCAAAGTAATTTCCATAAAAGTACCCCCCGCGATGGAATCTAAAAGATTACGAGAAACAAAATTCAATCCCGCATAAAAATTTTGTATGATCATCCACAGATTTAACCCATGAGGTGGGCAATTCCTTAGCATCATTTTCATCCTTTCCCAAGATTGTGCAACATGCTCATGCTCAAGTTGCTTGAAATTCATGATCTGGGTTCTAAGGGAAATGATTTTCGCGGGCGGAAAAAACTTAGTGATAAAAGCATCCTTGCACTTGTTCCAAGAATCGATACTATTGCGAGGCAAAGAGGAAAACCAAATTTTCGCCTGATCTCGCAAAGAAAATGGAAATAATTTCAACTTCACAACATCATTGTCCACATATTTTTCTTTTTCTTATCGCATAATTCCACAAATGTGTTAAGATGGGATGTGGCATCCTCATTAGGAGTACCGAAAAACTGATCTTTCATAACAAGATTCAACAAACCAGTATTAATATCACAAGTCTCCGCGCTAGTGGCGGGAGGAGCAATCGGAGTGCTAATAATATCATTGTTGTTGGTATTTGAGAAATCACACAACTTGGTGTTCTCTTGAGTCATGGTGACTTCGCAACAAGATTGCACTCAAAAACAGATCTGACGAGAAAACGGCGAACGAAAAAAGAGAGCGAATAAAACGAAATTTTTTTGTGAAGTGGGGGAGAGGAAAACGAGAGGCAAATGGCAAATAATGTAAATTGCAAGGAGATGAGATTTGTGATTAGGAACCTGGTTGATGTTGATGATGTCTCCCTGGCAACGGCGCCAGAAACTCCTCTTGATGTCTGCCAGAACTATGTCGGTTTTTCCCCAGAGAGGGAGGGATGATGCAGCACAACGACGGTAGGTATTGCCCTCAGTGATGAGACCAAGGTTATCGAACCAGTAGGAGAACCACGCAACACCACATAAACAGCTCCTGCACACAAAGAACAAATACTTGCAACCCGACGTGTTAAAGGGGTTGTCAATCCCTTTCGGGTAACAAGATAGATAAAATTGTAGTAGATTGAAAGATGCAAATAAAAGCAAATAAAATTCAGCGAGGTATTTTTGGGTTTTTGGATAAATAGATCTGGAAAAAAAAGTTGCAAACAAATAAAAGAGTGAATAGCAAAATAGATCTTGAAGGCAAATATATTAAAGAAGAGACCCGGGGGCCGTAGTTTTCACTAGTGGCTTCTCTCAAGAAAAATAGCAAACGGTGGAAACAAACTACTGTTGGGTAATTGATAGAACTTCAAATACTCATGATGATATCCAGGCAATGATCATTATATAGGCATCATGTCCATGATTAGTAGACCGACTCCTGCCTGCATCTACTACTATTACTCCACACATCGACCGCTATCCAGCATGCATCTAGTATATTAAGTTCATGGAGAAACGGAGTAATGCAATAAGAACGATGACATGATGTAGACAAGATCTATTTATGTAGAAATAAACCCCATCTTGTTATCCTTAATGGCAACAATACATACGTGTCGTTTCCCTTTCTGTCACTGGGATCAAGCACCGTAAGATCGAACCCATCACAAAGCACCTCTTCCCATTGCAAGATAAATAGATCAAGTTGGCCAAACAAAACCCAAATATCGGAGAAGAAATACGAGGCTATAAGCAATCATGCATATAAGAGATCAAAGAAGACTCAAATAACTTTCATGGATAAAAAGATAGATATGATCATAAACTCAAAGTTCATCGGATCGCAACAAACACACCGCAAAAAAGAGTTACATCATATGGATCTCCAAGATACCATTGTATTGAGAATCAAACGAGAGAGAGAAAGCCATCTGGCTACTAACTACGGACCCGAAGGTCTACAATGAACTACTCACGCATCATCGGAGAGGCACCAATGAGGATGATGAACCCCTCCGTGATGGTGTCTAGATTGGATCTGGTGGTTCTGGAACTTGCGGCGGCTGGAATTGATTTTCGTTGACTCCCCTAGGGTTTCTGGAATATTGGGGTATTTATAGAGCAAAGAGGCGGTGCGGGAGGCCCCCGAGGTGGGCACAACCCACCTGGGCGCGCCTGGGCCTCTAGGCGTGCCCTGGTGGGTTGTGCTCCCCTCGGAGCACCCCCAGGTGCTTCTCCGGCCCACTGGATGTCTTTTGGTCCAAAAAAATCCACAAAAAGTTTTGCTGCGTTTGGACTTCGTTTGGTATTGATTTCCTGCGATGTAAAAAACATGCAGAAAACAGCAACTGGCAGTGGGCACTAAGTCAATAGGTTAGTACCAAAAAATTATATAAAATGATTGTAAAACATCCAAGAATGATAATATAATAGCATGGAACAATCAAAAATTATAGATACGTTGGAGACGTATCAATGATCATGTAAAGAAAAATGACAATGAATGCTCAAGTCACATGAATAACAACGGTGGAACTTGCATGACAATATATCTCGGAATGGCTATGGAAATGACATGATTGGTAGGTATAGTGGCTGTTTGGAGGAAGGATATAATAAGGCTTATGTGTGATAGAGCATGTCATGTCACAGGATGTGGATGCACCGGCGAAGTTTGCACCAAGTCTCAAGGTGAGAACGGGCAATGCACGGTACCAAAGAGGCTAGCAAATATGGATAGGTGGAAGTGCTTATAGTCCAGAAACTCACATTTAGTTATAAAGAACTCAAATACTTATTGTGAAATTTTATTAGCCCTCGAAGCAAAGTACTACTCGCATGCCCCTAGGGAGGAGGTTGGGAGGAGTTAACCATCATTCCCCCCGATTCGGACAACACAAAGGGTATCAATGAAGGATAAACCATTCTCCAACTTCCTCGCTATGCAATGACCGACACTTTAATTAAATAGTGAATTACAAACCTTAACATCTATATTTTTACTAACTAATGTTTATTAACTAGTAAACTTCCATATTCTAACTTCAATATCATTGATCATACACTTCGCATTCAGTGATCCACATGAAAGTTTTTATTATACCACTCTTGTATACCTATCATTTTTAGACTAAACATATAGCTCGTGAAAATTACCACTTACTATTTAAACTCTCAAAAGTATATAAGTGAAGCATGAGAGTGCAATTGATTTCTATAAAATAAAAGTACCGATGTGCTCTAAAGATGTAAGTGAAGCACAAGAGCAAAACTGCCTTAACTCAAAAGATATAAGTGAAGCATAAAGACCATTCTAACAAATCATGATGAATGTCTGTCTCTCTCAATTGGTGTGTCCAGCCAAAAATTATTGTGGAAAAAAAGCAAACAAAATAAAACTATAGCCCATGACGCTCCAAGCAAAACACATATCATGTGATGAATAAAAATATAGCTCTAGTAATACTACCGATAGATTGGAGATGAAAGAGGGCATGCCTTCTGGAGCATCCCCAATCTTAGACGCTTGGGTTTTCCTTGAATATTAACTTGGGGTGCCTTGGGCATTCCCAAGCTTAGGGTCTTGCCGCTCCTTATTCCTTCATCCATCATGATCTCACCAAAACTTGAAAATTTGAGCACACAAAACTCAACAGAAACTTTGTGAGAGCCGTTAGTATAATAAATCAATCATCCAATTTGATGGGCACATCGGTACATCATACACGACATTTCAGAAAAGTGCACAATTTAGTTGGAAAGAATTACTAAGCTGAATCAAGCAAACAGATGACCAGGTGAACGCTAACTTAAGTTTACCTTATAACCTTGATGACACAACTATGCTTTCATCCCCATTGTTGTTGGTTGAACTTAGGTATCACTTGGAAGAAATCCAACAACCTATGAGCTCTTGAAGCAACCGGTTTGGAGGAACAAGTTTGAAGAAAACAAGTTTCAAGTGAAGCTAATGCTGTCAATTTTTACCTCTAATGTTTCGTTGCGCCACATCCATGTGGTGGAGAGACAGGGCCATAGGGGTATATCACCAGAAGCTACATCAAATTTAATTTCCAATTCAAAAACCTCACATCATTTGGAGTTGTGAGTCAAGATCTTTAGTCATTCTCGTGGAAGGTGTCCAGGCTGTCAACGCTTCACGAATTTCCGAGGAGGTCTCCAACAACTCCCAAAGTTGACTGCTTATTCCCCCAAGGTAGCCATGCAAACCTGCTTACTCTTGAATCCTTTTCACACCTAGCTAAGGGGGGTTGTCCCTTCTATAAAACCCCATCTCCCCCATCAATCTAGAAAACCTTTTGTCAAACCATTCAGCTACAAGCTTATGCAACAAGGCTGCTAGAGAGATCCTTACTACCTTTGCTCTTGTGAGTTCATCCGGATTCATGAGAAGGAGCCTCTGGTTCCCCCTAATTTGTGCTCTATGGTTCCGGCCATTTTGTGTGGGTTAGTCCCGGTTTGTGGTTCTACAATTGTTTGAACAACGGGTTGGAGTTCTTGTAGCTTCGGTCAGCCATCCCCAACATACGGGTTGCATCCAACCTTGGCAGGTATAAAGCTAGTTATCCCGTCTGCTTGCAGCTAGTTATCCCTCCCGATTCGATCCTATGACGTGAAGAGCAGGCCACCCTAGGGCGTGAACTCGTTCATCGGGTTCCCACCTATCATCTGGTATCAGAGCCTTCATTAACACAGTAGGATCTGTTATCCAAGTTTATCTTACTATCATCCCTTTAGATCGAGTGTTTTTCATGATATATTTTCTGTCCTAGAAGTCCAAAGCGCCACCAAAAAAATTCAAACCTTGTTGGTGCTGAGATCTTGTTGTTGCATACCTTGCTTGTTCTTTATCTTTTAGATCTGCACCAAGTTCATCTTCATAGTTTTTTTCAGATCTGGTTGTTGTGCTTTGGAAAAAGAGAGAAAGAGTGGCAAAAAAAATCGAAGAGAGAAAGAAAAGAGTGGCAAAAAAATTCAAGAAAGAAAAATAAAGTGTTGTGTAAGATCCAAAAGTTTCAGCTTGGTAGAAAAATTTCAAAAGCTTGTGTATTGTGTATTTTTCAATGTTGGTGCAAAGGTCCAGCAGATCTATCCACGTATTTTCTTGGTTTGCATCAACTTGATTTCAGCATGAGCCCCTTTTTGTTTACTCCACCGAGCTCCACCGAAAGCCGAAGTTAGTTCTTTGATCCCTGTCTTTCAATCGCTTTAACACATCCGGGAGAAGCAAAATCTGATGTGAACTCATAAGAACTTTGGTGAGTAAGAGGTGAGGTTGTGTGATTCCACAAAATTATCGTATTCCACTTTTGGCCTTACTAACATGGCAGGATCTAGATTGAGTGTTGACGTGGCTTGAGACTGCGTGGTACTTCCCCAAAGAGGAAGGGATGATGCAGCACAACTACAGTAAGTATTTCCCTCAGTTATGAAACCAAGGTTATCAATCCAGTAGGAGAACCAAGCAACACTAGGTAAACGGTACCTGCACACAAAGAACAAATACTTGCAACCCGACGCGTAAGAGGGGTTGTCAATCCCTACTCGGGCAAAAGATAGATTAAATTGTATGAGATTGGATAAATAGATCTAGCAAGAATGCAAAATAAAATAAGTAAAGAAAAAGTGCAGCAAGTTATTTTTGGGTTTTTGGAATAATAGATCTGAAAACAATATGATAAAAGATAGACCCGGGGGCCGTAGAATTCACTAGTGGCTTCTCTCGAGAAAATAGCATACGGTGGGTAAACAAATTATTGTTGGGCTATTGATAGAAGAGCAAATAATTATGACGATATCCAAGGCAATGATCAAGTATATAGGCATCACTTCCAAGATTAGTAGACCAACTCCTACCTGCATCTACTACTATTACTCCACACATCGACCGCTATCCAGCATGCATGTAGTGTATTAAGTTCATGGAGAAACGGAGTAATGCAATAAGAATGATGACATGATGTAGACAAGATCTATTCATGTAGGAATAGACCCCATCTTTTTATCCTTAATAGCAACGATACATGCATGCCTTGCTACCCCTTCTGTCACTGGGTGAGGACACCGCAAGATCGAACCCATCACAAAGCACCTCTTCCCATTGCAATAAAAATCAATCTAGTTGCCCTAACTAAACCAAAGATTGGGAGAAGAAATACGAGGCTATAACAATCATGCATATAAGAGATCAAAGAAAACTCAACTAATATTCATAGATAGATCTGATCATAAACTCGCACTTCATCGGATCCCAACAAACACACCGCAAAAAGTCATTACATCAAATAGATCTCCAAGAACAACGAGGAGAATATTGTATTGAGAATCAAAAAGAGAGAACAAGCCATCTAGCTAGTGCCTACGGACCTGTAGGTCTATGATGAACCCATCCGTGATCGTGTTCCCCTCCGGCAGAGTGCCGGAATAGGGCTCTAGATTGGATCTCGTGGTTCTGGAACTTGCGGTGGCTGGAATTGTGTTTCGATCGCTCCCCTAGGGTTTCTGGAATATCTGAGGATTTATAGAGCTGAGAGGCGGTGGAGGAGACCCCCATGGGCCCCACCACCCACCTGGGTGCGCCAGGGGCCTCTGGCACGCCCTGGTAGGTTTTGGGCCCCATTGGCCTCCCCTCTGGTGCTTCCGTGGCTCCCAAGTTCTCTTTTGGTCCAAAAAAATCTCCAAAAAGTTTTGCTGCGTCTGGACTCCGTTTGATAGGGATATTCTGCGAAGTAAAAACAAGCAAAAAACAACAACTCGCACTAGGCACTATGTCAATAGGTTAGTCCCAAAAAATGATATAAAGTTGCTATAAAATGAAGGTAAAACATCCAAGAATGATAATATAACAGCATGGAACAGTCAAAAATTATAGATACGTTGGAGACGTACCAGCATCCCCAAGCTTAATTCCTGCTCGTCCTCGAGTAGGTAAATGATAAAAACATAATTTTTGATGTGGAATGCTGCCTAACATGTTCATCACATATTCTTTTCTTTTGTAGCATGGACATTTGGACTTTTGGATGGTTCAAAGCAATAGTCTATAATTGACATGAAGACTTCAATACTCAAGCATATCAACAAGCAACCATGTCTTTCAAAATATCAACACTAGAGAAAACTATCCCTAGCCCATCATGCTCAATCATTGATCCATTTATGAAACACACTTGAATATTAGCTACATCCAATGCACAAGTATGATCATAGTGCTCCCTAGTTGGTGCTTTATAAGAGAAGATGGAGACTCAAAATTAAATATAAAAATTGTATAAAAGTAAATAGGTAGGCCCTTCGCAGAGGGAAGCAGAGATTTGTAGAGGTGCCAGAGCTCAAAGCTTAAATTGACAGATAAAATATTTTGAGAGGCACACTTTTCCCGTCAATGAAAACGACCGAGTAGTTCCCAATACTTTCCATGCTAAATACATCATAGGCGGTTCCCAAACATAAAATAAAGTTTATTCCTTTTCCACCATTCTTTCACAATCCATGGTTAGCCGTATCCACGGGTGCATTCGATACCAACACTTTCCAAGGAATTTATTATTTGACAACATAAAGTAAATTTCTTTTTCATTTTGGGACTGGGCATCCCTATTACCGCCACACTCTCGTGCAATGATAAGTGAATAAACACTCATCTTGAGAATAACACATCTAGCATGGAAAAATATTGGCCACCCCCTGCCGCTTCATGAGCGGTACGGGCACACACAAAGGAAAGTCATTTTGAAAATTAGAGTTGGCACATACAAATTTACTTGGAACGACACGGAAATACCGCATATAGGTAGGTATGGTGGACTCATATGGCATAACTGGGTTTAAGGATTTTGGATGCGCAAGTAGTATTCCCACTTAGTACAAGGATAGGCTAGCAAATAGATTGAGAAGCAACCAACCAAGAAACAAAAATTTACATGAATGAACATTAAGCATAACTAACACCGAATAATGCACCACAAGTGGGATGTAATTTCGTTGCATAACTATTGACTTTCGTGCTTGCATAGGGAATCACAAACCTTAACACCAATATTCTTACTAAAGCATAATTACTCACCAACATGACTCACATATTACTATCATCATATCTCAAAACTATTACTAAGAATCAAGTTTATTTTGTCTAATGATCTTCATGTAAGTTTTTATTATATCCCTCTTGAATATCTATCACTTTGGGACTAGTTTCATATATTGCAATTGCTTTTGACAAGCTCAAACAATTTTAAGTGAAGAACATGAGCATAAAAATTTCATCTCTCAAAAAATATAAGTGAAGCATGAGAGAATTTCTTCAAAAAATTTACTAACTCTAAAATAAATCTAAGTGAAGCATGAGAGTATTTCTTCAAAATATTAAAGCACACCATGCTCAAAAAGATATAAGTGAAGCATTAGAGCAATTTCATAGCTCAAAAAAATTTAAGTGAAGCACATAGAGAAATTCTAACATATCATAGCATAATTATGCATGGCTCTCTCAAATAGGTGTGTCCAGCAAGGATAATTGTGAAAAACTAAAAATCAAAACAAGCAAAGACTCATATAATACAAGATGCTCCAGGCAAAACACATGATATGTGATGAATAAAAATATAGCTCCAAGTAAAATTACCGATGGTTGTTAGAAGAAAGAGGGGATGCCTTCCGGGGCATCCCCAAGCTTAGTTGCTTGGTTCTCCTTGAATATTACCGTGGGGTGCCATGGGCATCCCCAAGCTTAGGCTCTTTTCACTCCTTATTCCTTCAACCATCAAAGATCTCACCCAACACTTGAAAACTTCAATCACACAAAACTTAACAAAACCTTCGTGAGATCCGTTAGTATTTGAAAACCAATCTTTGCTTTAAGTACTGTTGAAAACCCATTCATATTTTGTTATTGCATTATACCTACTGTATTCTAACTTTACCATGGCTTATACCCACCGATACAATGCATAGATTCATCAAAATAAGCACACAATGCAAAGAAAACAGAATCTGTCAAAAATAAAACAGTCTGTAAAGACACGAATTTTACTCATACTTATGTAACTCTAAAAATTCTGAAGAATTAGAACAACTTAGCAAATTTGTATATCAATCTCGTGTAAACAATTCAGAATTTTTCTCCGCTTCTGTGAATTTTAACAATTCTGTTACTAGACACAAAAGTTCCTGTTTTTCAATAGGATCAAATCAACTATCACCCAAAGCTATCCTAAAGGCTTAACTTGGCACAAACACTAATTAAAACATAAAAAACACAATCATAATCGTAGCATAATTGTGCAAACACTCAAGAAGAGGCAGAAAAAAAGCAAAAATAAATTTTATTCGTTCGGTTGCCTCCCAACAAGCGCTTTTCTTTAAAGCCTGTTAGCTAGGCATTGATAATTTTGGTGATGCTTGCATGAAAGACAAGAATTAAAACACAAAGAGAGCATCATAATACATGTGATGAACACATTTAATTCTAATATACTTCAGATGCATAGGGATTTTGTAAGCAAACAAATTATTAAGACAAGAAATATCTAACATATGCAAAGGAGAGGAATAAAACATTGACAATCTCAACATAACGAGAGGAAATTTAATAACATGAAGATTTCTACAACCATATTTTCCTTTCTCATAATAATTACATGTAGGATCATAATCAAATTCAACAATATAGCTATCATATAAAATTTTCTCTTCATGATCCGCATGCATAAAAGTCCTATAATCTTCGAAGATAGTGGGATTAACATCAACTAAAGTCACGACCTCTCCAAACCCACTTTTATCAAAATTTCATGAGATTGAACACTCTCCAAATATGTGGGATTATTTTTACCTAAATTTTATGCTCTTCCAAACCCACTTTTAATATTATCGCAAGCATATTCATCATGAGGTTTAAATGAATTTTCAAGATCATAAGAATCATTATCACCCCAATCATGATCATTGCAATAAGTAGTGGACATAGCAATATTAGCATCCCCAAGCTTGGCGTTTTGCATATTATTAGCATAATTGACATTAATAGAATTTATAATAACATCATTGCAATCATGCTTTTCATCCAAAGAGCTATCATGAATCTTTTTATAAATTTCTTCTTTTAACACTTCATCACAAGTTTCAGATTCACGAATCTCAAGCAAAACTTCATAAAGATAATCTAGTGAACTCAATTCACTAGCAATTGGTTCATCATAATTGGATCTTTTGAAAAGTTTAGAAAGTGGATGAGGATCCATATCAATAGATTTTTGGCAAGCGAAGATGCAAGCAAATAGAAGACACATGGCAACACAAGCAAAGATAGCAAACAAGCAAAAAGGCAAACGAAAAAAAGGAAAATATTTTTGTGTTTTTCTAAAAATGTTTTAGAAGTGGGCGAGATGAAAACGAGAGACAAATGGAAAATAAAGTAATTGCAAGGAGATGAGATTTGTGATTGGGTACCTGATAGATGTTGATGATGTCTCCCCGGCGACGACGCTAGAAATTCCTTTGACATGGCTTGAGACTTCGTCGGTATTTCCCCAAAGAGGAAGGGATGATGCAACATATCTACAGTAAGTATTTCCCTCAGTTATGAAACCAAGGTTATCAATCCAGTAGGAGAACCAAGCAACACTATGTAAACGGTACATGCACACAAAGAACAAATACTTGCAACCCGACGCGTAAGAGGGGTTGTCAATCCCTCCTCAGTAAAAAGATAGATTAAATTGTATGAGATTGGATAAATATATCTAGGAAGAACGCAAAATAAAATAAGTAAAGAAAAAGTGTAGCAAGGTATTTTTGGGTTTTTGGAATAATAGATCTGAAAACAATATGATAAAAGATAGACTCGGGGGCCGTAGATTTCACTAGTGGCTTCTCTCGAGAAAATAGCAAATGGTGGGTAAACAAATTACTGTTGGGAAATTGATAGAAGAGCAAATAATTATGACGATATCCAAGGAAATGATCATGTATATAGGCATCACGTCCAAGATTAGTAGACCGGCTCCTGCCTGCATCTACTAGTCACTACAAAAAAAACCACTTCCGTGATGATACGTGTTTGTCACAGTAGGTCATGTTTTCTGTCATGCATGTACATCCATGATGATTTTATGACAGAATCAAGATAGTCATACCTATGTTGTCGTAGAAGTGTTCCATGACAATACCAAAATTATCATCACGGAAGTGTCCACTTCCATGATGATAAATGGCGCGTCATGGAAGTGCTTTCGTCAAGGGTAACCAACACGTGGCATCCACCGTAACGGGTCGCCGTTAAGCCATCGGGTCCCGGTTTGGATCCGATAACCCGTTAACAGCTGGGACCAATGGGGATTTTCTACGTGTAAAATTTTCATTGGCTATAGCAACCACGTGTCAGCACCACGAAAGGACAGATGTCAACCGCCCAATGGACAGGAGGCGCCTATGATGCGTCGACACATGGCAATGCCCAACAGCGGCCCATTTAGGTTAAAAGGCTGGCCCAGTCCAAATTAGCGGGATGGCCCATTAACGGTCTGCTTGTAGATGGCCCATTCGCAGTTAAGGCTCGTACGACTAGTGTTAAATCGGCCCGTCAACAGCCCATTCTAGACTTTTCATAATTGCGTCCCATGGTCACTTCTGGCCTGTTGACAGTCCGCCAAGTATTTGGGCTGAATTACGTCCCGGTGTGTTTCTGGCCTGTTAAAGGTCCTGCTTCATTTGGGCCCATTTATTGGCCAATGAAAATTTCGGCCCATAAACAACTGGGAAGGAATTGTGTCACATTCGGCCATATCTGACATTCGGCCTATTAGAGGCCCACTGTAGATTTGGGCCACTTCTAGCCTGTTGTGTTTTTTGGCCTGTTAACATCGGATGTAATCCATGGGCCATATGTGGCCCAACGTCACATCGGGCCTATTCATGTCTCATATAAAACTGATACTAATCAAGCCCGACCGCACTTCCGGCCTGGTAAAGGCCCGTGTAGTAGGTCGGCGCATTTACGTCCTGTCTGAATTTCAGCCTATGAACGATTCGCATTGTAAATGGGCCACCATGAGCTGAGATACATTTCGGCCTGCTCATGACCAGTGGGTTATTTGGCACAATTTGGGCCCAATCTCACTTTCGGCCTATTAAAAGCCCATGTTATTTATGGGCTCGAGATATTTACACATGTTAACGGCCTGTTGTCACTGAGGGCCCAAATTATGTTTAGGCCTGTTAAAGGCCCACTGTGGGCACATGCCTACCAAAAATAAGAAAGCTTATGCTGATTTAGGACCAGATATTTTTAGTCGGCTACATGCAAATTACGGCCCATAATCGTTTTTAGCCCAATTGGAATTATGGGCTCGACGAATGTTGGCACGTTGGGCTCCTATGAAGCTTTAGGCCGAATACATTACTAAGATAAACCTACACTATACAAAAATAGCATCATAATTTCTATAGCCTTTGGCAGCACGATAAATGATGTATAACAACAAAATAAATTCCAGCCATACAACAAAAGGCCTGTTGGCATAAAGTTTACAATCCTTGCAGATAAAAGCACCATCAGATGTATAGAAGCACATATCATTTGACCTGAATGCTAATGTTTCAGGCTGTAGAATCTGATAGAGCAGCATGATATTCCCCTTTTTTCGCCATTTCTCTTGAACAACGAAGCAAATGTCTGATAGACTTGTTTCAAAACCATTCATATGTTGATGGCATTTGTCAACCACTATTCTTGTTTCCGAAATGACCTCCATTATGGATTGGACTTGTGTCTGGAGCACAGATATATCACTCTATCTAGCCAGAAGATTTTGTTTAGTAGGCGATTTGGACGAGGTTACCTTGACAACCAACCCAGAATTACGCAGGAAGGTGCTTTTTGCACTGTTAGTGGAGAGATACCGACGCACTGCAGCAAGAGGTGACATTGTGCATGTGGTAGCCTCGTCACCTTCAGGTGGTTGTGGCTGTTCAATCATTTGTTCCATAGCTTGCTGAAAGTTTGAATTTGTAGATTAGTGTACCAGATAAGTTACTAATGGGACGAAAACAAAAAAAATAGGTCTCACATTTATACATAACTTATTTTGGTAAACTACTGTAATACATTAGCATGTATTATAGTGCCAACTACTTAATAAAATCAATTTCGGAACATATGTCTACGTAGCATGCCTACTGTATTGTCTATTTCCTCAACATTCATTGACATCTAAGGATAAAGAGACATGGTTTAAAGTAGGATGAACATAGTATGACATCATTCATATAATGGGCAAATAGATATCAAACAAACAGGCTATAGTATCATTGTGTGGGCACATGAACATCACAACTAGATTACAAATCAAGACCAAAAGAATATCCGTCCTCTCTTTTAAACCATGTAAGGTGAAATGATATGTTAAGACAACTGTGTATAAAAGTGAACAGAGTAACTGACATTGGCTGCAAACCAAGCAGTTAAATTAACACGTCACAGTAACAAGCAGTTCAAAAGCAAGAGGAGTAAGGACTTACAACAGCGGCTTGAACTGGTGTGCTCATGCCCTTCATCTTGCTGGTGTGGCAATCCTTGAAGATTTGCACTGCATTCGGTTCAGGTTCTTTTTGGTCCGCACGGGCTTTCCTCTATATTTGGAACAAGTCAATATAGATACAATAATATGGCACAGAAAAAAGAAGGAACTAGCAGCTATTTACAAGAGCCTCACAGTGCGCAATATAGCTACGAGATCCTGTTGTCTGTTGGAATTTCACTTTAGAATGGTTGGTCTTGTTCTTCAAATAGTTAGCCTAGAAGAAGATATACTTGTAAGGCACATACGTAAATACGAGTTCAATATGTGATCTGATAAAATACATATACCCTACCTGATACTTTGGATCAGACCAGTGTTTAACAAGGGCTGTCTAGTCTTCACCTGTAATATATTCCACTGGAGATGTTTGGGCAATTTCATTATTAGTCTTGCCTTCAAAGTGAGTTTTTCTAAGGTGATACCGATACTATCACAAAGCAGACTGAAAAACATGAGTGCATTCTTGTTTAGTTGCATCATCTTTCGGATCCAACTTGAACCTCATTCGTTGAAAAAAGAATGTGAGTCTTATTAGGCAGAAGCTAGAAAGTACGGGACAGAGCAAGACAATATTACAAATTGCAATGAATAACATTACTTACGGATAAATGGTACGGTCAAGGAAGGTGTTAAACTAGGTATCATATTTCTCATTACTGTACTGGATCCATGTTGGGAGGATACGTGCATGACACCTAATGTTGTGGGAAACCACGGCCACCTATGGGGCCAAGGGGCCCCTTGCTGGTTCGGCAGGGGGGATGTCGCGTTGCACAAAGAGCAGAAGAACGTGGGGCAGCACGACAGAGATCACACGGGCAATTTTACCCAGGTTCGGGCCGCCGTGACGCATAAAACACTACTCCTGCTTTGGTGGATTGATGGTGGAAAAGTGGTGGTGGAGCGTAGTACACTTGCCCGGCAGGCTCGCCCTGGGGATGCAGTGACTACGCGCGTACGAGCGTGGGGATGTTCAACTTTCACAACCCTTGCTACGGTTGCCATGGGCCACCTTTTATAGGTTAAGGGGTCACCACAGTGTCAAAACAGTCATTATGCACTGATAAGATAGCAAACAGTGCTATCATACCTAATTCAACAGGCTGACAGAGTGCATTAAATGCACCGCTCAACGTCACATCGTTGCTTGCCCGGCAAGCCTTGCCGGGCTCGTCTTGCCAGCTCCATGCCTGCTTGCTTGACACGTCGCAGGATGGGTGTCATCTGTTGGTATTTCCTGTAGAAAGAGGCCGCCATGTGGCGAATGGCTGCCACTTAGTCACTTTGCGGCTTGACATCGCATTGATCAATGACGTGGGTCGTGGTGATATGGCTTGGTGAGGTGTCTTTGCCCTCATGAGTCCCAGCAGGCCCTGCCGGGACGTCTTGAATGCTTTCTTCTGGGGGAGCCCTTGTCCTTGCCAGGTCCGCCTGCCCGGCAAGCGAGGCTTTTCTCCCGGTGGTGTCTCGCTTCTCTGTCTTGGTCTTGGCCTTCTTAACCAGCATGTTGCTTCTTCGAAGATCTTGGTCTCTTGTATCTTGACACGGCCTTGGTGTTGTAATCTTGTTCTCGTGCCTGTGCACAGTCAGGGCAACAGACCCAGGGTTTCTTGCACCGACAGAAGCCCCAGGGCCTGCCCCGATCGCGCTACCGGGCGTCGTCGGGGTAGGTCCTAATAAGTGCACAAGCAGGGGCGCTGAAGAGGCTGATCTCTTGGAGTCTTCTTTACTTCTTCATTAATCTCGACCCTGGGCCAGTTTCCGGTTTTCTCGCGCGTCGTGTAAAGCCAATCGTGGTGGGGCTATCTTTGCAATGGTCCGTGAATGACTTTAACGCACGGGGTAGAAACTACCAATTCACTCTTCCCACCATGCCCTTATCCTTAGCCACGTATACGGCATGCATCGCGCGGGGTAGGTAACGGAGGTGCGTGGCATGGGAGAGCATCAAGGCGAGGGCCCGGTCTTCTTGAATTAGCAGAGAGGGGTGGCGATTGCTTGTTGAGGGAGCGGCCCTCTTTCTTGCACCGCCTATAAAAGGAGGGGCGGAGGGAGAGCCGAGCCATCCATCTCCGGATCCTTTCTTCCCTTGTTTCTGCCTTTCGTTGGTCATGTTGAAGAGAAGGGCCCGGGGCCAAGCTCCGGGCTTCAGCTTGCGCCTAGAGTTGTTGAGTGTTGGCGTTCGGGGAGTGAGCCTGGT
Source organism: Thinopyrum elongatum (assembly GCA_011799875.1). Lineage (NCBI taxonomy): Eukaryota > Viridiplantae > Streptophyta > Magnoliopsida > Poales > Poaceae > Thinopyrum > Thinopyrum elongatum. The sequence goes on from CM022299.1 coordinate 441,691,345, forward strand.
CCATGCTCGGAGAAGGCATCATGGACGGGCTGCTCGTAGTGTGGGAGATACCAAGCTCTCCCGTTGTGAGGGAATGCTTGCTCCTTTTGCCACGGTCGTCTGCCCGTTGGGTAGTGCGGTGTCCAGCCTCGGGTCACCGCCGCTCATGGTCTTGGTGATCGGGTCCTTGGCGTCTCTGGGGCGTGCCCGGGAGGCAGGGCTGGGAATTGTCGGTAAACCCAGCACTGCCCTATCCGGGAGCCGTGGGGATGATGTCGACGAGAGGCGCGCCTTCCTGCCCACCAAGGCGGGGAGGGGCGTGTCCCGAGCCCCCTGGCCATCTTGGTCGCTCGCCGTCTCTCCAGGGAAGGCGTCGGGCTGGAGTCCTGGCGCTCCCCGAAGGTGATGGTGACGGAGAGAAAACGAGGGAAGGCGGAGAAGGCGGGTGGTGGGAGGTGGGAGGTCAGGTCGGAGTACGATGGCGTGGATGCCTTCGCCTCTGACCGAGGACCTGCCGCCTCGTCTTTTCGCTCATCCCCTTCCTCCCCGGCACCATCATCACCAGCCTCCTTGGGTGACAGCTGGGGAGGGATGTTCCCTTGGTGTCTTCGCCTCCCCTCCAGCAGTCTTCTGGCTGAGCTTTGGTGGATGACTCCACCGGGTCCCAAGCCGGGGCTTCTTGCTGGTCCTGGAGGTGGTGACCAGGGAACACCGCCCTACTCCCGCGCTCCTCCTTCGCAGCCTCGCCACTCCCGGTCTTGTCAGGCTACGCCAGGTGGGTTGCGACTGGACCGGGATGGGCTCCTGCTTGGGTGCCCTTTCTCATCTTTTCCTCCTTCCACCGCAGTGCCTGGTGGAGGGAAAACGAAAAGAGGAGATTACAGGGCACTTATCTTTTTTCAATCTTAAACTTGCCGGTACTTGCCAAATTTTAGTTCAAATAATGTAATCTCTCGAGTCCATGTCTGTGTTCTGTAAGGTTTGTACTTGTATGACCAGCATATTAATGAAAAGATGAACCTTGCCGGGAACTCGTGCATGTATATGTCCACGCAGAGGTGAAATGCCTCTTTATTTTAAATAAACAAGTTTTCCCCGGCAGGCTATCCTGCTGGTACCCTTTCTTCGTTGCCGGGGAACTGAGCCTACCGGCAAGAAATAGAGGGACCAGCCCCCCGCCAACTTCTTTTCATCAAAGGCCACTACGACCATCCAGGCCGAAGCAACGTTCGAGCCAGGGATGGAAGCACCTAAGTTTCGAAGAGTGGCGGGGTTTTCTTATGCACAAGTTTTAGCTTACAGAACAATTATGGACAAGAGGTAGAACTTATCTATTTGGTTCACCGGGGATCGCAGCGTTGGTTCATCTCCCCATCTTCTTGCATAAACCGAGTTCTCGGCAGGAACCTGCAGCTTTATGCAGATGAGAATGATGCAGGATGCGATCCTATCTATACGCATATGCAAATGCTCATGAAATGCTTATGCAAATGCTCTTGGAATGCATATGCATGCATGCAACTTGGTCGGGGGCCCCCAAGTGCTTCGTTTATTTCTCTGGTGCTCAGGATCATCGCCTGGCTTTGTACAAGGGGTTACACGCAACTGAGGCAAGGCCTGTACAAAAGGGTGGCTGCCGGGCAGGGCCCGACAGCCGCGCCTTACGGGTAAGAACTTGCGGAGATGCTCAATATTCCATGAGTTTTGCAATTGAATGCCATCTCCGGTCTCCAGATGGACTCCACCAAGTCTGGTGACTCGTACTACCCGGTAAGGGCCTTCCCACTTCGGCGTCAACTTGTTTGTACCCTTGGCGGACTGAACGCGCCTAAGGACAAGGTCGCCTTCCTCAAAACACTGGGCATGAACCCTGCGGCTATGATAGCGACGCAGGGCTTTCTGATAGCGTGCAGCACGCTGTGACGCCCCCGACTCAATCATGCACTAATCATACACACAAACATGCACGATCAAGCACAGGGACTCACGGGAAGATATCACAACACAACTCTAACACAAATAAACGGAGATCCACAATATTACAGACCAGGGATCACGAAGATCCGAATACATGAGTCAGTCATACAAATATTATATGAGTACAGACATAGTTAGACAAGTTTTGCCTTAAGAAGGCTAGCACAAACAACGACTCTAGATTGAAAGGCGTAGGCCTCCTGCCTGGGAGCCTCCGATCCTACTCCTGGTCAGCTGGCTCGGTCCAGTAGTACGTGCCCTCTGGACCCTCCTGGTAGTAAGCTCCTGAGGTGGCATCTGGCTCCTGGGCTCCATCGTCTGATGTTTCATCAAGTAGGAGAATTTGGCGAAAAAGAAGTAACAAAGCAACCGTGAGTACTCATCCGAAGTACTCAGCAAGCAAGGATCTACACTACATATGCAACATTATCAATGGAGAAAGGCTGTATATGTGGACTGGGCTGCAGAAATGCCAGAATAGAGAGAAGGCCTAGTCCTATCGAAGACTAGCATCTTCAAACATCTTCACGAGCCACCATCTTGCAGCAATAGAAGAGACTAGAATAGCATTTTATTAAGCAAACATGTTGAAGCAAAGCCTAGAGATCCTTCCTCGACTCCCAGCGAGAAAGCTATCCCGAAGCTTCAATTAAGTAACAACTATCCAGTTCAAGTAGTAGACCGGGATATACAAACTGAGCGTCCATTACCGTAGGACCGGCTATCGATAGATCATTCATCCCTGCAGGGGTGCACTACTGTTACCCAACACGCTCGATCAACTCTGGTCAGACACACTTGCTGGGTAATACCCGGCCTCGGAAGATCAACACGAAGCAGCGCCCTACCTAGGATCAGCAGAGAGGTCAGCACGCCGGACTAACCAATGTACCCAGAGGTCTTGGGCCATCGCCCTGGGCACCCTGCGCGTTGCGAGACTGGCCGGGGTGCAGGCGCGACACTGAACTCGTCAGTGATGTATCCAGCCCAATCCCGACAATCAGCCCGCACGGTGAACCGTGACGTCTGACGAGCTTTTGGGAGAAAGGTACGACGTAGAGGGCCCCATAAACCATAATCCCACATGGTGGTAGTGCGTATAGGGCACGTCGACCCACTCAGATCAAACACCCAAATCCGATAGGCTGATTTAGAAACACGCGGAGACAATCAGAGTTTCTGAAGCTCCGCCACAATATCACACTCGAGTGCCCTTCCGGCACACCCGACAACATAGTTCCCCTGCGGGTACCCATCAGGGTCGACCCGCCTGTAACAAAGGTCAAAGTAACCGTGTGGTCATAACATCAAGGGGGAAACCCGAGGAATCACCCTCTGCGGATTCCACTCGATGAAATCATCAAGGTGAACGTATGAGGCATCACCCTTGAGGTTCACACTGAGGGGTTGCACGACAGAGTCGTATCGGAAGTGGAGGAGGAGGAATCACCCTCGATGACCACGACCGAACAGCTACACTGCAGAGTATTCATCAGGAGTGCATTACGAGGTATCACCCTCGGCACTCGATAGTAACTATGCAGAGTCGTACAACTAAGGGGGTGAAGTGATGTGTCGGTCTCTAGTCGACGATCACACTGGTTGAGTCATCGATGATCAAGCAGGGGCAACCAGGGTAAGGTGGTGGGGTCACTGATGGTCCACTACCAACCTGTACTAAGCAGTTTAACATAGGCAGGTAAGGTAACAATAACAGGTTACAAAAGCAGGCTATGCATCAGAATAGGAGCAACCATTAATAGTAGCAAAATCTAATGCAAGCAGTAGAAATGGAATGGGCGATATCTGGATGCTCAAGGGGGGGGGGCTTGCCTGGTTGCTCTGGCAAGAGAGAGGGATCGTCAACGGGCTGCTCGTCTGGAGCATAGTCGTACCCGGCTGCAACGTCGTCGGTCTCGGCGTCTATCGAGAGAGAAGGAGGGGGAGAGAAAAAATAAATTCACAACAATAATGCAAACAATATGTATGACATGCCTAATTAAATGATACGTCGGGGTGTTCTACGGCCTAACTAAATGAGTTACTTAATTTAGGAATTTATCCGGATTTATTTAATTAAAGTTGGGCACTATTCATTTATCAAAATCGGTCTAAAAGTTCCATGTTCATCTAGCTAGGGGCATCTGACGGGAATACGGAGGGCGTATTCGGGTTCGTATCGAAATTCTGAGCAACTTTCATATATAAATTATTTTCATCGGAGTTACGGTTTAATTTATATGATTTTCTAAAGTTTTAATTGATTTTCTGAATTTAATTATTTATTTTAAATCAACATTATCCAGAATAGTGTCTGATGATGTCAGCATGACATCACCATGATGTCAGCAGGTCAAACCCGGCTGACCAGGGTCAAACCTGACAGGTGGGTCCAGTGGGACCCACATGTCATTGATAGAGCTAATTAAACAGGGTTAATTTAATGTAACTAAACTAATTAGCAAGTGGGGCCCAACAGTCAGTGGCTAATTAGTGATTTAATTAACTAATTATTGTTTTTATTTTAATTCGTTTATTGGGCGGGACCCACATGTCAGTGAGACAGGGGCGCCCAGTCAGCAGTTGACCTGGTCAACAGGTCAACTGGGGCCCAGGGGTCAGTGGCACGGGGCGGGACCCACCCAGGCCAGGTCAGCGTCGACCGGCGACGCGCCGGAGTTGGCTCCGGCGAGCCAAAACGCGGCGGCGCGCGTCGGGCTGGGCTCGGATTTTGTCCATAGGGCGTCTCCGGGGGCGTGGCTGGGCTCTTTCGAACGGCAAGACGACGGCGGTTCGAGCGGTGGTGGTGGCAGGGCCAGAAGTGCACCGTAGCAACGACGGCGAGCGGCGAGGCGGTCGCCGGAGTTCGGCCGTTGTCAGGATCGGAGCTGGGGTGCGCTTGCGGGGAAACTGAGCAGCTAGTCGAGGCATACGCGATGCGACGATCGCAACGGTGGCGCGCCCGGGACCCTATGGTCGCCGTGGCCACGCCGGCGACGAGGCCAGATGGCGGCGGGTTTGACCGAACATGGAGCGGGCGCTATAGGATGCTTGAGGAGGCAGGGGAGGGCGCGTTCAGCGCAGGGGGTCATCGGGGGAACGTGGGGTCTGGGCAGAGGGCTCGGGGAAGCGCGACGGAGCCAGAATCGATGGCGAACGGCGGCGGGGATCCGAGGAGGAAGAAGACCTCGGGGAGGCGCTGCGGCGGCTCCTGGCTCCGGGTCGATGGCGCAGGCGACGTATCGGAGCACGGCGGTGACGCTGGACTAGGCGGGACGGTGTGGCGGAGGCGGTGGCTACGCGGGTGATGGAGCAATGGCGATGGCCGCGTCAGCTATGGCGGAGAGCGAGCGAGGGAGGGGGAAAGTGGGGCGAAGGAGGCGCCAGGGGGCTGCAGGGCTCGCCCTTATCCTCGCTGCGGGCGCGGGCGCGTTGTCGAGCAGGGAGAGAGGGGGAGGGGGCCGGCTCGGGCGTCGCGCCCGCGGGGGGTGTTCGACAACGGGGCAAGGAGCAGTGCGGGAGGTGGGGGATGGTGCGCGGAGTGGGCTGGGCCGGTGCTGTAGCCAGCAGGCCTAAGTGTACAGTAGCGCTTTAGGCCGTTTTCTATTTTCTCTTTTCTGTTTTGCAAAATTGTGTGGCCTCAAATGAATTTTGTAAAAAGTGTGACCTAGTCCATAAATCACATTGCATTATATCCTAACACCAAAAACTAGTTTGGGCAAAACATAACTTCATATTTAATTTAGATTAAATAAAAGGCTATTAAATATTGTTTTCAGCCACTGCTATAGGAGGTTTGAGTTATTTAATTAACTTATTAAATGTTAGTTACAATTTTAGAATTGCCTCTAGAATATTTGCTATTTATTGAACATTTTAGTTGTTGTGTTTGAACAACTTTTATTTTCCACTTTAATTTAAATTTGAATTTGAGTCAGGAGTTGAAATGCAATATGATGCAAATGATGATTAGGCACTGTCAATCATGCTGACTTGTCATTATCAAAAGTGATCACTGTGGCTAATGACATGGGGTGTTACAATTCTCCTCATCTATCAAGAATTCTCATCCCGAGAATTAAGAGGAAGACTGAAAGAAAGCGGGGTATTCTTCACGAAGACGATCCTCGCGTTCCCAAGTGACTTCATCTTCAGAATGATTCGACCACTGAACCTTGAGGAATTTGATTGACTTCTGTCGAGTTCGACGCTCAGCTTGATGAAGAATATAGATGGGATATTCTGGATAAGACAGATCTTCCCGTAATTCAAGCATTTCATGATCCACAGCTCGAATAGGATCCTTGAAGCAGCGACGGGGTTGGGATACATGAAAGACATCATGCACTTGAGAAAGATTTGGCGGCAATTGCAATTGATATGCCACTTCTCCTCGACGGGCAAGAATACGGAACGGGCTAATGTAGTGAGGAGCTAACTTGCCTTTGATTCCGAACTGATGAGTGCCTTTCAACGGAGTGACACGGAGGTAAGCTTGCTCGCCAGGTTGATAGACCATTTCCTGGTGCTTTCGGTCATAGTTGCTCCTCTGACGAGACTGAGCAGTTTTCAGATGTTCACGGACAATGCGGACTTGTTCTTCTGCTTGCTGAACAATGTCCGATCCGACGAGTGAGCGTTCCCCAGTTTCTGACCAATTCAGAGGTGTTCGACACTTACGTCCGTAAAGAACTTCAAACGGTGCCATCTTCAGACTAGCTTGATAGCTATTGTTGTAAGAGAATTCAGCATACGGGAGAGATTCCTCCCATTTCTTACCGAAGGAGATGACGCAAGCTCGAAGCATATCTTCGAGCACTTGATTAACTCGTTCGACTTGACCCTGTGACTGAGGGTGAAAAGCGGTGCTGAAAGACAGATGAGTTCCCATAGCTTCTTGGAAACTATTCCAGAATCTGGAGGTGAAGAGGCTGCCACGATCCGAACTGATCTCCAACGGAACACCGTGGAGTGACACAATTTGGGAAACATACAAGTCTCCTAACTGGCTAGCAGTGATTGTCTCCTTAACTGGCAGAAAGTGAGCAACCTTGGAGAATCGATCAATGATGACAAAGATAGCATCATGACCCTTCTGAGATCTGGGAAAACCAGTAATGAAATCCATTTGGACCTTGTCCCATTTCCATTCAGGAATTTCAAGGGGTTGCAGAGTTCCAGCAGGCCTTTGATGTTCTGCTTTAATGTTGCTGCAAACGTCAGACTCAGAAACATAACGAGCAATGTCTCGCTTCATATTAGGCCACCAGTATCTCTGACAAATGTCACGGTACATCTTTGTGCTACCAGGATGAATTGACAGAGGAGTGTCATGAGCTTCTTTCATAACGTGTTCCCTGTCATCCTTGAACTTGGGTACAAAGAGACGGTGTTGGAAAAATAGGATCCCATCCTTATCAAGATGGAATTCCGATGGCTTTCCTTTCTCGAGGTACTGCTTAATCCTTTCAACTTCAGAGTCATACTTTTGTATAATCTTAATGTTGTGTTCTAAATCTGGTTCGACAACCAGGGTATTGAGATAACCCTGTGGAACAATATGGAGGTTCAACTTGCGAAGCTCTTCATAAAGCATAGGTTGTGCTTCCTGAACCATAAGATTGTCGCAATAAGCCTTATGACTCAAAGCATCGGCCATTACATTAGCCTTGCTAGGGGTGTATGAGATATTCATATCATAATCGGTAATTGTCTCGAGCCATCTTTGTTGACGAAGGTTCAGATCTGGTTGAGTATATAGATACTTCAAACTTTGATGATCCGTGTATATCTCGCAACGATTACCGAGAAGGTAATGTCGCCATAGCTTCAGAGCATAAATAACCGCAGAAAGTTCAAGATCATGCACTGGGTAATTTTCTTCATGAGGACACAATTGTCGAGAGGCATAAGCAATCACTTTACGCTCTTGCATTAGGACACAGCCTAATCCTTGACGAGATGCATCACAGTATATCACGAAATCCTTTTGGGAATCCGGGGGTGCTAGCACTAGGGCAGATGTTAACTTATCTTTTAGTGTCTGAAAGCTTTCTTGACATTTTTCTGTCCACTCAAATTTAACACCTTTGTGGAGCAGATTAGTAAGTGGCTTTGCAATATTGGAAAAGTTCTAAACAAATCGACGGCAATAACTAGCGAGTCCGAGAAAACTTCTGACTTGCTTGACATTCTTCGGGGGAGTCCAATCAAGAATAGCCTGAACTCGTTCGGGATTAACAGCAATGCCATTCTTGGAAATCACATGACCAAGGTAGGTCACTTCAGAAAGCCAGAATTCGCATTTGGAGTACTTGGCATACAACTTGTGTTCTCGAAGTCTCTCCAGAACAAGGCGAAGATGTTCAGCATGTTCTTCTTCATTCTTGGAATATATAAGGATATCATCCAAATAAACCATGACAAATTTGTCGAGGTAATCCATGAATATATAATTCATCAGACGGGAGAATGTAGCTGGAGCATTCGTTAGGCCAAATGACATGATGGTGTATTCATAGGAGCCATAACGAGTGACGAATGCAGTCTTGGGAATATCCTGTTCATGAACACGGATCTGGTGATAACCCAACCTCAAGTCAAGTTTAGAGAACACCGATGATCCAGCAAGTTGATCATATAAGTCATTGATCTGGGGAAGCGGATACTTATTCTGAATTGTGGCTTGGTTAATGGGCCGATAATCCTGAACCAATCGGTTAGTTCCATCCTTCTTCTTAACAAAGAGTGAAGGTGCTCCCCAAGCAGAGGAACTGGGGCGGAAGAAACCTTTCTTAAGTGACTTGTCGATTTCTTCCTTAAGTTAAAGGAGTTCATGCGGCGGCATCTTATAAGGACGCTTCACAATAGGGGTAGTGCCAGGCTTCAAGTCAATGACAAACTCGACAGCCCTAACCGGGGGTATGCCTGGGAGTTCTTTCGGAAAGACGTCCGGAAAATCTCAAACGACAGGAACGTTCTCGATTCCTTTCAGAGGTGAGGCGTTCAAAGCATTCAGAGCATATATCTGAGCTTCAGCATCTCGAGTAATTCGGGCAGTGTAGTTCACTATCTCGTCGGAGGGGTGAAGAAGTTGGACGACTTTAGTGGCACAATTGATCGAAGCAATGTGAGCTTTCAACCAATCCATTCCGAGTATGAGGTCTATGGTGGAAGACTTCAAGACGATGGGTGAGGCAAGGAATTCCAACCCTTTAATTTCGACGATAACGTCTGGTGCTATCACGTCAGCATGACAATGAGAAGTATAATTCAACTCGGAGAGAAAGGTTAAACAAAACAATGGAAAGGAAAATGATTATCAGACTAATCAGATCAATGACAGGGAAATCGCACAGATATCCAGCTCTCCGGGTAGACGGAATTTACGAGATCCTAAGTGTCGGCGTTAGTAAAATTTATTTAACCCGAATAGAAGAGAGATCAGAGTCCCAGAGTATAGACGAGAAATAAAAGATCCTAATACCAACCAATTGGCGACGTGGGCCCATAAGCCACACAGCCAAGTTAGTAAATTAGTTTTTCGATGTCTAGACTCAACTTCGACCAAGGAATTGGAAAGGGGGCTTCCTACAGGCAGCCGGCTCTGATACCAACTTGTGACACCCCCGACTCAATCGTGCACTAATCATACACGCAAGCATGCAAGATCAAGCACAGGGACTCACGGGAAGATATCACAACACAACTCTAACACAAATAAACGGAGATCCACAATATTACAGGCCAGGGATCACGAAGATCCGAATACATGAGTCAGTCATACAAATATTATCTGAGTACAGACATAGTTAGACAAGTTTTGCCTTAAGAAGGCTAGGATAAACAACGACTCTAGATCAAAAGGCATAGGCCTCCTGCCTGGGAGCCTCCGATCCTACTCCTGGTCGGCTGGCTCGGTCCAGTAGTACGTGCCCTCTGGACCCTCCTGGTAGTAAGCTCCTGAGGTGGCATCTGGCTCCTGGGCTCCATCGTCTGATATTTCATCAAGTAGGAGAATATGGGGAAAAAGAAGTAACAAAGCAATCATGAGTACTCATCCGAAGTACTCAGCAAGCAAGGATCTACACTACATATGCAACATTATCAATGGAGAAAGGCTGTATATGTGGACTGGGCCGCAGAAATGCCAGCATAGAGAGAAGGCCTAGTCCTATCGAAGACTAGCATCTTCAAACATCTTCACGAGCCACCATCTTGTAGCAATAGAAGAGAGTAGAATAGCATTTTATTAAGCAAACATGTTGAAGCAAAGCCTAGAGATCCTTCCTCGACTCCCAGCGAGAAAGCTATCCCGAAGCTTCAATTAAGTAACAACTATCCAGTTCAAGTAGTAGATCGGGATATACAAACTGAGCATCCTTTACCGTAGGACCGGCTATCGATATGTCATTCATCCCTGCAGGGGTGCACTACTGTTACCCAACACGCTCGATCAACTCTGATCGAACACACTTGCTAGGTAATGCCCGGCCTTGGAAGATCAACACGAAGCAGCGCCCTACCTAGGCTTAGCAGAGAGGTCAGCATGCCAGACTAACCTATGCACCCAGAGGTCTTGGGCCATCGCCCTGGGCACCCTGCGTGTTGCGAGACTGGCCGGGGTGCCGGCGCGACACTCAACTCGTCAATGAAGTATCCAGCCCAATCCCGATAATCAGCCCGCACGGTGAACCGTGACGTCTGACGAGCTTTCAGGAGAAACGTACGACGTAGAGGGCCCCATAAACCATAATCCCGCTTGGTGGTAGTGCGTATAGGGCACGTCGACCCACTCAGATCAAACACCCAAATCCGATAGGCTGATTTAGAAACACGCGGAGACAATCAGAGTTTCTGAAGCTCCGCCACAATATCACACTCGAGTGCCCTTCCGGCACACCCGACAACATAGATCCCCTGCGGGTACCCATCAGGGTCGACCCGCCTATAACAAAGGTCAAAGTAACCGTGTGGTCATAACATCAAGGGGGAAACCCGAGGAATCACCCTCAGCGGATTCCACTCGATGAAATTATCAGGGTGAACGTATGAGGCATCACCCTCGAGGTTCACACTGAGGGGTTGCACGACAGAGTCGTATCAGAAGTGGAGGAGGAGGAATCACCCTCGATGACCACGACCGAATAGCTACACTGTAGAGTATTCATCAGGAGTGCGTTACGAGGTATCACCCTCAGCACTCGATAGTAACTATGCAGAGTCGTACAACTAAGGGGGTGAAGTGATGTGTCGGTCTCTGGTCGACGATCACACTAGTTGAGTCGTTGATGATCAGGCAGGGGCAACCAGGGTAAGGTGGTGGGGTCACTGATGATCCACTACCAACCTATACTAAGCAGTTTAACATAGGCAGGTAAGGTAACAATAATAGGTTACAAAAGCAGGCTATGCATCAGAATAGGAGCAACCATTAACAGTTGCAAAATCTAATGCAAGCAGTAGAAATGGAATGGGCGATAATCTGTATGCTTCAGGGGGGGGGGGGGGGGCTTGCCTGGTTGCTCTGGCAAGAGAGAGGGATCGTCAACGGGCTGCTCGTCTGGAGCGTAGTCGTACCCGGCTGCAACATCGTCGGTCTCAGCGTCTATCGAGAGAGAAGGAGGGGGAGAGAAAAAATAAATTCACAACAATAATTCAAACAATATGTATGACATGCCTAAATGATATGCCGGGGTGTTCTACGGCCTAACTAAATGAATTAGTTAATTTAGGAATTTATCCGGATTTATTTAATTAAAGCTGGGCACTATTCATTTGTCGAAATTGGTCTAAAAGTTCCATGTTCATCTAGCTAAGGGCATCTGACGGGAATACGGAGGGCGTATTCGGGTTCGTATCGAAATTCTGAGCAACTTTCATATATAAATTATTTTCATCGGAGTTACGGTTTAACTTATATGATTTTCTAAAGTGTTAATTGATTTTCTGAATTTAATTATTTATTTTAGATCAACATTATCCAGAATAGTGTCTGATGACATCAGCATGACGTCACCATGATGTCAGTAAGTCAAACCTGGCTGACCAGGGTCAAACCTGACAGGTGGGTCCAGTGGGACCCACATGTCATTGATAGAGCTAATTAAACAGGGTTAATTTAATCTAACTAAACTAATTAGCAGGTGGGGCCCAACAGTCAGTTGCTAATTAGTGATTTAATTAACAAATTATCTAATTATTGTTTTTATTTTAATTCGTTTATTGGGCGAGACCCACATGTCAGTGAGACAGGGGCGCCCAGTCAGCAGTTGACCTGGTCAACAGGTCAACTGGGGCCCAGGGGTCAGTGGCACGGGGCGGGACCCACCCAGGCCAGGTCAGCGTCGACCGGCGATGCGCCAGAGTTGGCTCCGGCGAGCCAAAACGCGGCGGCGCACGTCGGGCTGGCTTGGATTTCGTCCACAGGGCGTCTCCGGGGGCGTGGATGGGCTCTTTCGAACGGCAAGACGACGGCGGTTCGAGCAGTGGTGGTGGCAGGGCCGGAAGTGCACCGTAGCAACGACGGCGAGTGGCGAGGCGGTTGCCGGAGTTCGTCCATTGTCGGGATCGGAGCTGGGGTGCGCTTGCGGGGAAACTGAGCAGCTAGTCGAGGCCTACGCGGTGCAACGAACGCAACGGTGGCGCGCACGGGTCCCTATTGTCGCCGTGGCCACGCCGGCGACGAGGCCATACGGCGGCGGGTTCGACCGAACGCGGAGCGGGCGCTACAGGCTGCTTGAGGAGGCAGGGGAGGGCGCGTTCAGCGCAGGGGGTCACCGGGGGAACGTGGGGTCTTGGTAGAGGGCTCGGGGAAGCGCGACGGAGCCGGAATCGATGGCGAACGGCGGCGAGGATCCGAGGAGGAAGAAGAGCTCAGGGAGGCGCTGCGGCGGCTCCTGGCTCCGGGTCGTTGGCGTGGGCGACGTATCGGAGCACGGCGGTGACGCTGGACTAGGCGGGACGGTGTGGCGGAGGCGGTGGCTACGCGGGCGAAGGAGCAATGGTGATGGCCGCGTTGGCCATGGCGGAGAGCGAGCGAGGGAGGGGGAAAGTGGGGCGAGGGAGGCGCCAGGGGCTGCGGGGCTCGCCCTTATCCTCGCTGCGGGCGTGGGCGCGTTGTCGAGCAGGGAGAGAGGAGGGGCGGCTCAGGCGTCGCGCACGCTCGGGGTGTTCGACAACGGGGCAAGGAGCAGTGCGGGATGTGGGGGATGGCGCACGGAGTGGGCTGGGCCGGCGTTGTAGCCAGCAGGCCTAAGTGCACAGTAGCGCTTTAGGCCGTTTTGTATTTTCTCTTTTGTGTTTCTTTTCTTTTCTGTTTTGCAAAATTGTGTGACCTCAAATGAATTTTGTAAAAAGTGTGACCTAGTCCATAAATCACAGTGCATTATATCCTAACACCAAAAACTAGTTTGGGCAAAACATAACTTCATATTTAATTTAGATTAAATAAAAGGCTATTAAATATTGTTTTTAGCCACTGCTATAGGAGGTTTGAGTTATTTAATTAACTTATTAAATGTTAGTTACAATTTTAGAATTGCCTCTAGAATATTTGCTATTTATTGAACATTTTAGTTGTTGTGTTTGAACAACTTTTATTTTCCACTTTAATTTAAATTTGAATTTGAGTCAGGAGTTGAAATGCAATATGATGCAAATGATGATTAGGCACAGTCAATCATGCTGACTTGTCATTATCAAAAGTGATCACTGTGGCTAATGACATGGGGTGTTACACACGCGTAGCAGCCCGGAGACGGTTCTCCTCGAGTAGCACAGCGTCGTCACGCCGGTGCTGATCTTGCGCTACTTCATCATAGGCAAGCACTCGAGGCGACCCGTAAATGAGTTCCACGGGGATAACTGCTTCCGCCCCATAGACCATGGAAAAAGGAGTCTGCCCGGTAGCTCGATTTGGTGTCGTTCTGAGGGACCATAGAACTACCGGCAGCTCATCGATCCACCGCCTGCCATGCTTCTGCAGCGTATCAAAGGTTCTTGTTTTGAGTCCCCGCAGCACTTCAGCGTTCGCCCTCTCAGCTTGCCCATTGCTTCTAGGATGTGCGATAGAAGCAAATGAGATCTTGCTTCCGAGGGCAAGAACATATTGCATGAAGGCGTGGCTCGTGAATTGGGTGCTGTTGTCGGTAATGATCCTTGCCGGAATTCGAAAACGACACACCAAATCTTTCAAGAACTTGATAGCTGATTGAGCAGTCACCTTTCTCACGGCAGCAACTTCCGGCCACTTTGTAAACTTGTCGATAGCAACGAACAAGAATTCAAAGCCCCCGATAGCTCGGGGGAAAGGGCCGAGGATATCGAGCCCCCAGACCAAAAATGGCCATGATAAAGGGATTGTCTGAAGAGCTTGGGCAGGCAGGTGGATTTTCTTGGAATGGAACTGACAGGCTTCACATTTGGTGACTAGCTCAACCGCATCTTGGAGGGCTGTGGGCCAATAGAATCCTTGCCGCAATGCTTTCCCAACCAGTGCCCTTGATCCAATGTGGGAGCCGCACATGCCTTTGTGCATCTCAGCCAGCAGTTCCTTCCCTTCTTCCCGGCAGATGCACTTCAATTTCACACCGTTGGGCCTCCTTCTGTACAGAGTGTCATCGACAAACTGGTACATACTGGCCCTCCGGGCTACTCTTTCAGCCTCATCTTGGTCATTGGGGGGTTCTCCAGTTTGGAGAAAGTGGACTATGTCCCTTGCCCAAGTTGGAGCCTGGGGCTCGGCAACAAGGACTAGCGGCACCTCCTCAACTGCAGGGGCACATTCCTCGTTCGCAGGGACCATGGGTCCGGCTGGAGGGTGCGGTCCGGCAGGTTGTGAGGAGTTGTTTCCGGCAGGGTCCCTGCCAGGAGCGGATGGCTCTACCGGGAGAGGCTTATCGGAGTCCAGCTTTCTCCTTTTCCGGGCCATTGTTGCTGGGGATACGGAGGGCTGAGTAAGATGAAGAGCAAAAGTTCCTGGTTCCACAGGAAGCTTTTGGGCAGCACACTTTGACAGGTGATCAGCTATGCTATTTTCCGCACGAGGTATGTGCTCTGTTTGCAACCCGTCAAAGCGCTCCTCTAATCTTCTCACTTCCTCAACGTATGCCTCCATCAATGGACTTTGGTAATCCTTGTTGACTTGTCCCACCACAAGTTTTGAGTCTCCTCGAATGATCAGCTTCTTGATTCCCAATTCTGCGGCAATCCTGAGCCCGGCAAGGAGCCCTTCATACTCTGCTATATTGTTGGTTGCCTCTTCCCGGGCAAAATGCATCTGGACGACGTACTTCAAGTGTTCCCCGGAGGGAGCGACGAGAAGCACGCCAGCCCCTGCACCTTGTAGGGAAAAAGCACCATCAAAATACATGATCCATTCTTGGGGCACCTCCTTGCTGGGGATAACTGTTTCTGGCACTTCCTCATCGGGGGTTGGCGTCCATTCTGCAATAAACTCTGCCAATGCCCTGCTCTGGATTGTTGATGTGCTCTCAAACTTTAAACCAAAACTGGATAACTCCAAAGCCCACTCCACTATTCTGCCAGCAGCCTCAGGGTTCCGGAGTATCCTTTGCAATGGGAAGCGAGTGACAACCATGATCTCATGGGCTTGGAAGTAGTGGCGCAGTTTCCTTGAGGCCATGATGAGGCCAAAGATCAACTTTTGCACGCCAGAGTACCTCGATCTAGCCCCCTGTAACAGGGAACTGACGAAGTACACTGGGCACTGCACCACTTTCTTCCGTGCCGTGTCCTTGGGGTTGTCTTCGCTGCCGTGCTTATCTCTGTCCTGATCCCTATCTGACTCTGCCGGTCTTTGCTCACTCTCTGTTTCATTCACTTCCCGCTGCGCCACCACGGCTGCACTAACCATTTGATTGGTTGCCGCTAAGTATAACAGCAATGGCTCTTGCGGTTTGGGAGCAACCAAGGTGGGCACAGAAGATAGGTAGGCCTTCAACTCTTGCAAAGCCGCATCTGCTTCTGGAGTCCACTTCATGGGCCCTGCCTTCTTCAAGATTTTCAAGAATGGCAAGGCGCGCTCGGCAGACTTGGAAATGAATCTACTTAGCGCGGCAACGCACCCTGTCAGACGCCTTACATCTTTGACCATCTTTGGTGCTTGGATTTGTTCGATGGCTTGGATCTTATCGGGGTCGGCTTCGATCCCCCGATGGGATACAAAGTACCCAAGCAGCTTGCCGGAGGGAACACCAAATACACACTTCTCTGGGTTGAGCTTCAAGTTGATCTTGCGCAAATTGGCAAATGTCTCCTCCAAATCCTGGATAAGGGTTGATCTGTCCTTGGTTTTGACCACAATATCATCCATATAAGCCTCAATGTTTCTGTGCAGCTGTGGCCCAAAACCAATCTAGACTGCACTTGCAAAAGTAGACCCGACACTCTTTAATCCAAAAGGCATGCAGATAAAACAGTACGTACCACACGGGGTGATGAACGAGGTCTTCTCTTCATCTTCCTTGGACATGAAGATTTGATGATACCCAGAATAAGCATCCAAAAAGGAGAGCAAATTGCAGCCTGAAGTGGAGTCCACGATCTGGTCGATGCGCGGCAAGGGAAATGGGTCTTTCGGGCAAGCCTTGTTGAGATCTGTGAAGTCTATGCAAAGTCTCCATTTCCCATTGGCCTTCCGGACAACCACTGGATTTGCTAACCACGTTGGATGCAGCACTCCTCTGACCAAACCAGCTACCTCAAGTTTCTTGATCTCCTCTGTAATGAACTGCTGCCTCTCCAAGGCCTGCTTCCGGACTTTCTGCTTGACAAGTCGGGCATGTGGGCAGACAGAAAGGTGGTGCTCGATTACCTCCCTGGGAACACCGGGGATATCAGATGGTTGCCAGGCAAACACATCGATATTCGCCCGCAGGAAGGCAACGAGCACGCTTTCCTATTTGTCATCGAGGGTGGCGCTGATGGTGAAAGTACCATCAATGCCAGCCAGCCCTGCCGGGACCTTCTTCACTTGTGGAGCAGCAACCTTGGATCTCTTGCTGTTGGAACTCTCCGGCAAGTCATCAACAGGCGCAGCGCACTCCGAAGAGGCGCGCTTCCCGAATTCCTTGCCGGAGCCCTTACTATCCTTCTTCTTCCCTCTGTTCTCCTTGGCGGGAACTGCCGCTGCTGCTGCCTCTGCTGCGACTGTGTCCCGGTACATCTTGTCCACACAAATGATTGCGTCTTTCTCATCTGATGGGACGGAAATGACTCCAACTGGCCCTGGCATCTTTAAGACGTTGTAGGCATAGTGGGATGCCGCCATGAACTTAGCCAGGGCTGGGCGTCCAAGGATTCCATTGTACGGCAAGGGGAGGTCAACCACATCAAACACAATCTTTTCAGTCTGGTAGTTCAGCTCTCCCCCAAACATCACAGGCAACACGATCTTTCCCTTAGGATGACTCCTACTGGGATTAACTCCTTGAAACGTGCCGGTGACTTTTAACTCATCCTCTGCTATCTCAAGCTTGCTGATAACCTTTGGGGAAATCAGATTCAACCCGGCCCCGCCGTCCACCAACATCTTCGTGACCTTGAGGTTGCGGATTGTTGGAGAGACCAACAACGGCAAACATCCTACCGCGGTGGTGCGGTCAGGATGATCCTCTTCGCCAAAAATGATGGGCGTGCATGACCATTTGAGTGGTTTCCGGGCCCCTGGCGCTGGTTCCACGACATTAACCTCACGCGCCCACCGCTTGAGTTGGCGATGAGAAGCGTGTAGGGACGCACCCACATCAATGCACAGGGCGTCAGTGGCCTTCTGGAACTCCTGCTCACTGGTTTCCTCTTCATCCCCTTCATCACTCTCATCACCGCAGGCTTCCTTCTCTCGATCCCTAGCGGGTTTCCCTTTGTTCCGAAGAGGTCTGCCGGGGCGATTTACTTCACCGGCACGACCCTTACCGCCAGCAACATCCTGTCCCTTTTCCTTGTCACGCTTCTCATATTCTGCTTTCTGTCTCTTGACAAGCTGCTCAACCTGATAACACTCTTGAAGGTCGTGGCCCTTGGTCCAATGGATCTTGCAGTACGGTCCATCACCTTTCCCGGCCTTTTCGGCGGCCGCGGCCTCCCGGCAGTCAGAGCACACGGTAGCTTCCTTGCCGGGGGTTTCGGCCTTAACCTTCTTGCCGGTACTAGGGATACCCGACCCTTCAACAGACATTACCATCTTATCCTTGCGCTTCTTGCTCTTCTTCTGACTAGTGGACTCGTCATCATCCTCTGAATCAACATTAATGCAATCCTCCTCTTCGGGCAGTTTTCTTCCCTCCTCCATCCGAGCACACTTATCCACCAAGGTGTAAAGTTCCTTCACAGTCTTGGGCAACTGTACATTCATCTTGGAACAAATCTTCCGGTTGCGCACAT
Source organism: Thinopyrum elongatum (assembly GCA_011799875.1). Classification (NCBI taxonomy): domain Eukaryota; kingdom Viridiplantae; phylum Streptophyta; class Magnoliopsida; order Poales; family Poaceae; genus Thinopyrum; species Thinopyrum elongatum. The sequence continues at coordinate 441,709,705 of CM022299.1, forward strand.
TGGACTGGAAGGCGGCTATCACAGCTGCTGGATGGATATTTGGGATGTTTCTGTGGACTCTGCTAAATCTCTGCAAATACTTCCGGAGAGTCTCTCCTTCTTTCTGCTGAAGAAGCTACAGATCGCTGGGCTGACCTGGTTCTTGATGGTTGCTAGTGAAGGCGCCAATGAACTCATGGCACAAATTAGCCCATGACGAAATGGAGTTCTCTGGCAGGTGCATCAGCCAAGACCTCACATTGGACTTGAGAGCCAAAGGGAAGTAGTTGGCGAATACCTTCTCATCTCTTCCCCCGGCAGTTGAACATCGATGGTGTAGATGCTCAGAAACTCTGTCGGGTTCAGCCTCCCATCATACTTCTCGGGTATCTCTGGCTTGAACATGCGGACGGACAGCCAACGGACTTGCCGCAGCTCATGAGTAAAGGCAGGGCTCCCAACCTCGAAAGGTAGGTACCCGCCAGTATCGAGTGCAGGATCGTCGATGTCGGGACCGTCACACCCATTGGCCCGGCGGTGGGCGTAGCGGCGTTGCTCAACGATAATGCGCGCGTCTCCCCTCCGCCTGTCCTCCGGGGCACGCTGCCGGCTTGGACGCGCTCGAGGGTCAGAAGAGGCCGTCGAGATGCCATCAGGTTCTTGATTCCGCTGGGCCCGCGCTAGCTGCCGTGACGGGGATTGTACCATGGGGGTGGCCCCTTCCGTAAGACCAGCTACACGGGCCGTTGTCGTCGCTTGGGGAGGCCGTGGCGGGCTAGCTCGCTGCAAGACCCCAGCCTCGGCGAAGCGAAGAAGGCTCTGGATGGTGGCACGCCATTCATCCATCTGCTCGGTCGCTGGCGGAAACCTCAGCAGGAGATGAGCCCGCGCCATGGCCTCCATAGTAGTACTTGGTATGTGCGATGATGATGCAGATTGCGCCGTCGCTTGGCTCCTGATGGGGCCAGCAGCAACCGTATCACGTCCCCGCTATTGCGGGGCGGCCACCTGGATGGCATGGTGGTGCGGTGATGGCGCTTGAGGGTCAGCAGCTCCACTAGGCGCACCAGCCTGGTCGACTCATCCCGGGGGAGGTGCATGCGGTGCGGCTACCCCCATGGTGGGGGCGGCCGGAGGGCGGCGATTCGCCCAGGACCGAGCGCCATTGCTGCGGCTGTGCCCGTCGGCGAGGGAAAGGAGTGTGGATGGAGTAGCCCCTTCACCCGTACCTCGTGGAGCATGGCCATCGGGGTGTTGCTGATGTTGCTCTCCTCCGGCGTCTCCTGCTCCTGCTTCGACCGCAGGGGAAGTGGTGACGGTGCCGCCTGCCCCGACCACAGCCCCAACGGCGTCCACACTCTCGTGCGCCTCCGCGTCCCCCGCAACATTGGTGGCTGCGGGCGGTGGTGCCTTCGAGGTGGATGGGTGAGCAGCAGCACCGGGCTTCTTCTTGGGCGCCATTGCCGACGGCGCCGTCGAAGACGAAGATGGTGATGAAGATGACGCGCTGCACACGCTTTCAGGTTCGCACAAGCGATCCCCCTACCTGGCGCGCCAAAGATGTCGCAGGAAACCACAGCCACCTATGGGGCCAAGGGGCCCCTTGCTGGTTCGGCAGGGGGGATGTCGCATTGCACAAAGAGCAGAAGAACGTGGGGCAGCACGGTAGAGATCACACGAGCAATTTTACCCAGGTTCGGGCCGCCACGAGGCATAAAACCCTACTCCTGTTTTGGTGGATTGATGGTGGAAAAGTGGTGGTGGAGCGTAGTACACTTGCCCGGCAGGCTCGCCCTGGGGAGGCAGTGACTACGCGCGTATGAGCGTGGGGATGTTCAACTTTCCCAACCCTTGGTACGGTTGCCATGGGCCTCCTTTTATAGGTTAAGGGGTCACAACAGTGGCAAAACAGTCATTATGCACTGATAAGATAGCAAACAGTGCTATCATACCTAATTCTGCAGGCTGACAGAGTGCATTAAATGCACCGCTCAACGTCACATCGTTGCTTGCCCGGCAAGCCTTGTCAGGCTCGTCTTGCCAGCTCCATGCCTGCTTGCTTGACACGTCCTAGGACGGGTGTCATCTTTAGGTATTTCCTGTAGAAAGAGGCCGCCATGTGACGAATGGCGGCCACTTAGTCACTTTGTAGCTTGACACTGCATTGATCAATGACGTGGGTCGTGGTGAGATGGCTTGGTGAGGTGTCTTTGCCCTCGTGAGTCCCGGCAGGCCCTGCCGGGACGTCTTGAATGCTTTCTTCCGGGGGAGCCCTTGTCCTTGCCAGGTCCGCCTGCCCGGCAAGGGAGGCTTTTCTCCCGGTGGTGTCTGACTTCTCTGTCTTGGCCTTGGCCTTCTTAATCAGCATGCTGGTTCTTCGAAGATCTTGGTCTCTTGTATCTTGACACGGCCTTGGTGTTGTAATATTGTTCTCGTGCCTGTGCACAGTCAGGGCAATAGACCCAGGGTTTGTTGCACCGACACCTAACGGCAACGGCTGCCTCTGATACTAACTTGGCTGACTCTGTAGCATCACATGGCCTTTTTAAACCTGCCTCAAAATGGGTCTCCATTCTTCCTCTTTAGATGTTTTTAATCTATCAAGCATTATCCCTGATGTCTGTTTCCGCTTGCGCCGTGGTGCTAGTTCAACAACGAATATGGAAAGTGTTAGTGCACATCAAACTGTGAGAGTACATATAAAGGAGCATGCAACTGCAACTTGACTCGGTCAGGTACCATCTTGGTGTTGATGCTCATGAGGTTCATCTGATCTTGCCAAGTCCTGTTGTGTCAGTAGTGCTTCGGAAGTAGTGATAGGTGTGAAGGCAGCTTGGGAACAGGCCAGTTGCGGAGCAAACAAACGAGTAACTCATTGAGATGCCGGTACAGTTGAAGGGGATGTTGCAGCTGGTGGAGCAGGTGATACTGTGTTTGTAGATTTAGCTGGTGGACTTGGACCTTCTACTGCACTATAAGTACTAGTAGAATCTCGAGGGAAGATCCTTTTCCGTTGCACCCTATGAGTAACACCATTCCCTACTATATTCTTTTCCTTGCTCTTTTTTGACTTTGCCATGTCAAGCCGTACCCACAACACAAAACAATAAAATCGCTCTTCAGAACTCGTTGATGCATGAACCAGACAGGCAATACTTTGATGTAAGACAATGATGACCCACAAGTATAGGGGATCAATCGTAGTCCTTTCGATAAGTAAGAGTGTCAAACCCAACGAGGAGCAGAAGGAAATGACAAGAGGTTTTCAGCAAGGTATTAACTGCAATCACTGAAATAGTCGGTAACATGTTGTTTGATAGCAAGATAATTTGTAACAAGCAAGTAATGGTAACAGTAACAAAAGTGCAGCAAGGTAGACCAATCCTTTTGAGGCAAAGGACAGACCAAAATGGTCTCTTATAATAAGCAAAGCGTTCTTGAGGGCACACGGGAATTTCATAATATCACTTTCATCATGTTGGTTTGATTCATGTTCGCTACTTTGATAATTTGATATGTGGGTGGATCGGTGCTTAGGTGCTGTTCTTACTTAAACAAACCTCCTACTTATGATTAACCCCCTCACAAGCATCCGCAACTACGAGAAAAGTATTAAGATAAAATCTAACCATAGCATTAAACTTTTGGATCCAAATCGGTCCCTTACAGAATAGCGCATAAACTAGGGTTTAAGCTTCTGTCACTCTAGCAACCCATCATCTAATTACTACTCCACAATTCATTCCCTTAGGCCCAAATATGGTGAAGTGCCATGTAGTCGATGTTCACATGACACCACTAAGGGAATCAAAATATCGAACACATATCAAGTTCACATGATTATTTGCAACATGACTTCTCCTGTGACGTCAAGAACAAAAGTAACTACTCACAAATGATAATCATGCTCAAGATCAGAGGGGTATTAAATAGCATAATTGATCTGAACATATAATCTTCCACCAAATAAACAATATAGTAATCAACTACAAGATGTAATCAACACTACTAGTCACCCACAAGCAACAAACTAAGGTCCCGGTACAAAGATTGAACACAAGAGATGAACTAGGGTTTGAGAGGAGATGGTGTTGTTGAAGATGTTGATGGATATAGCCCTCCCAAAGATGGGAGAGTTGTTGGTGATGACGATGACGATGATTTCCCCCTCCAGGAGGAAAGTTCCCCCAGCGGAATCGCTCCGCCGGAAGGCAAAAGTGCTCCTGCCCAAGTTCTGCCTCGAGACGGCGGCGCTCCGTCCTGAAAGTCCTCCCCTCCTTTTTCTAGGTCAAAATGACTTATATACTAGAAGAGGGGCACCGAAGGTGGGCCGAGGAGGGCACAACCCACCAGGGCGCGCCTGGGCTCCCTGGCCTGCCCAGGTGGGTTGTGCCCACCTGGTGGGCCCCCTCTGGTAGTTATTTGCTCCAATAATTCTTAAATAATCCATAAAAAATCTTCGTGAAGTTTCAGCTTATTTGGAGTTGTGCAGAATAGGTAGCTCTGACGTGCTTTTTCAGGTCCAGAATTCCAGCTGCTGGTATTCTCCCTCTTTGTATGAACCTTGCATATTATGAGAGAAAATGCATTAGAATTACTCCCAAAATCATTATTATGCATAAAAACATTATAAATAACAGTAGGAAAACATGATGCAAAATGGATGTATCAACTCCCCCAAACTTAGACCTCGCTTGTTCTCAAGCGAAAAACCAAAATCGAAAAACATGTCCACATGCTTAGAGAGAGAGGTGTCGCTAAAAACAAAATACAGACATAGAAGCATCATGCATATTATTATAACAACAAAGAACTTTAACATAAAACTTTTATCACATAATTTTTATCATATAACTTCTCATGAACAAGTAACAATTCGTGACAACCTTTCAAGTATAAAGCATAAACCTTATTGAAAACCAACAAACTATGTTCTCAGTCAACTTTGCAACTACAATTCATCATATTTTCAAGAAGGGTCACGTATCGGAGCCTTCAGGCAAGTCCACATACTCAACCATCATTTAATATTCTATGATTGCTAACACTCACAGCGTACCCATGAACAAAATGTTTCAACCAGACACATAGAAGGATAGGGGCTTATAGTTCCGCCACCCAACATATTCACCTCAAGGGTGATGTCAACAATAATAAATCATGCCTACTCATATCCAACTGGATATATGTGCCTAGATCTTTCCTCACCACATGATGCTTGCCAAAAGAGAAACATAAAAGGAATAGGGAAGAAAACTTTGACTCTTCATAAAAGTAAATGCGTAAAAGTAAAAGATAGGCCCTTCGCAGAGGGAAGCAGAGGTTGTCATGCGCTTGTTTGTTTGTATGCCAAATCCCTTAATGCAAAAGAACGTCACATTATATTGCCCCTTATGATAGCAACCTTTATTATGCAGTCTGTCGCTTTTATTCTTTGCCATCACAAGTTCATACAACGCTCAATTTTCTATTACACTAAATGATCCAACACTTTTAGAAGCAATTTTTATTGCCTTATTGCACCGATGACAACTTACTTGAATGATCTTACTCAATCCATAGGTAGATATGGTGGACTCTCGAAATAAGATTTGGGTTCAGGGTTTTTAGATGCACAAGTAGTATCTCTACTTAGTGCAGAATTTTCAGCTAGAGAAGATATTGGGAAAGCACCACATGTTAAAGGATCTATGACAATATAACTTCTATGTGAATACGAACAAACATAAATCATTACATTGTCTTCCTTGTCCAACGTCAACTATTTTGACACAAAATATTTAATGGGGGCTCACAATCATAAAAGATGTCCAAGATAGTGTATTTGCATGTGAATCTTCTCTTCCCTTATTAATTCTTTCATGAGTTGCATCATTGACCAATTCTATGTTTGTCAATCTCCAACAAATTTTACCACTTATACTTCTCTTATGTGATGTCATTACTTAACATAAGATTAGCATATGATCTTATTCATTTATTTTTTTCTTTTCCTTTTATTAAAACATTAAAGTAAAGAAACAAGACTCAAACTACTCTTTATTATATATCTCGAACATAATTACATCAATAGAATAGACCACTAAGCAAATACTTGAAAAGAAAGGATCGAACTAAACTTTTATTCAACTAAATCATAGGAAAACTAAAGACCGAACTAGAATAGATAAAAGCAATGTAGTGATGATGATACAATACCGGAACACCTCCCCCAAGCTTGGCACAAGCCAAGGGGAGTGTCCATACCATGAACTCTCCTTTGGTGATGAAGAAGGTGGTGGTGATGATGTGGTAGCGATCTTATCCTTCAGGCTCAATAGATACTCCAATCTATGGATGACGCTCCGGAGGGCAATGATGTGCTCTTGCAATAGAATATTTCCACGAGTGAGATATTTGTTTTGAACATGAACCGTTTCATTGATCCTAAAAGCTTCAATTTCAGTGGGGGTAAGATGTTCATAATATGGTTGGAGGATATCCTGGGAAACAAGCAAACGAGAGGAAAACGGAGTCGGGAAGGTTCCCGAGGTGGGCACAACCCACCTGGGCGCGCCCTGGTGTCTTGTGCCCTCCTCGGGTGCCTTCCTGGTTGTTTCTTATTTTCCTTTTTTATCTTGGGAAACAAGCAAACGAGAGGAAAACGGAGTCGAGAAGGTTCCCGAGGTGGGCACAACCCACCTGGGCGCGCTAGGGGGCCCAGGCGCGCCCTGGTGTCTTGTGCCCTCCTCGGGTGCCTTCCTGGTTGTTTCTTATTTTCCTAATTTTAAATATATTCCAAAACTGACAGAAAATATTTTTGCGGATTTTTCGGAGTCCGTTTACTTACTGTATCACGTACCTCCTCTTTTTTAATTATTCTGGAGTGTTCCGAAAGGTCTCCTTTATGTGTTCCTTAGGTGTCATGGTTTGAATAATATTGCTTTCAGCATTAATAGGCATACATGAGATATAGTGTTTAATTCTTTGCCCATTGACCACCTTCGGGTTGGTACCTTCGACATTATTTATTTTGACAGCTCCAGAGCAGTAAACTTCTTTGATGATGTATGGTCCTTCCCATTTAGAGAGAAGTTTTCCTGCAAAGAATCTGAAACAAGAGTTGTACAAGAGAACATATTCTCCTACTTTGAATTCCCGCTTTTGGATTCTTTTATCAAGCCATCTTTTAACCTTTTCTTTAAACAGTTTGGAATTTTCATAAGCTTGGGTTCTCCATTCATTTAGTGAGTTAATATCAAATAACCTCTTTTCACCAGCAAGTTTGAAATCATAGTTGAGTTCTTTAATTTCCCAATAGGCTTTGTGTTCTAACTCAAGAGGCAAATGACAAGCTTTTCCATAAACCATTTTGTACGGAGACATACCCATAGGATTTTCATAAGCTGTTCTATAAGCCCAAAGTGCATCATCTAATTTCTTAGACCAATTCTTTCGGGACCTATTAACAGTTTTTTGTAATATTAGTTTTATTTCTCTATTGCTAAGTTCAACTTGACCACTAGATTGAGGATGATAGGGTGATGCAATTCTATGGTTAACATCATATTTAGCAAGCATTTTACGGAAAGCACTATGAATAAAGTGTGAACCACCATCAGTCATTAAATATCTAGGGACTCCAAACCTCGGGAAAATAACTTCTTTAAGCATTTTAATGGAAGTGTTGTGATCAGCACTACTAGTTGGAATAGCTTCTACCCACTTAGTAACATAATCAACAGCAACCAAAATGTGTGTATACCCATTAGAGGAAGGAAAAGGTCCCATATAATCAAAACCCCAAACATCAAATGGTTTAACAGCAAGTGAATAATTCATAGGCATTTCTTGAAGCTTACCAATATTACCAATTCGTTGACATTCATCACAAGATAAAACAAACTTACAGGCATCCTTGAAGAGAGTAGGCCAATAAAAACCAGATTGCAATACCTTGTGAGCAGTTCTATCTCCTGCATGATTCCCTCCATAAGCTTTGGAGTGATATTTCTGTAGGATTTGTTCCTGTTCATGCTCAGGTACACAACGTCTAATAATACCATCTACTCCTTCTTTATAAAGATGTGGGTCATCCCAAAAGTAATGTCTTAAATCATAGAAGAATTTTTTCTTTTGTTGGTAGGTGAAACTAGGTGGTATATATTTAGCAACAATATAATTAGCATAATCAGCATACCAAGGAGTGTTATGAGAAACATTTATTGCAGCTAGTTGTTCATCAGGAAAGCTATCATTAATAGGTTGTGGGTCATCAAGAATATTCTCTAACCTAGACAAGTTATCAGCTACGGGGTTCTCAGCTCCTTTTCTATCAATTATATGTAAATCAAATTCTTGCAGCAAGAGAACCCACCTAATGAGTCTAGGTTTAGCATCTTTCTTTTCCATAAGATATTAATAGCAGCATGATTGGTGTGAACAGTAACTTTAGAATCAACAATATAAGATCTGAATTTGTCACAAGCAAACACAACTGCTAAAAATTCTTTTTCAGTGGTAGCATAATTTCTTTGGGCATTGTCTAGAGTTTTGCTAGCATAATGAAGAACATTTAGTTTCTTATCAACTCTTTGTCCTAGAACAGCACCAACAACATAATCACTAGCATCACACATAATTTCAAAAGGCTAGTTCCAATCAGGTGGTTGAACAATAGGTGCAGAAATTAAGGCTTTCTTAAGTGTTTCAAAGGCTTCTACACAGTCATCTTCAAAAACAAATGGAACATCCTTTTGTAAAAGATTTGTAAGAGGCCTAGAAATTTTAGAGAAGTCTTTAATAAACCTCCTATAGAAACCAGCATGACCAAGGAAACTACGAATACCTTTGATATCTCTGGGACATGGCATTTTCTCAATTGCATCAACTTTAGCTTTATCCACCTCAATACCTCGTTCAGAAATTTTATGACCCAAAACAATACCTTCATTAACCATAAAGTGGCACTTCTCCCAATTCAAGACAAGATTAGTCTGCTCACATCTCTGCTAAACTCGACCAAGGTTGCTTAAGCAATCATCAAAAGAAGTTCCATAAACAGAAAAATTATCCATGAAAACCTCAACAATCTTTTCACAAAAATCAGAGAATATAACAGTCATACATCTTTGAAAGGTAGTAGGTGCATTGCATAAACCAAAAGGCATACGTCTATAAGCATAAGTTCCAAAAGGGCAAGTAAAGGTGGTTTTCTCTTGATCAGGTTGTGAAACAGGTATTTGAGAAAAACCAGAATATCCATCAAGGAAGCAAAAGTGTGTGTGCTTTGACAATCTTTCTAGCATTTGATCAATAAAAGGCAAGGGGTAATGATCTTTTCTAGTTTCTTTATTTAATTTTCTGAAATCAATTACCATCCTATAGCCAGTAATAATTCTTTGTGGAATAACTTCATTTTTATCATTAGGAACAACGGTAATACCCCCTTTCTTAGGGACACAATGAACAGGACTTACCCATCTACTATCAGCTATGGGATAGATTATACCTACTTTCAGAAGCTTTAATATTTCAGTTCTTACCACTTCTTTCATTTTGGGATTCAAACATCGTTGATGATCAACAACGAGTTTAGCATCAGGCTCCATATTAATTTTGTGCTGACAGAGAGTGGGACTAATGCCCTTAAGATCATTAAGAGTATATCCAATAGCAGCACGATGCTTCTTCAGAATTTTTAATAATCTTTCTTCTTCATGTTCTGAAAGGTTAGCACTAATAATAACATGATATATCTTTTTCTCATCAAGATAAGAAAATTTCAAAGTGTCTGGCAATTGTTTTAATTCAAACACAGGATCACCTTTAGGTGGAGGAGTACCTCCTAGAGTTTCAATCGGCAAATTATGTTTGAGCAGAGGTTGTTGTTCAAAGAAAATTTTATCTATCTCATTTCTTTCATGCATATGCATATCATTTTCATGGTCTAGCAAATATTGTTCTAGTGGATCAGTAGGCGGCACAACAGTAGAAGCAAGACCAATTATTTCATCCTTACTAGGTAAATCTTTCTTGTGAGGTTGTCTATTAAACTTGGAAAAATTAAACTCATGAGACTCATCACCAAAACTAACACCGACGGTTTGCTTCTCACAATCTATTTTAGCATTAACAGTGTTCAAGAAAGGTCTACCAAAGATAATGGGGCAAAAGTCATCTTGTGGGGAACCAAGAACTAGAAAATCAGTAGGGTATTTTATTTTCCCACACAAGACTTCAACATCTCTAACTATCCCAAGTGGTGTGATGGTGTCTCTATTGGCAAGTTTAATAGTGACATCTATGTCTTTTATTTCAGCGGGTGCTATATCATTCATAATTTCTTGGTATAAGGTAAAATGAATACAACTCACGCTAGCACCTAAGTCACATAAACCATGATAACAATGATCTCCTATTTTAACTGAGACAACAGGCATGCCAACAACAGGTCTATGTTTATCTTTTTCATCGGGTTTGGCAATTCTAGCAGCTTCATTACAGAAGTAAATAATATGCCCATCAATATTTTCTACCAGGAGATCTTTAACTATAGCAACACTAGGTTCTACTTTAATTTGTTCAGCAGGTTTACGTGCTCTAATATGACTTTTATTGACCACTGTTGAAACCTTAGCATGTTCCTTTATCCTAACAGGGAAAGGTGGTTTTTCAATATAAGTAGTAGGCACAACTGGATCAACATTGTAAATGATAGTTTCATCTTTAGCTATGTCGGGTTCTTTAATTTCTTCTTTAATAGGTGGGTCATATTTAAACCACTTATCCTTAGGGAGATCAACATGAGTAGCAAATGATTCATAGAAAGATGCTACTATCTCAGAGTCAAGTCCATATTTAGTGCTAAACTTTTGAAAAGCATCGGTATTCATAAAAGATTTAACACAATCAAATTCAAGCTGAATACCTCTAACACCCCAAAAATTTAATCATATTTTTACTAAATAAAAATTTGGCCAGAAATAAAATTTTGAATTATATTAAGTCTTTTGTTATTTTCAGGGTATTTTTCTGTTTTCCAAAAATTCTTCCCTCCATATAGAATTTTTTTAAATGATATTGTGGTTTTGGGAGTTTTCTTAAACCATTTCATTACTACTTTAATAACAATAGGAATTATTTTATAATAAAAATTGCCCCAAAACAATTCTTTTAATAGCTATTTCTCTATTTTAAATGCCTCTGTTGCACTACAACTATTTTAAATAATTGTTTTAAAATACAACAAAAATTATGAGGGGTCATGTGATGCCTACAGATCACTTTTATACAAAAACCCAACCTAGTGTTTTGAAAATTTTGGGTGAAACAATCCCTTTTCATTTCTGTCCCATTTTTGAGTTTCAACTACAACCCCAATTTTCCTTGCTCCAAAAATCCTTAAATTTTTCCCACTTCTAGCACTTCCGAACAAACCCTTAAGTCCAAAATTTTAGCTCCATTGGAATCTTTTTAGTTCACCAAATATTCCTCTGTAGTTTCTGTCCAGAAACTAAATTCTTCAAAATTTGCACTAGCAAGTATCTCTTTTTGCCAAACCAACTCCACCATAATCTCTATCATCCAGTGAGACACCATACTGTCATTTTTCATAGTCATCAGATGCACCTAGATCACCTTAGCATTCTGTCAAACAGATTGTGTGCATGCCAGGAAATTTGCATCTATCTAACTTGCTTTGCACACTTGCTCTTTTGGCCAAACTAACATGTCCACCAACTCTAGCTTGTCCAAGAGCATCACACTGTTAGGTTTCAACAGCAACAGATCCTTCTAGGGTGTCCTGGCATTTCGCCGAACACCCTGGGCGCGTGCACTGCGCGTGGCTAGAGCGCCGGGACTGCAGGCTCTGGCATTGACCTGCTGCTGCCCTCTGCTGCTACCCACATTCGCCCTAGCCTTCCCATGGATTAGCTAATCCACCCTGAGCCCCGACGACACCCTCCCCGTCCTCTAGCACCGCCCTTCGCCGGCCAGCACCAGCCACAGCCGCCGCACGTCGCTGTCACCACCGCCCGTGATGCATGGCTCACCTCCGAGCCGTCCAGCTCCACCCGGGCGTAACTGCAGCCGCCACCGCCCTTTCCAACCTCCACCGGCCACGCGCAGACCCTGCTGACCTCGCCACCACCTCATCTATTATCAATGGCCGCCGCCGCAATCAGCTCGGGCACGGCACCGCCCGAGCCACTCGACCTCGCCAGCACGCTCTCCCCTCCTTAATGGCTAACCACCGCCCTCACCTAACTCTGCCGACCACCTCACCGACCCAACGGCCTCGCCACCGTCCGCGTTGCGCCATTAATGGCCTCCTCCACCGTAGCCGTTCTCTAGAAGATACGGGCCGGCTTCCCTCCCCTATATAAAGGCCACCCCCGAGCTCCTTCCCCACACAGCACCATACCCTCTCTCCAGTAGCACCCCGAGCCAACCGCTGAGCTCGGAGACGACCTCTTCCACGTTTCCGGCCGAAACCACCGCCGCCACCACTCGGTTGATTCCAACGCGAACGACGCCTCCCCCTTGCATTTTTTTTTCACCATACACCTCCTGGAACACCCGCAAGACCATTCCATCCATCAATTTCACCAAACAGAGCTCGTGGATGGAATTCCTCTTCTGTCCGACGCCGTCGTTCGCCGGGAAGCTCGCCGACGACCCCGTGCTCCCCAACAACCACAACGGGTACCCAGAGGACGGCCTCGGTCTCCTGGGCCCAATGGTGGCCTCAGCTCGCCGAGGGACCTCCGATCGCCGGAGCGCCGCCTCCGCTCAGCCAGAGAAGAAGGCATGATGCTGACCGGTCAAACCTGACCGATGGGGTGAAGGGACCCACTATCAGTGACTCACTGCTCGCTATGTAAGTGGACGCGGGTTCTACAGAGGTCGCCTTCGCGCGAAGGAAACGTACTTCCCATGTACGTCTTCGACGTCGGTGTCCTCCCGCGTAGCCCAACGGATGGGCCAGGCCCAGTGGCGCCTCGCGGCTATACAGCGCGCAGGGCGCACTTCTGCTTCTTTTTGTTTTTCTTTTCAGTAAACTTCCAATAATTCCACAGCCTCCATTTCAAATCCCAATCCAGTGATTCAAATTTCTAAGCGCTGCTAAAATCATGGTCTATTATTTAAGCCTAGGTGAACATTTTTCCTAGGCTTTGTACCTGCTGAGCACTATTAAATAGTCCATTTCTTTATTCTTTTCAACTTAGAAATTCTCTAAGTAAATCATCTGGACTCCAAATGAATTGATTCTTTTTCTGTTATTTTTTATTTTTCATCTAGGTTATTTTAGTATTTATTTGAAAAATATTTGAAACAACTTTTAGTACTGTTTTTGAATTATGTGGTAATTGCTATAATCTTTAAAATAGGAAAAATGGAGGGAAGAAACTTTTCAAACTTTTGGAGTGCACCCAATATTTCTGCATGCTCAAGGCAAGCATCTTGAACACTTGATATGGTGGATTGCATGTTTATTTTGTTTGCAAGAATAAATGAAGTCATCCATAGGTTGAGTTCGAATAAAAATTTGCATGCATGTAGTGATGGCATGGTCTCTCGTACCATGCATTGTGTGCTTGTCATGACTAACTTGCAGGAGCAGGTATAAGTAAAATACAGTACCGGCAGAAGGGTGACCACGTTGAAGCGTGATCATGCCTTGTTGGTTATGCATGTTGGAGCATGCAAGGGTTGTGGCCCTGTTTTGACATTACTATTAAAAGAATACTTTGTTGAGCTAACCACTGCAGGAAAACTTAAGCCTCCTGGGTCGACCGTAGATCGAGTCTTGTTCCGGTAACCCCCATACTTTTTTCGTGCTACCACAGGTTCCTGCCACAGGTAGGGTATGGTTCAGTAAGTTGACAACCCCTTTCCATGCACACACCGTACACAGGGCCACGATGAGGGTATCCAATGGCCATGGACTAAATCCTGTCATCGGGTCAGGGGGCATGGGTGTTTCCGGTTGTGACCGAGAGGGAGTGTCCCCTTGGAATCCGCGCATATTAATAGTGATCCCATGCAGGACATTGGTCTCTCCGTCTTAGAGTTTTTCTTGAATGATGCTTTGGGTGATTCCTGGCATCCAAAAAGTTAATCTGGTGTGTGCTGGTCAGGTGCGTTTTCAACCCAAAGACCGTAATGGGGATTAGTCAGTGTCATGGTACTGACTAAAGAAATCCTTTACTTGTGGGTAAAGAGTACACCCTCTGCAGAGTTTAAACCTATTCGAATAGCCGTGTCCGTGGTTAAGGGCTACAGTCTGGGTTGGTCAAGTGTCGGTCTTAGTGTCAGTCTTTGGAGGAAAATAATTAAATTGAGCCTGAATTATTTTGCAGGATAAGTGTTGTCACCCTGATGCTACCATGGATATTTTATGCATGTTAAATATTATTATGTTATGCATATTATTGAGGACTAACCCTTTTCTCTTATTTTGAATTTCCTGAGTGTCTCAGGGGCTGGCTAGACTACCCCGGGCACTCAATTTTATTTTCAAGACCTCTCGTGGCGCATCTCGAGTTAATAGGCGGTTTATCCCGCCACTACTCTTGTGGACACCCGATTGGCATTTCTCTTCAAGTCCGACCGTGGCGTCACTTGACGCCCGACTGGCATTTCTCTTCAAGACCTCTCGTGGCGTCGCCTGAGTTCTCGGATGGTTTTGCCTTGTCCGATTTCTCTTTTAGACACCCGTTTGGCATTTCTCTTCAAGACCTACCGTGGTGTCATTTTAGACATCCAACCGGCATTTTCTTTTATATACCTTTAACTTCCCTTGTTTATCACTAATATTTTCATATATTCATTTATTTGCACATGCTAATATTTTATCATGCCATGATTTAACTCCTGTCAGTAGGCATTTAAATCCATCATGAGCATACACATATAGTGTAGTTCATCGTGATCATATATTTTGCCTCCTGCATTCGGAATATCTTTTGTTCATGATGTTTGCGAGTACATTCCAACATACTCACAGGCTTGTCCCTGGCTATTTACTTGGCCAGGTCAGGAGTTCTATGAGGAGTACACAGTGACGTCCGTGCGGACCCTAGGATGGCTGCCACGCGGGATAGGAGTTATCCAGGTCAGCCGTTCCTGTGGGAATGGAGCCCCATCGACGTTGGAGAACCACGAGTCATTTCCATCATCCACCACCGGATTCACTATTGTATCATTAGACCTTTATGTTCTTGTATCCAATTCTTGTAATAGCTTGGTAGTCTATAACAAGGACGTGTCCACCAGTAACAGTAATCCTGGTCTGATGGTAACACGAGGGGTTAAATTTTTGGGATATGTTGTGTCCCCGAAATCCGGCCCCGACAATACCTGACTCTTTACCTTCGTCGAGTTCCCAATCTTCAGAGTTGCGTTTAATTCTTTCTAAAAGATCCCACCTGAATTCAATAGTCTTCTTCATAAAAGAACCAATACAAGAAGTTACGAGCATGGATTGATCATCACGAGAAAGCCGAGCATAAAAATTCTGAATGATAATTTCTCTTGAGAGCTCATGATTGTGGCATGAATATAACATTGACTTAAGCCTCCCCCAAGCTAGAGCGATACTTTCTCCTTCAAGAGGCCAAAAATTATATATATAATTCTGATCACGATGAAATAGATGCATAGGATAATTTTTTTGGTGAAATTCCAATTTCAATCGATTCCAGTTCCAAGATCCAATATCATCGCATAGCCTATACCATGCCAATGCTTTTCCCTTCAAAGATAAAGGGAAAACCTTCTTCTTAGCTTCATCTCCGGGCAAACCTGCAAGCTTGAATAATCCAAAAATATCAAATGCATATCAGGATGTTCAGTTCCATCTCCTGCATAAGGATTAGCTAGCAGTTGTTCTATCATACCCGAAGGAATTTCATAACCAATATTTTCAGTAGGTGCAGTAGGTTGAGGGGTAACTAATTGTGGTTCAAGTCGAGGTGAAGATACCCCGAACAAACCCCTCAAAGGATGATTCTCCATGGTAACAAGTGACAATAAATTTCAGCACGTAGTAATAATTTTTCCTTACCAATTTCCACTTACCAAGAGCACTTCACTCCCCGGCAACGGCGCCGGAAAAGAGCCTTGATGACCCACAAGTATAGGGGATCAATCATAGTCCTTTCGATAAGTAAGAGTGTCAAACCAAACGAGGACCAGAAGGAAATGACAAGTGGTTTTCAGCAAGGTATTAACTGCAAGCACTGAAATAGTCGGTAACAAGTTGTTTGATAGCAAGATAATTTGTAACAAGCAAGTAACGGTAACGGTAACAAAAGTGCAGCAAGGTAGCCCAATCCTTTTGAGGCAAAGGACAGGCCAAAATGGTCTCTTATAATAAGCAAAGCTTTCTTGAGGGCACACCAGAATTTCATCATATCACTTTCATCATGTTGGTTTGATTCATGTTCGCTACTTTGATAATTTGATATGTGGGTGGATCGGTGCTTCGTTGCTGTTCTTACTTGAACAAACCTCCTACTTATGATTAACCCCCTCGCAAGTATCCGCAACTACGAGGAAAGTATTAAGATAAAATCTAACCATAGCATTAAACTTTTGGATCCAAATCGGTCCCTTACGGAATAGCGCATAAACTAGGGTTTAAGCTTCTGTCACTCTAGCAACCCATCATATCATTACTACTCCACAATGCATTCCCTTAGGCCCAAATATGGAGAAGTGCCATGTAGTCGACGTTCACATGACACCACTAAGGGAATCACAACATACATATCATCAAAATATCAAACACATATCAAGTTCACATGATTACTTGCAACATGACTTCTCCTGTGACGTCAAGAACAAAAGTAACTACTCACAAATGATAATCATGCTCAAGATTAGAGGGGTATTAAATAGCATAATGGATCTGAACATATAATCTTCCACCAAATAAACCATATAGTAATCAACTACAAGATGTAATCAACACTACTAATCACCCACAAGCAACAATCTAAGGTTCCGATACAAAGATTGAACACAAGAGATGAACTAGGGTTTGAGAGGAGATGGTGCTGTTGAATATGTTGATGGAGATGGCCCTCCCAAAGATGGGAGAGTTGTTGGTGATGACAATGACGATGATTTCCCCCTCCGGAAGGGAAGTTCCCCCGGCGGAATCGCTCCACCGGAGGGCAAAAGTGCTCCTGCCCAAGTTCCGCCTCGAGACGGCGGCGCTTCGTCCCGAAAGTCCTCCCCTCCTTTTTTGTAGGTCAAAATGATTTATATACCAGAAGAGGGGCACCAGAGGTGGGCTGAGGAGGGCACAACCCACCAGGGCGCGCCTGGGCTCCCTGGCGTGCCCAGGTGGGTTGTGCCCACCTGGTGGGGCCCCTCTGGTAGTTATTTGCTCCAATAATTCTTAAATAATCCATAAAAAATCTCTGTGAAGTTTCAGCTTATTTGGAGTTGTACAAAATAGGTAGCTCTGACTTGCTTTTTCAGGTCCAGAATTCCAGCTGTCGATATTCTCCCTCTTTGTATGAACCTTGCATATTATGAGAGAAAAGGCATTAGAATTACCCCCAAAAGCATTATTATGCATAAAAACATTATAAATAATAGTAGGAAAACATGATGCAAAATGGACGTATCAGACAACCATATGAGGAGGATGGAATATGTAAGAAAAATAGGACGGCGTGACATATTCACAGCTACGATGTGTAAACTAAGCAGAAGGATTTTCAAGAAAATAGAAGTAATGCAAGCTAGACACCATATGAAATATGCAACCAATATCACTCTGCCAAGTTAAAAGTGTCTTGTCATAAGTGGTATTTCAAAAAATTAGAAGTAGTACAACCTAGAAATCAATGCAAGATGCAACCACTATCACACTGCCAAGTTAAAAGCGTCCAATCATGAGTGATTGATGTGGGATACACAACAGCAGTACTTTGATGTAAGAACATGGTATGATAGATAGATGCAGTGTATTCTAGACACAGAAAGGCATGTCATATGCACATGTATAACATATAAACTCAGCAGGTACAATTTAATCAAAATAGAAGAAATACAAGCTAGACAACATATGCAACATGAAAACAATTATCATACTGTCAACTTAGAGCAAGCACCCGCGATGGTGGAGTAGGGGTGATGAACTCATCATATAGACTTGGGACTTCAACTGCAGTAGCAGTAGCGGTGGCAAATCTAGAGAGCCTCCATTTGCGTCGGTCCGGAGGACCACCAACATCCCCTAACTTACTCTTTTCCTTCCTCTTTTTTGATATTTCCTTTTGAAGTCAAAACCACAAGAAGATGAATAAAATTAGCTCTGCATAACTGGTTGATGCATGATACAGATGAACACTACTTTGATGTAAGGCAAGCGCATGATAGGAGGATGGAATATATACAAAAAAACGACAACATTGCATATTCACATGTACGATAGGAGGATGGAATATGTATGAAAAACAGTAAGCACAAGGCATTTCAACAAAATTAGAAGAAATGAAAGCTAGGCACCATATGAACATGCAACCAATATCACTCTACCAGGTAAAAAGTGTCTCGTCATAAGTGCAATTTCACCAAATTAGAAGTAGTACAAGCTAGAAGACAATGCAAGATGCAACCTATATCACACTCCCAAGTTAAATGTGTCTTATGGGTAAGTGATTGTTGCATGTATAAGTTGTAAGCTACGTAGATGCAATTCAACAAAATTATAAGCAATACAAAGTAGACATCATACGGAACACGCAACCACATATAACAGTGCCAAGTTAGAGCAAGCACCTGTG
Source organism: Thinopyrum elongatum (assembly GCA_011799875.1). NCBI lineage: Eukaryota > Viridiplantae > Streptophyta > Magnoliopsida > Poales > Poaceae > Thinopyrum > Thinopyrum elongatum. The sequence continues at coordinate 441,728,472 of CM022299.1, forward strand.
ATGGTGGAGTAGGGGAGATGTGCTCATCATCTACACAGCTACATTGACTGTCCAGCCTTGTGTTGTCTTGCAAATCTTGTTGGGAGCATGGCGGAGTAGAATCTGTAGAGACCCTCTGTTTGAGTTGCTCCGAAGGACCACCATCATCCAGTGCCTTACTAATTTCCTTCAGCTGTATTGATTTTGCATTGTGAAGTCAAACCGATAAGAAAAAGGAATAAATTCGCTCTTCAGAACTCATTCATGCATGATACTGACGAACACTACTCGAATGAAAGGCAAACACATGATACAAGGATGGAATATGTACGAAAATAGGACGACATGACATATTCACACCTATGATGTGGTAACTAAGCAGAAGGCATTTCAACAAATTAGAAGCACGGCAAGCTAGACACCATATGAAAGATGCAACCAATATCACTCTGCCAAGTTCAAACTGTCTGGCGTTTCAACAAATTAGAAGCAGTACATGCTAGAAATCATATGCAAGACGCAACCAATATCACAGTGGCGACTTAAAGGTGCCTCATCATAAGTGACTAATGCGGGATACGTAAGAACAGTAGTCTGATGTAAGAACATGGTGTGATCAGATATAGTATGTTCTAGAAACAGGAACACATGTCATATTCACAGGCATGATGTGTAAAGTAAGTAGATGCAATACAAAAAAGTTAGAAGCAATACAAGCTAGACATCATACGCAACATGCAACCACATATAATAGTGCCAAGTTAGAGCAAACACCTGTGATGGTGGAGTAGGGGAGATGTGCTCATCATCTACACCGCTACGTTGACTGTCTAGCCTTGCGTTGTCTTGCAAATCTTGTTGGGAGGATGGCGGAGTTGAATCTGTATATACCCTCCATTTCAGTTGCTCGGAAGGACCACCATCATCCAATGCCTTACCAATTTGCTTCCGCTTTATTGATATTGCATTGTGAGGTCAAACCGACAAAAAAGGAATAAAATTCGCTCTTCAGAACTTATTCATGCATGATACTGACGAACACTACTCTGATGAAAGGCAAACTCATGATACGAGGATGGAATATGTATGAAAAACTGGACGGCATGACATATTCACACCTATGATGTGGTAACTAAGAAGAAGGCACTTCAACAAATTAGAAGCACTGCAAGCTAGACACCATATGGAAGGTGCAACCAATATCACTCTGCCAAGTTAAAACTGTCTCGTCATAGGTGGCATTCATCAAATTAGAAGCACTACATGCTAGAAATCATATTCAAGATGCAAACCAATATCACACTGCCAACTTAAAGGTGTCCCGTCATAAGTGACTGATGCAGGATACACAAGAAGAGAAGTTTCATGTAAGACCATGGTGTGATAGACAGATATAGTATGTACCAAAAACAGAAAGGCGTGTCATATTCACACGTATAATGTGTAAGCTAATTAAGCAGAAGCAGTTTACACTAATTAGAAGCAATACAAGCTAGACACCATATGCAACATGCAACCAGATATCACACTGCCAAGTTAGAGCAAGCACCTGAGATGGTGGAGTAGGGGAGCGGAGACTTGGAACTTGTAATGCACTAGCAGTACGAGATCCGCCTAGATGCTCCGTTTACATTGCTACAGAGGACCACCATCATCGCTTTCCTTACTCTTTTCCTTCCTCTTTTTTGATTTTGCCTTGTCAAGTCAAACCCACAAGAAAAAGGAATAAAATGGCTCTTCAGAACTCACTGATGCATGATACTGACGAACACTACTTTCATGTAAGGCAACCGCATGATAGGAGGATGGAATATGTATGAAAAACAGGACGGCATGACATATTGACATGTATAATGTGTAAAGTGTAAACTAAGCACAAGGTGTTTGAACTAATTAGAAGCAATGCAAGCTAGACACCATATGAAAGATGAAACCAATATCACTCTGCCAAATTAAAAGGGTGGCCTCATAAATGTATTTGAACAAATTAGAAGCAATACATGGCAACAAGCTAGAAATCATATGCAATATGCAATGAATAAAGGTGTCTCATCGTAAGTGATTGACGCAGGATATAGAAGAGCGGTAGTTTCATGTAAGAACATGGTTAACAGATAGATGTAGTATGTACCAAAAATAGGAAGGCATGTCATATTCACAGGTATAATGTGTAAACTGAGCAGATGCAATTTACCCTAATTAGAAGCATTACAAGCTAGACACCGTATGCAACATGCAACCACATATCACACTGCGAAGTTAGAGCAAGCACCTGCGATGGTGGTGTAGGGGAAATGCGGTCTTCAAGTACAGAGCTACGTTCAATATCTTCATTTAGACTTGCTGTTTCTTGAAAATCATGTGGGGAGGACGAAACTGCACTCTTTATAAGAGTAGCGCGTCTCATACTAACCCACGGGCGTGACTGTCTCATCATAAGTGATAGATGCAGGATACACAAGAACAGTAGTTTGATGTAAGAACATGGTGTGATAGGCAGATGTAGTATGTACCAAAAACAGGAAGGCGTGTCATATTCACATGTATAATGTGTAAGCTAAGGAGATGCAATTTAACAAATTAGAGGCAATACAAGCTAGGCACCATATGCAACATGCAACCAGATATCACACTGCCATGTTAGAGAAAGCATCTGGGGTTGTGGAGTAGGGGAGATGAGATTTGGAACTTGCATTGCAGTAGGAGTAGCAGGAGAATCTGCAGAGATAATCTATTTCGGTTGCCCCAGAGGACCACCATCATCCCGTGCGTTCATCCTTTTATATTTTGCCTTGTCAAGTCAAACACACAAGAAAAAGGAATGAAATTCGGTCTTCCAAATTCGTTGATGCATGATACCAACAAACACAACTTTTATGTAAGGCAACCACATTGTAGGAGGATGGAATATGTACGAAAAACGCTAAGCAGAAGGCATTTCAACAAATTGGAAGCAATGAGAGCTAGACACCATATGAAAGATCCAACCAAAATCACTCTACCAAGTTAGAAGTGTCTCATTATAAGTGGCATTTCAACAAATTAGAGGCAGTACATGGTTGAAATGATATGCAAGATGCAACCAATATTACACTATCAATTTGAAGGTGTCTCGTCAGAAGTGATTGATGAGGGATACACAAGAAAAGTAGTTTGATGTAAGAACATGGTTAATAGAAAGACGTAGGATGTACCAAAAACTGGAAGGCATGTCATATTCACAAGTATAATGTGTTAACTAAGCAAATGCAATTTACCCTAATTAGAAGCATTACAAGGTAGACACCATATGCAACATGCAACCACATATCACATTGCCAAGTAAGAGCAAGCACCTGCAATGGTGGTGTAGGGGAATTGTGGTCATCAACTACAGAGCTATGTTGACTATCTTTATTTAGCCTTGCTATTTCCTCAGAATCATGTGGGGAGGATGACACTGCACCCTTTAAAAGAGTAGTGCGTCTCACAGTAACCCACTGGGGTGACTATCTCATCATAAGTGATTGATGAGGGATACACAAGAGCATTAGTTTGATGTAAGAACATGGTTAATAAACAGATGTAGTATGTATCAAAAATAGGAAGGCGTGCCATTATCAAAGGTATAACGTGTAAAGTAAGCAGATGCAATTTAACCAAATTGGAAGCAATACAAGCTAGACACCATATGCAACATGCAACCACATTTGACAACACGAAGTTAAAGCAAGCACCTGGGATGGTTGTCTGTCGCAATTGAGATCATCAACTGCAGAGCTACGTTTACTGTCTCCATCTGCTGACACTACACCCTTTAGAGCGCTGAAACGCTTAGTGCTTATCCTCGAATTAAACTGGAGCGACTTCTGTCTTTTCTTTTGTGTATTCATCAACAATGCGTCAGAGTTTGAAATACCCATGCATAAAAAAACAATAGTGTGAGTATGGGTGAAGTGTGTGCACAAGTAGTACAGTGTAAAAGTAGCAGATAGCAGGTGGGTGAGAAATAAATGACTTGCGGCTGCACAGGTAAACTTCCGATCAAGGTATATCCATCTGTCTCTTCGTGGCTGGGTGAAGCTTTCCGCAAGATGTCATGGCGCTTCTCCATCCATCCCTGGGTCAACCACTGGGAACTCCAGGGTGCCCGTCCATCCATCCTCCACCCAGTGGTGAATTAAAGTCCGTCTTAAGCATCTTGAAGTCTTGGGGTTGTCATCATCTTAACTCTCACAACTCCTGTGTAATTCTCTCAACCAACCATGTCTACGAAGCATAGCATAATAATTACAACGTCCTGGGCATTGGTGACATGGGGATTTGGGTTCAACCTACCACATAATACTACTCAAGAACATAACTTAAATTCCTACTTGCACGCATGGTGGAGAGGATTTCAACTAATGCAATAAAACATAGGTAATAAAGAAATGTATGATCAAGACTTGCCTTGGTGACGATCTTCGAACTCTAATGACTCGTAGTAACAAGCATCGCACTCTGGATACTCTATCGAAACAAACCAGAAACAAATAAGCATACCATCACACAAAAATAATAACATAATAGTAAGTATAACTTTGTAAATAAACCATCAATATAACACACAATGAAAACCAAAACTAAACCAAAGCAAAAAACACAACTCAATGCAAAGCTTAACTACAAAAGAAACAAGCTACTACTAAGTTTTCTACCACTAATAAATTTTTAACAGAACAAAAATAAAGTTTTTGCTAAATAACAGAAAGGAAAACAACAAAGAAATTTTATGCAAAAAGAATCACATTAAAACCTTTTATAAAACTCCTATTATGCCAAAACAATTTTCCTAGTAAGATAAAAAGAAATAAACTACTAAAAAAATTTACTTCAAATAAAATTGCTACTATTAACTGTACAAAAACTAATATGAACTTGACAAAATAAACAAAAGAAAACAATTAAAAACAATTAAAATTAAAATAAATTGCACAAAAGCTATAAAACACTAAAACAATACTGTTTTCATGAAAACCTAATTTGAAGTAATTCTAAAATTCACCAATTTATTCCTACTGATAAACAGTGTCACAATGAACCAATAGCCGAAAGAATCACCCAAAAATATTATTCCTAGCTCAAGTTATTGCCAATCTAGTGATTTGAACAAATTTCATGTTAATCCAAATTCAAATTTTCAAAACTAGTCAAACTTGATATCTACAGAAACTTCATAAAAATTCTGATCTAATGCAAAAAGAATCCAATTAAAATACTAAATATCCTAGTAGATATTAATTTTCTAAGATTGAAACTTTTCTGTTTTAAAAACAGAAACGAAAATAAACTTAAAAAAATAGATCTGTCGGTGTTCTGGGAACTAGGGTACCCAGACTTGCATGCCTGCGGCCCACGGCGTGGCTCATTCGATGGCCTGGTATGGCCCACCTCCAAGACCATCAAGACAAGACCCTCGCGGGGCCCCCGGCCTCGCGAGGCGGATGACACCAAGACCTCCGGAGGGAGCGGCCTCCCCAGGCGGCCTCCCGAGGAGCGGAGATTTCTATGCAGGTACCCAGCCTCATGAGGCTACCATGACACAAGCCATGACGACCAAGGCCAGGTGGGCGCCAGTGAGCGCAGAAGGCACAGTTTCCTCTTTGGTGCTAAGGAGGCAATGACAGGCGCGGGTTCCCGAGGAATCTACTAAAGGTTTCCATTCCAGTGCTACAAGACCAAGACCGCTAGGACGGCAGGATGGATGTCATTGTCGAGCTCACCGCTACGTCACGACTAGAAGCTTTGCAAGCGAAGACCACCTTTCGCTAGGATAAGATGTACTACTTGTCCCCTTTCAAATTGGCCATTGAGGGATCCCTTCCCGCCTATGTTTTGGGGGAAGAGGACCAAGGCCACTATAAATATAGGTTAGCCACCACCGTAAAAAGGGATCGGATCCTTCCCACTCTCACCACCATAGCCCTCGTGAGTCAATTCATCCACTGTACTAGTTCATCCCCAGCCCCTCGTAAGGCCAGTCCACCACAAAGCAGGAGTAGGGTATTACACCGCAAGGTGGCCCGAACCTGGGTAAACTGTTGTGTTCATCTTCTTCCTCGTTCATGTGAATCAAGCTAGGCCATAGGGCAACAGGTTGGTAGGCTGGATAGGTTGAGTTCTTCACACACGCCCCAGAGTTCGAACCTTTCTTCGGTCTGCGGAGCCCTGAATCCGACATTTGGCGCGCCAGGTAGGGGTGTGTCGAAGTCCTTCTTCCACCGTTCGCTCCGCCTCTGTTCCGTCGCTCCTATGGCTGACGCTCACCATGTCTGTGCTGAGCGCCGGGTCGCTCTTGTCGCCCAGACGGCACCCGTGGGCAACGGCACTCCTCACCGCTCTGCCTCCCCGGTGGCTAACGCTGCCACTGACCCTGCTGCTCGCGAACAGCAGGATTCGTTGCTGCCACCATCCGTGCGGCGCGATGGCCGCACCGCAACTCCATCACCCACTCCGGCCATGGCGTCATCTTCCCATGCTCGTCGCGGGTCGGAAAATGCGTAGGCTGCGCTGCTCATGGCGCGTGAGCTTCTGCGTTACCGTCCGGCCAACGACTGGCTCGGCCGCATCGCCGAGCTCGTCAAGGCCGCCAGTGAGGCCCCTACACCATCCCGTTCGCCCCACCCCCCGCTATCCCTGGTGGGCGACGTGGCTCATGGTGCACCCCCTCCTCCTCCTGTGCATGGCACGGACCCCGAACCCAGGTGTGAGGCATCCCAACACGACCCGCCGCGTAGGGCGCCGACGCGCGATGAAGAAAGCTGCTAGGTGGTGCAGCGGCCCCAAGGAGAAGCGCGTGCGCTTCCAGCGCCGCCGCGTCAAGACCGTGTGCCACCAGAGGCGGTGGCGCGTGGGCGCCATGACCAAGCTCCACGCATGCGACCGGCCCCTGTGAGTGCGGCAGGCTGCCGTGCTTTCACCCAGGAGCTGCGCCGCGTCATTTGGCCCGGCAAGTTCAAGCCGGATCTGCCTCCACGCTACGACGGCACCACAGACCCCATGGAATTTCTCCAGCTCTACGAGCTGAGCATCGAAGCGGCGAACGCCAACGACAAGGTCATGGCGAACTGGTTCCCCATGGCCCTCAAGGATGGCGCGTGCTCCTGGCTCTAGAACCTTCTGGTGGGGTCGATCTCCTCCTGGGACGAGCTTCGCGAGCGCTTCATCGCCAACTTCCAGGGCACTCGTGACCGCGCTCCTGCGGTGGGCGACTTGCGGCGAGTGAACCAGCAGCCGGGCGAAACCTTGCACAAGTACATACATCGCTTCACTAATGTTCGCCTCAAGATCCCAAAGGTGTCAGACGAGGCCATCATTTTAGCATTCTCTGATGGCGTCTAGGATGTCAAGATGAAGGAGGAGCTCGCCATCCATGAGGACTTGTGTTCGGCTCTGGAGATGTTCAACATGGAACCCAGGTGCGCGAGGGTAGAGGAAGGTCACCTCTCCCTCCTGGAGCTTCTGGAGGTCAATCCTGAAGACAAGAAGGCCAAGGCTAAGGAAGTGAAGCGTAAGGGCCCCGCCGTGCTGGCTGCGGAGCCCGAGACGAAGCGTGGCCGTGACCACGATGAGCCCCTGAGGGGTAACCGCCCGTTCTGCATCTTCCACAACGTCCACAGCCACAACACCAATGGCTGCCAGGAGCTCAGGGCAATCCGCGATGGGCGCCTTGGCCGCCGCCCCAAGCGCAATGACCGCGGTGGAGGCCGCAGTGGAGGCCACTGGGACAACCGCGACCCCCGCCAAGACTGGCGTGATCAGCCTCGTGAGGACCGCTGGCAGGGACAGCCTCGCGACGGTCCTTGGCGAGACCATCCTCGAGAGGACCACCCTCAGGGCAATGTCGGCCTCCCTCCGCTGCCGCCACCGCCAAGGAGAAACGACGACAACTGCCAAGATGATGGGGCTGGGGGCTTCCAAGAGCCTCGCGCGATCGCCTGCATCCTGGGTGGTGCTCAGGCTCCCGCCTCTCATCGCATCTTCAAGCAGTTCGCTCGTGAGGTGAACGAGGCCCTCCCCAAGCTTGAGGCATCGCGTCCCCTCAGGTGGACCAAGCACGCCATCACATTCAACTCCATGGACCAACTCAAGTGCTCAGCCACCGCTGGCGTGCTCCCGATGCTCTGCACGCCAACCATCAGCAACATCCTCGTCACCAAAACCCTCATCGATGGCGGCGCGGGGCTCAACCATTGAGACGTTTGAGATGCTCCAAGTGCCCTACGACCAGCTTCTGCCTACCAAGCCTTTCTCAGGGGTGAATGATGGCTCCACCATTCCCATAAGGCAGATCCGCCTCCCTGTCACCTTCGGCAAGCGCGACAACTACCACACGAAGCTCATCGACTTTGACGTTGACCACATCGGCCTCCCGTACAATGCCATCCTCTGGTATCCGGCCCTCGCCAAGTTCATGGCAGCAACTCACCACGGCTACAATGTCCTCAAGATGCCAGGGATTGGCGGTATCATCACGGTCGCCTACGATGAAAAGGATGCGGTGTGCTCCCTCGAGCGCGCCTACCAGGCTACGGCGGTCGAGAACTCAGATGGCGAGGGTGCCATCCTGCCTCCTGAGGCCATCCCCAAGAAGAAGAAGCAGCTCCTACCGAAGGGCCGTCAGGAGGCTAGGGCACCCGACGATCGTACCTCAGGCCCCGCGCCCTCTACTGGGGCACCTTTCCCACACGCATAGGGAGGCACGCTCGGTGCCCCCCTCAGGACAGGCTCGGGGGCTCTCTTCTGGAGGGCCTCTGACCTGACCAGCGTGACAAGGGTGCGTTCGGGCACCACGTGGTGGCGTGCTTCGATGCGCGCCTCTATGAGCAAGGCGCAAGGCGCGCAGGAATTCATCACCAAGGCAATCGAGGAACTTCAGGAGGCGCGAGCCATGCATGGCGAGCGTCGCCCTGCACCACCCAGTGCAGCTGCCGCCCATGACACGGGCGGCGAGCTGCGAGTCTGCATCAACATCCCAGGTCTCAACAGGGCCACTTCGTAGAACCTCTTCTGGCTGTCCCGCATCGGTCAGAGTGGGGGCTACCCCTGCAGCCACATCCGCATGCCATTTGGCCTGCTGAACATGGACGCCTCGTACCAGTACCTCGCGCAGCATGCGTGGGTGGCTCGCGAGGCAAGGCGCCAGGCGGCCCTGACAGAGGAGGTGCCGGACCCTCGCGAGCCCTCCGGACCTCCAGAGCCTCCCAGGCCTCAGGAGCCAGTTGGTCCGTGAGGAGCGATCTCTACAGCACGCATCTTCAGCTACTCCAACGCCTCTACAATGATGGTGCCAGGTGACTTTTTGGTTTGTTCAACTGAGGGCGCCCCCTGGGCTGCATTATCCTCAGGCTGCTATGGCCCGGCCCCGCAGCTATATCGTTTTTGCGCATGTATCACAACTGGCCTTGCCTCCATGAATTTTCTCAGTATTTCAATTGCATGTCCGGTGCTTCATCACTATGATGTCGCCGCGCCCTTGCAAACCCGCCCGTGACCGCCTCATGATTAAGGACTGGCACGGCGTCTGTGCTCGCACTACAAAAAAAAGACACATCTGTGACATTTTGGGCCGAATGAATTTTTTTTCTGTCATGCTTATGACACTTCTATGACGATAATTATGACAAAACCCGGTATCATCATAGATGTGGTGGGCTCCTACTTCTATGACAAAAAACCATGACAGAAAATGGGCTTTTCGTCCTGGGCGGGCCGGAGACGCACCTGCATGACATTCTTTGGGCCGTCCATGACGGAAAAAATCGCGGTAGAAGTGAGGGCGAGGAAAATTTTGGGGAGTTCCCGGTTACGGTGGGTGGTCGGGGCCGAGCGATGCACAGAGGGATTGCGCGTTTCTCTCGTACGCGTGTGTGTGAGGCGTTGGGCTCTAACTGAACCCGAGCGAGGTGTTCGCTTACTGAACCCGAGCGATTGCACTAGCTATGTTACTGAACCCGAGCGATCGATCCCTAGTTGTTAACTGAACCCTAGCGATTCCTTCGCTACTGCTACTAACTGAAGCCGATCGAAGCTGCCTCTTGATGAACAGTCCCCGGTGGGGGTTGGATGAACAGGATCCCATGGTAGTAGAGGTCATTGCCGCTAGATGAACAGGACCCCGATCGAGGAGGTGGGGGTGGATGAACAGTAGCCGGTGGATGGACCCCGTGGAGGGCTGGTTGAACAGGACCCCGTGGAGGGCTGGTTGAACAGGACCCTATGGAGGGTTGGTTGAACAGGACCCCGTGGAGGGCTGGTTGAACAGTAGCCAGTGGAGGCTGGATGAACAGGACCCCCGTCAATGAACAGTAGCTGGTGGAGGCAGGAGGAAGTCGACGGTGGATGAACAGTAGCAGGTGGAGGTTGGAGGAAGTCGACGGTGGATGAACAGTTGCCCGTGGAGGCTGGAGCGAGGCAGTAGACGGTGGATGAACAGTAGCCCGTGGAGTCCCGTTTTCCGGTACGCCACACCCCTCCTGATGAACAGGACCCCGTTTCAACCGTAGGCACTCCAACACAAGTCCATTTCCTCCGTTTTGCGGTACGCCAGACCCCTCCTGATCAACAGCACCCCGTTTCGACCGTAGGAGCTTGAACACAAGTCCGTTTCCTCTGTTTTGCGATACGCCAGACCCCGTTTCGGCTGTTCCATCCAAGCCAGTTGGCTCCCGATGAACACGACGCATTCCGACCCAGTTTGTTGCCTCCCGATGAACACGACGTTGTTTCTCTATTCCGACCCAGTCGGTTTGCTGCCGATGAACAGGACGCCGTCGCTGTACACGTTCGAGACCCCGCCCGTATGTATGTATGTAGCCATATTTACTTTCTTGTAGTGTGGCTGTACGTACATGTACACGATATAGACGGGACTGCCTGAATAGCTACCGCTTCTTACTGGGCCACGGTTCATCGTGGCAGAAAGACCGATGGACCAGTATGTACGTACACGTTTGCGACCAGAATGACAACACTATGTACGCTTCGACTGGGTGGGTGCCGGCTGTCAGGGAGGATAAGGAGGCACTTCCTTGCGTGCGAAGATATTGATGGTGGGTCTGAGCTGATAGGGGGAGGATTCTTTTTTTGCGCGTAATAAGGAGGCACTTCCTTGCGTGCGAAGATGTAGCTGGTGGGTCCATCTATCAGCCTCACCGCCTACAGTCCTCTTCCAATGGCTGTCGTTCATTGACCACGTTGACCACGCCGCGCGGACAGCACCAGGCGATGGACGACGGTGAGGCAGGGAAGAACGCGGAGCCTGGGAACATGCGGATGGTGGTACGAGGGTTGACTGGTTCGGCTGTGGTGTGAGGCTGCCGTCGCCGCAGAATAACAGGGGGTGTGGGTGAGTAGAGGCATGGCCTGGCCAGCAGTGGGAGTAGCAGGGGGCAGTGAGGCCTGTGCGGCAGCACAGCCGGCCACGGGAGGCAGGAGCACATGGTGGTTTGGACGGCTGGAGCAAGAAAATCCGAGGTTGAAGAAGCAGGACGACCGTTGAATGTTAACAATCCAACGGTCACTAGTGATAGAATCGTTTGTTGACTAAGTTGACAAAGCCCTACGTACGCGTCAACTTAGTAGGGCCACAAGTCAACCTCCATATCTGGTGGGCCCCAGCTGTCATGGGGAGCACTCGTTATTTTTTGCTTAATAAGGAGCACTTCCTTCCGTGCCAAGATATAGCTGGTGGGTCCCATCTATCATTGGGAGGATTCATTTCTTTTGGCGTAATAAGGAGGTACTTGCTTGCGTGCGGCCATGGACCATGTGGGTCCCAACTGTCAGCCTCTCCATGTACATCCCTCTTCTGATGTTGTTTGTTGACAACGTTGACCATGCCGTGCCGAGAACACCAACACGATGGACGATGGCGAGACCCAGGAAGGGAATGACCCGGAGGCGGCGAAGCCACAACAGTGGAGGGATGTGGGTGAGTAGAGGGATGGCCTGGACAGCGGTGGGAGTAGTAGGGGCGGTGAGGCCTGTGTGGCAGCACAGCCGGCCATGGGAGGCGGGAGCAAGCGGTCCCGCTGGCGCTAGATTTGGCGGCTGGAGCAAGAAGATCAGAGATTGAAGAAGCACGACGGTCGTTGGATTGACATCCAACGGTCACGTCTGCTAGAATCGTTTGTTGACATATATAATAAGTAAAAAAATTTGCATACGCGTTAACTTAATAGGCCCACAAGTCAGACCATTCCCTATTTTTTAAATAATTTATAGCTCATTGCAACTTCTTATGCAATTTATTGCAGTCGATTTTTTTGTTGGCCAGGGCCAGGGTTAAAAATTTAAATGAAATTTTGCATATTTCGGTGGGGTCCAAACTATTTTTAATACCGAAATGTCGAGCCAGATTTAAAGTACCTTGAAGATATATTTAAATTAGGTTAAAGCCCAGTGAAATTGGAATCTGAAAATGTGAAAAAATTCAGAAATTTGGAAGTAACTGCCAATTTGTCGTCTGTTTTTTATATTTATAGCCCATTTCATATTACTTTCAAGATTTGCAGCCGTCTTGAAAGAGTTGTAGCCCAGCAGGGCGTAGAAAAATAAGTAGGCTTGGATTGGGTATTCTTCAGAAAAAAAAACTGGGCTCATTTTCACAAAGAAAAAATAGTTGGGTTGGTCATGTGGTGAACGTAAAATAGAAGCCTGGGCTAGACGGGCCACAGCCCAGTTGAAACCCTGCTCTGTCTCAATAATAACAAAAAAAATACAGCTCGAGCAGCTACGTCCCAGGTGTCAGCCGATCTTGTGCTGTTCTCTTGTCTATTGACTATACGCTGACAATGTCGTGGGTCCTAGATGTCAGCAAACCACTAGGAGGAAGCATTTTCTTTTTCTATACGCTGACAATGGAGTATATAACAAAAAATGAGGAACTTGCTTGCGTACGGCCATGGACATGGTGGGCCGCTACTGCCATCCTTTCCACGTACAGTCCTCTCCCAATTCCTCTTGTTTGTTGACCATGTTGACAACGCGAGAGGGCAGCGCCGCGGTGAGCGCACCAAAGCACGTGGAGGATGACGGCGAGGCCTCGGACGTTAGCGTTAACGATTTAGGAGACAGTGGGGCAGCGATGCGTGCGCTGAGGCGCAGCCAGCTATGGGAGTTGGAAGCAGGCGGCCCCGCCGGCGCTGGTTTGGTTTTGGTGGCTGGAGGAAGACATGACTGAAGAAACATGACAGACTATAAAAGCAGTAGGAGTACTTAACAACCTTAACTGAAACCAGCAGGGGCACTTAACAACCATAGCTGAAAGCAGTATGAGTACTTATACAGGTTCAACCATACAAAGCACGCCTCGAACAATGCTACTTTGCCTACAGTTAACCAAGGGTGGGGCCACCAAGCCCCAGGACAAGGCCCAGGCGCCACCCCGCGCATCCACAACCTTCTGAAAGCGGCTTCATCTCGCAATGTGGTCAATAAACAGGATATTCGCTTTAGAGCCATGGAAAAGTATGAGCATAACCTTCTGTCCTATTCTCCAAGTTGGACTGGCCTTCATTATTTGAGGCCACCCATGAATAAGTATCTTTTCACCTCCAAGGGAAATGGAGTAGGTCGACATAAACATCATGTTATGACCAAGCACAAGTCTGACCCGACCATGGTCAGGCATCTGTATAGGAATAATAGAACTGGGCAGTTTCTGTTTCAAGAAGATCACAGTTGTAAAATTGTGTATAAGCAAGAGTTTATGAACAACATATATAACAGAAAACAGCTCGTACCATAAGTTTCTCGACACAGTTGGAGCTGTTCAACGTGTGCAGCAGTGGCAAACATATCCCACGTGTCGTTCCACCATTGAAACGCCCCACAAGGACCTCAAGACGATCAATAAAGTGTAGGAACTTGTGGATGTCGTCCCAGTCAACTTCAGTGCCATCAGTAACAGTCGAGTTCTTATAGAATAACAAACGAGTAGCGTGCTTAACTTTGAAATAACCTACATGTGCCACCAATTATAAGAAATATTAGTTAGAAGTAGCATCTTCGTGAGAGAAGGGAATCACAAATCGTTGGTACTTCTAAAGTTAAATTGTGATTAGTTAGACAGAATAGGTGGATTAAGAAGTAATCGAGGCAACATGCAAGAACCAGATACAAAACTAACATGGATGAACTACTGGAATGACATCGGGGTGGAAGATCACAGTGAAGATGAGACCAGGTTCTGCTATTCCCAACAACATTCATGCGCCAACTTTCAGTCCGTAACACTTGAGAAAGTTTATCCAAGTTCAGCCATAAAAAAAGCAGCGATCTTCTTGGTTCATGAACCTAACTCGGAACTTATATCCATGGCTTGTCTTCAATGTGACCATTAAACTGGTGTATTCAGTTATGGCAAGGCCGACCATCTTGAGTACATGTGTTCTGGCAGAGCAAGGAATGCACTGCAGGAAAAATAATAAGAGAACACAATGTATTCGCTATCCAAATCTAGAAATAATTTCCTCCTTCATGTCAGTGTTGACCATGGTACTGGTACCTTTTATCCAAATATAGCAATCCGAATTTCCAAATTAGTCGACAGCATGTTCAAAAACCCCCACCCTCCCGGATAGAAAAGAGGATTCTAGGAACATACTGTGCACGTTTTAAAATCCTGTGTTAGGATGAGAAGGAACAAGTGTGGCGTCTCGCCGAGGGCGCAGAAACCTGTAGGGTCCTCGCACTTTGAGCACTGCAAATGAAACACACTAGATTCAGTAGGAAGAAAAATGCATCAACGGCGGCGGCTGCCATCCTAGGATTACCCGCGACCAAGGGACTAGGATTTATCGGGGATGGATGAAGAATTCGTACCTGGTTCTCCATGAGAAAACCCTGTGCAATCGCTGAGAGGGGGATTTCTCTGAACAAGCAGACGAGGGAGAAGGGGATTCGGGCCTAGTGAAATATTGCTGCTTCGTCCATCCAGCTTACTGCTAAAGCTGGAATGGTGGGGTTTTTCGTGATTTGATGGCTCATTAGGCATTACTGCGGTGCTACGACCGGGGTGAGCCTACCGTGCAGTTGTGCACTCTAATTTGGTGCATGGCACATTGACCCCGTTGCCGGATGCCCCACATATCAGCAAAAGGAAATAGAAAGGAAGGAGTAACTAGTTACACATAAATATATTTTTCACACAGAGATACTCCCTCTGTAAAGAAATATAATTTTTTTTTATTAGTACTTTATACATAAGAAAAATCAAGGGGAATATATATAACATAATATGGGGGTTCAACTGAGAATATAATACTCACACAGGCACACGGTTCTGGACTTTGGGCGTCAGGCCAGTGGGCCTGCATGTTTGGGGGCCCATGTGTTCTAACTCAGTGCATTTCATATTGCAAGCGATCGGTACGGCGCTGGTTTTAGATGCTGTCGCAAGGCGAATACAGAAAATTAAATAAAGCATGGCAGCTGTTAGAATGAAATCGAACGACAATTCCTAACCAGCCATCAGAGTTGCAATTCTTTCGCGATATCCTACGTGATAAATAGTACTGTCGTACAACTTATACACACAGGACACTTGTTCCACCATGCCATATTATTACATCAAAAGCTCTCGGAGGATAGATCAGTTTGGCAGTTGCATGCTGCTACTGAAGAATTTCAAAGTTGATTTGGACCAGCTCTCCTTGCCGAGAAAGTTCGATTTTGACATCATCCCCTACCGCAAGATTTGATAGAGTTTTGAACCTTGACCATCCTTTAGTATCAATCATCATGCGACCATCCTTTGTACTTACGGTATATTGAGCAGGTTCATTCACACCAAGGCTGCGCATGGTAAGAGAAACTTGGCCACGGTCGCCCGGATTATTGAACGACTCCCTCGTTGCTCTAGGAATTCTCTGTTTGCAAACAAGAAGACATACACAAACAGTTAGATCAACACAGTGAATCATGTGAAACAACATGGAAAGAAAAAAGAACGAAGCACTTGGGCGGCCAATGCTTACCAAGAAGGTGGAGATGTCGGTTTTTGTAAGGACTTTGGTATATGCAGTGCGAACTGCAGCCCAATCTGTTGCCGGTGCAACTGCTGGCTCCATTGCCGCTGCACGGGCCGGAGCAGATGCAAGTGCAACATCAAGTGTTGGTGCAGGTGCCAGAGCCGTTGCTGGTGCCCGTGCCGGTGCGACTGGTAGTGCCGCTGCTGCTGCCGGAGATGGTGCTCCTTGTGGAGCTGGTGCCAGTGTCGGAGCAGGTGCCCGTGTCGGTGCCCAATCCTCCAGTAGATCAGCCTGATCTGCTGACGTGGTCGGTGCCCAATCCTCTGGTGGATCAGACTGAGTTGCCCCCACTATCAGTGCTAGAGCCAGTGCCGTCTGAGAAGGTGCCAGTGCTTGATCCGATGCTAAAGGTGGTACCAATGTGCGAGACAGCAGCGATCGTCTCTGGTCTGCTATGATTTCATACTTTAGCTTTCTAACTTGACTAGGCTCTGTGACCTTGATCTAGTCTTTTTCTTCATTTCTTTTAAACGTGAGAAGGACTAATCGTGGCGTGTTTGTTAAAGCAAACTGCAGTTCATCATAGGGATTCAGATTGTACTCAGACAACAGACTGATCCAATTGTGTCCAGTAATATAAGTGATGGACAGTGCCTTCATTACTGACACGACATAAGAAGTGAAACCTACAAAAATAACCATCATAGAGCAAACCAAACGGTTTATTCTATAACGAATGTCACATGGCAAAACTTGCATCGTAAAATTGCAGCAAAAGTAAGAAAACATGACATTAAATCAATAAGATTTAGACAGTAAATCAATAAGATTTACTTGATGTGACATGAGTGAATCCTTACCAGGAAATCACTATGTTCAAGTTCTAAACAGAAGGTTGAAAGTCCAATTACGGGTGGCATGCAGGGCCCCCGCTTACTCCCACAAGTAGGACATTCCAAAGGTCGTGACAAATCATATGGACCGAACATCCATGGGACTGGAAATCCTTGTGGGTGCGATAAACCCTGCAATGCATACAGATATTGGAGTGTAACCATAATTCATAAACTGCCCTCACAAAAAAGATGATCTGGATACTTCAAAATATACAGACTGAATTGAGTGGATAGACATTAGCATAGACTGTTCTCAGGACTCACCACACAACAAAAGCGGCAGTACTAAATAATACAGGGTTAACACACACAAAGCAAGTACTGAACAATAGTACTTACTACAGACAAGCAAAGTCACAATAATTAAACTC
Source organism: Thinopyrum elongatum (assembly GCA_011799875.1). Classification (NCBI taxonomy): domain Eukaryota; kingdom Viridiplantae; phylum Streptophyta; class Magnoliopsida; order Poales; family Poaceae; genus Thinopyrum; species Thinopyrum elongatum. The sequence goes on from CM022299.1 coordinate 441,745,713, forward strand.
TATAGACTATTTCTTGCCACCGACCTACGAGATGTACCCCACATAACTGACTAGGCCATGGACTTCGTGAGAGATGTCTACCAGCACCATCGCCATCTCCATCTCGTCCACCTTGGAGAACCTAACAGAGTGGTCTTTCCACTCATAAACATGACGATGAAGACAGTCCGCATCAGATTTGTCGGGAAGCTTTACAAGAACCACACCCTTCGTAATCGAAGGCACAACTAGGAAATTGTTATGGTGAAGTACACCCTCGAGAACACGCCTGACAACAATGCTACAGGAAAACACTAGTTCACGACAAGTGGCGACAAGGACACAACAGCTAGATAGTTTAGTAGTAGAACTCATCCTCAGGTCTTCCAGTTCACACGGCATGACTTTGAGAACTTCATCTCCACCGCGGACCTGGTTCTAATTCAAACAGAAACCAAATATTTTATTAATACCTCCGTTCAGAAATATAAGATGATTTTCGATATTTTACTCCATATAAGACTACATATACGCAGAGAAATGAGTGAACAAAGACACTAGAACATGTCTTCAAAGGCATGAGAGCAGAGGGATTACTTGCAATATCCATAACACAAGTTACTGAGGCTAATATACTCTCTTCAAAGGCATGAGAGCTAAAATCTTGCATTTCCTACAGCTAGCACTGATGTTCATAAAGTAGTTGAAAGTAATCTATAAGAAATCAGTGTCAACCTCTCGCATGTTTTGGTCAAAAGAGCAATTTAGAACCGTCATTTGGCACACAAAAATCACATGCAAGATCACCCAGAAAGTTGTACTACTAGTACTAGTACTGTGTGTTAGATGAAAAACACGATCAAGATCGCCAAAAAGATCGTCAAGAAGAGATATTACCTGGACTTGCTTAATGAGGGATCCCGGAGAGGGGGGCTTGGACAGGGCGATGGCCTTGAGTTTGTCTGCGGTAGTCTCGGCGGGGTGCTTGCGCTTCTTCATACCCTGAGCCTCGACGGTTTTGGCCAGAGCCATAGACATCACTTCGGCCGGTGCTCCAGGTTCCATCAAGAAACTGTCAAATAGAAATAAAAGAAAAGAAACCATAATCACAAACCCAGAAGAAGAACAGAGAGGGAGTTATAGGATCAGTCTCGGGGTTGCAAGACTGGGCCTTGGCCAGAATCAACACCACTGATGCGCTCACCTTTCCTTCTTTGGGAGAGAAGAACAATGGCAGAAGCGCGTCGGGGTTTTCTTGAAGAAATGAGGAACAAGATGAGGGAGAAGCGAGTTGGGGTTTTCTTCAAGATAGGAAGCTGAGGGAGAAGAGTGAAATGATGGTTGCTTCGTCCGTCCAACTTACTGCTGGAAAGGTTGGAGTTTTGTGATTTGACGGCTCATTGGGCATTACTGCGGCGCTTCGACCGGGGTAGTCTACTGTGCAGTTGTGCACTCTAGTACGGAGTAATTTCGTGCATGGCAAGTGGACCCCAATGCTGGCTGTCCCACACATCAGCGAAAGTGAGTATCAAGGTACCCGACAACCGTCGAGGAGGATCCGCATGGTAGAGCGTGTCCATAGTTTCTGAAGAAAAAAATGAATACAGCAAGCGTTTCCACTCTCACGACGGAGGAGTGCGAAACACGGCAGCCACTTGAACTTACACAGTACTCCTACTACTAGGCATGTGCAGTGGTTCATACGTCAGTAATACATAATCTTGTTGCTAGTGTAGTAAGACATGACGATAGCAAATGATGTTGTGCGCATGTCAACTATATGAATAGTAATGTAACATACCCCTTTTTTGACTGTCCGGTCGGGAATGAACGGTGAGATCAATGTTAACAGAACTAGGTCTACAGCGCACGGAGAGTACGGTGCTACAGTACTCCATGGAACATGAACCATATGAAGCACGAATCAGTGTTAGGCAGGGTGTATGAAGGGTGCATGGGATGGGAGCAAAAGTTCCCTTCTCGACCCACTTTTGGGTGTTTGGCAGAGTGTAGGGTGCATGAGTCCACACTAGTAGGTTAACACAAATACACTAGGAGCATGCATGAAGAGGGGTGCTGAGATGAGCATGCACGAAGAGGGAACAACTATATTGAGATGAGAATGCAACCAAACACACCCACACGCTTCGTGCTACAGTGACTGATCTGCATCGTCTGAGTTTGATCCAACGGTCATGTTGCACCGAGACATGGACATGCCCATGTAGATGATGACTAAACACCACCGAAGTCTCTCTGCTTCTCGACGCGCACAATATTGGTGATGCAGGGTGCCACCGCCCGCAGAGCTCGCTCCCGGTCAACGGGAGCCCGCTCGGCAAAGATAGCGCCCAATGGCACGAATGGATTCCGGTGATGAAGCCCTAAGAGGATTCACGGGGCAATGGCGACGGCAGCCCGCAACCCCTCCGTGTCCAGCTCCGCCCCCACCATCGCGCGGAGACGGCTCAGCTCCTCGGAGATATAGGTGAAGAAGGAGACCAGGTCAGGAAGCCGCAGCTCATTGAAGTCGACGGGGTGGTCGAATGGGTTTAGCCCGACGGCCGGCATGGTCGCGCTGGCACGACGGTAGGCATCGCGCAGCCGCAACACGTGCGTGGTAACATGGTCAACCAAGTGGTTGAGGCGATCCTGGACCTCATCACGATCGGCCCGCTCACGCTCCAGCCAGCTCACCTGACCGGCTATCATATCTCCCGCTTTCTGCAGCAACGCCGACGGTGCCTCGATCATCTTTGTGGTGGACGCCTGCCGCTTTTGAAGCTCCGTGAACTCCCGCACATAAAGGAGGAGCATGGCACTCCTCTCCTCCTTGAGCTCATGGAGCTCCAGGTGCTTGGCCCTGAGCTCCGTATCCTTAGCCTGGAGCTCATGTGTCAGGCGCCTCACCTCAGACTCCGTGTAGAAGTAATGGGGAGAGGAAGCAAAGGGGGCGAAACGGCTGAAAGGCAATGCAATCTAAGGGAAGGCGGAGGGAGCCAGCCGAGAAGCGGGGTGAATCTTTTGGTTTTCACTATGGGAAAACACCAGTCGACGACTTTTCACATCCGGGAGCAGTGGGTTTTACAGGCGGAGTCATCATGACTAATTGCTGCCACACCTGCTCCCATCAATCAAAAAAATAAAAATCCTGCCACACCCAAAGACCAGAGCAACGCCACGGTGGATATTTAAATTTACCTGCCGGCAAGGAGAGAAAAAAAGGGGTGAAAAAACAAATGTGCCGGCGGCCTAGCTAATCGGTCGCACTAGCCCAACTAGCTAGCCACCGTGCTTCACTGATGTACTCGACGGGAAAGGTGTGCTTTTGTGATTTGACAACTCATTTACTTGCTTCGGCGCTATGACCGAGGAGGACCCAGAAAACACGCGGTAGGGTGTCCCACGTCTCGGCAAGGAATAAAATATGCGTGCACCACCTGAGAGGACCCAGAAACCACGCGGTAGGGTGTGCCACGTCTTGGCACGGAGGAAAAATGTGCGTGTAAAAATATACTGTATCAGGCGTACTACCTATGGTTCGACCTCGGGACCCAGCCAGTCGGTCGAAAACACCCCACTAGCAACACAACTTCATCATGCTAACGTGGCACGGAGGATAGGTGTGGTTAGCTCCGTCTCGACCAGCCACAACGTCTCTTGTTCTAGGCGATTCTTCTATCTCCAAGCATTTTTTTAGTTACTGGCAATGTGCCCGTGCGTTGCAACAGATCCAAAGTAGAATACTACTTGTTCACAAACTTGAAAGAAAACACTCTTGTTTTGATATACATATATACCACTAAAAATATATTACTTTTCCCTCAAAATATATTTGTTAGGCTGTTTTGATGAGGTGGGGAGGGATGTGGTTGCTTATAAGATAATAAGGGGTTTTCTGCAAATTGGAGCAGAGAAGTGGGCTATTGTTGCAAAAAAGCCACAACTTACCTCATAGCCATTAGATGCAGATCTAATGGTCAGAAATGACGGATGGCAAACACACCATCATCACCAACTGAGTCTTTTATAATAGTAGAGAAATATATTTCTCAGGCTGTTTTGATGAGGTGAGGGAGGGATGTGGTTGCTTATAAGATAATAAGGGGTTTTCTGCAAATTGGAGCAGAGAAGTGGGCTATAGTTGCTAAAATGCCACAACTTACCTCACAGCCATTAGATGCAGATCTAATTGTCAGAAATGATGGATGGCAGACACACCATCATCACCAACTGAGTGATTTACAGGAGTAGAGATAGAGATAATAACACCACGGCAAGCTCGCGCCGCTCATCGTGTGTGCCCGTGCGTCTAAAGGTTAGACGATGGAGAGGAGAGATAGATTATAGACATGGGACCCACCAGTAAGTAAGTTAACGGTCATGCATGTGTTGACGAGCCACTCCCTCTACTCTACTCAACGTAATACTGTATAAAATCAAGTTATGCGACAAAGCCAACAACCATTGCTATTTCAGGCTATCAACCTACGCTTTGTAGTCTAGGTTGCCAATTCAAATCTCGTCTTTCAGATTTGTTAGTTTTAGGTCCAAATTTGATCAACGACAAGTGGGACCCCCATGTGTTGTTCCGATATTTCAGTGTAGGATGGTTTTTTTGCACAAACACTTTGCGTGGTTAGACAAGTAATGGCACCAGTTACACGTATTTTGCAAGTTTAGGAACAAAAATGACAGCGGCATAGAATATCACATCCACCCCGCAGCTTAGATGCTATGGTGATACGAGTTTTTACATCGTTGGATCTGAGATCCAATGGCTTGGGAGTAGTCTTTGTAATTATGCGCAATTTGCAAACTCTCCAAGTTTTTTTTGCAATTAAAACATTCAGGCCTCGTGTGTGCCGCTGCATCTTGGATCCAACGGCTCCCAGTAGCTCATATTAGGTGCTCCCAGTAGCTTAATTAGCCGCTACGGTGATACGAGCATCTAGGTCGTATGATCTGTGATCAGATGCCACATGCATAGTACTTGTACATTCTGCGCAGTTCCCAAACTCTTTGAGGCCTATATTGCAAAAACATTCAAACCTCCTACTATGAGCCATTAGATCTCCCGGGAACTCGTATCATAATAGAATTTACGGTGCAGGAGCACCTCATATTCTCCCATTCGAGAAAACATTAGGTGCTCTCGCATCTTGGATGCTACAGTGATACGAGCTTCGAGGTCGTTCGATGTGAGATCCAATGGCATCTGAGCAGTCTTTGTGCTTGTAAGCAGTGGGCGCACTCTTTGGGGGCTTTTCTGCAAAAAAACATTCAAACCACCAAGGAGTTGTTGGATCACAGATCCAACAACTCCAAAGAGCTTGTATCACCAAAGCATCTAAGGTGTGGTAGCACATGATATTCTTACATACAGGAGAATATGAGGTCCTCCTTCATCTTAGATGCTACGGTGATACGAGCTTCGAGGTCGTTGGATATGGGATCCAAGGACATCTGAGTAGTTTTTTCTACAAATTGTGTGCAATTCTCAAACTCATTAAGGTTTCCTGTAAAAATATTAAGACATCCTGCGAGCTGCTATATCTCAGATCTACAAGCTCCAAGGAACTCGTATCAGCATATATCATCTAAGGTGTGGGGGCACCTGATATTCTCCCGGGGAGGGGGGTGCACAACCAATCGGTGTTTGGGAGGGTGGGGACAAATATAATGTTCAAAAAATATATTCTGAACAATCCTAAACAGAGCTTCACAATTTTATCTAAGGTTGATTGGTAACCCCCGACAATCTACATAGCTTCGCCTATGCAGGAGGTGTAGTGTGAGCGTCTATGTGTGAGAGAGACATCACGAAAAAGCGAGGTCAATCGAGTCATTTATAGAGGGAGAGATCGAGGGAGTGTGGCCTAGCGTACAATCGAATGTTAAAGACGATACACCGAGATATTGTGCGGCGAAGCTGTGATGAGGGCTGGAGGGAGATAGTTACCGAGAGAGTGGCCTAGATAGACTTTGTGTGTGCGCGCACGGTGAAGGTGTTTTACAAAGGCAACACATGTGTCTTGAGAGAGAGAGAGGGGGGGAGCGTTTGTCATGGAGGGCACGATGAGGTTGTGTGTGAGAAATACATTTGTTGAGAGTGTGAGGGCGGGAATGACATAAATGGAGATCGAAACGTGAAGAGCAATAATGAGCGCGCGTGTGTCGGATACCAATAGCTCTATTAACAAAGAAATGAACATCAATCGATACATGAAGTATGTGTGTGTGTGCGTGGGGGTGGGGGGTGGGGGGGGGTCGATGGAGAGACCTAAACACAACATTCACATGTATGTAGTACTAGACTTAATATTCATGTTTCAGTTTCCTGTTCATTTTAAATATTGAATTGAGGACCATGCATGGCTTACATTTTACTCCCTTCGTTCCTAAATATTTGTCTTTTTAGAGATTTCAAATGGGCTGCCACATACGAATGTATATAGACATATTATAGAGTGTAGATTCACCATTTTGCTCCGTATGTAGTCACTTGTTGAAATCTCTAAAAGACAAATATTTAGGAACAGAGGGAGTATTTTTGAATTCGTGTCATACATGCATGGTTTGAAAAAATAGATGCACTACACTTATCGGATTGTTGTTGTATTCGTGTGTGTGGTCATATGCTTGATACATACAAAGTTTTCTCACCACCATACCATTCATCTTTTAAATTTGAATTTGCAATGAAAAACTTACTGGGGATACCATGAAATGCGAAATCCACGTTGGGATCACTATATCACATACTTACTCTAATTCAAGAACTCGTCATAAATCAATTACCACGCCTTTTGGAATGACCAGTAATTTGCAAGGAAAATACGGGCATTGTAATACATATAGATTCATTCGGCAATTTAAAAGATTCCTTTCGTATTCTTGAATGGTAACGGCGTACCAGCCAGACCCAGGCTCGTGTTGATCCTAAAAAAAACCCGGGCTCGTGTCCTTCTGGTGGCGTGCGTGATACGCACATTAGCCAACCCCAACCACTCGAGCCTCTGCGTTTCAAGTCGAAATATCTGGCGGCCAGAATTCCAGCCCTAGGAAATTCCCCTCATGTCCCCGGTCCATAATGACTACCGATGAACAATGGAGGGATGCTTTAGTAACTAGACAACGTTACGTACCATGCCGAGCACGGTTCAATTCCCTCGGTGGCCGCTACCCAAGGTCACCCATCAACTCCATTGCCTAGTACTAATAGGAGTACTACACCAGGATGAGCACAGAATTGAGCCCCGTTTGTTCGTGCCTAGTACTTGAGTTAATATATCAGGCAATGCACTGGTACGGAGGGATTATCCTTTTACCACTACTGCTGGATGCTGCTAACACGACACTACGATCAGAGACCCTTTGACGAAACTGTGTGCGATGCATTAATCGCAAACGGTGATGTAAAAAAACTGTCAAAAAAGACGCAAAATGTTTGCGATGAATGATACATCAAACACGGTTCAGATTTTAGTTGCATGTGCGATGCTGGGCATACGGTTGATCCATATGAACTGTTTGCGATGAGACAGAACAACAGAAACGGGCAGCCAGATCATGGTGTGTGCGATATACGGCATACAGTTCACTCCGATGAACCGTTTGTGATGATCGAGGTGAACACAAATGATTCGGCGTAGCAACATGTGTGTGATACCCGGCAAACAGGTCGGTAATCAGAATTGTGTGCGATCATTATAGACAGCCCATACGGTCTTTTTTTGTGAATTGTGTGCTCGTCAGGGCACACAGTTCAACAAACCAACCTGTGGGCGATAATGTAGAAGATCTCTGTCGAATATGTATTACTAACCGTCTGCGATGAGATTGACAGGATAAACAGAGATAACAAATTAATATGAGCGAACGGAAACAGAGATATATACAGTCTGCTAAATTTAGTCCTTCTTCTTCTTGTTGTTGTTGTTGGATGGCCCCGTGACATTGTCTTGGCGAGGACGCTTCTTGCCGCTGACCGTTGGCTTTTCATCGCCGCCGCCACCGTCATCGTCGTTGCTGTCATTGTCGACCTCCTCCTCGTTCGACCATTCCTCCTCATCATCATCGTCGTCCTCTTCTTCGTCCTCCGACGGCTCCTCGTCTGTCTGGTTGTCGTCTGATGACTCCGGAGGCGGCGTCCCTTCCATGATCCGGATATAATCGAGGTCTGGGCTCAACGCCGGACTCATGGAAGACGAGCAAGATGATTCCGATGTTGACCTATCATCGGGTGCCAGACTGCTGGCCGAACTGTCGTCCTCGCTGTCGCTCGACATGGCTGCAGAGTGTGTGCCAGTGTGTAGCGCGGCCTGCCGGGGACGATGAGGATGGTGGACACTTAAGCGGGGTATGCAGAGAAGAGGAAATGCCAATTGAAGCGGGGGTTGACGTATTATCTAACCGCTGATATAATCAATCGCAATTATTTGTACCCAGTCGCTCCAAATTCCCGGGGTTGCGCAGGACTCCTATTGGCTATTTGGCCGGTTTCTTTTTTCAGGACAAAAACAAGGAACGAGTTTTGGGATTATGCACCGGTACCGGTACGAACGGAGTAGGACAGTTGGCAAGCAATACATTGAGCTCTTCTTATTGATAAAGCCAGTAATAATCAAACTACAAAGGAAAAGAAAAAAAAGGCAAAGGAAAATATATGCACGAATCTTTGCATAACATCAATGGCATAGGACCTAGATGTGCATTACTTAGAGCACATCTAGACGTGCTTTAGCAATACTGTCAAACAAAACCCCTAATCAGCATTGCAAACAGCGCATAGAACATGGCTAATGCGACAACCACAACTACACATGCTAGTTCCTTCTTGTCTCTTGCTTTCATCTGTTGCGTGTGATTGATTCTTTCTTGCTTCATCGTACTGATTGTACATTCCAGATCAGCCAGTTTCTTCTTCAGCTTTACGTTATCTTCTGCGAGCTTGGTGATAACACTCCGAGCCCTGCCATGCCATTCTTCATCCAGCCAGTTAACAAAAGGCACAAGCCTCATATCCCTGCCAATGTGAAATAGTATTCAGGATGAGCGGTGGCATTAGCTCAAGTAAAATGATGAACTTAGCACTAACTTCTAAGGGGCAACTGAGAAACCGCCTGCCAATGTCAAATCCCTCCGTGCATACACGTCGAGCGGGAGTGTGCCCATGCACACAACTCAGCTTTTGGTACTTCTCGGTGGCGCAAAACTCGGAGTCAAACTCGTGTTGCGGGAGTCTGGAGTCATGCTTCGGATCCGGCGGCAGATCGCTTTCCTGGGGGGGGGGGTCGGTTCATTCAGGACGGATTCAGCAAGGAGCTACTTTGGACATGCTAAAAAAGATCAGGATAGATTGGAACCTGATAGGACGATTCGGATCCGTAGTACACCTGCCTTCTGATGACCTTAGGCAGGTGCTCGGTGGCGACCGCCGTCGTGGCGGCGATACGAGCAGGAGCAGCCGCACCGAAACCATCAGCACCACTCGCCCGCATTCCCCCAATGTCAGCGCCACGCGAGGGAATTTGGAGGCTATGTAGGGATTTGGGGGAAATGGGAAAACTATGGGGATAAGCTAATGGTCGGGAACTACTTATGGCACTATATGTTGTATAGGGCACACTGTTTATACATGTCGTTTGTGTTAGGTATTACAATGTCACACACGATTTCCGCACCAAACCGTGTGAGAGGACAATGTAGGTGAGACACGGTTGCTGTTACATAACTGTATCTGATGTACTACCCTGTACATATAATTGAGTTACAGTGATACCATGTAAATAGCCACTCTGCGGATATCCGTAAAAAAACAGCCGCTCTGCATATAGAGATGGCGGCGGCAGCCTAGGCAGCGGCTACCGGAGAAGAGGTCAATCCTCGGTCGGTGGGCGGTGGCGGCGTCATAGGAGGTCAATCCTCGGTCTGCGACGGGAGATAGGAGGAGCTCAACCATCGAGGTTGGCAGCGGCGTGATTCGAGCACATCCATCGTGGTCGATGGCGGGATAGTGGAGGTCGAACTTCAGGCGGCAGCCGCACTAAGCTTTGCTCCTCGACCCTGCTGTCTCGGCGTGTCGCCGCATCGCGCTTCTCTGTCTGCTGGGTGGAGGTCGCCGCGCGGCTAATTAATTAAGGTATTCTTTTCGTGAGTGGCTTAATTAAGGTATTCAATTCGTAAGGGTAGTGTTGTACTAGTACTCTGCGTGTAAATTGACTGGCCATTAATTTTTGTCATTGCACGTCTGGATAACAATATGGAGCGCGCTCAGTAATTATGAAGATAAAACCTTGTGATTTATGCACGCATCTTTGGGCAGCAGTTAATCCGTGTATTAATGTTGTTGGTTTGTTTTTAATTACCATTCGTGTGGTGCAGATGGAACGATCTCGATGGATGAAGGATCGGAAAACCGCAGATTTTATCAATGGCATGATAGAGTTCATGAATTTGGCTGAAAGTACAAAGAGGAGAATTGGTGATGCGGATTACATACTGTGTCCATGTACTGATTGTGCCAATACAGAGTCACATGAAGTTGCAGATGTCTAGTGGCACTTAGTCTCTGGGGGATTCATGGATGGATATACACGTTGGACCAGACACGGTGAAGAGGAGGTCATGGATGAAGATACCCAGGGCTGCGAGATGCCAAACCCCGATCAGTGTCACATGGATGTTGACTCTAACATCGGGGCAGAGGCATCAAGCTACCAATGGAACAGCGGAAAGCCGAAACGCCCACTGGAAAACCAAGACGTCGACACAGATGACGACGATCTTGATATGCCAGATTTTGCTACTATGATTGCAGATTTCGAGGGCCCAAAAAGGATATGATTGGGTACAAGGATCTGACAACCATTGATGCGGACTCCAAGAAAGAATTGTTTCCAGGTTGCAAAAAGAAATATTCCAGGTTGAGTGCCACCCTGGCGCTTCTCAGATTTAAAGCAGAAAATGGCCTATCAAACAAGGGCTTCATAGAGATGTTAGGTATTTTTAAAGAAATTCTTCCAGAAGATAATGTGCTCCCCAGAAGCATGAATGAAGCGAAGAAAATTGTTTGCCCATTGGAACTTGAAGTACAAAAGGTACACGCTTGCGTGAATGATTGTATATTGTACCGTGGTGGGTACAAAGATTTGCATGCATGTCCCACATGCAAGCATGCACGATACAAGCGCAGGAGAGCAAAGGACAAGTACAAATTGGACGACAAGATCAAGACAGGAATCCTGTTCAAGGTTGTTTGGTACTTGCCTTTAATTCCAAGGTTGAGGCGTTTGTTTGCAAACCCTACAGAGGCAAAGAGGTTGCGGTGGCATCATGATGAGTGAATTGCGGATAAGTATATGAGGCAGCCGAAAGATGGGGCTCAGTGGAAATTAATCGACAACAAGTTTGAAGACTTTGCCAAGGATCCTAGAAGTATAAGGCTCGGGGAGTGTACTGACGGGATGAATCCTTTTGGCGATATGAGCACCAATCACAGCATATGGCCGGTGCTTCTGTGCATATATAACCTAGCTCCTTGGTTGTGTATGAAGAAAAAATACATTATGATGTCAATGATTATCCAAGACCCGAAGCAACCTGGAAATGACATCGACATTTACTTTCAGATACTGGTAGAAGAACTACTGACAGTGTGGATAGATGCACCTGCTGTAAAATGTTATGATGCTTATAGAAAGGAGATTTTCGATCTACATGCGATGCTGGTGCACACCATTCAAGATATGCTGGCATTAGGCAACACATCGGGGCAGAAAACAAAGCAAGATGTAGGGTGTGTCACATGCATGGATAGGACAGCTAGCATAAGACTTCCCAAGTCGCACAAAACCATGTATTTGCGTCATCGTAGGTTCTTACAGAAAAATCACCCATACCGAAAGATGAAAGCTGAATTTGATGGTACGGCAGAGGTAGGTGTGGGCCCAAGACCCTATGATGGGGAGGTGGTCCACAACATGGCTAAACAAATTAATGTTGTGCTTGGCAAGAATCACCCTTTGACGGTGAAACAAACACCCAAGGGTCAAGTGTTTAAGAAGAAATCGGTGTTCTGGAAATTACCTTACTGGGAGATTCTACGTGTACGTCACTGCATCGATGTCATGCACGTAGAGAAGAACGTATGTGAAAGCATCCTTGGTACTCTGCTCAAGATTAAAGGTAAAAGAAAGGATGGTGAGGGTTCACGGCTCGATATGCTTGCTGATCAATCAAAACGCAAGAGTGAAGCAGAAGATGATGACAAATTCATCAAAGCTCGCCAGAGTTACAATTTCAGTACAAAAGAAGCAACACAGTTCTTCAACTATTTGTTGTCAGTTAAGACACCCTCTTCCTACTCCGCAAACATCAGAAGTCTCATGGATGTGAGCTCAGGTAAAATGAAGTTGGGACACATGAAGTCACATGATTGCCATGTAATGTTGACACAAATCCTCCCGGTAGCCATCAGGAATCTGATGGACAAAGATATAAGAAACACACTCATTGAGCTCTGTGATTTCTTCAACCAACTATGGCAGAAAGTTGTAGATCCTGAAGAGTTGGATCATATGCAAGATGATATTGCAAGAATATTGTCCACCCTAGAGATGTTTTTTCCACCATCATTCTTTGATGTCATGGTCCATCTCACTGTGCACCTTGTCGACGAGATAAAGTATTATGGTCCTGTGTTTCTTCGCAACATGTATCCCTTCGAGCAGTTCATGGGAATACTGAAGCGCTTTTGTCGCAACCGAAACCATCCAGAGGCAAGCATCCTACAAGGTTATACCGCGGAGGAGGTGGTTGAGTTTTGCACCGAATACATGAAACAAAGACCTATAGGTTTGCCCCTCTCTCACCACGAGGGAAGGCTGAAAGATAAGCCGGTCCTTGCTGGCACACAAATGGCTGCACCCGGAGAATTGGCAGAGATAGCCTATTTGATGGTACTTCTTAACAGCCCAGTTCTCAGTGCTTATGCCGAAGAACACTTGGCGGAGATACGCCGAAGCTTCTTACCAATGGTGCCTTCATCAGATGTGGAGATGAAGGAGCACACTAAGAACTACGCCGAATGGCTGAAGAATCGTTTGGCACAAGGATCCATCGATGACATTGCTACGTGGTTGGCACAAAAGCCATCACCTACGGTGTTGACGTACCAAGCATATGACATAAATGGATACACATTCTACACTGAGGAATGTGATCAGAAGACCTCATATCAGAACAGCTTTGTTTGTATAGAATGCATGACTGTAGATGAAGCTGATAAAAGGGTATACTATGGAACCATCAAAGAGATTTGGGAGCTTGACTTTGTGAAAGTTAAGGTGGCATTATTCAGGTGCGCATGGATCCCTCTTGGTCATGTAAAGGTTGATGATTACAGGAAGACCTATGTTAACAGGACAACGATGGCATATCATGCGGACCCGTTCATTCTTGCCAGCGATGCTACCCAGATTTTCTTTGCGGAAGACCCCTTGCATAAGAACTGCCATGTAGTGATGCATGGGAAGAGGAGGGTACTGGGTGTCGAGGATGTTGCCGATGAGGAAGAGTACGATGAATTTGCTGAGTTACCAGCCAAGGGATCACGCACCTGTGTAACAGAGCAGCGTAAAATCATCAGAAAAATCAAGTTCATTCGGGGTCAACGTAATGATCCCAGTTCCCCCATGTACATGGGAATTAAGCCGTAAGACTAGTCTTCATGCCTACCCTGCAACTTAATTCGTTCAATTTAGAACTGTCGCGTGTACTGAATTTGTGAGTTATGCCCAGTTTTCTGTTGATGTAAGAACCGTTAATATGTTGACCTTGATATGCTGTCAGCTTAGGCAATGAATATGAATTGTTTTTTGTTATTATTATTATTATTATTATATCATAGAGGTAGCACAATCAATTGATCTCACTACAGTATGTGCGAACAAAAATATGCAATCTGGTTTGCGAATAGCACACGGTTCGTTGATGAAATCTGTGTGCCGACCAAACCCCGCCCGAGATCTGAGTCGTGCTTTCTGATTGGCCAGAACCCAAACCCCACGGATTGTATGTCTGCACCGTTGGGTTCTCCTTGATCGAACGGCGATCCTCATCCCTTTCGACAGCACATGCAGTTCTGGTTCATGTAAATGTTTTGAAATAGCACACGGTTCACTCACGAAAGCCGTGTGCCTACCAAACCATGGCCGATGCCCCCCCATGCAACGCGCGTGATCTGAGTCGTGCGTTCTGATTGGCCAGAACCCAAACCCCACAGATCATACGTCTGCACCATTGGATGCTCCTTGATTGAACGGCTATCCTCATCCCTTTCGACAGCACATGCAGTTCCGGTTGTAATTTTATTTTTATGCACAAAATGCATGTTAAACTCAAAAAATGTCTTAAATATAGCTAACGATACCTGAAATGCGCCAGAAAATCAAACCCGTGGTATAATGGTGATTGCGTATCGTGGAAATTTTTATGAGGCCAAACGATGAAGTCACCGGCCACTGGTGTTTGAATTGACACATCTCCTTTTGGAAACCATGATCCTTGAGATGCTCCGGTTTGGAAGGAGCGACCATCAAAACTTGTGCCAAACTTTACCAATTTTTTTCCACAGGGTCGTGAGAGCATGCCACGGGCACACATCGATTTTGCTCCATCTAAATTTCCTGTGATTAAAATACCAACTAGGCCAACGCCAGTGGCCGCACCTCGCGGCCGAAATGTTTGAAACTTCTCCCCGCTTCTCGAACAAACGGATGAAAACTCGCAAAGAGACGCACAAATGATTTGTACACCTTCTTTGCTAGGCTGATCGTAATGGGAGTATCATAGCTAGTATCATGCATGCCAACTAGGCAATTCTGATGAGCTGTCATAGAATTAAATGAAGAAAGAGAGGGTTAAGTATCATATCATGATACCGTATCATAATAAATGCTATGCTACTATGTGTCATGCATGACAATAAATAAAATACTACATGATACTAACTTATGATACTATGCGCGCATTACGGAGGTAGTATCATATACTAGTATCATATGCATGATACTAGTATATGATACTCTCCATTAGGCTGCTTCCAATGCATTGGTGCTTACATGAGGTGCTAAGCATATTAAATACTTTAGCAACTAAAGACCCCAATGCATAGGTGCTTAACTTGTTGGTGCTAAGTATCCTTCATTTAATGATTTTGCAACTAAAGGTCTTCATGCATTGGTGGGATTCTTCCATTTAAGTGTTTTGCCTAGCTAGGTTCTCGCGCTTGGCATTGTTTTCTTCCTGGGGTCACCACACTCATCTCTATCCTCTTAATTACCTTGCCACATCAGATTTTTTGCCTACATGGCAGCCTTAGCACCTGTACAAGGTGGAGCATTGGGAGGGTTAGACTAGTCACAATGGGTATCGTAACTTAGACTAGTAACATGCATATGTTACTAGTCTATGTTATTACATCTATAGTGGGGAGTAACATATGTGTGGTGTCATGCAACACTTCATTTATTACGTTGTAGACTCATCTTGTCTTGGTATGTGTGATGTTACAGTAACTAGCTATGTTACCACATGACTCTCTTTCCTCATTAATTACTTACCACATCATCTATTTTGCCTAGAGATGTGTGATGTTACCACCTATGTTACCCCCACTGTGGGTAGTCTTACAACCAGCCTTATCATATACTAGTATCATGCATATGATACTATAGTATATGATACTACCTCCGTAATGCGCGCATAGTATCATAAGTTAGTATCTTAGGTTGCCTTATTAATTGCCATGCATGACACAAAGTAGTACAACATTTAATATGATACGGTATCATGATATGATACCACACCCTCGCTTTCCTCATTTAACTGTGTGCCACTACATCATCCAAAAAGTCTAGTTGGCATGCATGATACCGCTTATGATACTCCCATTACGACGAGCCTTAGGGTGGCCATATAGTGGGGGTATCATAGCCGGTAGCATGCACTCGGGAATAGCAAATATGATGATGTGGCAAAGAAGTAACATAGGTAGATACCGTAACATAATAAATATGGTATACTACTTTGTGTCATGCATGGCCATAAATACGGTCATCTATGATACTACTCTATGATACTATATGCACTATGAAGGTACGTACGTAGTATCATACACTAGTACCATATGCATGATACTATAGTATATGATACTCCCCACTATAATGCTGGCCATAGTGGTGGTATCATAGCCGATATCATGCACTCGGAAATAGCAAGTATGCTGATGTGACAAAGAATTAAATAAGATAGAGAGGGTTAGAGTAACATATAGCTAGGTAGATACCATATCATGTTAAAGGCGATGCTAATTTGTGTCATGCATGGCAATAAATACGATCATCTATGATACTACTCTATTATACCATGCACTATAATTAAAGGTAGTATCATACACTAGTATCATATATATATATATATATATATATGCATGATACTATTATATATGACACTCTCCACTATGAGTAGCCTAAGTATAGCCTATAACTAAAACACCCACATGTAGTTGCAGTAGGGTTTTTGGCTTTAATTATATGCACTAAAATGCAAGGTAAGTGCAAAGAATGACTTAAACATATAAAGCAGAGACGAGACCTGAAATGGGCCGGAAAATGAAACCAAGGGTATATCCGCGATTGTTTACCATGATTTTTTTTCGAGGCGGAACGATGTAGTAACTGACGATTTGGAGTCCTAAGTGCCGCGTATCCTTTTGGAAACTATGATCCTTCTTGCGAGATGCTCCGGTATGGAAGGTGCGAGCACCAAAACTTGTGCAAACTTTACCAAATTTTTTCCATGCGATCGTGAGAGCACGCCGCAGTGACACAATGATTTTCGTTATTTTCCGGACTCTGTATGCATTTCCTGAAATTAAAATACCAACAAGGCCTACGCCTCTGGCCGCACCATGCGGCCGAACTGTTTGAAGTTTTTCCTGTTTCTCGGACAATGAATGAAAACTCGCTTAGCGACACACAAATGATCTTGCTAACACCCACGTGTATTTGCGACTATATATATATACAAACGAGATCTCTTTTTTTGTATATTCAAAGTTTGAGATTGCTAGCCAGGCCTGCCACCTGGTAAAATGTACCAGAAAATCGAACCATAGGGTACAATCATGATTTCTTACCGTAGAAAAAAAATTGGAGGCGAAACGATGAACTCATGTTTTCATTCAAACAAAAATATGCTGTTAGTTAATGTAAATATTTTCAAATAGCACACGGTTCACTCACGAAAGACGTGTGCCCACTAAACCATGGCCAATGCCCCCCTGCCATGCGCGCAATCTGAGTCATGCGTTCTGATTGGCCAGAACCCAAACCCCACGGATCGTACGTCTGCACCGTTGGATGCTCCCAGATCGAACGGCAATCCTCATCCCTTTCGACAGGAAATGCAGTCCGGCTAGGATTTGATTTATAAGCCAAAATGCAATGTAAATGCCAAAAAATGTCTTAAATATAGCACACGAGACCTTAAATGCGCCAGCAAATCAAACCCGTGGTATAATGGTGATTACTTAACGTGGGAAAAATTTAGAGGTGAAACGATGAACTCACGTCTTCATTTCAAACGAAAATTTTCTCTTTGTGCACACGAGCGCTTAGAGGCAACCGTTTGCATAGGCCTTTCCGCACGGCGACCGGGGATATTTTTCACCCTTTTCACCTAGGCCGCCAACACCCCCCCACCGCCCGCCCGCATTTCACTCAACTAGTCCACCCAATCTCCATCGCCAGCTCCCCCTCCCCCAGATCCACAGCAGAACCCTCTCCGACGCCGGCGTGCTCACCCCGACCGTGTGCCCACTCTTCGGCGGCAAGCCTACCTCCACTGTCGTTCCCAACACGCGGCTGCCCGCGCCTCGCCATCTTCGTTTGGTCGCCAGCCACCCTTGAGCATATCGATCATGTAACCCTCGCCTCTGCTGTGGTCCAACCGAGTTTGCATTAAGAAGCCTGTTAGTTACTGCTCTCCATCGCGGTGAGGCATATTTCCTCACAATCCCTCTTCCTATTTCATTTCGTATGTTCCCAAATTGGCTATAAAATAATGGAGAGCATATATATGTTCATTATCTACCTTCCTAACTAGTACATATAAGCTGTATTTGTTCCAATAAGTTACTGCCGATTTACAGATCGCGGGCGCCCGAGTCACACAAACTTAACAAATAAGCCGTACATTTTCTAAATTATTGCATGACATGTTTAGACAGCTTCATACCAAGTTTTTAGTTTTATGCTTATCCTCCTTTCCTGAGTTTCGCATGTGTTCTCTGTAGATGCCGAGTAGCAGCGACATCACTCATGCTTCAGGCGATGTATCTTCATCTGATTCCGACAACCCTAGGTCTTCAGCAGATGGTGAGGGATCAAGTAATCTTGAATGGGATAGAGCTGTAGCAATTACCCTTCCGGTCAGGACACGGAGGAACGCTCCAAGGAAGCCCACACACCAGCCTAAAGGTATATATGAAGTAACCGAGATCGATTTAAAGTCTTGGGCTCCAACTAAACCAGATAAAGCACGCACGAGGTTCAGGAGTGTGTGTGGATTTGTTGACAGGGCAAGGCTCAACATTAATCTGCCGGGGTTTTGGAAGGCTGGCACAGAAACACTGAAAGTGCGTTATATCGACTAGAGGGGGGGGGGTGAATAGGCGATTTTTACGAATTCGTCACTGAGGAATTTCACGGTAAGGAAGTTCCTAAGCAACGAACTACTTAGCAGCGGAATAAGTACTCAGATGCAAACATAACATGGCATAAGCACAGTCATCATGATGAAATGAAATAGGCACAGAGTACAGGTAGCGTGATACAGGATAAGCAGGCTGAAGACAACTGACTGAAGAAATAGGAGTGAGGAAATTGGGAAAGTCTTCAGTCAAAGTCTTCAAACAGTAACGATCAAATATACAGCAAGTGAATGAGGAAGTGAAAGAGTTGAGGAAATAGAACCAGTAGCTCGGTGAAGACAATGATTTGGTAGACCAGTTCCAACTGCTGTGACAGTTGTACGTCTGGTTGGAGCAGCTAGGTATTTAAACCTGAGGACACACAGTCCTCACCGTATTCTCCTTGAGCTAAGGTCACACAGACCTCGCCCAATCACTCGTGGTAAGTCTTCAGGTGACTTCCAAACCTTCACAGACTCGGTCACTTGGCGATCCACAATTCCTCTTGGATGCTCTAGACCATGATGCCTAACCGTCTGGAGGATGCACAGTCCTCAAAGGTAACAAGCGTCGGTTCCACACAGGAACAATCTCTTCAGTGATGCTCAATCACTTTGGGTTTGTAGGTGTTTGGGTTTTTGGGTTTTTCCTCACTTGATGATTTTCGCTCAAAGTCCTCGGAGGATGGGATGCTCTAAATGACAAGTGTCAATCTATCTCTCGGAGCAGCCAACCAGCTAGTGGTTGAAGGGGGCGGCTATTTATAGCCTAGGGAGCAGCCCGACATGATAAGACATAAATGCACTTCAATGATATGACCGTTAGGTGGGTAGGATATTTGGACAGCTGGCGCGTAGCACAGCAACGGTCGGAAATTTGAGCTCTCAAATTCCTCAGGGCTATCATGTTCCTCACTTGTAGGCAATCCGCAATGGCGAATTCCTAACTCTTCAGTCAGAACAAATTCCTTAGAGAACAAAAGAACTGTCTCTGTCACTGAAGAAATTGACTGAACTGTATGAGATTTCCAATGGCTTCACTCGAAAGGATTGGGTAGGTGTAGGATTTTGAGATGAGCATCACTAGGAAACTTTTCCTTAGTTTTACCTCGACCCCCTTTAACAGTACGGTGTTTCCTATGACTCAAGAAGAAGAAAATGAAACTACGAAAACAAAGGTCTTCACGCTTCATAATCCTCGCATGAATATCAAGTCTTTAGGGTCACACCAATTTCCTCACTTTCAAAGTCTTCAAGAAAACCAAAATCTTCAACTGAAGACATTCATTTTTAGGGGTCGACTTTCATCGTAAATATCAAACTCCTCATAGACTTATAGAACCTGTGTACGCTCACAAACACATTAGTCCCTTAACCTATAAGTCTTCAATACACCAAAATCACTAAGGTGCACTAGATGCACTTACAATCTCCCCCTTTTTGGTGATTGATGACAATATAGGTTAAGTTTTCAATGGGGATAAACATATGAAGTGTAAATACTGATATTGAGGATTTTGATTGCAATATATAGAAGAACTCCCCCTGAAGATGTGCATATTTGAGGAATTTGCTTTGAATAGCAAATGCACATTGTAGTGTAATATCATGGAGATCTCCTCCTATATCTTGTAATTCATACACGCATTTAACATATGATATGATGAATTTGAAATGCATGATGAAATATGGTGTCTGACAAAATTCAGCATGCGTGCATTAAGGTACTTGAGGAAATAAGCATGCAGAAAGCAGTTCAAAAGTATCAGACCACCATAGGACTTAAGTTTACAACTCATCAGAGCAAACACCTCAGAAAAGCAAGAGTTGTAACTTAACAGAAATATAGCCCATATATAAGACCCGCTTGAAGACTAACTCAAATTTCTCCCCCTTTGTCATCGAATGACCAAAAGGGACGAAAAATGAGGACTAACGCCCCTGAAGAATATCATCATGATGTCGATGGAGGAGCGCCAGCGTTGTTGGGGTCGTCCGTTGGAGTAGGGCCTGCCGCGGTGTCGTTCAAGTCTTCAGCTTCATCCGTCTCGCGCGATGAAGAATATGAACTGGCAACAAGCTGAGGAACTTTGCCCTTCTTGAATTTCTTCGAAGGTGGCTGAGACCAGTCAAAGTCCTGTTGGAATCCCATCTCCTTGAGTTCTTTAGCACTATAAAGATTAGACAGAATGGCCCAAGTGCGGTCAAAGACTTCATGCAAGTAGTAGTGATTCTTCTTCACAGTATTTTGAGTGACTATCATGTTCTGAAGAATTGCACCAAACTGACACTTGACCCACTTGTGATTTCGATCAACTTTCTGATGAAGACTAAGGAGAAGTTCATGATCAGTCATCACACGCGGAGCTGTGGCTTGAGGATTATGTTCTGAAGCTTTGGCGGCAGAATCTTGTGTTGCAGAGTCATCATTGGTGGAATATGAAGTAGCTTTGCGAAACTGTCCATCCAATGGATGAGTACCTTCATCAATAACTGCAGCCTTGCCCTTCTCGTCAGCTGAGGAAATAGTCCATTTGAGGACTTCAATAGGGGGCAAATAGCTAAGATGATTTTGAAAGTCAGCCTTATAATGAATTGAAGACCTTTATCTGATGAACCTCATGATCCAGGGAGCATAAGGCTTCAACTCAAAGGTTGACAGAGCAGCATTGGCCAAAGTCCTCATGAAGAAATCGTGGTAGTTGATAGGTATACCATGAATGATATTGAACAGCAGATTCTTCATGATGCCAACAACCTCTTCATCATCAGAGTTGTGGCCCTTGATTGGACTGAGGGTTTTGGTCAATATGTGATAAACTGTCCTTGGCACATAGAGCAATTCCTTGACAAGGAATTTGGTCCTTGGAGCTTGGCCTAGCTTCAAAGGCTTCATCAGCACTTGCATCAGATGATCGGATAGTTCATGTTCAACATAGAGAAGCCTTGCACCTTCAGTGGGAGGACTGACTGGGACGGCATGAAGCAATTCAGAGGCCGGTGCTTTGAAATGAGTATTATCGGTCATCCAGTCCAATACCCATGAATTGACATCATCAACATTTCCAGTAATGTGCAGCGTGGCAAAGAATTGAAGAATGAGTTCTTCATTCCAATCGCAGATGTCGGTGCAGAAGTTGAGTAACCCAGCGTCATGAAGAACACTGAGGACTGGGGTGAAGCAGGGCAGCGATTCCATATCCACATGAGGAATTTGCTTTTGTTCAAAGATCTTGTCCTTATCAAACAACAGTGAGGAATAGAAGTTCATCTGGCTAGCAGTCCAGAAGCGCTTGCGATGAAGTCGAGCAGAGTCATAGGGATTGTAGTCAGTGAAGAATATGTGCTCATTGAAGAAATCTTCAGCATTAAACTTCAGCTTCTTGGAGTAAGGGTTCTGTGGCTTGGGCTGAAGATTAACAGTTGAGGTCTTCACAGCCTCTTGAGGTATAGCCACTGGAGCCACAGGCTGAGGAATTTCAGGAGCAAAGGCATCAGCAGCAGCCTTGGCCTCCATTTCTTCAGAAACATGTACATCGGCACTAGTGGCTGGAACTTCTTCAGGAATGGAATGAAGTGAAGCTTGACATTCATCAGAGCCCGTATGAATTTCTTCAGTTGGCACAGGGGACTGAGGAACTTGTTGCAGTGGAGTCGTCAGTGGTGTATTGGGGTGATGACTTTCCCAGTAGTCATCATTCAAAATTGGTGTAGTACACCCAATGTCCACATCTTCATCGTCATCATCAATTTCCTCAACGCCTGCCTCTTCAGCTATGAACTGAGGCATGGGTGATGATACCAGCGGAGTTGAAGTGATATTGTCCACATCAATTTCTTCATCTAACTGCTCTGTCGAAGCAGCAGAAGGATCTTCTTCATCAGATTCACTTGGAATTGCATATTCCTCACCAAAGGGAATAATCTCCTTTGATGGCATACTTGATATTGGAACAGCATCAATTGGGTTTTCAGATGAGCTCGTCAAAGTCTTCACTTTCTTGGGAGCTGAAGACACTGAAGATGCAGATGCTTTCCTTTTCTTCACAGCTGCTCGCTCCGCAGCCTTGGTTTTCTTCGCTTCTAATGCAGAAGGAAGGTTGATACTTTTCATATGTGATGACTTTGAAGGAGGAGCAGATGAAATTGGTTCAGTTTCTTCAGGCACAACATTGGAGGTTGCCCTGGCATTTTCTTCAGAGACTGGAATTTCTTCATCAGCCCTGGTGCTTTCATTTTCTTCGACAGTCTGATTTTCATCAGCTGTGCTTGCATGTTCTTCAGTAGACTGAGCAGATGTTTTAGTCTGAGGAAATTTGGGTTGCGATGAAGCTGCAACATTTGGAGTGAATCCTTTTGCCATTCTGACGAATCTGACTTTGGCACCTAGCCAATCTGCATGATAAGCGTCAAATTCATCACTGAGTACTTTGATCTCAGCCTGCATAGTCACAAGTTCTTCAGGAGACAATGTCAAAACATTTTTCTTCAGAAAGCGCTCCTTCTTATATTGAGCTTTCTTGACTTGCCTGGCCTTCTCAAATTTCCATTTTTCTTCGGTTATGAAGGCCGT
Organism: Thinopyrum elongatum; assembly: GCA_011799875.1. NCBI lineage: Eukaryota > Viridiplantae > Streptophyta > Magnoliopsida > Poales > Poaceae > Thinopyrum > Thinopyrum elongatum. The sequence goes on from CM022299.1 coordinate 441,769,021, forward strand.
CAACATGTGGCTCTGGCTAGGAGTGAGGTTTAATTCAGGCAAAGGTGTATTTGGATCCTTGTGCCATAGATCAATGAAATCAAGGATCTTCCTTGGATCCAGCATGAGGGGCACAACACTGCCTTTGGCACTAGCGGCCCTTTGTTGTCGATCTCTGATGATCTCAGCTAATTCATCATCATCAGCTTCGTCTTTGCTTGACGGAACCTGAAAGGCGACCTGCTTCTTGTGAGGACTTGGCCTTGTGCCTCGTCCAGCAGTGGCCTTTTTCTTCAGCAAGGTCGGGGCTGTTGATGACTGAGGTGGAGCTGAGGAACTTGCAGAGACTCCTGAAGCAATTGAGATTCCAGTAGTCCTTTGGCATGTGGCAAGATGCACAGGTGCTGAGGACTTTGCAGGAGCAGCTGAGGATTTTGCAACTGAGGGAGTTGGAGCTGCTTTTGAAGGATTTGCTTGAGGATCAGGCCGTGAGGGCTTTGAAGAACCTGGCCATGAGGGCATTGCAGCTGAGGATCTTGTCTTGACAGCTGGTTTCTTTATCATAGCCTTCTTAGGCTTGCTAGCAGAGGCCTCAATAGCGGGAGTAGCAGAATCTTCGTTGAATTTCTTCACTGCCTCTTAACCCATTTTGGCCAGCTTGGCTTGATGCTTAGCCCACTCCTGAGGAAATTCCTCACCTCTTCTGATGCTTGTGGGATCATCTTCTTGGCCTGGAGCCAAGGGAGGTCTTGGACATGGAGGGTTGACAGCGAATTTCTACATGTACTTTGGAGTCACATATCGATACTCCCTCCATTCTCTTGCCCATCTCCTCTCAATCTTCTGAATGCGCACTTTGCGCTGATTTTTGTTCTCCTTGCCATGAGTTGCTTCATCAGGAGTACAATATTCATCATAGATGTCATCAGGGATCTCAAAAGCAGTATTTGTTTCTGGCCTCTTTCCTCCCTTCTGAGGTCTTTTACCATCAGCCATTTTCTTCACTTGAGGATTTTGAACAATGGATGTTTCTGAGGAAGTGTGCAACTTATCTTCGAGAAATGCTGTAAATGAGTTAAGTTGATGAGAACCTAGTGATTCAGTAGCAGACATGTGTACCTGTGAATAGAATATAGGTGCGAAGAATTTGGAGAGGTCATATGCGTTCTCAAAAGTTTTTCAAAAGTATCAAGTTTGAGGAATTTGACCAGGGGTGTCTTGAGGAATTTCACTAAGCGTTCTTTGACTTAGGTTCCAGAGTTGTATAGATTGAAAATCCACACAATTGAGGAATCTTCAAGAAAAAACATTGCATAAAGAAACAGATCAAGAACAGAAGCAAGTTGGTGTTTAAGAACATGAAAGTTGAAGAATAAACACCTTTTGTAGATTTTGTGGAAATCATCAGAATCAACAAGGGCAGTAAAAATAAATTTTATTTACCCTTGACGAAGAACACGACGAACTGAGAGTAGCAGTGGAGAAGCTCGTCCGTTCAGATCTTCCACGCCCTAACTTGGCAATGGAAAACAGCTACGGCAGCGGCGGAGTGAAGATTTCGGCGGCCGGCGTGAGTACGACGGCGACGAGGTCGAGGCAGTGAAGCTCTTCCTCACCGGCGACGATGGAGTGTAGCGGCGGCGCTAGGTCTGAGAGCTCGAGCGGGGTAAATAAGATCTGAGGAGGGCGAGGGGTATTTATAGCCGAGGTGAAAAACCGCTCGTCCGAAGAAAATGGACGAACGTGCCCCTGACCCTTCTCATCCTAACGACATGTGTGACCCACGTACTGTGAAGTGGAGATCGTGTTTGATCGTGGGTGAATAGATAAATCATATCGAGGGATATGGAATGGTTTGAGCGGCAAAAGCCGAAAATTCAGATAAGAATATTTTAATGTTTCGTTCGCAAATTCTTCAGCTGTCAAGGACATAGTGAAGACTTTGAACGGGTTTCAAATTGACCGCACATGAAGAATTTGTGAACAGACTGGATTGAGTTTAGCATAGAGGGGGAACGGGTCCGATCACATTCACTTAGAAGAATATCAACTTGAAGAATTAGCAATAAGTGAATGCTGTAGAGCACTGAAAAATCAAATATATATATAGTCAATGAAGAACACAGTCGGAAAGAGTGAAGACTTTTCAAGGCTGAAGAATTTGAAAATTTGAAGAATTTGCAAAAAAATTCAATTTTGAAGATTTTCAACTTTTTGTGGTGGCGTGTCCCACCGTGTAAGAATGGTGATTTCAGACACCGCGTACAATTGTCGTAGGGCTCTGAGAATCAAATTCTTCGTTAATTTCTTCACACTTAGAGGGTTAGTCTTCATTGATTGAAGAAAAACGTTTCTTTGTGTGTTGCACATCTAAGTCATCAATTTGCATAAGTGTTAGGATGTGTGTCCTTTTCAAAGGACATTCGAAGATTCTAGGATATTTAGCTCACACCGCAACTTGCTAAATCTCTTCTCATCCAAGGGCTTTGTGAAGATATCGGCTAGCTGTTCTTCAGTCTTCACGTGCTCGATTGAGATGTCGCCCTTCAACACATGATCACGAAGAAAGTGATGACGAATCTAGATGTGCTTTGTCTTTGAGTGCTGAACTGGGTTATGAGCAATTTTGATGGCACTCTCGTTGTCGCAGTAGAGTGGCACATTCTTCACATTGATGCCGTAGTCCTTGAGGGTTTGCTTCATCCATAGCAATTGAGCATAGCAAGAACCAGCAGCAATATACTCAGCTTCAGCAGTAGAGAGTGATACGCAGTTCTGCTTCTTCGAGGACCAACATACTAAGGATCGTCCGAGGAAATGGCATGTGCCTGATGTTAACTTGCGGTCCACACGATCACCAGCATAGTCAAAGTCAGAATATCCAATGAGATCAAAAGCTGAGCCCTTGGGATACCATAATCCAAGTGTTGGAGTGTGAGCTAGATATCGAAGAATATGCTTCATAGCCTTATGGTGTGATTTCTTTGGTGTAGCTTGAAAACGGGCACACATGCAAACACTAAGCATAATATCTGGCCTAGATGCACATAGATACAGTAATGAGCCAATCATGGAGCGCTATACCTTTTGATCGAAGTCTATACCATTTTCATCAGTGCATAGATGGCCATTTGTGGGCATAGGGATTTGGACGCCTTTGCATTCTTGCATACCGAATTTCCTCAGAACATCCTTGAGGTATTTTTCTTGACAAATGAAGATGCCATTGCGCTGTTGACGAATTTGAAGACCTAAGAAGAATTTCAATTCTCCCATCATGGACATTTGATATTCCTCACTCATCATATAAGCAAATTCGTCACTGTAACATTGGTTAGTACAGCCAAAGATAATATCATCAACATATATTTGGCACATGAATAATTCATCATCATATGTTTTGGTGAAAAGAGTTGGGTCGAGTGAACTGGGTTTGAAGCCTTTCTTCATGAGGAATTCCTTCAGAGTATCATACCATGCCCGAGGGGCCTGCTTGAGGCCACAGAGGGCCTTATTTAGTCTGAAGACTTGATCAGGATGCTTAGGATCATCAAAACCTGGGGGTTGAGCAACATATACATCTTCCTCAAGCTTACCATTGAGGAATGCACTTTTCACATCCATTTGATATAAGATGATATTATGATGGTTAGCATAAGCAAGCAATATGCGAATAGCCTCAAGTCGAGCAACAGGTGCAAAAGTTTCATCGAAATCAATTCCTTCAACCTGTGTGTAGCCTTGAGCTACAAGACGAGCCTTGTTCCTCACCACTAGGACATTTTCATCTTGTTTGTTGCGGTAGATCCATTTGGTGCTGATGATATTGTGCTTGCGTGGGTCTGGTCGCTTGACAAGCTCCCACACATTGTTCAGCTCGAATTGATGTAATTCCTCTTGCATCGCTTGAATCCATTCAGGCTCCAGAAATGTCTCATCAACTTTGGTGGGCTCTATGATAGAGACGAAAGCAAAATGCCCACAAAAGTTAGACAAATGTGAAGCTTTTGAGCGAGTAAGAGGACCTGGTGCATTGATGTCATTGATGATTCTCTCAATCTGTACTTCATTTGCAACGTGAGGATGAGCAGGTTGACGACTTTGATTTGGCTCAGCATTTTCTTCAGAGCCATTTTCTTCAGATGCACCAGCATGATTTTCTTCATGATCTGGAATGACTTCTTCAGCAGATTCTTTAGTAGGTATGACATCTTCAGTAGCCTTTAGCTTGATGGATTCCTCAGGAGTCATTTCATCTAGCACAGGAGGTAGGTGCTCTCTTTGTGAGCCATTAGTTTCATCGAACCGCACATCTACAGTTTCTACAACCTTGTTGTGATAGGTGTTGAAGACCCTGTAGGTGTGCGAGTCCTTTCCGTAACCAAGCATAAAACCTTCATGTGCTTTCGATGCAAATTTTGAAATGTGATGGGGATCTCTAATCCAGCATTTAGCAATGAAGACTTTGAAATAACTCACATTGGGTTTCTTGTCAGTGAGGAGTTCATATGAGATTTTCTTGAAGAATTTGTGAAGATATACCCTGTTGATGATGTGGCATGCAGTATCAATTGCCTCAGGCCAGAAGCAACGAGGTGTCTTGTATTCATCAAGCATGGTGCGAGCCATCTCAACAAGAGTCATGTTCTTGCGCTCCACAATGCCATTCTGCTGAGGAGTGTATGGGGCAGATAACTCATGAGTAATACCAAGTTCATCGAGATAGTCATCAAGACCAGTATTCTTGAACTCGGTCCCATTGTCACTACGTATATGCTTGATCTTCACACCGAAGTTCGTCGAAGCCCTTGAAGAAAATCGTCTGAAGACTTCCTGCACTTCAGTTTTGTAAGTAATGACATGCACCCATGTGTAATGAGAATAATCATCAACAATGACAAAGCCATATAGAGATGCTGCATTTGTTAGTGTGGCATAATGAGTAGGGCCAAAGAGGTCCATATGAAGCAATTCAAAAGGACGAGAAGTAGTCATGATAGTCTTTGAGGGGTGCTTGGCTCTGGTCATCTTTCCAGCCTCACAAGCCCCGCAGAGATGATCTTTGAGGAATTTGACACCCTCAATGCCAATGGCGTGCTTCTTCTTCACGAGCGTGTGTAAGTTCCTCATGCCAGCATGACCTAGTCGTCGATGCCATAGCCAGCCTTCTGAAGCTTTTGCAAGTAGACAAGTGGCAGGCTGTGGTCCTGCAGAGAAATCAACAATATACAAGTCTCCTGTCCTAAAGCCTTCAAAGACTTTGGAATTGTCAGATTCCATGAGCACTAAGCAACGATATTTGCCAAAGACAACAACCATATCAAGATCACAAAGCATTGAGACAGACATGAGGTTGAATCCGAGGGACTCGACAAGCATGACTTTGTCCATGTGTCGATCCTTTGAGATTGCAACCCTACCTAGACCCAATACCTTGCTTTTGCCTTTGTCTGCATAGGTGATATGCTTCAAATGTGATGGAGATAAAGGAGTGTTCATCAGTAAGCTCCTGTCACCGGTCATGTGATTAGTACATCCGCTGTCGAGGACCCACTCAGTAGCTTTGGGTAAATCATCCTGCAGATGAATTAGTGCATCTTACGAACACATATCTTCAGAGTGAAGAATATGACATCAATTTCATCAGACAGAAATTCATCAGTTAATGCAACATATGTATATATAGCAGTATGAGGTCGTGAGAAATGAATGATTCATTTCTTCATGATTAGCTTTCATCCTTTCAAGCATTTCAGGTCTCCAGAAAATTCTTCAGAAGATTTAGTTCGTCTGGAGACCTGACCCTTCATAAGAGGTTAGTTCTTTTTCTTCACCACCAACATCTGGAGGGGTGGCAAAGAGTTCATCATTCTGCGAGCTCCATAAGAGAAAGGTGGCATTGAAGCCAAAGCGCTTCGTTTCACAGGAGAGGGATTAGTATAGTCATATGAGTAAGCAGAGAAATTCTTCGAGGACTTATGAACATAATGATTTGAAGAATAATGCACATAATCAGAACTCTTAGATTTTCCCTGCGAAACAGAAGCGTTAGCATGATGATGATCATATGAGGACTTGGATCCACGTGAGGAATTTGATCCATAAGAGGACTTGGATCCATATGAAGACTTTGGTCCATATGAAGAATTTGATCTGGGGTTCTTATTCTTCACAGGTGGTGTCATGAGGACATTCACCTGAAGACTTTCAAGGAACCTTTTGGGAACCCAGATTTTCTTCATAGGGGGACCATTCCTGCAGTTAGTTCCAACATATCTAGCAAATACTTCACCATTCTGATTTTTGAACAGTTTGTAGTTGGAGTCAAATGACTCATCAGATGAATGTGAGGATTCACAAGTAAAGCCAGATAAAGTGGATGGATCGACGGGAGGTCTCTTCATAGCAACCCATGAGGTTTTGGGATGCTGCTCAGGTTTCCAGTAGGATCCATCAGCATTGAGTTTCCTCTCAAAGGCAATACCCTCTTTCCTAGGGTTCCTGTTCAAGATATGCTTTTTGACCATATCACAAAGAGTCTGATGCCCTTTGAGGCTTTTGTACATGCCTGTCACATACAATTCCTTCAACCCTGCATTTTCGTCAGTGATACTATTGGTATCCTCAGATGAGGAATTTGTGACCACAGAGATAGTTGAAGAATTTGCAGCAATAGAAGCATTTGAACTTTTAGGTGAAGAATTGGCAGTTTCACGTTCAATGCATTTCAAGCATGGTGGAATAAATTCTTCCTGAGCGGAACTGATCTGCTGAGCAAGTAATGAATCATTTTCCTTCTGAAGATCTTCATGACTCACCCTTAGCTTCTCAAGATCTTGCTTTCTTTGAAGAAATTCATAAGAAAGCTTCTCATGATCGGCTAAGAGAGTTTCATGACGACTTTGAAGGTTGTCAAACTTAGACTATAGTTGCTGAAGATTATCAGTCAATGTTTGAGTTCGATCCATTTCCTCACCTAACAGGTCATCGCTTTTGTCTAGCATATTTTGAACCTTTTCCAAAGCCTTTTGTTGTTTAACAGCAATATTAGCAAGTTTGGAAAAGCTGGGTTTAAGGTTATCATCAGATTCATCCTCACTTGATTCAGAGGAGGGATATTTGAATACCTTAGCACCTTTTGCCATGAAGCAACAGGTGGGAGCATAGTCATCGTTGCCGTCATCAGCAATGTTGGGGAAGCCATTTTCCTCAGTGTTGAAGATGGACTTGCTGACGTAAGCAGTAGCGAGGGCTAGGCTCGCCACACCAGAGTCTGACTCCTCAGATGCCTCCTCTTCCTCATGTTCCTCAGATTCAGCTTCAGAGTCCATTTCCTTGCCAACGAATGCCCGAGCCTTCTTGGAAATGCTCTTCTTGTGAGATGAAGACTTTGAAGATTTTGATGATGAGGACTTTGAAGATTTCTTCTTATTCTTAGAGTCATCTGAACTATCATCCTTGTATTTCTTCTTCTTTGATTCCTTTGCCCACTGAGGACAATCAGTTATGTAGTGACCAGGTTTCTTGCATTTGTGGCAAGTCCTCTTTTTGTAATCACGGGATGAGGAATCTGATCTTGTGTCATCACTTTTTGAAGATTTTACAAAGCGACCACGCCTTGAGAACTTCTGGAATTTCTTCACGAGCATTGCTAGCTCCTGGCTTAGTTCTTCAGGGTCACCAAGGCTGCTATCAGAATCTTCTCCTTCAGATGAGGAAACTGCCTTGGCCTTTAGTGCGCGTGATCTTACATAGCTTGGCCCGTAGAGATCTCTCTTTTCAGCTTGTTGGAATTCATGAGTGTTCAGCCTCTCAAGAATGTCAGCAGGATCAAGTGACTTGTAGTCTCCACATTCTTGAATCATCAGTGCCAGTGTATCAAATGAAGAATCGAGTGACCTCAGCAATTTCTTCACCACCTCATGGTCGGTGATGTCACTAGCACCCAGTGCTTGAAGCTCGTTTGAAATGTCAGTGAGGCGCCGAGTGACCGAGTCTGTGAAGGTTTGCTGGACATTCTCATTGTCGAGTCTTTTGAAGTGGTTGAAGAGATTGCGAAGAACGTCAACTCGAGAATCACGTTGAGTTGAGATTCCTTCGTTGACCTTGGACAGTCTGTCCCAGATAAGCTTTGCAGACTCCAAAGCACTCACTCTGCCATATTGTCCTTTGCTCAGATGGCCACATATGATATTCTTCGCTTGAGAGTCGAGTTGCTTGAATGTCTTCACATCAGCAGCGTTCACGGAAGGAGTGACAGAGGGAACGCCTTTTTCCACAACGTACCAGAGATCGTTGTCAATTGCCTCAAGATGCATGCGCATCTTATTCTTCCAGTAGGGGTAGTCCGTCCCATCAAAGGTAGGACACCCAGCCGAGACCTTGATCATGCCTGCAGTCGACATAACTAAAACTCCAGGTGGTTAAACCAAAATCACAGAGAATAAGGGAGTACCTTGCTCTGATACCAATTGAAAGTGCGTTATATCGACTAGAAGGGGGTGAATAGGCAATTTTTATGAATTCGTCACTGAGGAATTTCACGATGAGGAAATTCCTAAGCAACGAACTACTTAGCAGTGGAATAAGTACTCAGATGCAAACATAACATGGCATAAGCACAGTCATGATGATGAAATGAAATAGGCACAGAGTACAGGTAGCGTGATACAGGATAAGCATGCTGAAGACAACTGACTGAAGAAATAGGAGTGAGGAAATTGGGAAAGTCTTCAGTCAAAGTCTTCAAACAGTAACGATCAAATATACAGCAAGTGAATGAGGAAGTGAAAGAGTTGAGGAAATAGAACTAGTAGCTCGTTGAAGACAATGATTTGGTAGACCAGTTCCAACTGTTGTGACAGTTGCACGTCTGGTTGGAGCGGCTAGGTATTTAAACCTGAGGACACACAGTCCCGGACACACAGTCCTCACCGTATTCTCCTTGAGCTAAGGTCACACAGACCTCGCCCAATCACTTGTGGTAAGTTTTCAGGTGACTTCCAAACCTTCACAGACTCGGTCACTCGGCGATCCACAATTCCTCTTGGATGCTCTAGACCATGACGCCTAACCGTCTGGAGGATGCACAGTCCTCAAAGGTAACAAGCGTCGGTTCCACATAGGAACAATCTCTTCAGTGATGCTCAATCACTTTGGGTTTGTAGGTGTTTGGGTTTTTGGGTTTTTCCTCACTTGATGATTTTCGCTCAAAGTCCTCGGAGGATGGGATGCTCTAAATGACAAGTGTCAATCTATCTCTCGGAGCAGCCAACCAGCTAGTGGTTGAAGGGGGCGGCTATTTATAGCCTAGGGAGCAGCCCGACATGATAAGACATAAATGCACTTCAATGATATGACCGTTAGGTGGGTAGGATATTTGGACAACTGGCGCGTAGCACAGCAACGGTCGGAAATTTGAGCTCTCAAATTCCTCAGGGCTATCATGTTCCTCACTTGTAGGCAATCCGCACTGGCAAATTCCTAACTCCTCAGTCAGAACAAATTCCTCAGAGAACAGAAGAACTTCGTCTCTGGCACTGAAGAAATTGACTGAACTGTATGAGATTTCCAATGGCTTCACTCGAAAGGATTGGGTAGGTGTAGGATTTTGAGATGAGCATCACTAGGAAACTTTTCCTTAGTTTTACCTCGACCCCCTTTAACAGTACGGTGTTTCCTATGACTCAAGAAGAAGAAAATGAAACTACGAAAACAAAGGTCTTCACGCTTCATAATCCTCGCATGAATATCAAGTCTTTAGGGTCACACCAATTTCCTCACTTTCAAAGTCTTCAAGAAAACCAAAATCTTCAACTGAAGACATTCATTTTTAGGGGTCGACTTTCATCGTAAATATCAAACTCCTCATAGACTTATAGAACCTGTGTACGCTCACAAACACATTAGTCCCTTAACCTATAAGTCTTCAATACACAAAAATCACTAAGGTGCACTAGATGCACTGACAAACACGGCGAAGGATAGTCCGGGAGATCATGGATCACTTCAACGTTCCAGAGTAGTGGAGAATGCAGGTGGAACACGCTGCACTGAAGAAGGCTAGGGATGCTTGGAGAAACTGGAAGCACGTGCTATACAAGAAGTACTTGAGTGAAGGCAAGGACCCAATCCCCTTATACCCCCAAATTACAAAGGCAGACGTGGCAGAATTCAAAAGGGTCAGGGCAACTAAAGAGTTTGCTGAAAAGAGTGCCAAGCAATCGGAACATCAGAAGAAGAACATACACCCCCACCGTATGTGTGTGGCAGGATACTACGGCATGAAACCGATATGGGACCAAGAGGACAAAGAAGTAGTAGTGGCGGGTGGGCAACCGGCCTTTAGTGAAATCAGGGGCGAACGCGCCAGAGACTACTTGCGGGCACGTGCAAGGAGGCGTGATGACGGAACTTATTTCTTTGAAAGCTCACGTGACGAAGAACTGTATCAAGTGATGTTAGAGGCTTCCAAGATCCCTGGAAGGTTCTACAGGAACTCCGGGCCATGTGACATTCTGTCCGATGCTCTGGAAACAAGAGAGCCCCCTGGCCGTGCAAGGGGTATAGGTGTTAATGTCCCGCACAAGAGGGCTTTCACACTCGGCAAAGAAGAGAGGCTCATGATGAAAAAAGCGAGGAGTGAAATGAAGCAGAATGAATTGTATGAAAGGTTGAGGAAGGACATGTATCCGGTTGTTCGAAAGGATATTGAGGAGTCAATGATGATGCAGAAGACTCTAACACTGACAGATAGCTAGCAGATGGGAGGGGAGGCGGGCATGGAGGATGCTGCTTATTGCGCAACAACACCGCACTAGAGTAGATGTGCATCAGCTGACCCCAGCGACACTGAGAGTGCAGCTGCTCATGATGATGCTATATCTGATCTATCTGGAATGAAAGACAGACTGAAGGGCGTGCTTACACATTATGAAGGTACATTAAAATGTGCAACAGCCTGGGTTTGCCCACCCTTCTTGGAAGAGGGCCTCTTGTTCGACAATGTGCCATTGAAGCCGGGCTGTGTGAAGTGCTACATGACTGAAGTAAAGCCTGGATTCAATGAATTTGCCCTGAAGAATGTCCTAGGAGACTTTGATGAGCAAAGGACCTTGGGAGAAACACTGTTACATCACATCCAGTGGCCACGAAAGGATATAGAGTTCATCGATGAGATCCCTGAAGCCCCGCCAAGAGCAACCAATGTCGCCCCTCAACCGGTGACGCTCTCCTTACCACAACAGCTCTCACGTGCTTCCCCCAAAGAACCTAATACTCATAATCTGACGGCTGATGCATCAACCTATGATCAGCCGGTCCGACTTTGTGCCGTACAGGCCATGTCATCCTCCGCCCCAGAGCAGCCAGTCGCAAGGCCTACAACTGCTAAAGATGCACCATTGGTTCAGATGCCGGCCGCTGAAGCAGCGAGGGGAGACCCAGCTGCAGCACATGCTCAGCAGACCAACCTGGTGGAACGGACTGCTAAGCAGTCTGATGCTTCGAAACCGCCTGCTAAGCAGTCTGTAGGTCCAGAACCGACTGCTCATCAGTCTGTCGGTCTGCAATCGCGTGATCAGCATACCAATGCGTCAGCACTTCCTGCTCAGCAAACCAATGCGTTGGCATGGCCTTCTCAGCACACCGACAAGTTGGCACCACCTGCGCAGAAACCCGACATAGCTTCAACGCATGGCCAGCAGTGCGATGCCTCTGCTCCTACAGCCCAGCAGTCCGTCACAGCACCACCACCAGCTCAGCGGTCCGGCATAGATAAACCGTCTGCTAAGCAGTCCGTCAAAGGTTCACCGTCTGCTCGGTAGTCTACCTTGCAGCCAACCAGATGTTCTGCCAGAAAAGCTTCAAGTACCAAGAAGGAAGCGGCCAAAAAGGCTGCACCCACGAGGAAGCGCGGCGGGAGAGCGAAGAGGAAAGAGAACGATTGCCTCTTACTTAAAGCACTCATCGCCCAGAACCAAATTAACAGCAGGTTGTTTGAATCGGGGAGTAATATTATTTCTGATGGCATGGATGAAGAAGAAGTAGATTTGTTGCTTGCTAAAAGTAATGCAGACGTACTTGACGCATGCAATTACGTCCATGGCCAGCCATTTCTTGTTGGCGAATACTTTGATGAGTGCAGCTCCAGTTGCCGTGAGTTACATGAATATTGCATGGATCAAATGTCAGCAGGTCATCATGGTTTGCTAATCCACTACAATAGAGATCATTTCCGACACGATGCTGGTTCCATCAATGTGAGTTTCGATGACTTACATCTCTTCATCAACTTCAACGAGCTCGATGCCACTCTTGTTAGATGCCTGATTTTGTAAGTACTTAATAAACTCTGATCAACTTCTCCATACAAGGCTGTAAATGATAAACAGCTAACTGCATTTTATTCCTCTCAGGGGATTGAACGCGCAGAGAAGAAAAAGGGAGAGTGTGTATTTCATAGATCCTACATTAGCAAATGGCACAACATAAGATGGTAAGGACCGACGGGACTGGGCCATTAACACGGTCGTCCATATCTTCGAAAACACATCCCATGCAGAATTATTTCTCTGGCCATATCATGAATGGTAAGTCAAGTAAACAACCACGCATACATTGATTGTCTTTCAGATTTTTACATAATTCATAAGTTCATGGCTTTCTTAATATGTAGCGATCACTGGATATTGGTATTCATTGTTCCAAACAAGAACACAGTTTACTACATGGATTCTCTCAGAGAGTCAACAAATGCTCAGGATCTGACGCATCTTCAACAATTCATGGATAGGTATTGAATTCTATGATGTTGAAATTAATTTGCATTCATATCTGGTTCAATAATTGATGTTGTCAAAATTCATCTTCATTTGCAGTGTGCTCGCATTGTGGAAAACTAAACCAGGGAACCTGTTCAAGAGGGAACTACCTCTGCAGCACGAGATCGTTTCTCCGGTAACACACCAAAATCCGTTATTTTCGGAAAATTTATCCAATAGTCTGCAAATACCTTTTTTTATGCTAGTCAAATGTTCAAACTTCTAAATAAACCTCTTTCTATTTTTGTCCAAAGAAAAAATAATACATCTAACACCGGTTAGGTTGTTCCTAACAGGACAAATACATGACTAATTATGTACAAAAAATTTCAGTGTCCTCAGCAACATGCAGGGACCAACCTTTGTGGATACTATGTTTGCAGACACATGATCTCCATCTGCAAATCTGCTGATAGTTGTGACGATCCTCGCGAATTAGTACCAGTAAGTCTATCTTAATTAATATCTTCTACTCCACTCATATGGCACATTTTGATCTTAAAAATACTGCAGCTCATCTTAGAACCGAGGACCCCTGAACCTCTCCCGGCTGGTGAATTGCTAATGGTTCGGAGATTTATCAGCGACTTCTTCCTGAATCACTACATCAATCCCACTGGTGATAATGAAGATTTCAGCATGCCTTCTCCTAAAACATTGAGTAAGAGTTAGCCACTAAACATATACGCATGGATCCATTGTTTTCCATCTGATGAGGTCTTCGTATTTCGTACACTATGATTAATTATGTAATGCATATATGTGTGGACAAATCATTGGAATTTAGCTACCATATGTTCAATTGCAATTGTTGCAAAATCTGATGAATGTTCTTCCTGTGGACACTATTTGTTCAATTGAATATTGTGGCGAATTTGCTTTTTGGATGCCGATTCAAAATGCGATATTTTTGTTTTAACCTGGCAATTGCTCCGCACACGGTTGAACTAAATGAGTGTGTGCGATCCACATCGGAAAGCATACGTCAATCGTAGAGGAACCGTCGGTGATACACAGCAGATCGCAAACGATTTGCAGCGCTACTACGTGTGCGTAGGGTCTCCGGAACCGTTTGTGATATCACGGTATCACACACGCGAGCTCGGAGTAAACCATGCCCAATGTAAAATACAATCCCAGTTGTAATTTTTTCAGGAAACGTGTGGGATCCCAAACGAAAAGCACACGTCACTCTTGGCGCAACCATCAGTGATACACAACAAATCACAAACGGTCTGTAGCACTTGTATGTGTGCGAAGGGGCTCCTGAACCGTTTTTGATAGAACATTATCGCACATGGTAATTGTTGGGAAACGTGTGCGATGGAATATTGCATGGCAGACGGGTTCCGCAGAAAACTCGTGTGCGATGGGGCACATATCGCACACAGTTCATATGTTGGCCCGTGTGCCTTACATACTGTTTCCCAAATGGTTCATTACGACACACCGTTTGGTTTCACTGCGTCATTAGAAACGTTTAATCACCGATACCACACGTGCGAAAGAATTTAGTGTGTGCTGCATCGCACACGATTGCACTTTGCAAGGCCTCTGGATCATGGCTCCATATCCCCGACGGTTTCTGGGTCATGTGGGAAGGACCCCCTATCGCCCACACTCACTTGGCGACGGTTCCAAATGCCGTCACGGAAAGGGGTTAAAAACCGTGTATATAGCACCGACGCGTACCAGTGTACTCTGCATATATAACTTGTCTGAAGTCTAACTAAGCAAAATGTTTGACCAAATCCTTTCTTAAGAAATATTAACATCTACAATAGTAAAGATGTATCACTTGAAAATTTATTGCATGATGCAGGTTATGATATTGTTTCGAATCCTGGATTTTAAATTTCAGAAAATCGAAAAGTGACCTAAAATTCATGAAACTGAGCATGGTCTCGTGATATGGCACAAATATGCTGTCGTCATTTTTTTGTTCAATTTGAGACAAGCTGCTTATGAAAAGTTGCACAAATGAAGAGCCAAGGTATTTTGGAACAAAGACCTGTCACGTTAACGCGAATACTTTCACTATTCAAACCGTGGGCGTTTACGTGCTGCCACGAGTCCCGCTTCTTATCGGCAGGTGCCGTCCGAGCAAGCATGTGAGTCGACGGGAGGCGTGCGAGCAGACCGCTGCGCCGGCTGACCGGGAGGCGTGCAAGCAGGCCGCTGCGTAGGCACACCGGGAGGCGAGCCCTTTGACCAGGCTCCGCCGCCACCTTCGTCCCAACCACCCCCACTTTTAATGGCGCCGGCGCCGCAGTTTAAAATCACCCCCGCACTACCCGGTATCGCTACAATCTTCTCTCTTCCTCTCCAATTCTCCTGTTGTCTACCTCCAACTAGCCTGACCTAACCATACGCCATGCCGCATCATGATGGTCTACCCTTAGTCTTCCAGTTTCCTGAGGAAGACACCCAGCCGGAGTCTCAAGAACATAAGGTGCTTTGGGATGAGCTTGAACTGGCCTTGCGGGAAGACGCCGCTCCTGTCCCCGCTCCCGTTCCGGCTCCCGTCGCCCCGACTGCGCCAGCGCCCATCCCCGTGGCATTGATGGGCTGGGAGCCGCACATTATCGCCGAGCTTGATGCCACGGGGTTCCATGAGATCCCCGCCGACTTTCACGCGCCCGTGCACCTGCCAGCGCATGCGCCTGCGCGTGCACTGATGCGCGCGCCCGTGCACTACCAGCGCATGCGCCTGTGCGTGCACTGGCGCGCGCGCCCGTGCTAGTGCCCGTGCACACGAATGTCTCCGCCGCGCCGTTGCCAGTGCCTTCCCCCGCGTGGGTGCCAGTGCCCCCCTCAGCGGCATGGATCGCCGTCATCGACCTCTTCCTTGCACCAACGCCAGTCGCCTCCTCCTGCCAGTTGACTCGCTCCTAGAGACCGAAGTTTAGAAGATTCTGGCCTTCCTTGAAGCTAGGGCCAACGTCCAGGAGTACGCCAACAACGGCGCAAGACGCTGCCGTCGCCGTTGCCGTCGGTCAGTGGCCCGACGGCACATAGAGCACGGCAGACGAGCCGCTTCCCACTGCAAGACGCCGCCGCCTCCGCCGCTTAATCTAAATTTGCCATGAAAAACGTTCGGATTGCCATGCTTAAAATCCGAAAGTTTGGGATTTATCATTTCCGTTTATTTTAGTTCGATCGTCGTATGAATGTAAAGTCGGAGTCAGACTGAATGAAATCTATGGTTTGATTGATTGAATGTTCTGCTAGAGCCGTATCAAATTAAATATAAAACGTCATCAAGCCACATGTATTCCTTCTCATCGCAAACATTTCATATTAAATGCCACACCAATTCCAAATATTTTTTTAGGGAAGTCAATTCCAAATACTTCTAGGGCGCGACCAGTCCCCTTGTTCGAGCACTAGGCGTAGTAGATAAATAGTACTACAACTAGCCTAACTTGTCTGTCACGGTCACTTTTGTTCCTAAACTTGTTACATGTATAATACTACTAGTACGTGAAACTGGTGCCGTAACTTGTGAACGCGTCCAAATATGGTCAACGGCAACATCGCCCGCGTGTTCTTCATGTTTGCCCGTGCGTCTAAACGTAGAAGGGGAGGAGAGAGAGAGCAGACATGAAACCCACCAGTAAGTGAAGGCAAATAGTACGTGCTAACGAGCCGGTCCCACTAATGTACTAAAATTAATATTAAAACATGTTATCCATTAAATAGGCTGTGGTAATATAAAAACATTATATCAACAAAGGGGGGTACAACAAACGTTGCTACTATGTTGCCTATTGACGTGCGGCTTGAAGGCCTTGGTCGCATGTTCGATCCTCGTCCTTTTTCATTTTTAATTTATATATGGGTCCAAATTTGTTCCATGACAGGTGGGCCCCTCGGTGTGTAGTTTGTAGCACTTTAATTTGTTGGTCAAAATTTGTTCCATTACAGGTGGACTATCGGTGTGTAGTTTGTAGCTTATTTGTAATAATTAAAGAGAACAACTGAGTTTTTTGCAAAAATACCATGGTGCGACGTGGAAGATGAGAAAGGACATGCGAGAGAGCGGTGACTGAGCCAGAGGGAAATCAATTGGGGGAGGTGCGGGGGTTGCAATGGTGTTTGGAGTAGTTGTGGGCCGAATGCTACGAAAATATAATATAAACCCACCGGAATAAATGCCTTCACAAATTAATCCAAGTTTGGAGTCCCCCTCGCAATGTAAATAGCTCCGGCTCTGCGAGGGATGGGGAGGTAGCTTCAATGTGTGGAAGATACAGCGTGAGAAAGCAAGGTCAATCGAGACACAGATAGATAGAGAGACAAAGTGAGTGTGGTCCGGCATTCGTTGAAAAGATATATATGCTCTGGAGAGATATTGTCCGGTTGAGCTTTTGGGAAGGGTGAGGGCTGTAAGATAGAGCTTGAGAGATGATCCAGTCACAGACATGTAGATATATTTTGTGCGTGGGAGGAAGCAAGGTCAATCGATACATAGATAAAGGGAGAGAGATTGAGCGAGTGTGGGTCGTCATGCGATCGAAAGAGTGAGACGGGTTCAAGAGAGCGACCTAGATAGATAATGTGCGTGAGAGAGTATACAATATGAATATGTCGAATTGGGCTCAAACATGGAGATATATCGTTTGTGTCTAAGAAAAAGCGAGGTCAATCGATACATACATAGAGAGAGAGAGAGAGAGATTGAGGGAGCGTGGACCGCCATGAGGTCGAAAGAGTGGGGGCGGCTTGGATGGACTGACCTAGATAGACAATCTGCGTGAGAGAGTATAGAGTGTGTCGATCGAGGCCCGAACAGGGAGATATATCATTTGTGTGTGAGAGAAAGCGAGGTTAATCGAGACTTAGATAAAGAGAGTGAGATTGATCGAGTGTGGGCCGCCGTGCGGAAGAAAGAGTGAGACAGTCTCGAGAGAGTGACCTAGATAGACAATGTGCGTGCGTGCGCACGAGAGGGGGGGGGTCTAGATAGGCAATGCATGTATCCAACGAGAGAGGGTGAGAGGGAGAGAGAGAGATCTCGGCATGGAGTGCAATGGCGGGTGTGTGATAGAGATACATTTGGTAACAGAGTGGAAAAAGGGGGCTGTGTAGTTGAGAGAGTGAGAGATCGAAACATGGAGAGAAAGAATGAACGTGTGTCGGAAACCAATAGCTTTCTAAGGTGGTTAGGAGAGGAAGATTGATCGATACAGAAAGTATGTAGCATGTGTGCCGAGGGGGGGGGGGGTGGGGCTAAAAACAACATTTGAATGTAGATAGTACGATACTTAATATCGACGTTTCAATTTAGTGTACATTGTAAGATTTGAATTGAGGACCATGCATATGGCTTCCGTAATTATTTCGAATTCGTGCCATACTAGGTTTGGAAAAGTTGACACTGACTCGATTGTTGTGCTATTTTGTAGGTCATATGTTTGAATCCGTCCAAAGTTTTCTCACTACCATGGTGTTCATCTTATACATATGAATTTATATTAAAAAAGTAGCATGGATACCGTGAAATGCGAAATCCACGTTAGAATTGGAGATCAATATGTGACACACACTCTAATTCAAATAACTCCTCATTAATTTATTTATAGTATCTTGTTTCGAATGACTAATTATTTGCAAGGAAAACACAGGCATGGTAATACATACAGATTCGTTTGCAAATGAAAGAAGATTCGCTTGCATTCTCAAATGTAGGCGCACTAGGCAGACCAGGGTCGCGTCATGGTGGTTGCGTGTGTCGTACGGACGCTAGCACCCAGCCACCCAACCCCCTCCATCCCCCCCCCCCCCCCGCCCCCAAAAAAAAGAACAACGAAAAAAAAGTTCGCGCTTCCATGTTTCAGATTGAAATATCTGGTGGCCCCAATTCCAGCCCTGCAAAATCTCCCTTCTCCACCATCCCCTTCCACGCCCAGAGCGCTCAACTCACTAATTCGCCGCCAACCCAAGCAAAGTTTGAATCGCCCCTCATCTCGTCTCTTTCCCCACCTCTGTGCCGGACGACGACGAAAAGACGACGATCGCGCTTCACCACCGCACCGGAACTACCTCATCTATGCCCTCGTCCACCGCACCGGGTGGTCCACCGACAACATCGGCTGCCGCAACCGACGTGCCTCACAGACACCGACTTCCACCGCATCAGGTGCGCTTCACCGATGCCGTCTCCCACCTCACCGGGGCTACTTCATCGAGCACATCGAGCACCTCGACCCCCCGAGGCCATTGGGGCTTCACCAATGGTCTCGTCCACCGCATCGTAGCGCTCCGGTGCCGCTCAAGATCTGCATCCATGCGCGGCCAACCAACGCCAGCGCATCATCCTCAACGGCTTTGAAGTGACCCGCACTCTAGAGCATGCCCAAACGCCGGCCCGAACTAGGTATCCACATATCACTCCCTTGTGCACTGTTCCGACGATGTTTGGATATCCTTTACTGCTCTCTTAGCTTACACGCCTATGCAACTCTGACTTTAACTCTTATTTCTTCTGGAGATATCATCTGAAACAAGCAAAACCATTTTTTAGTGAAGCATGACGGCGCTATGGGATCTGGTACACATCCTGCACACCGGTATAACCTTGTAAGTACCTGTCCTCCGGTACAACAACAAGGTCGATTCCTCTTATTTGATCAACCATTCGCCGTGTCAAAAATGCAGAGGGGGATAGAAGGAGCACAAGGCCTGCACATCCAAGCAAGTGGTAACATGGACTTGTACATGGAACATCCCAAGCGCAAGCAGAGCTGCAGTGAGCCTGCACAACGAGCTAGCGTAAGTCCCTGCATTTCATTTAATTCGTACTGGCCTGCGTGTATGATTTGTGTGCAGTGGCGGAACCACGAATTCAAGTTACCAGGGGCAAAAATTTAACTTAAAAATACGAAGGCACTTGCACTCTAGAAATCAACATAACTTGAGAAATGTGAAGCTACATGCACTTTAAAAACCAGCTAATGATCCAAAGTAGTTCCATATTATAAAACACTAAATGATGTAAGCACCAAAAAACAAAAAATGCAACATGGTGTACAAGGACTACTAACATGGACTGTACCTGCTTGAATTATTCGTTCTCTGGCTGAAAATATCAAAGTGTAACTGCACCTATAACCAGTGCGCAAACTGCATATCAATATATCTATCCTGCACAAGTATGCCAATAGTTTCAAACAACAGATTAGAAAAGTATTTAGGCTACATTGTTATGATACGGGGACTTTCTGGTAGATGGCCTCGATGTTTCCTCAAGCCATGAAAATGTACTATAATTTGCTTGTCATCAATTCCTGCAAATCTCTATCTCTCTCTCAACATAGCAGATCATCATTAGACACTAAATCCTTCAATGGGAGCTTGCAAAATGCTTGCATTAGATCCCTCATTAGACACTATGTGTTCATCACCAGGAGCATGTAAAATGTTTGCATCAAATCCTTCATTAGTAGTCTGTTCATTAGACACTTCAGGCTCAAGAACAACATGAGCTTGTATGTTTGCACCGAAAACTTGATTAGACACATCAGGTTCAGTTAGTTTAGTATTGATTGGGGGAGTTATAAAATAAGCAGAAATTGCTTTCATTTTCTTATAGATTCCCTACATACAAGCAGTTTTACAACACCGTCAGGTTTAACTATTGGCCAAAAATTGAATAGTTGAATTAGATATAATCAGGGATGTGATATACCTGCTCGTTGCGCATGCTGCTCTTGCAAGCTGTGACTGTCCGTTTGCGCAAGCTCGATGCCATGCCCGTGCTGCCGCCGCTGCCTCCCACGCGGGCTACACCCAGGGTTGGATCTTCATCTTCTTGTCCTTCCATTCGCTTGAAGCCCGGCAACCGGCGTCCAACGAGGGCGCGAGGAAGTGATGTGTCGGTCTGTCCAGCGGCGGCTAGGTTAGGAGCGAACCAGACTAGAGGCTGGAGCGAACGAATTGGGATTTTTCCTGCCGTCGATCGATATGGGAGGCGCTCGTTTGGGCCGCGAGCCCGTTATAGGGCCTGCCTTGCACTTACATTATTAGCCCATCCAAATTGAAATGTTTTTCTTCATTTTTTACATTGCCTGCTCATGCGCTGGGACAAACAAAACTAGCCTGGGCTAACCTGGACGACTCAAAATAGGTGCACACTTTCCAGCCACCCGAGGTGGCCGCCCATACCAGCCCCTACGCTGGCGTTGCCCCTTTTTGCGTGTATGATTGGGGTAGTGAAAAATATTCCAGTGGCGCTTTTGGTTTACCCACAGAATGGTTGAATTGCTTGTTTCTATGAACTGAGTTCGCTAATAATGTGAAGGATGCCAGTCTTTTCATCCTATTGTAGATTGCTTAGATCTCGATATGCCAAATGTTATCGCATGAAATATATAGTAAAAGCCAGTGTGATGTGTGTTGCTACAACTAGTCTGACAACCCGTCCTCATATAACATATCAAGGATGCACCATCTTATCAGATTAACCATTCGACTTACCAATGCAGCGTGGGAAGAAAGAAGTATTGGGACTCTGTATCCAAGCAACTGATGCCATGGACTCCTTCGTAGAACCTTGTAAGCGAAAAAGAAGTTGCAATGTGCCTGTACAAAGAGCTAGCGTAAGTTTAGTTACCTACTTCTCGGAATTTTAGTTAGCCACTTATTGCAAAATTGTTCAATTACGTTGCTTGGCTTAATTTAGTTTGCTACTGATTACATAATGCCATAGCTTGTTAATTCTATTATAGACTGCGCCTATCTATGTGTTTGATACTTACTGTTAAGAATTACCTGTTTGCCTGAACTTAAATAGCTACCTAAGCACATAGATAGCTGGTTATATGTACTTCTAGGGTGCAGCAAAATTCATGTGTAATTTACGTTTTGATACCCTATTTGTTTAAATGGTTTGCAGTTATCACTTGTAGCACTAGTAATGTTTGCATGTTCATAGATAGACAACTGTTGGGTTTATATGAGGGACACCGTCTTTTTAACTTATATATATATATGTGTCAGAATCATTTTGCTTACATCAAAGAAATTTACAGATGTCTGTGTTCCTGGTAAACGGTACTGACTTGTTACTTTAATACGTTGCCAAGAACTTGTTAGTTTTACTAGTTCATGTGTAATTAAATATGTTGCCAAAACTAGTTAGTTTTACTAGTTTGATGTTAGTTTCTTATGGCTCTTGCAACACTTTATTTATGATTGCTAACATTCAAGTTTGCAGGATCCAACTGAAACTCCATTGGCACAACAGGTATGTTTTTAGAAACTTCCTTGTTTACCTGGTTTGCTGTTGTAACTTGTTGCTGTAATCATCTTACCAACTTCAAGTTTTCAGGATCCAATTGGAAGTCCAATTGCACAGCAGGAACATTTTCAAAAAATATATTTTTGTAACAGGTTTGCTGCTGTAACTTGTTGCTCTAATCAAGTTACTGACTACTAAACTTTTCAGGATCCAAGAGAAACTCCAATGCCACAACAGGTTCCTTTTGCAAAACTTGTTTGTTTATCTGCTTTGCTGCTGCAACCGGTTGCTCTAATCACATTACTGGCTACTCAACTTTTCAGGATCCAAGAGAAACTCCAATGCCACAACAGGTACCTTTTGCAAAACTTGTTTATTTAACTGCTTTGCTGCTGCAACCGGTTACAATGATGTTAATAACTACTTTTCAGCATCCAATCAAAACTCTTTAATCCCTTGTTTGTTTAACTAGTTTGCGGTTCTAACTCCCAGTTGAGATGTTTTGCTAACTTCAACTTTTCGGAATCCAATCAGAACTTTAATGGCAAAACAGGTTAGCCCAAGATCAAAGAGCGAGGTCCCCATGGACGTTGTATCATCCCACAGCAGTGGCACCGGCTCAATCATGCATCATGAATTGCCAACTGCTGATGCTCTAGAGGCTAAACTATTGGTAGAAAGAGATTCTGCTTCTGCACTTACAGATGAAGTTGACATGTTAAGGAAGCAAACAGCACAATCACAAGCAATACTCAAGACAACCATTAAATATTTGGTGGATTTCAAAATGAAGCAAGCTGAGACTAACCGCATTGTTAAGGTCCTGAAGGAAAAAAGAAAATTAAATTCCCACTTCATAAATCATAGGTGAAATGTTTTTTCCATCGTTGAATAACCTTTGTGTTGTTTGTTCATGTAATCAATCAAACCATTTGTTTTAGAGATCATTTAATAATTGTTTTTTGTTTTTTGGTTTGTAATTTTTTTAGCACGAGTTTGTATTAATTGATAAGACTCTTAGACATTTCATTTTGATTGATGTGCCAAACCTACAAATATGCCAATCGGGCTGAATGTGCATTCAACAATAATAGTAGTATAGATGGTCCTTAAGTGTCACGCATCTGAAAGGGCCAAGATGTTGTACTAGGTTCGCTAAAAAAATGATGCTCTTTTAGCAAAAAAAGTACTGCGGCCTGGCTTATGTATGTTAGTTGATATTATTGATCCATATACGCTATAAGTGTTTATATGTCTGTTAGTTTTGTACATTATTGGTTGATTGACTCGGTATTTTGAATCTTGAGACATCGCTTTTGTACATGTCTAAATGGGATTACACATTATGCCGCGTGTGACACTAGAGTTGGACATAAAGTGGTTTCAAATATTTGAATTCAACTTAAACTGGATTCTAGCTTCTGAATTCGAGTATCGGTGTTTGTAAATCATATTCATATATGACAGTGGAATACATCTTTGTTGTGCTTTTGAAGATATATAAAAACAGATAGAAAGATTTATAAAGATTCGTATAAGAATACAAAATGGATTCGAATTTAGTTGCCAGGGTAAACGTGGATGCTTATTGTCCCAAAATTCGAAAGAAGCGGCAAAATATCCACTCCCACGCCGGCTGCCCGAAGCCAGTGTTTGCGAGATGGAAATTACTATCTACCCCTTGCACGGACAATCCATTGGCCCGATTTCAACTGCTCTCAATAGGGGGCAGACGCAGAGTCCCGAGGAATCAGCCAAAGGTTTCCATTCCTGTGCTACAAGACCAGGATGGAGGTCATCGCCGAGCCCACCACGACGTCACAACCAGAGGCTTTGCAGGCGAAGACCACCTTTCGTCAAGATATGATGTACTACTTGTCTCCCTTCAAACTTGGCCATTGTGGGATCCCTTCCCACCTTCATTTTGGGGGAAGAGGACCAAGGCCACTATAAATATAGCTAGGCCACCAGCGTAGAAGAGGATGGATCAATCAGATCACCCCCACCAGCAAACACCAACACAAGAACACACCTCCTGAGGTTGTTCTCCCCCTGTACTAGTTCATCCTCAGCCCACCTCGAGGCCAATCCACCACAAAGCAGGAGTAGGTTTTACACCGTAAGCTGGCCCGAACCTGGGTAAACTGCCGTGTCCCTTTCCTTTCTAGTTCATCGAGCTAGGCCATGAGATCGACGAGTTGGCAGACTGGGGAGATTGAGTTCTACGCACGCACCCCAGAATTCGAACCTTTCTTGGGTCTGCGGAGCCCTGAATCCGACATTTGGCCCACCAGGTAGGGGTGCGTCGGAGCCTCTCTTCCGCCGATTGATTCGCCACCGTTCCACCGTTGCCATGGCTGACGCTCATCGAGTTCGCGCTAAGCGCCGAGCCGCTCTCGCCGCCCGTGTCGCCTAGACAGCACCTACGGGTGATGGCGCTCCCCGCCGTCCCCCGTTGCCTGTGGCTAACGCTGCCACCGGCCCCGCGGCCCACGAGCAGCAGGCTTCGTCGCTGCATCCCTCTTTGCGGCGCGGCGGACGCACCGCTACTCCATCGCTGACTTCGGTGGCTGCTTCGTCCTCCCATGTTCATCGCGGGCCGGTGAACGTGCAGGCTGCGTTGCTCATGGCGCGCAAGCCTCTGCACTATCGCCCGACTGACGACCTCTACGAGGACTGGCTGGACCACATCGCCGAGCTCGTCAGCGCTGCTGGAGAGACCCCTGCACCGTCTCGCTCGCTGCCTCCCCCGCCACCTCTCGTGGGCGACGTGGCCCACGGTGCGCCTCCTCCGCCTCCCAGGCAAGAAGTCGCCCCCGAGCCAAGGTGTGAGGCTCCTCGACACGACCCGCCGCGCAGGGCGCCGGCGCGTGATGAAGAAAGCTGTCAAGTGGTGCAGTGGCCCCAAGGAGAGGCGCGCGCGCTTCCAGCGCCGCCACATCAAGACCGCGTGCTGCCTGAGGTGGCAGTGCGCGAGCGCCAAGTCCAGGCTCCCCCTCTACGGCGGGCTCCCGTGAGCACGGCGGGCTGCCGTGCGTTCACGCCAGAGCTGCGTAGCATCATCTGGCCAGGGAAGTTCAAGCCAGACCTGCCTCCACGCTACGACGGCACCCCCGACCCTACCAAGTTCCTCCAGCTCTACGAGCTGAGCATCGAGGCGGCCAACGGCGACGAGAAGGTTATGGCGAACTGGTTCCCCATGGCCCTCAAGGATGGCGCGCGCTCATGGCTCCTAAACCTCCTCGCCGGATCGATCTCCTCCTGGGATGAAATGCGAGAGCGCTTCATCGCCAACTTCCAGGGCACTCGTGACCGCGCCCCGGCTGCGGGAGACCTGCGGCGCATCAAGCAGCAGCCGGGGGAGACCTTGCACAAATACATCCAGCGCTTCACCATCGTTCGCCTCAAGATCCCCAAGGTGTCGGACGAGGCCATCATTTCTACGTTCACTGAGGGTGTCCGGGATGTCAAGATGAAGGAAGAGCTCGCAACACACGAGGACCTGTGCTCTGCTCTGGAGATGTTCAACAAGGCAACCAGGTGCGCAAGGGCTGAGGAAGGTCGCCTCTCCCTCCTTGAGCTCCCGGAGGCTGATCCAGAAGACAAGAAGGCCAAGGCTAAGGACGTGAAGCGCAAGGGACCAGCTATGCTAGCGGCCAAACCTGAGATGAAGCACGGCTGCGACTACCTGGAGTCCTCCAAGGGCAGCCGCCCGTTCTGCGTCTTCCACAACGTGCATAGCCACAACACCAATGACTGCGAAGAGCTCAGGGCCATCCGGGACGGGCGCCTTGGCCACCGCCTTGAGCGCAACGACCGAGGCTACGGCCATGGAGGACGCCGAGGTGGGGACGCTGGGACAACCGCAACCGCCGCCAGGACTGGCTCGACCAGCCTCATGAGGATCACTGGCAGGGCCAGCCTCGCGAGGGCCCCTAGAGTTATCAGCCTCGTGAGGACCGCCCTTAGGGCAACGCTGGCCTCCCTCCGCTGCCGCCGCCGCCAAGAAGGAATGACGACCACCACCAAGATGATTGCGCTGGGGGCTTCCAAGAGCCTCGTGCCATCGCTTGCATCTTAGGCGGCGCTCAGGCCCCCGCCTCCCATCGCATCTTCAATCAGTTCGCTCATGAGGTGAACGCGGCCCTCCCCAAGCTTGAGGCGACGCGTCCGCTCAGGTGGTCCAAGTACGCCATCACCTTCGACTCTACTGACCAGCTCAAGTGCGCGGCCACTACCGGCGCACTCCCAATGCTCTGCTCGCTTACCATCAGCAATGTCCTCGTCACCAAGACACTCATCGATGGCGGTGCGGGACTCAATGTCCTCTCCGTCGAGACGTTCGACAGGCTCCAGGTGCCGTACGACCAGCTTCAACCCACCAAGCCCTTCTCAGGAGTGACCGACGGCTCTACCACCCCGATTGGGCAGATCTGCCTCCCTGTCACCCTTGGCAAGCGCGACAACTACCGCACTGAGCTCATCGACTTCGACGTCACCCATATTCGCCTCCCGTACAACGCCATCCTTGGGTATGCAGCCCTGGCCAAGTTCATGGCCGCGACTCACCACGGCTACAATGTCCTCAAGATACCAGGGAGCGGAGGCATCATCACGGTCGCCTGCGACGAGAAGGACGCGGTGTGCTCCCTCAAGCGCGCCTACAAGGCTGCGGCGGTTGAGAACCCAGATGACGAGGGCGCCGTCTACCCTCCTGAGGTCATCCCCAAGAAGAAGAAGCAGCTGCTCCACCGAGGATCTCAGGAGGACGGGGCGTCCGATGATCGTGCTTCAAGCCCTGCGCCCACTAATGGGGCACCCTCCCCTCCTGCATAGGAAGGCGCGCCTGGCACCCCCCTCAGGTTGGGCTCGGGGGCTCTCCTATGGACGGCCTCAGACCTGGCCGGCGTCACGGAGGAGGCGCTCGGGCACCATGTGGAGGCGTGCTTCCGCGAGAAGAGCGTAGGGCGCGAGGCGCCAGGCGCTCAGGAGTTCATCACCAAGGCGATCGAGGATCTTCAGGAGGCGAGGGCCATGCGAGGCGAGCGTCGCCCCGCACCACCCGGCGCAGCTTCCTCCCCTGACGTGGGTAGTGGGCTACGCATCTACGTCAACATCCCAGGGCTCAACAGAGCCGCGTCTCAGGAGCTCTACTGGCCGTCCCATGTGGTCGGTGCAAGGGCCCCCCTCATAGCTATGTTCGCATGCCTTTCGGCCTACTGAACAGTGCTGCCATGCACCAGCGCTACATGCGGGGCATCCTGGCGGCTCACGAGGCCAGGCACAAGGTGATCCTATCGGAGGAGGCGCTGGATCCTCGCGAGCCCCCCGGGCCCCCGGGGCCTCACGAGGCTCAGGACCTGCACGGCTCGTGAGGAACGACTTCTGCAGCGCATGTCTTCAGCTACTCCAACACTTCTTCAGCAATGGTGCCAGGTGACACTTTTTGGTTTGTTCAGTTGGGGGCGCCCCTCGGGCTGCATTATCCCCAAGCCGTGTGGGTCTGTCCCTGCGCCATGTATCGTTCTTTGCATCTATCAGAACTGGCCTTACCCGTTCATGAGTTTCTTTATGATTATCACCTGTCTGTCCTGCACTTTGTCGCCATGAACGTCGTACGCCCTTGCAAACCCGCCCACGACCGCCTCATGATTAAGGACTGGCACGACGTCTGTGCTCGGGTCCATCCCTGCAGCGTTGCTAAATCCAAGTTGCTGAGCTCTGGCTCGCGGGCCAGCTCCTGTGCACGTCACCTCCCATGGTCCTTGGTGCCTTGTTCTCGCATGAGCTAATCAGGAGCAGATAAGTTAGGGCGCGCGACCCGGTGCCTCGCCGCCGCGGGAGCCGCGCGCCGGTTGTCTTTCTTCAGGACCTTCGCATGAGAATACTAGGGACAGCGTCTGTGCTCGAGTCCGTCCCTGCAGCGTCGACAAACCCAACGGCTGAGCTCTGTCTGGCGGGCCGGCCCCGTTCACGTCACCTCCTGGGGTCGTTGGTGTTTGGCCTTCTAATGCGATATCCTCAGGAGATTCACTTGGCGTAGGCTACCTAACCATCTCGCAGGACCCTTGCAATTGTTCCGAACCAAATTTAGGCGCAACCCGCCTTGAGGTAGGGCCTCGTGAGTCCCGAGCTGGCTCAGAAATGCCCATATACACCTCCTCCAGTCCTACCGTGCAAGCCACGTGCCAGGACGGGGCTATACACGCCTCGGAGTCTCCCCTCAGAGGGAGCTCCCACGCACGAACCAGTGGAAGCCCCATGCTCTGCACTGACGGAGGACACGGTTGAGGAGCGGCTATGCCCGTGCAAGAGCGGAAGCACCATGCTCCACGCTGGTGAATAAACAACTGAGGGCAACCTAGCGGCTGTAGTAACCTCAGGAGAGCCACCAGGCTCACCGCTCAGCCTCACCGCGCTACTTTACCTCGGGAAGGCCGCGCGAGGGGGCTGGGCACAGGGGCTACGCGTAGGTCACGCCTGGCGTACGCCAGCTCACCAGGTCCCTCGGACCTGGTCATCTCGCTTCCCTCCCGAGCGAAAGCCCGGCGAGGAAAGGTATGGAGAGCTGTTCGTACGTCAAGGGGGACCCCTGAGCATCGCGACTCAGGGGCCTCACTGGTCACGTAGCCCCCCACCCCTTGGTCTCGTCCTGGTGATCCGGACGACCCAACGGCGGCAGAGGTATGTGTGGGGCCGGGCCCTGCCGACGCAGAACGCTAAAACCTACACTCGCATCTCCTTCCTGAGGGCTATTCGTACGTCAAGGGGGACCCCTGAGCATCGCGACTCAGGGGCCTCACTGGTCACGTAGCCCCTCACCCCTTGGTCTCGTCCTGGTGATCCGGACGCCCCAACGGTGGCTGAGGTATGCGCGGAACCAGGCCCTGCCGACGCAGAACACTAAAGCAAACGGAAAGGAAATCGTGGAATTCTAGCAAAATTATTACAAAGCATATTGTTTCTTAAAAACTCAAAGCAGAAGTTCTCACGCCTCCACGAGGCATGATAAATGTTGCAGGGATAAAATAGGAGGAAGCGCTGCCTTCGAACCTCCTCCTCAGCCTTGGACGGCATTGTCGCTTGCCCAGGGAGGCCCGTCGTCGACAACGTCGCCGCCGTCTTCACCATTGGCTCCGGCTGTCGCGGTCGCGGGGTCGACGCAGAGGAACTTCTGCAACAGGGCCTCCACCTGCTTCCCCACGGCCTCAGCAATAGCATCTTGGAGTTCAGGGGCCACGGGTTCAAGCAGCATGCCAAGATCGAAGCTTGGGTCCTAGAGGTGGAGGTGACTGAAGATGCGCGTCGCGGCCGAGGTAAAAAGCACGCGAGCTTCCGCTTCCACCAGGGGGCCCACCCCGGCGACGATACCCTCGAGCGCTGTGGCAAGCTTGGGGAGCAGTCCGGCGGGGCCTCCTCTGGATTCGCCAGCGGTTCCTCGTACCCTTCCCCATAAAGGGACTGCAGGGCTGCGCGGGACCTTTGCTCGATGGAGACGAAGGCGTCACGCCCCGCGGCGGCCGCCTTCTCAGCCGCGGCAAGAAGTTTCTCCCTGGCCTCTAGCCGAGCCTTCTCCTCGGAGACGAGCTTGGCGTGCGACGCCTGGGCCGCCTCCGTCTCCTCCTTCAGCTTCCCCAGGAGGCTACGCTCCGTGGCCAGTTCCTGGGCTACCTGCTTCAGCTCGACGTCGCGATCAGTGAGCGCAGTCACCCGGGCCTTCAGCTCCTCCTCCTACTCCCCAAGATGGCGGGTGCGGGTGGCGTGCTCGTCGCAGAGGGCCTCCAGCTCGGCCTCCACCACGCGGCAGTGCTACTTGGCGGACGCCGCATCGGTCAGTGCTGCGTCGCAAGCCGCTGTAGCCTCGCTGACCTCCTTCCTACCCTCCGCAATGGCAGCCTCGGCTTGGCCAAAGGCTGCCCTGACGGACGAGTCAGCCTGGAGCCACCCCGAGACCAGCCCCAAACGCCCTGTCGCCACGCGCTGGTCGGCGCACTGGAGGTCAGCCCGGAGCCGGTCCAGCACAGTGAAGGCCTCCTCCAAGGTGCCGGGCGCGGCAGAGGACCCGGGGTCTGCCAGTGCGATGGCTTGGGGAGGAGGTGGCACCGGCGCCTGGGCTGGTGACGCCGCAGCAGCAAGGACAGCAGGGGGCTCCGGAGCCCTCAGACCCCCAGTGGATGCGCTGGAGACGGGCGCCGCCGGAGCCTGCTTCGCCACGGAGGCGGCCTTCTCTTGAGGCTGGGTCACCGAGCCTCGGGAGGCTCGCCCAGTCATGGGTGGACGCGAGGCGGCCTCTTCCTCCTGCACCAGGGTCGCAGCAGTCATGGCTAGCCGCAGGGCTTCAGAGGCCCTGGCCTCCGCCTTCTTCTTCTTCATCACCGGCGGCAGCCTAGTCATCAGGACAAGGATGCCATGAGCAAATCATCAAGGGTAGGAAGCAGAAGCGAGGTAAAATACTTACTCGTCATCAGCAACGTACGCCCTCTTCTTGGCCAGGAGCGCGGCACCCCCAAGTTTCTTGAGCACGGGCTTCGTCGTGCCTTCAGAAGCGGACGAGCGCACCACGGCCGGCTCCGGAATGGCGGCGACGGGCGACAAGGCGGGGGCGTCATCCTGGGGTGACAGCGCCACCTCGCCCTCCTTCGGGGCCCTTCGCTTCAGCTTCCGCAAGGGGGTGCCCCCTGACCTAGTGGCAACCCCGGTGGTGCGCGGCGATCCCCTGGCTAGGTACTTACCGGCGTCGTCATCATCGGAGAGGCCGCGGAGGAGCTCGCTCTGCCGCGGAGGAGAGGTCTCCTCCACCCCCTCCAAGGTTGCCTCCGAGTCCTCCTTCCCTTCCTCCCCGGAGCTTTCACCGGAGGACACCGGCACCAGGGAGTTCGGAAGTTGGGGGAGCTTCAGTGGCACGATCCCCCGCTCGTTGAAGCCGGGCAAGGCGGCGGCCACCTCCGCCCCGTCGTCGCGGTGATACAGTGGGAGGTAGGCCTCTGGGAGGCCGCCTGGGTCCTTCTCAAGCAAGGTGCGCAAGGCCTTGCTCAGCTCCTCATTTGTCAAGTCTTCCGGGCGCAACCGGAGGTCGTCTTCTGCGCCCTTGAGACTCCACAAGGGGCGCGAGCGTGCCTAGAGCGGGGCCAAGCGCTGCATCAGGAACTCCTTGACAAGCATGGCCCCTGTCAGCTTCTCCGCCTCTAGGTCCGCCGTCATCTTCTCTAGCAACTGCTCCGCCCGGGTGTCAGTGAGCTTCTCATGAGCACACCGGTCCAGCTTCACCGACAATGCGGTCGGCAGCTCCAGCCGAGCGTGAGGGCGCTTGGCGTCCATGAAGATCCACTTGCGCCGGAAGTCATCCACCTTCTTCCCGGCCCTCGAGATCGTGTTGCTGCCGTGAGATGCAACGAAGTAGACACACCCAGAGCACTGGTCTGTGCTGCGCATCCGGAAGTAGAAGAAGTGGCAGAGCAGCGCAACGGAGGGCGCCACCCCCACGAATGCCTCGCAGTAGAAGGCGAAGATCGACAGGAGGAGGATGGAGTTGGGATGAAGATGAAGGCCGCAGATCTAGTAATGGTTGAGGATGGCGAAGAAGAAATTGGAGAAGGGGGACAAGCCCGGCAAAGACGTTGTGCAGGAAGAAGGGGTAGAAGGTTTCCCCCAAGGTTTCCTGCTTGGCGGAGCCGACCCGGAGCGCCGTCTCCCCCCCCCTCATTGTCGTTGCTAGCCTTCAGCGGAAGCACGACGGCAAAATGCTTCTCCTCAGTGATGGTGGGCACACTGAGGGCCGGCTCAAGCAAGGGGGGCTGAGCGCGCGGAAGGAGCGGCGTCTTTCGTTCTCGCAGTTGCCATCGGTGGCAAGTCCGAGGAGAGGTCGGCAAATCTGGAGGCGCTCCGAGCGGGGAGAGAAGGGGATCTGAAGCAAGACGGAGGGAAGGCAATGAATGCTCAGCAGCAGGCATTAGCCTTTTTGTCAGCCCAGGACGGTTGCCGAGGCAGCGTGGGGAAGCGGAGACGCCCACGTCCCATCAAGCGCCACGCGTCGATCGGGTCCGCAGGCGGTTAGGGCCCGCGGCGCTTCGCCCTTGCCCTTTGGCTTCGCCTCGAAGCCAAGTCCGAGCGCGCCTTGGGCCCGGGGGCTACTGTCGGTGTTCTGGGAACCGGGGTACCCAGACTTGCCTGCCTGCAGCCCACAGCGTGGCTTCATCAACGGCCTGGTACGGCCCATCTTCAGCATGAACAACACAAGACCCTCGCGAGGGGCCAAGCCTCACGAGGCGGACGACGTCAAGACCTCTAGAGGAAGCGGCCTCCTTAGGCCGGCTCCTGAGGAGAGGAGACTTCTATGCAAGCCCCACCTCGTGAGGTTCTGATGACGCAAGCTCTGACGACCAAGGCCAGGCGGGCGCGAGCGGGCGCAGTACGACAGGTTTCCTCTTTGGTGCTAAGGAAGCAGGTGCAGATGCAGAGTCCCGAGGAATCGGCCAAAGGTTTCCATTCCCGTGCTACAAGACTAGGATGGCAGGCTGGAGGTCATTGCCGAGCCCACCACGACGTCACAACGATAGGCTTTGCAGGCGAAGACCACCTTTCATCAGGATAAGATGTACTACTTGTCTCCCTTCAAACTTGGCCGTTGTGGGATCCCTTCCCGCCTTCGTTTTGGGGGGAAGAGGACCAAGGCCACTATAAATATAGCTAGGCCACCACTGTAGAAGAGGACGGATCAATCAGATCACCCCCACCAGCTCACACCAACACAAGAACACATCTCCTGAGGTTGTTCTCCCCCTGTACTAGTTCATCCTCAGCCCACCTCGAGGCCAATCCACCATAAAGAAGGAGTAGGATTTTACACCGCAAGGTGGCCCGAACCTGGGTAAACTGCCGTGTCCCTTTCCTTTCCAGTTCATCGAGCTAGGCCGTGAGATCGACAAGTTGGCAGACTGGGGTGATTGAGTTCTTCGCACGCACCCCAGAGTTCGAACCTTTCTTGGGTCTGCGGAGCCCTGAATCTGACAAGGAGACACCGGACTAACAGGAGGTCAGGAGCCGCTCGCCCAACAGCGTCACCGCTGCCCGGGCGCGCCACCATGCCTACCTTCCCAGTCCGTTCAGGGCTCAGGCATGCAGCAGCCACTAAGCCAACCCAACTTATCCTGAGATACATCCTCAACACTCAGCAGCCACTCCTCATCACCCATTTTCTAATTGATTCATTACTCATTACGCAGGACTGTCATTATGGTTTGTTGTGTATTGAGTGCTACCTACACTTAATGGTTCAGATGTATTTCAGTAATCTTTAGGACATATAAAGTTCACAGGGTTTCAAAATTCCGGCCCTAGGAACAGACACTAGTCATTTTGGATTGTTGGTCATAGTGACATTGACCCAGATTACAACTGCAGGCCAGGTTTGTTGACAATTTTACTTGTCTTTCTTACTCATTCGATATGATATCCAATTATTCACGTCAATTAGTTGCAAACAATAAGTGCTAGACCAACTTCTTGATTCAGATTTTGGACGGTCTCTTACTGCAGTTCAATTCTGCATACTTGTCCTAGTAAGCTCACAATTAATGATTGATTCACTACCTCTATGCTTGCCTTGTCATATTTGTTGTCAATATTCTTTTAGGGTGGACCACCCTGTTTCAAAATACTGGAACCGCAGACATGAGTGAATTGTATTTCTCTGTGTGATCTCTCCATGATGTGTTGGCAACGAACACTGCATTGAATAGAAAGAAAGTGGCATTTCCACCTTTTACATAGACTACGATCTTTTACATGGAATACAATCTTCCTACTTGCTTTGTGTCGCACTACCAGCACTCCACCCTTGAAGCTAAACATTATGCCACTCATAATTCCTTAGTTTATTTGTTCAAATACGAATTTGATATGATTCTAATGTTCCTACTTCAGTTTTGAAATGTTTGTCTGCCTGTTATAGAGACATAAGAGGTTCGTATTTATGTGTGTGGTCTGGTCAGCATGATTGGGGGTGAACTTTGCATACGCAGGGGTTTATAGGGAGACACTCTTCGAGTTGAATCCTCAATGCATTCCATAGATAATCTGACTACTTTTTATGTTTTCATGAATCTCAGATACTGAACAACATCATAATGATTTTGAGCTTGGGCGCATGAAAAGAAGAAAGCAGAACAATGCCATGGCTGTCAAACTTGGCATTAAGGGACTGAAATCAAGTCAGGATGCAATGTAATGCAAACGCTCTCCACCTACAGATTCATGCTCAGAATATGATCCTAACAGTGATTCTGAGCTAGATGGAGACCTAAGTCAATGTAGCTCCCTAGTGGAGGAGTCAGAGGCAGATGCCCTATCTTATTCACCCATCAAGGTGCTTGCTCTAACTTTCCAAGGTTATATTGGTCGCACATATCTTGCAACTGATGCTTTGCATTGCTTCTACTTTGTTGCACTGCCATTAGCTTAGTTCACACATTGTGTATGTGAATACGCCCTGCCTATCCATTTTCAGTACATATTCCATCTATCATCATACCATATTTATCCATTCAAATGCTGTTCTTGTGTATCAGACGTTCAAAAGGAAGAGGGCGATTGCTAATCGCAGAGGAGCATGAACAAAGTATTTGGAAAAGGTAGTGACACCTGATAAATCAAATAGCCCATTAGATGTAGTTGCAATATCACCAGACCCAGAAAACACGGCCACAACTCTAGCAGACTCTAGCCCTACTACACTGGCCATCTCTGATGCCCAACTCAGCAGACCCCAACTGCCGCAAACAGTATGATGATGCCAGTTGACATACACCAGCTCTACGACGCAAAACCCCCATTCCAGCAAAGAGTACACCAAATCCAGTTGCCAAATCCCTTTTCGAACGAGAGAGAGCCCCAATTGCAGCAAATAGGACTCCTGTTCCACTTCTTCCCAGTTTACAAGACGAAGCATATATTGTTGTCAGGAACTTTGTGCACATCTTTCCTTCATGGAAAGATTATACCACAAACAAAGAACAATTTCCAATCTTCCTCCGCAACTTACGCGTAAGTAATGTACTAATGTTATTCATGGTAATTACTGCATATGTTTCTGCTGACAGAAGACACAATATTTCATTCTTTTAAATAGGCGAGGACCAAACTGGATAGTCAAGACGAGCAAGGGTTGGTTGCGCTTTTCAAGCACTCGTTGATGAAGTATCGTTCCTACCTAAGGGAAGCGCACTTCGATGGCAAGCCTCTAAACGAAATTTCTGTAAAGTCTCCGGTGCTACATTTATCAGACAGTGACTGGAATAATCTTGTTACACATTGGTCTCGTCTGCAGTGTAAGGTACTATCTATGATATCACATCACACTTTGAACTAAATTTCTGCATGTGCCTTAAGGTCTCACTTGTACGAAAACTGTTTACAGAAGAACATTCATTCTCAAGGGACCACAGAATCTCGCAACTATACTGCACACTACATTGCTCTTGTGAGTACCTCTTGCCCTGTATGACCATACTTACTTTCATAGCTGGTTGATTATGTAGCATCACTGCACATGTTAGCCTCGTTATCCTCCATTTGGTGGACATTATAAGATCCGTATCGATTCTTACATAAATTGAAAATCAACCCAATGCTTTTGAAGAGGTTTAGCTCTGCAGTCCTCTTGTAAGGATTGAACATCATCTATCACTGTACTTACATTACCAGCTACTCCCTCCGTCCCATAATATAAGAGCATTTTGTACAGTACACCAGTGTTCAAAACACTCTTATATTATGGGAAGTGGGATTGGTTCATTGTGTAGCATTCTGCATCTTATCTCCCTCACCCACCATTTACTAAAAAATATCAGATCTATATTTAATCTTACCAAAAAGTTGAATACACACACAATGCCAGTGCAGAAGTGTAGCCCATTGCTCTTGTCAGTACATTTTGTCCTGTAACGCTTGTACTTCCAGGGATTGGTAGTTGATTATGTAGCATCAATCTGCATCTTATCTTCATTATCCTCTGTCCCTTCCAGTATTATCATATCTATAATATCTCTCTACAAAATGTAGAGTACAGGCAATGCTTATGAAGAAGATTCTGTGCTGAAATTCTTGAGTTATCCTTCCCTTGACATGGAGAAGGGCATTATAAAGCCGGTGTTAACTATTAATGTAAGTCAGTCCTAAAGCCTTTATCCTCAACTGCTGTTTAGTTTGCTCATACTCCCTATCGTTAACTGCTATTTAGTTTGTTGTTTCTATCAAAATGCATGTTCGCAACAACTGTAAGTTCCAAGTTTTACTTGTAAAACCAAATTCCTTATTCATACCATGCACATTACTCAATACTCCCTATATGTATGCTTGTTTTTGTGGATCTATAATCCAGTGTGTGGTTAAGTAGCCCACGTTTGCACCTTGTCATCTCCTGTTTTATATTACTGATGTGGCTGATGATATGAACAACATGCCATGCACATTAACCAAAATAGATACAATGATTATCTTTGCCCTTCATCTATGCTTGTTTTGTTGACATGGTAATCTAGTAGTGTGGTGAAGCTCCCCGCATTATGAACAATGCCAAATTATGCTATTGATATTTTGAACTTACTCTTTATTTTCTAATTTGAAATTGGATGGAATTGACAACACAGTTATCATCTTTGTTTATACACATGCAAAACATGTCATCTCTCTGCTTGTTTCAAGGTGATATGCCTGATGGCATGCACAAGTCTGCTGAAGGCTGTGAGACAAACCCAACATATATTGCAGCAAAGAAGGCAAAACATCTTGAAGATAGCAAGACAACCCCAAAGTCTTGTCTTGATGCAGTGTTCAAATTACTTGAGACTAGCAGTCAGACAAGCTCACAAAATTCGCTGTCTGAATCAGTTCGACTTCTTCAGTCCCAAGTTCTAGCAGAAAGGCATTCTGCAACTCAACTTCGACTTGAAGTCCTATCTCTAAGAAAGATTGCGGAGAACACCAATGAGAACCTCATTGCTAAACAGCTACACCTGGAAGCTATGACCGACATGCTAGGCCGGTCTCACAGCCTTGCTCAGTAGCTTGCGCAGCAGTTCCCGCGCAAGGCTAATCTTTCTTGAACTGTCTTGGAAGTGGTCTTGGTTCAGTATTATTTTGTTACGCTGCAATGGCGCCCAGTTTTTGTAATCTACTTCTTCATTGCGCTTTATGATCACTGGTGGCGAACTTCGATGCCCAGTGGATGTAATATACCATAAATCCTTTATTGTATAGTGTAGGTTTATTCTAAGTTACTATGCGGTAATTTCTTTATTGTATAGAGTAGGTTTGTTCTTAATTCCTACAAGTTACCGTATATGCCATCATTCTCTATCTGAAAAAAAGGGCAACAATCTGATGTAGTCGACCAGGCCAAAACATTCGCCTCTAATGGGCCTACATTTTAGCGGGCCACAATTGGGCCAGCCTGCAACTTTCTTGGGCCTGAAAGGCCATTAGGGCCTTCACACTTTGCGCCAGGTCCACAACTAAACTTTGGGCCACTTACACGGGCCTATATTTGGCCCAAAGTTTAGTTGGGCCTTTAGTGGACCCAGCACTTAGTTGGGCCCACGTAGCTTCGGGCCATTAACAGGCTGAATATTCTGCTGGCCTGTTATGGCCCAGAAGAAACCATGGGCCTTTAGCAGGTCGAAATGCATGTTGGGCCTCAATTTTCACTAGTCGTCGACGGGCCTTCAGCAGGATGAAATGTAGACCGGGCCATTATTGGCCCAGTTATATGACGGGCCATTACCAGGCCGCAACATATCTCGGGCCTTAGTTGGCCCACTGATATCATGGGCCTTTAATAGGTCAAAATCTTAGTAGAGGCATCAAAGGGCCGAATTATACGACAGGCCTTTAACAGGCTCAAAGTCACGTCGGACCATATATGGCCCATGGGCAGCACGGGTCATTCCTAGGCCGAAAGACACACCGGGCTGAAATGGGCCCATGTCTACATCGGGCCTCTAACAGGCCGAAATGTCACTAGGCCGTAATTGGGCCCAAATATTTGGCGAACAATTAACGGGCCAGATCTGGCTTCGGGCCATAAATGGGCCATGTTTAAACAGGCCTTTAGTAGGCTGGCCCACTAGTACCTGAGTAAATACTACGGGCCTTTGACTGGGCCAGCCTTTTTAACCTATATGGGCCTCTGTTGTGCCCTGCCACGTGTCGACATATCATTGGCACGTCTCCTCCATTGGATGGGCGACATCTGGCCCACCGAGGAGCTGACACGTGTTTCCTCCAGCCAATGATGATTTTACACATGGAAAATCCCCATTGGTCCGGGCTGTTAACGGGTTATCGGATCCAAACCGGAACCCGATAGCTTAACGGCGACCCGTTATGGTGGATGCCACATGTCGGTTACCCTTGACGAAAGCACTTCCATGATGCGCCATTTATCATCATGGAAGTGGACACTTCCGTGATGATAATTTTGTTATTGTCATGGAACACTTCTACGATAGCACAGGTATGACTATCTTGATTCTGTCATAAAATCGTCAGGGATGTACATGCATGAAAAAAAACACGACCTACTGTAACAAACACGTATCATCACGAAAGTGGTTTTTTTTGTAGTGTCGGGTTCATCCCTGCAGCGTTGATAAATCCTAGAGACCGAGCTCTGTCCCGCGGGCTAGCTCCCATGCACGTCACCTACCGTGGTCCTTGGTGCATTGTTCTCGCATGAGCTAATCGCGTGTGGGCAAGTAAGGGCGCGCGGCCTGGTTCGTACAACCGCGGTTCAGTGCTTTGCCGCAGCGGGAGCCGTGCGCCGGCTGTTTTTTCATGGGATCATTGCATGAGAAGACTTGGCACGGCGTCTATGCTCGAGTCCATCCCTGCAACATCGATAAAACCAATGGCTGAGCTCTGACTGGTGGGCCGGCCCCGTACACGTCACCTCCTGGGGTCATTTGTGTCCGGCCTTCTCATGCGATAACCTCCGGAGGGGCATTTGGCGCAGGACCCCCCCATCGCCCCACAGGTGCCTTACGTGCCCCGCACAGCAAAAATCAGGTGCAACCCGCCTTAAGGTAGGGCCTCGTGAGTCCCGCGCTGGCTCACGAGTGCCCAGATACACCTCCTCTAGTTCTGCCGTGCTAGCCACGCGTACGAACGGGGCTATTCACGCCCTGGAGTCTCCCCCAGAGGGAACTCCCACCCACGCACCAGTGGAAGCCCATGCTCCACGCTGGCGGACGACACGGTCGAGGAGCGACTATGCCCACGCACCAGTGGAAGCCCCATGCTCCACGTTGGCGGACGACACGGTCGAGGAGCGACTATGCCCATGCACCAGTGGAACCCCATGCTCCGTGCTGGCGGACGACACGGTCGAGGAGCGGCTATGCCCACGCCAAAGTGGAATCACCATGCTCCGCGCTGGTGAATAAACAACTGAGGGCGCCTTCGTGGCCGCACCAACCTCCGGACAGCCTCTCGGCTCTTCGTCTAGTAACACCCCACAGTTTTCCCCTCGGGAAGACCGCACAAGGGGGCTGGACACGGGGGCTGTGCTCAGGCCACGCCTGGCATACGCAACTCTGCCAGGTACAGGCACCTGGTCTTCTCGCGTTCCTCCCCAGGTGAAAGTTGGTGAGCAAAGCTATGGAGGACTCCGGATTAGCTTGGACGACTGCTCGCTTTTCCTTCATGAGGGTCGTTCATACGTCAAGGGGGACCCCTGAGCATCGCGACTCAGGGGCCTCACTAGTCACGTAGCCCCTCGCCCCTTGGTCTCGTCCTAGTGATCCGGACGCCCCAAGGGCTGTCGAGGTATGCGCGAGACTGGGCCCTGCCGACGCAGAACATTGAGGCTGTTCGTACGTCAAGGGGGACCCCTGAGCATCGCGACTCAGGGGCCTCACTAGTCACGTAGCCCCTCGCCCCTTGGTCTCATCCTGGTGATCTGGACGCCCCAACGGCGGTCGAGGTATGAGCGGGGCTGGGCCCTGCCGATGCAGAACGGTAAGACAAACACGAACGAAACCAAGCACGAAAAGGAAATCGCGGAGTTCTAGTAGTTATTACAAAACACGCAGTGTTTCACAAATTCAAGAAGAAGGTTTACGCCCCCACGAGGCATGGTAAATGATTGCAGGAATAAAGTCTGGAGGAAGCGCCACCACCGCCTTGGCCATCGCCACCACTCGCCCTGGCCGCTGGAAGCTCGTCGTCAACATCGCTATCACCGTCGTCACCTCCACCCCCAACCTCCGCTGCTGGAGCCTCAGGGTTGGGGACGCAGAGGAACTTCTTGAGCAGGGCATCTACGTGATCTTTCACGGCCTCCGCAGCAGCGGTGCGGGACACAGGAGCTACCGAGTGGATCCGCGTGCCGAGGTTGAAGCTTGGGTCCTGGAGGTAGAGATGGCTGCAGACGCGCGTCGTGACCGCGGTGAAAAGCGAGCGACACTCCGCCTCCAGGAAGGAGTCCACCACAACGGGGGCACCCTTGAGCACTTTAGCAAGCTTGGGGAGGAGCCCTGCAAGGCCGTCTTCAGGTGTCGCTAGTGGCTCTTTGTATCCTCCCATGCAGATGGAACGCAATGCCTCGCGGGACCCGAGCTCGAGGGCAAGGAAGGTCTCGCGGTCCGTGGCCGCCTTCTACTCGGCGGCGATGAGGGCCTTCTCCCTGGCCTCCAGCTGGGCTGTTGCTTCGGAGACATGCCAGGTGTGGGACGCCTAGGCCTCGTCCACCTCTGCCTTCAGTTTGGCCAGGCGGTCGCGCTCCATCGCCTGGTCGGTGGCCACCTGGGTCAGCTTGGCGTCTTGGTCGGCGAGCTTCGCCTCACAAGCCTTGAGGTCCTCCTCCTGTTGGCGGAGCCACAACGTAGCCGCGGCTTGCTCCTCCTGAAGGGCCTTCCAGCTCTCCTCTGCCTCCCTGCAGCGCTTCGCAGCGGCCGCAGCCTCAGCCTGCGCCGTGTCGCGAGATGCCCTGGCGTTGGCGGCCTCCTTCCTGCTCTCGGCGTTGGCGGCTTCAGCCCAGCTCCAGGCCTTCTCAATGGCGGAGTTAGCCTGGGACCAACCCGTGATAAACCCCAGGCACTCCCTCATGAAGCATCTGTCGACATCTTGAAGGTCCACCCGGAGACAACCAAGCGCAACGTAGGCCTCGTCCAGGGCCCCAGGCCTGACCAAGGGACTGCAGTTCGCAAGCGCAAGGGTTGGAGGAGAAGGCGGCGCGAGCGCAGTGGGGTGCTCCGCGGCTCCGGAGGTGCTGAGGAGGTCGACTTGGGCTGCCGCGGGCTCAGAACCTTGCCCGGGCGCAAAGGGCGCAGACAGCTCCGTGGCCTGCAGGGACCGGCTCCTCCCGAGGTGGCATCACCACGTCCTTAGGGGCCTGCTCCACCGCGAGGAGATGGGGGATGGTCTCCCCCGTCTGTGCCGGAGCCGCTGCGGATGCAGCGAGAGGAGGCGCCTCCAGATTCCGGTCTCCTTCCTCTTCTTCACCATGATGCCCACCTTGGTCATCAGGGCGGGAGCGCTGTGAGCATGGCGCAAATGTATGCTAAACAGAAGCAAGGTAAGGTACTTACTCATTGGGTTCGATGTACGCCCTCTTCCAGACTAAGACTGGGGCACCCCCGCTCTTCTTGGGCGCAGCTTTCGTCGTGCCCGGGGAGTGAGCGGGGCGTTCTGCGGCCGGCCTCGGCACGGTGCTACCGCCTGTCGCGGCAGAGATGTCGCCCTGAGGGGGTGCCACTCCACTCTTCTTCGGCGTCCCCTGGCCCGGCCTACGGAGGGCCCGAGGGGTGGCCCCTGACCTCGTGAGGACCCCGGTGGAGCGCGGGGATTTCGCGGCTGGGGGCTCGTCGGTGGTGTCCTCGTCGGTGAAGCCGCGGAGGAGTTCGCCTTGTGACGGGGGAGAGATCTTTGCCGCGTCATCCTCGGTCACCTCCAAGTCCTCCTCACCCTCTTCGTCGGCGTTGTCGCCAGAAGACACCAGCACCGGGGAGTTGGGGTGCTCGGGCGGCACGAGCCCCAGATCGTTGAAGACGGGCATGGCGGCGACCAGCGCCTCCTTGTTGGCACGATGGTACAGCGGTGCGTAGGCCTCCGGGAGGTCTCCGGGTTCACCCTCGAGTAGGGTGTTCATGGCCTTGTCCAGCTCCTCGCCCGTCAAGCTCCCCGAGCACAGCCAAATGCCATCCTCTGCGCCCTGGAACTCCCACATGGGGTGCGTGTGTGCCTGGAGCGGGGCCAAGCGCTGCGTCAGGATCTCTTTGACGAGCATGCCTCCCGTCAGCACCCTGGCATCCATGTCTGTGGCCATCTTCCTCAGGACAGGTGCTGCCCGGGGGTCGGAGAACTTCTCGTGACCCCACCTATCGACCTTCTCCGGCAGCTGGGTTGGCAATTCCAGCCGTGCGTTGAGGCCCTTGGCATCCATGAAGACCCACCGGCACCGGAAGTTCTCCACCTTCTTTCTGGTCCTCATGAGCACATTATTCTTATGGACCGTGACAAAGGACACGCAGTCAGAGCGCTGGGCTGGATCATGTAGCCGCAGGTAGAAGAAGTGCTGGAGGAGCGGAACGGAGGGCCTCACGCCCACGAATGCCTCACAATAAAAGGCAAAGATGGACAGGAGGAGGATGGAGTTGGCCTGAAGAT
The DNA here is from genome assembly GCA_011799875.1 of Thinopyrum elongatum. Lineage (NCBI taxonomy): Eukaryota > Viridiplantae > Streptophyta > Magnoliopsida > Poales > Poaceae > Thinopyrum > Thinopyrum elongatum. Next base: position 441,811,723 of record CM022299.1, read on the forward strand.
GCAGGGCCTGAACATGGTAGTGGTCGAGGACGGTGACGAAGAACCCGGAGAAACGTGGGACGAGCCCCGTGAAGACACTGTGAAGGAAGAAGGGATAAAACGTCCGCGCCAAGGTCCTTTGCTCAGCGGAGCCGGCCAGGAGAATGGTCTCGTCCCACTCATTGTCGTCGCTCATCGTTCGCGGAAGCGCTGCGGCAAGGTGCTTCTCCTCGGTGATGGAGGACGTGCCGAGGGCTGGCGCAGGAGAAGAGGAGGAGCCCGCAGCCTGTGCGATAGGCTTCGCCTTCCCGGATGCCATTCGCGAGATCTTGGAGGAAGAGGTGTAGAAGGAAGGAGGAACACAACCGGATCTGGAGATTCACTCGGCTGGGAGAAATGGGATCTGGAGCGAGGCGTAGCGAAGGCAATGATGGCTAGGTAGCGGGCGCCAGTCTTTTGTCAGCCTGGGCAGTTGCCGAGGTGGCATAGGAAGCGGAGACGCCCACGTCCCATCAAGCACCGCACGTCAACCTGGCCCACAGGCGATTGGGGCCCACGGCGCTTCGCCCTTGCCCGTTGGCTTGGCCTCGAAGCCAAGTCCGAGCGCGCCTTGGGCCCGGGGGCTACTGTCGACGTTCATCTTCCTCCTCGTTGGTGTGAATCGAGCTAGGCCATAGGGCTACGGGCTGGTAGGCTGGATAGGTTGAGTTCTTCGCACACGCCCCAGAGTTCAAACCTTTCTTGGGTCTGTGGAGCCTTGAATCCGACAAGATCGGGCATGTGCTACGTGGCATACTGCTACTGGGCTAGGATGTGTGCGATCCATAACTAAACAGCGCTCGACCGATACTTAACAAAACCGCGCACGTGTGTGTGTAAATAAAAGAACCGGTCAGGCCGATTCAATCTAACCGAAATAAACCACAACTAAAAAACATGATCTACAAAAACCTAACTGTTCGTGAGATCTAATCTTGGACATAGGTTGAAGATCCAAAGGTGGAGGAAAGTCGGCGCTTATAGCGGTGGTGGCGACGATGAACATTACGGCGCGGCGTCAGGCGCAGAATAGGGGGGCTTCGGCGGTACTTGGCATCGGTGGAGTGGACGGTGAGGTCGAGCGCGACGCGGGCATTCGGGTGGAGGTGAAGCGGGGCGTCGGTGTCGTATGAATGAGGTGGAGGGAAGACGGCGGAGCTCCTGTGCTCTGGGCACTCCGGCAGTGGCGGACATTGTCGAAGCCGCGGCTGTGGATGTAGGAGAGGCACAAGAGCATGTCAACAATATGCACAATGGCGAGGTGAACCGGACACAAGGGGAAGGGGTCACGGCAGTGCCCACCGACGTGAGGATATGACGATGAATGGTGGCGGTGGTGGCGAGAACGGGATGGAGAGGGCATTGGTACGGTGGAACTTGGAGTAGGGTTTTAAGGGGGTTCGAGAGAGGAGGGAGTAGGGTATTTATAGGACATAGACTTGGGGAGGAGGTCGTCTCGGGTTCATGATCTCGAGAGAATCGGGGCGACTTTGGTGCTCCGGACGTGCTCTGGAGTCGGGCGCGTTTGTTGCGGGAGGAAGGTGATGAGGCAGGGCCCGCCTGTCAGCGGCAGTGGGTAGGGGCGAGCGGGTCGGGCGACCGAGGGGAGGGGGTTTCGGGCGCGGGCGCTGGCGCTGGCGGGGCAAGCCGCGGCGCTGGTGGGCTGCGGGAAGTTGTGGGTCGGCCGGCTAGCGCTGGCAAGGGTTTTTCTCTTATTCTTTTTGAATTTTGACAGAAAAAGAAAATAAAGAAATAAAGAAACAATAAAAATACTTTTACATAGGCAATATATATATATATCAAAATGATCAGGAAAATAAATCCTAAATGATGAACTATTTTTCAGAGGCAAAATCCAGACTTTATAAAAATCATTTTTTTGAAAATTTCAAATAAAACCAAATTTGAATTCAATTACTTTTGGCATTATTTTCTTGTGACTTTTTGAGGTGTCATGTTACCTCCTCTCATACTTTTTGATTAAAAGTCAGGGATTTTTTTGAAATGAATTTCAAATGCCAATTTGAATGGAACTCAAATTCCAACAGAAAATTCAAATGCCTCTGAAATTTCAAATGCCACTCACTTTCAATCAAAATGCATAGATCCTTAGCTATAATTGTAAAACATTCCAAATTGAAAATTTGGGATGTTACACCTTGTCAGAATCAGGGCACCGCGGACCCAAACTAGGTTCGAACTCTGGGGCGTGTACGAAGGATCTCACTTCACAATGACGCTCAACTTGCCGCACCTACGGCTTGATCTCACCGAGTGCATGTACGATCGTAGAGAAGGGATGAACGCAGAGATTTACCCAGGTTCGGGCCACCTTGTGGTGTAAGACCCTACTCCTGCTTTGTGCTGGATTAGCCTCGCGAGGAGGTTTGAGGATGAACTAGTACAGTGCAGGAGCTACCTCGGGAGAGCTCAATGGCCGAAGGATTCGATCCCCCTCGATGGTGGACACTAGGCTATATTTATACTAGGCCTGGTCCTCTCCCCTCATAGCTTAGGCGGGAAGTGATTCCACAATGGCCAATTTGAAAGGGGACAAGAGGTACATCTTATCCTGATGAAAGGTGGTATTCACCTGCAAAGCTCCTGGTCATGACGCAGAGCTGGGCTCGGCGATGACCTCCGTCCTGCCGAGCTCGTGGTCTTGGTCTAGTTGCACCGGAATGGAAAACCTTTGGGAGGATCCCTCGGGAACTCACGCTGGTCCTTGCCTCCTTAGCACAGAAGAGGAAATTGTCCTCCTCCGCGCCCGATGGCGCCTGCCTGGCCTTGGTCGTCATGGCTTCCGTCATCACGGCCTCATGAGGTGGGGTACTTGCGTAGAGATCTCCGCGCCTCAGAATGCAGGCTCGGGGGGGGGGGGCGCTCCTCTGGAGGTCTTGGCGTCGCTCGCCTTGCGAGGCCCGAGGGGTCCTCATGAGGGCCTTGTCATGGGGGTCTTGTAGCTGGGCCGCACCGGGCCGCCGAGGGGGCCATGCGCTAGGCCGCAGGCAGGCAGGTCTGGGTACTCCCAATCCCAGAATGCCGACAGTAGCCCCTGGGCCCAAGGCGCGCTCGGGCTGGCTTCGAGGTGAAGGCAAGGAGTGAAGGGCGAAGCATCGTGGGCCCCAATCGCCTGCGGGCCAGGCTTGACGTGGGGCGTGCGACGGCACGCTGGCGCCCCCGCTTCCCAAGTTGCCTCGGCAACTGCCCAGACTGACAAAAGCCTAGCCCGCACCGCAGAGCCATCATTCCAGTTCTACCTTGTGCCTCTCCTCTCCTGCTCACATCCCCTTTCCTCCACGAGAAGTTTCTCCAGATCCAGGCGGAGCGCCGTCCTTCCTCTCGCTCCCACAACATCAAGGATTCCTCAGATGGCGCCCGCTGGGAAGTCAAAGTCTGAGGCCCATGTCTCGGCCTCCTCATCTCTCCCACCGGCATTCACGGCCTCCACCATTCCCAAGGAGGGGGACCTTGCCCCAGTGCTCCCGCTGACGGCGAGCGATGCCAATGAATGGGGCCAGACCCTAATCTGGTGCGGCTCGGTGGAACCAAGCACCTTGGCGAGAACGGTCTACCCCTTCTTCCTCCACAGTGTCTTCTCTGGGCTCATCCCGCCCTTCTCGGAATTCTTCACCGCCATCCGCAAGCACTACGGGATCCAGGCCCTCCATCTCCAGCCTAACTCCATCCTGCTCATGTCCGTCTTCGCCTTCTACTGCGAGGCCTTTGTGGGCGTGAGGCCCTCAGTGGCCCTCTTCCGTCAATACTTCAGCCTGCGGTTCCACGATAGGGAGCAGCGGTCCGCGTGCGTCTCTTTCGTCGTAGTCCAGAGCGGGAAAGTACTCCTGAAGGCTGGGAAGAAGGTGGAAGGCTTCCGACACCGTTGGGTCTTCCTGGACACCAAGGGCCTCGATCCACTCCTGGAGCTTCCGGCGGAGCTGCCCGAGAAGAACCCAGCGTGGGGCTCCGCGAAGCTCACCGAGCCTCGGGTGAGGCCTATCATGGAGCAGATCGCGTCGGATATGGGGGCCAAGCAGCTGGCCGGGGCGATGATAGCGAAGGAGTTCTTGACGCAGCACCTGGCGCTGCTTCCATTCGCACTCAAAGCCCCTATGGAGTACCAGGGCGCTAGTGACGAGGTAATGCTGCGCCCCACAGGCCTGACGCATAGAGAGCTTGAGGCGACCTTGGTCACCCTGCTGGGCAGCATCCCGGCGGACCTACCTGAGGTGTACGTCCCGTTGTACCACCACGACGACCGGGAGGCCCTGGTTGCCGCCATTCCTGCCTTCAACAACCAGGGGCTTGACCCGCCCGTCGATCCCGATTCCCTCGTGGAGCTGTCCTCCGGCAACAACGATGACGACCTTCTCGCCTCTCCAGGCAGCAGTGCCACAACGGGGTCTGTCGACGAGCCCCCCGCCCGCCCCTGGATGCGGCCAAGGCCACACCTAAGGAGAGCGGGGGCGCACCAACCTTTGTCGAGAAGGAGAAGAAGAGGAAGTGGATCGCGCCCGAGGAGTAAGTATCCTACCTTCCTTCTGATCAGGCATAGATTGCGCATGTGCTCATAGCACTTCCCCTCATGATGACCAGGAGTGGCGACGTGACGAAGAAGAAGAAGAAGGCAAGTACTGAGATGAAGGAGCCCCATATCCTGAGGGCACCGTCAGCCTCCGGTCGCGGCCGCGACGGGCACGGAGGTGCATCGCGCAGGCCCAGCGCAGCCCTTGGGCGCTCTGGCAGCATCCCGCTCGAGCACACGGGCGTATCGCCTGCCCTAGGCAACTCGCCGATGCCTCTTGGGAGACCGACCGCCGAGGACGCGGGGGTCCTCGAGGCGACACTCCTTGCCACGACCACGGCAATCCCAGCGCCGGTGGAGGGGGCAATTCCTCACCCCCCCCTCTGGTGGAATCCGCCCCTGAGGGTGCAGTGACGTAGCTTCAGGTGGAGCCAGCTCCCGTGGGCCAGTAGGCTGTGAGGTCACCAACTCTTGTCATGTCCGAGAAGCGCTTGGAGCCTCCGGCGCCTCAAGCTGACCACGCCACCGCTGTCGGCGTTCTGGGACGGGGGTACCTAGACTTGCCTGCCTGCGGCCCATGGCGTGGCTACATCGACGGCCTGGTACGGCCTAGCTTCAGTGACAACAACTCAAGACCCTCGCGAGGTGGACGACACCAAGACCCCCCCCCCGAAGGAGCGGCCTCCTCAGGCTGGCTCCTTAGGAGCGGAGAGTTCCATGCAAGCCTCACCTCGTGAGGTCCGGATGATGTGTGCCATGACGACCAAGGCCAGGCGGGCGCCAGCGGGCGCAGTGTAACAGTTTCCTCTTTGGTGCTAAAGAGGCAAGCGCAAACACGGAGTCCCGAGGAGTCAGCCAAAGGTTTCCATTCCCGTGCAACAAGACCAAGACCGCCAGGACGGCGGGACGGAGGTCATCACCGAGCCCACCACGGCGTCACAACCAGAGGCTTTCGCAGGCGAAGACTACTTTTGTCAGGATAGCATGTACTAGTTGTCTCCCTTCGAATTTGGCCGTTGTGGGATCCCTTCCCGCCTTTCATTTGGGAAGAGGACCAAGGCCACTATAAATAGGACTTAGCCACCACCGTAGAGAGGGATCGGACCCCCGGATGGATCATTCAGATCACCCTCACCCCACCAGCTCACTCGAGCTCAAGAACACCTCTCCTCCTGAGGCTGTTCGCCACTGTACTAGTTCATCTTTAGCCCCCCGAGGCCAATCCACCACAAAGCAGGAGTAGGGTTTTATACCGCAAGGTGGCCCGAACCTGGGTAAACTGTTGTGTCTCTTTTCCTTACAGTTCGTCGAGCTAGGCTGTGAGATTAGCGAGTAGGCAGACTGGGGAGGACGAGTTCTTCGCACGCACCCCAAAGTTCGAACCTCTCAAGGGTTTGCGAAACCCAAAATCCGACATTTGGCGCGCCAGGTAGGGGTGCGTCGGAGCCTCTCCCCCGCCGGTCGATCCACCACCGCTCCACTGCTTCCATGGCCGATGCTCGTCGAGCTCGCGCTGAGCAATGGGCCGCACTCACCGCCCGCGTCGCTCAGACAGCGCCTGCGGGAGACGATTGCCCTCGCCGTCCCCCGTCTCCAGTGGTGAACGCCGCCACCGGCCCCGCGGGGCATGAGCAGCAAGCTTCGTCGCTGCACCCTTCTGTGCGGCGGGATGGGCACACCACCACCCCGTCGCTGACTCCGGCTGGTTCGTCATCTCATGCTCGTCGCGGGCCAGCGAACACGCAGGCTGCGTTGCTCATGGCGCGCAAGCTCCTGCGCTACCGCCCCATCGACGACCTCTACAAAGACTGGCTAGACCGCATCGCCGAGCTTGTCAGCGCCGTCGGGGACTCTCCCGCACCGTCTCGCTCGCTGCCTCACCCGCCGCCTACTGCGGGTGACGTAGCCCACGGAGCACCTCCTCCACCTCCCCATCAAGATGTCGCCCTCGGGCCAAGGCGCGAGGCCCCGCGGCGCGACCCGCCGCGCAGGGCGCCGGCGCGTGAAGAGGAAAGCTGCCAGGTGGTGCAGCGGCCGCAAGAAGATGCTCGTGCACTCCCAGCACCGCCACGTCAAGACCGCGCGCCGCCTGCAGCGGTGGCGCGCGAGCGCCAAGACCAGGCTCCACCTCCACGATGGGCTCCCATGACCACAGCGGGTTGCTGCGCATTCACTCCGGAGCTACGCAGCGTCGTCTGGCCGGGGAAGTTCAAGCCTGACCTGCCTCCGCGCTGCGACGGCACCCCCGACCCTGCCGAGTTCCTGGAGCTCTACGAGCTGAGCATCGAGGCAGCCAACGGTGACGAGAAGGTTTTGGCGAACTGGTTTCCCATGGCCCTCAAGGATGGTGCGCGCTCGTGGCTCCTGAACCTGCTCGCGGGATCGATCTCCTCCTGGGACGAAATGCGAGAGCGTTTCGTCGCCAACTTCCACAGCACTCGCGACCGTCCACCGGCTGCGGGTGACCTGCGGCGCATCAAGCAGCAGCCAGGAGAGACCTTGTAGAAGTACATCCAGCGCTTCAACAGCGTCTGCCTCAAGATCCCCAAGGTGTCAGACGAGGCCATCATCTCGGCGTTCACTGATGGTGTCCACGACGTCAAGATGAAGGAAGAGCTCGCCATACATGAGGGCCTGTGCACGGCTCTAGAGATGTTCAACATGGCAACCAAGTGTGCGAGAGCTGAGGAAGGTCGCCTCTCTCTCCTGGAGCTCCCAGGGGCTGACCCAGAAGACAAGAAGGCCAAAGCCAAGGACGTGAAGCGCAAGGGACTGGCCGTGCTCACGGCCGAACCAGAGATGAAGCGCAGCTGCGACCACCCAGAGTCATACAAGGGCAGCCGCCCGTTCTGCGTCTTCCACAACGTGCACAGCCACAACACCAACGACTGCAAGGAGCTCAGGGCCATCTGCGACGGGTGCCTCGGTCGACGCCCCGAGCGCAGCGACCGAGGTTATGGCCACGGAGGGGGCCAGGGGTGGAGGACGCTGGGACGGCGGCGACCCCCGCCAAAAATGGCACGATCAGCCTCGTGAGGACCGTTCTTAGGGTAACGCTGGCCTTCCTCCGCTGCCGCCACCACCAAGAAGGAATGACGACCACCACCAGGACGAGGGGGCTGGGGGCCTCCAGGAGCCTCGTGCCATCGCCTGCATCCTGGGCGGCACTCAGGCCCCTGCCTCTCGTCGCATCTTCAAGCAGCTTGCCCGTGAGGTGAACGCGGCCCTCCCCAAGCTCGAGGCAACGCGTCCGCTCAGGAGGTCCAAGTGCACCATCACCTTCAGCCCATCTGATCAGCTCAAGTGCGCGGCAACTGCCGGTGCTCTCCTGATGCTCTGCTCGCCTACCATCAGCAACGTGCTCGTCACCAAGACTCTCATCGATGGCGGTGCGGGGCTCAACGTTCTCTCCGTCGAGACATTCGACCGACTCCAGGTGCCCTATGACTAGCTGCAGCCAACCAAGCCTTTCTCAGGCGTGACCGACGGCTCCACCACCCCAATAGGGAAGATCCGCCTCCCTGTCACCTTTGGCAAGCGCGACAACTACCGCACTGAGCTCATCGACTTCGACGTTGCCCACATTCGCCTTCCATACAATGCCATCCTTGGGTATCCCACCCTGGCCAAGTTCATGGCAGTGACTCATCATGGTTACAATGTCCTCAAGATGCCAGGGAGCTGTGGCATCATCACGGTTGCCTGCGAGGAGAAGGACGTGGTGTGCTCTCTCAAGTGCGCCTACCTGGCTGCGGCGGTCGAGAACCAAGATGATGAAGGCGCCGTCTACCCTCCTGAGGCTGTCCCCAAGAAGAAGAAGTAGCTGCTCCGCCAAGGACCTTAGGACAGCGGGGTGTCCAGCGGCACCACCTCAGGCCCTGCGCCCACTAACGGGGCGCCTCCCTCTCTCGCATAGGAAGGCATGCCCGGCGCCCCTTTCAGGCTGGGCTCGAGGGGTCTCCTTTGGAGGGCCTCTGACCTGGCCAACTTCACGAGGGAGGCACTCGGGCACCATGTGGAGGCGTACTTCAGCGCGCGCTTCCGCCAGGAGGGTACAAGGCGTGAGGTGCTAGGTGCTCAGGAGTTCATCACCAAGGCAATCGAGGAGCTTCAGGAGGCAAGAACTATGCGAGGCGACCATCGCCCACCAACCGGCGCGGCTCCTTGTCCCGGCGAGGACAGCGAGCTGCGCGTCTGCGTCAACATCCCAGGGCTCAACAGGGCCGCATCTCAGGAGTGCTTCTGGCCGTCCCGCGCTGGCCGGTGAGAGGGTCCCCCTCACAGCTATGTTCGCATGCCTTTGGGCTTGTCGAGCGCGGCTGCTGCACTCCAGTGCCACATGCGGGGCGTCCTGGCGGCTCATGAGACCAGAAGCCAGGCGATCCTGTTAGAGGAGGAGCTGGATCCTAGCGAGCCCCCCGGGCCCCCAGAGCCTCCCGAGGTTCAGGACCTGGGCGGCCCATGAGGAGCGACTTCTGCGGTACGCGTCTTCAGCTACTCCAACATCTCTTCAGCAACGATGCCAGGTGACATTTTCTGGTTTGTTCAGTTGGGGGCGCCCCTCGGGCTGCATTATCCCCAAGCCGTGTGGGTCCGTCCCTGCGGCATGTATCGTTTTGCATCTATCAGAACTAGCTCTACCTTACCCATGGGTTGATTTATGGTATCACCTGCTTGCCTAGTGTTCTATCACCTCCGCGACCTCCTGCATTGCTGACCAGTCTCTTGCTCATCCCGCAATGGGGGCTACACATGCTGGCACGGCGCTTGTGCTCGGGTCCATCCCTGCAACGCTGACAAATCTGAGAGATCGAGCTCTGGCTCACGGCCTGCCCCGCGCACGTCACCTCACCAGATCCTCAGTGCCTTCATCTTCTTGCGGAAAGATCAACGGCAGGACAGCAGGCGCGTCTATGAGCTATGTTCTCTTCCCTCGACTAACTCGCAGGAACCTCCGGAGTCAGACTACAAGCGGCGCCACCCCCACGCCGGTGTGTGCAAGCCAGAAGCGGGTCTTCTCCTGGGGAAGACGCTGGCGAGCCCTCTCCCCCGGAGGAGGCCCATAGCCCCCTCGCCACCGCTCACGTGGCCCTTGCCCCTTGGTCCTGTCCTGGTTTCCGGACGCCCCAACGATGGCCGGGGGATGCACGGAGCGGGGTTCCTTCCCAGGGGGCGGGGAGTGCTCCTCAACTCACCGGTGTGTGCAAGCCAGAAGCGGGTCTTCTTCTGGGGAAGGCACCGGCGAGCCCTCTCCCCCGGAGGAGGCCCACAGCCCCCTCGCCACCGCTCGCGTGGCCCTTGCCCCTTGGTCCTGTCCTAGTTTCCGGAAGCCCCAACGGTGGCCGGGGGATGCGCAGAGCAGGGTTCCTGCCCAGGGGGCGGGGAGTGTTCCTCAACTCGCCCATGACCAAGGCCATGCGCCCGTGAAGATCTCCGCTCGTGACACTCTCACGTAATAATGAGTTGGGGCTATACATGCCCCGGAGTCTCCTGAGTGTCACCCACGGGCCTCACGGGGGTTCCCTCCCACGTCCTAGTGGCAGCACTTAGCTCCGCGCTGGTGAGAAGACTAGACTAGGTGCCGGACGCGACTGTTCTTTTGCTTGCTTTCTGTAGTTGGTTTGCAACTTCTTAATGGAATTTGGAGTTTTCGTGTTTCTCGTTTGCCAGAGCTGGAACTTTCTTTTCCTCTTGTTCGTTCGCCTCTCCAGTCTTGTCCCAGGAAGAGCGGCAATTGCCCATCGCTCCTCCTCGCGCATCCCGCGTGTGGGGGCTAGGTAGGTGTGTGCGCTTGGCGCTCGCCGCGACCACACCTCACCGAAGCCCTGTCGCCCCAGAGCTTCGGTCCTTAAATCTTTGCGAGACGCTCTCAAACGAGCTCGTGGCATGCGTACCCTCTCAAGTCCGTGCCTCCGGGCATCGCGACGCGGTGCACCAGCCACAACCAACACACGCTCGGGGGCTCGCGCAAGGAAGGGCATGACACCCTGTGAAGTTTTCTAATAATTCTGCAGCTGTACAATGCCTCCTGAGGCCCGACGACTCCTAAGTCGTTAAGAAGCAAACTTCGCTAGATGTTGCTGGAGAGGCGCACCCTCGCGAGGCGGGAAACTATAGCAAGCATATCAAGCTAAGTTATTCTAACCGCACCTGATCGGAATATCGGTATCCTGGCACAATATCAAAATAACAAACATAGCATAATGTCACAAGTGCCTTGGTTCATTACACGCCCCAGCGCGGCCCTCTACTTTTTTCAAGTGCAGGAGAAAGGAAAGGTTAAACAAAAGTGGCACGCATGACCGCAACAGCTCCCGAGGCCAGGCTCCGGCGGCCCCCGGGCTCAGTCCGAGTCTTCCTCCTGCTTCACCGGAGCGCGGTGACGAGACGACCCATCGCCTTCCCCGATGCGAGCCCGGCGGCGTGGTGGTTGGTCGTAGCCGCCACTGCTGGTGCTCTCGCCGGAGGAGGAGCCGCCGCTGCTGAAGGAAGCGCGGCCGTCGCCAAGGGCAAGCTCACCCTCGTCGCCTTCGCGGCCGTCGTCAAGGCCAAGCTCATCGTCACCGCTGCCGTCTTCCGGGCAGCACCCCACACGACGGTCGTCCTCCCCAAACACCCTCACGTAGAGGGTCGCGAGGCCGTCGTACCTGAAATGAAGGCAAGGTCTCGTCAAGTCAAGCTATTGTCGAGGCGGCGTAGGGAAGCGGAGGCGCCCACGTCCCATCAATCGCCACGCGTCGACCAAGGCCGCAGGCGGTTAGGGCCCGAGGCGCTCCGCACTTGCCCCTTGGCTTCGCCTCGAAGCCAGGTTCGAGCGCGCCTTGTGCCCGGGGGCTACTATCGGCGTTCTGGGAATGGGGTACCCAGACTTGCCTGCCTGCGGCCCACGGCGTGGCTCCATCTATGGCCTGGTAAGGCCCAGCTTCAACGACAACAACTCAAGACCCTCTCGAGGGGCCAAGCCTCGCGAGGCGGACGACACCAAGACCCCCCCCCCCCTGAGGAGCGGCCTCCTCAGGCTGGCTCCTGAGGAGCGGAGAGTTCCATGCAAGCCTCACCTCCTGAGGTCCGGATGACTTGAGCCATGATGACCAAGGCCAGGCGGGCGCCAGTGGGCGCAGTGTACCAGTTTCCTCTTTGGTGCTAAAGAGGCAAGCGTAGGCGCGGAGTCCCGACGAGTCAGCCAAAGGTTTCCATTCCCGTGCAACAAGACCAAGACCGCCAGGACGGCGGGACAGAGGTCATCACCGAGCCCACCATGGCGTCACAACAAGCGGCTTTCGCAGGCGAAGACTACTTTTGTCAGGATAGCATGTACTAGTTGTCTCCTTTCGAATTTGGCCGTTGTGGGATCCCTTCCCGCCTTTCATTTGGGAAGAGGACCAAGGCCACTATAAATAGGACTTAGCCACCACCGTAGAGAGGGATCAGACCCCCGGACGGATCATTCAGATCACCCTCACCCCACCAGCTCACTCGAGCTCAAGAACACCTCTCCTCCTGAGGCTGTTCGCCACTGTACTAGTTCATCTTCATTCCCCCGAGGCCAATCCACCATAAAGCAGGAGTAGGGTTTTACACCGCAAGGTTGCCCGAACCTGGGTAAACTGCTGTGTCTCTTTTCCTTACAGTTCGTCGATCTAGGCGATGAGATTAGCGAGTAGGCAGACTGGGGAGGATGAGTTCTTTGCACGCACCCCAGAGTTCGAACCTCTCAAGGGTTTGCGGAACCCAAAATCCGACAACCGCTTCTTTGACCACAGAGCCAGCCGATGTGCCAGCTCAGCCTCCTCATCAGTCCCTCGCACTCGCGCATTGCGGTCCCCTGATCAGGCTCGGGGCCCTGGATGAAGCCTACACTGGGCTCGGCCGGATCTGTGCTGATCTACAAGACGTAGACAGGTGCCTCGCGAGGGAGCGCCTGGGGCTTGTCTCGGGGTGGCTCCAGGCCGACACAGCCACCAGGATGGCCTAGGGCCGGGTCGAAGCTGCCATCACAAAGAGTAGGAAGGAGGCTGCTGAAGCCAAGGAGGCTCATGACGCAGCACTGTCCATCGCAGCGTCTGCCGAGAAGCGTCGCAACGAGGCAGAGGCCAGCATCAAGACCCTTCGGGAGGAGCAGGTTGTGCACGCACAGCAGCTCCAGCAGAAAGAAGATGACCTGAGGGCTCGTGAGGCGAAGCTCGCGGATCATGACTCCGCGCTATCGAAGGTGATTGCAGATCAAGCCACGGAACGCGAGCGTTTGACCAAGCAGGAGGAGGAGTTGGTCGAAGCCCAGACATCCCACGCCCAGCGCGCCTCCGAGATGACGGCCCAGCTGGATGCCAGGGAGAAGACCCTTGTCGCTGCCGAAAGAAAGGCGGCCGCGGAGCACGACGCCTTCCCCTCCGTCGAGCTCAGGGCTCGCTAGAGGCTGCAGTCGATCTGTAGGGGAGGCTTCAAGGATCCACTCGCGCCCCTCGAGGGCGGCTACACAGGGCTCTCCTCCAGTCTTGTCGAGGAGCTCGAAGGCGCTGCCGCCAAGGTGGACTCCATCTTGGAAGACGAGTGTAGCTCCCTCTTCTCCGCGGCGGCAACGCGTGTCTTCAGCCACCTCTACCTCCAGGATCCCGGCTTCAACTTCGATGCGGTGGTTGGCCCGGTTGCTCCTGAGTCCCGCACCGCCGCTGCGGCGGCCATGGAGGGCCACGTGGACGCGCTGCTGAAGAAGTTCACCTGCATCCTTGACACCAAGCCCCCGGTAGTGGAGGCAAGTGGAGGCGACGATGGCGACGGCAGCGATGTTGACGACGAGCTCACCACGACTGGGGCAAGCGGCGGTGACGGCCATGGCGACGATGCCCCCTCCTCCTAGATTTTACCCTGCGAGACTTATCATGCCTCGTGGAGGCGTAAGACCTTGTTTGAATTTGCAGAACATTCGGTTCTTGTAATAACTGTTTGGACTCCGTGATTTCCTTTTCGTGCTTCATTTCCTTCTTGTTTGCCTTTTTGCTCTGCGTCAGCAGGGCCCAGCCCCGCTCATACCTCAACCTCCGTTGGGATGTCCGGATGCCAGGACGAAACCAAGGGGCGAGAGGCTACGTGACTAGTGAGGCCCCTGAGTCGCGATGCTCAGGGGTCCCCCTTGACGTGCGAGCAGCCCTCATGAAGGAAACATGGGCGGCGACGAGGTTAATCCGGAGGCCTCCATACCTTTCCTTGCCAGCCTTCACCTGGGAGGGGCGCAAGAAGACCAGGTACCAGGGACCTGGTGAGGTGGCGTGCGCCATGCCTGGCCTGAGCGTAGCCCCCATGTCCAACCCCCTCGTGTGTGCATCCCAGGGGAATGCTGCGCGACAGAGCCGCGTGAAGAGCCGAAAGGCTATCCTGAGGTTGGTGCAGCCCCTACGGTGCCCTCAGTTGTTTATCCACCAGCGTGGAGCATGAGGCTTCCACTTGGGAGTGGGCATAGTCGCTGCTCGACCATGTCGTCCGCCAGCGCGGAGCAAGGGGCTTCCACTTGGGCGTGGGCATAGTCGCTGTTCGACCGTGTTGTCCGCCAACGTGGAGCATGGGGCTTCCACTTGGCATGGGTAGGGAGCTCTGTGTTAGAGTCTTCGGGCGTGTACAACCCTAATTTCGTTCGTACGCATGAATGGCACGACAGAACTGGAGGAGGTGTATCTGGGCACTCGTGAGCCAGCGCGGGACTCACGAGGCCCTACCTCAAGGCGGGTTGCGCCTGAATCTTCTAGCGCGGAGCGCGCTTACAAAACCTGTGTGATGGGGGCGACCTGCGCCGGATGAACCTCCGGAGGCCATCGCATGAGAAGGCCGAACACCAAGGACCCCAGGAGGTGACGTGAACGGGGTTGGACCACCAGACAGAGCTCGGTCGCTTGGGTTTATCGACGCTGCAGGGACAGACCCGAGCACAGACGCCGTGCCCAGTCTTCTCATGCAACAAACCCGAGGAAGGACACCCGGCGCGCGGCTCCCGCGACGGCGAAGCGCCGAACTACGGTTGTACGAAACGGGCCGCGCGCCCTGACTCACCCACTCTCGATTAGCTCACGCGAGGACAAGGTACCAAGGACCTCGGGAGGTGACGTGCACGGGAGCTGGCCCGCGAGACAGAGCTCGATCTCTTGGATTTATCAACGCTGCAGGGACGGACCCGAGCACAGATGTCGTGCCAGCCCTTAATCATGAGGTGGTCGAGGGTGGGGTTGTGAGGGCGCAGCGACATTCATGGTGGCAAAACACCAGACACGCATGTTGGAATACTTAGGAAATTCATCAAAGGCAGAGCCAGTTCTGATACATGCGCAAAATGATACAGCTGTAGGGACGGGTCCTGGCAGCTCGAGGATAATGCAGCCCGAGGGCCGCCCTCAATTGAACAAACCAAAAGGTCACCTGGCAATGATGCTGCTGAAGCACCGAGGCAGTCGACGGAGCTTGATCCTTACGAGCCTGGGGGCTCCTGAGGCTCCACAGACTCACGAGGCCCTGGGGGCTCGCGAGGGTCCTGGGCCTCATGAGCCATCACCACATGACGTCCGGCCTCGCGATGCACGGCCTGCGCGAGGCGATGGTACATAGCGCCCACGTTCACGAGGCCAAAGGGCATGCAGACGTAGCTGCAGGGGTAGCCCCCACTCCTGCCAATGCGCGATGGCCAGAAGAGGCACTAAGAGACGGCCCTGTTGAGACCCAGGATGTTGACGCAGACGCGGAGCCCATCGCCCATGTCGGGGGCGGAGGCTGCACTGGGTGGTGCAGGGCGATGCTTGCCACACATGGCCCGCACCTCCTGAAGCTCCTCGATTGCCTTGGTGATGAATTCTCGCTTCCCTGGCGCTTCGCGTCTCGCTCCTTGCTTGTGGGGGCGCGCATCGAAGCACGTCTCTAGGTGGTGCCAGAGCACCTCCCTCGTCGCACTGGTCAGGTCAGAGTCTCTCCGGATGGAAGCCCCCGAGCTCGTCCTGAGGGAAGCGCCGGGCGTGCCTTCCTTTGCGGGAGGAAGGGGCGCCCCGACCACGGCCACGGGGCCTGAGATGTCGCCAGCGGGCTTCCTGGCCTCTGGACGCCTCTTGGGAAGGAGCTGCTTCTTCTTCGCGGCGGTGGCAAATACGTCTCCAATGTATCTATAATTTTTGCTTGTTCCATACTATTATATTATCATTCTTGGATGTTTTACAATCATTTTATAGCAACTTTATATCATTTTTTGGGACTAACCTATTGACATAGTGCCCAGTGCCAGTTGCTGTTTTTTGCTTGTTTTTAACATCACAGAAAATCAATATCAAACGGAGTCCAAACGCAGCGAAATTTTTTGGAGAATTTTTTTGGACTAGAAGACCCAGGATGGGCTAAAAAAGTAACAGAGGGGAGGCCCGAGGTGGGCACAACCCACCTGGGCGCGCCCAGGGGGGTTGTGCCCCCCTCAGTGACCTCCCGCACCGCCTCTTGGCCCTATAAATTGCCAAATATTCCAAAAACCCTCGGGGTAACCCTAGATCAGAAGTTTTGCCGCCGCAAGCCTCTGTAGCCACGAAAAAACAATCTAGACCCCGTTTTGGCATCCTGCCGGAGGGGGAAATCATCACCGGTGGCCACCTTCATCACCCCAGCGGCCATCGTGATGAGGAGGGAGTAGTCCACCCTCGGGGCTGAGGGTTTGTACCAGTATCTATGTGTTTAATCTCTCTCTCTCTCGTGTTCTTGAGATGTCACGATCTTGATGTATCGCGGGCTTTGTTAATATAGTCGGAACCTATGGTGTTTTCCCCTCTCTATCTTATTGTGAATTGAGTATTCCCTTTGAGATTTCGTTCTTATCGGATTGAATACTTTTATGGATTTGAGAACACTTTATGTATGTCTTACTATGAATACCCGTGCTGACAATGGGGGTATCATATTGATTCACTTGATATATGTTTTGGCACTCAACTCGCGGATTCCCGAGGTGACATTGGGGTAATCTATGCATAGGGTTTGATGCACATTTTTGTCTTCGTTTCTCCGGTAGAAATCTTGGGGCACTCTTTGAGGTTCTTTGTGTTGGATTGAGTATTATGAATCTAAAATTGTTTGATGCATATCGTATAATTAACTCACGGATACTCACGGTGACATTGGAGTATCTAGGTGACATTAGAGTTGGTTGATGTGTATCATATGGTGTTATTTTAGTACGAACTCTTGGTTAGATCGATCGGAAAGAATGGCTTGGCGTTATTTTAGTACGAACTCTAGGATAGATTGATGGGAAAGAATAGCTTTGAGGTGGTTTCATACCCTACAAACAATTTCTTCTTATGTTCTCCGCTAGATAAGAACTTTGGAGTGATTCTTCATCGCACGTTGAGGGATGGTTATATGATCCAATTATATTAGCATTGTTGAGAGGTTGCACTAGCGAAAGTACGGACCCTAGGCCTCATTTTCAAGCATTGCAATACCGTTTGTGCTCTGTTTTATCAATTGCTACCTTGCTGTTTTTTATTGTTCCTATTACAAAAATCAATATCCACTATCATTAATACACTTGTATCACCATCTCTTCGCCGAACTAGTGCACATATACAAATTACCATTGTATTTGGTGTGTTGGGGATACAAGAGACTTTTCATTATTTGGTTGCAGGGTTTTTTGAGAGAGACCATCTTCATCCTAGGCCTCCCACGGATTGATAAACCTTAGGTCATCCACTTGAGGGAAATTTGCTACTGTCCTACAAAACTCTGCGCTTGGAGGCCCAACACGAGTCTACAAGAACAAGTTGTGTATTAGACATCAAGATCTTTTCTGGTGCCGTTGCCGGGGAGATGAGTGCTTGAAGGTATATCTTTAGATCTTGCAATTGAATCTTTTAATTTCTTGTTTTATCACTAGTTTGGTTCGTAAAAGAAAACTACAAAAAATGGAATTGAGGTGGTCCCATGTTATTCGTCTTTATCATGTCTTTCTTGAAAATGATGGAAAGGAAAATTGTGCTCAATTGATAGAATAAGAATTCAATAAAATGTTTGGCATAAATGATGAGCATGATTGCAATGGTATTAGTTTGAATTCTTTGAATATACATGATGCTAATGATATGCAAAGCTACAAGCTTGGGGATGCTATATTTGATGAAGATGATATTTTTACTTCCCCAAGCTTTGATGAGAAAATTTATTATGATGAAAGAATGCCTCCTATTTATGATGATTATGATGATGATATGTATGCTATATTGAATAATGATAACCATGAAACTTGTCATCATGATTTTAATTTTCAATCACATGATAGTTATTTTGTTGAGTTTGCTCCCACTACTACTGATGAGAATATATTTTCTTATGTGGAGAGTAATAAAATTTCTATGATTATGTATCATGAAAAGAATGCTTTATGTCATAGTTATATTTTTGAATTCATTCATGATGCTACTGAAAATTAGTATGAGAGAGGAACATATGCTTTTACATATCTCAATAATATCAAGTTTCCTCTCTATGTGTTGAAAATTTTGAGGTTTTGCTTGTTTTGCCTTCCTATGCTAGTTGATTCTTGTTCCCATAAGTTGTTTTCTCACAAAATACCTATTCCTAGGAAGTGGGTTAGGCTTAAATGTGCTAGTCATATGCTTCATGATGCTCTCTTTGTGTTTCAATTCTTATCTTTTATGTGAGCATCATTGAAATCTTCATGCCTAGCTAAAAAGGCATTAAAGAAAAGCGCTTGTTGGGAGACAATCCAACATTTACCCCTACAGTTTTTGTGTGTTCACACGATTAGTATACTGTAGTAATCATGTTTTATAGCTTTTGTTTCAATAAAGTGCCAAGTAAAGCCTTTGGGATAGTGTGGATGATAGTTGACTTGATTCTGTGCAAAAACAGAAAATTTTGTGCCCAGTAACAGAATTGATTGTATTCATTGGAGCGTCGACAAATTCTGAATTTTTTATAGTTAATGGGAAAACAAATTTCCTACGTTGTCTTAAATGTTCAGACTTTTGGAGTTACAGAAATATGACCTTAATTCAGATCTTTACGTACTGTTCTGTTTTTGACAGATTCTGTTTTCAATGCATAGTTTGCTTGTTTTATGGTTTCTATGGCTTATATTGCTTAATATAAATTGTGGAAATTGTAGAGTACAGTAGGCATTATGTGGAAACAATTATGAATCTTATCTTGACAGTACCTAAGTGAATGATTTGTCTTTATCATACTAACCCATCTCACGAAGTTCCGTTAAGTTTTGTGTGATTGAAGTTTTCAAGTTTTTGGTGAGATATAGATATGAGGAGAATAAGGAGTGGCAATAACCTAAGATTGGGGATTCCCAAGGCACCCCCAAGGTAATATTCAAGTAAGATCAAAGCAACTAAGCTTGGGGATTCCCCGGAAAGCATCCCCTCTTTTGTCTCCAACATTATCGGTAACCTCACTTGGAGCTACATTTTCATTCATCACATGATATATGTTTTGCTTGGAGCATCATATTATTTTATTAGGTTTTGCTTTCTGTTATTTAGAATAATGTTTTGCATCTTTTATTCCAATAAAAGTGGCAAGGATAGCTTTCACCATGCTTATTTTGCAAGTATATGAGTTGCTGTTTCAAAACAGAAAGTTTGTCGCTGTTGCAAAAATTCCCGAGAAAAGTAAGAATGTGATAAATTGTTGAAACTTTTTGCACAATAATCTCTCATAAATTTTCTACAGTTTGATAAATTTTAAGAATTTTTTGAGTTAAATAAGTATAGATACTTCTTGATCCATTACAGACTGTTCTGTTTTGGCAGATTGCTGTTATGTTTGCATTGTTTGCATATGTTTGCTTGTTTAATTATTCTATTTGAGGATAGGACTATTAAATATGCAGAGGAATTTAGTATGCAATGTTGAATAATAATTCTAGTGATTTTCTACAGTAGAGAATGATAAGGTTTTGCATTGATTTATACTAACTTATCTCACGAGTTCTTGTTTAGTTTTGTGCGGATGAAGTTTTTAAGATTTAGGGAAACCGTGATATAAAAGGAATTAAGGAGATGCAAAAGCTCAAGATTGGGTATGCCCAAGGCATCCCAAGATAATATTGTAAGAAGTCTCAAGCATCTAAGCTTGGGGATTCCCCGGTAGGCATCCCACCTTTCTTCATCAACAATTATCGGTTAGTCTCGGATGAGCCTAAGTTTTTGCTTCTTCACATGATGTGTGCTATTCTTAGAATGTCATTTTATTTTGTTTTAGCTTGCTGTTTTAATAAAATACTTAGATCTGAAAGTTTTTAAATAAGGGAGAGTCCACAATTAGCTACCTATTTACTTAACTACTCGCTTGATCTTCACTTATATCTTTTTGGAGTAGCTTGTCATTTGCTCTAGTGCTTCACTTATATCTTTTTGAGCACGGTGTGCTTTATAATTTTTGAAGAAATTCTCTCATACTTCACTTATATTATTTTGAGAGATGAAAATTTTTATGCTCATGTTCTTCACTTAAATTTATTTGAGCTTGTCAAAAGCAATTGCAATATATGAAACTAGTCCCAAAGTGATAGATATTCAAGAGGGATATAATAAAAACTTTCATGAAGATCATCGAAAAAATAAACTTGATTCTTTTTAATAGTTTTGAGATATGATGATAGTGATATGTGAGTCATGTTGGTGAGTAATTATGCTTTAGTAAGAATATTGGTGTTAAGGTTTGTGATTCCCTATGCAAGCACGAAAGTCAATAGTTATGCAATAAAATTACATCCTACTTGTGGTGCATTATTTGGTGTTAGTTATGCTTAATGCTCGTTTATGAGATTTTTCGCTTCTTGGTTGGTGCTTCTCAATCTATTTGCTAGCCTCCATTTGTACTAAGTGGGAATACTACTTGTGCATCCAAAATCCTTAAACCCAGTTTTGCCGCATGAGTCCACCATACCTACCTATATGCGGTATTTCGATGCCGTTCTAAGCAAATTTGCATGTGCCATCTCTAATTTTCAAAATAATTTCCTTTTTGTGTGCTCGTACCGCTCATGAAACGGTAGGGGGTGGCTGATATTTTTCCATGCTAGATGTGTTATTCTCTAGATGAGTGTTTATTCACTTGTCATTGCACGAGAGTACGGCAAAGGTAATAGGGATGCTCAGTCCCGAAATGAAAAATGAATTTAATTTATGTTGTCAAATAATAAATTCCTTGGAAAGTGTTGGTATGGACGGTACCCGTGGATATGGCTAGCCGTGGATTGTGAAAGAATGGTGGAAAAAGGAATAAACATTATTTTCTGTTTGGGAACCGCCTATGATATATCTAGCATGGAAAGTATTGGGAACTACTCGATCGTTTTCGTTGACAGGAAAAGCATGCCACCCAAAATGTTTCTATCTCTCTTTTTCGCTTTGAGCTCTGGCACCTCTACAAAACCCTACTTCCCTCTGTGAAGGGTCTATCTATTTACTTAATGCAATTTTTATTTTTATTTCAGCCTCCATCTTCTCTTATAAAGCACCAACTAAGGGGCACTATGACCGTACTTGAGCATTGGATGTAGCTAATATGCGAGTGTGTTTCATGAATGGATCAATGATTGAGCATGATGGGCTAGGGATAGCTTTCTTTAGTGTTGATATTTTGAAAGACATGGTTGCTTGTTGATATGCTTGAGTATTGGAATCTTCATGTCAAAACTAGACTATTGCTTTGAACCATATAAAAGTCCACATGTCCATGCTACAAAAGAAAAGAATATGTGATGAACATGTTAGGCAGCATTCCACATCAAAAATTCAGTTTTATCATTTACCTACTCGAGGACGAGTAGGAATTAAGCTTGGGGATGCTAATACGTCTCCAACGTATCTATAATTTTTGCTTGTTCCATGCTGTTATATTATCATTCTTGGATGTTTTACAACCATTTTATAGCAACTTTATATCATTTTTGGGGCTAACCTATTGACATATTGCCCAGTGCCAGTTGCTGTTTTTTGCTTGTTTTTTACATCGCAGAAAATCAATATCAAACGGAGTGCAAACGCAGCGAAAATTTTTGGAGAACTTTTTTGGACCAGAAGACCCAGGATGGGCTAAAAAAGTACCAGAGGGGAGTCCCGAGGTGGGCACAACCCACCTGGGCGTGCCCAGGAGCCCAGGCGCGCCCAGGGGGGTTGTGCCCGCCTCGGTGACCTCCTGCACCGCCTCTTCGCCCTATAAATTGCCAAATATTCCAAAAACCCTCGGGGTAACCCTAGATCAGAAGTTCCGCCACCGCAAGCCTTTGTAGCCACAAAAAACCAATCTAGACCCCGTTCCGGCACCCTGTCGGAGGGGGAAATCATCACCGATGGCCACCTTCATCACCCCGGCGGCCACCAAGATGAGGAGGGAGTAGTCCACCCTCGGGGCTGAGGGTTTGTACCAGTAGCTATGTGTTTAATCTCTCTCTCTCTCATGTTCTTGAGATGTCATGATCTTGATGTATCGCGGGCTTTGTTAATATAGTCAGATCATATGGTGTTTTCCCCTCTCTATCTTGTTATGAATTGAGTTTTCCCTTTGAGATTTCGTTCTTATCGGATTGAATACTTTTATGGATTTCAGAACACTTTATGTATGTCTTGCTATGAATACCCGTGGTGACAATGGGGTATCATATTGATTCACCTGATATATGTTTTGGCACTCTACTCGCGGATTCCCGAGGTGACATTGGGGTAATCTATGCATAGGGGTTGATGCACGTTCTTGTCTTTGTTTCTCTGGTAGAAATCTTGGGGCACTCTATGAGGTTCTTTATGTTCAATTGAGTATTATGAATCTGAAATTGTTTGATGCATATCATATAATTAAATCACGGATACTCGCGGTGACATTGGAGTATCTAGGTGACATTAAAGTTTGTTGATGTGTATCATATGGTGTTATTTTATTATGAACTCTTGGTTAGATCGATCGGAAAGAATAGCTTGGTGTTATTTTAGTACGAACACTAGGATAGATTGATCGGAAAGAATAGCTTTGAGGTGGTTTCATTCCCTACAAACAATTTCTTCTTCTGTTCTCCGCTAGATAAGAACTTTGGAGTGATTCTTCATCACACGTTGAGGGATGGTTATATGATCCAATTATATTAGGGATAATTGATTTTATGCCCCTAGTTGGGTCACACTCAGCAGGTTTACCCCTAGTTTTCAAAAACACTCATTCACGCCCAAACCACTTTGTTCATCTTATGCTTTTGCCCTTTGACCGTTTGACCATGATTTCAAAAAATTCATAACAAATTCATACTAACTCAGAAAAATGCGAACAAGATATCAAAATGTTAAGAAAAACATCACCTATATGTGCATGTGATTTGCGCTCATGAAAAAAGTGTTGGGAAGTCCACATCTTAGTTTAAGCTCATATGATCTCAACATGAATAATAAAATCTAAAAAAATTGAAAAACTATTCAAAAAATTCTTAATTTTTTTTGTGGCAAACATTGGCGAATGTTTTGAGTGCTTGCCAAGTTTCATCAGGGAATGACATTAAGGGAAGTTGTGGCCAAAAAACAAAATTAGCACTCTAGAATGCTTTTGTTTTCAAGCATTGGTTTTGTTTTTTCACCACGACTTCCATGAATGTCATTGCCTTATGAAACTTGGCAAGAACGAAAAACATTGGTTAATGTTTGACACCTAAAAAATCAGAATTTTTAGAATTTGTTTTCAATTTTTTTGGATTTTACTGTTCAAGCTGAGATCATAGGTGCTCAATCTGAGATGGGGACCTCCTAACACATTTGTCATGAATGCAAATTACATGCTCATATAGGTGATATTTTTATGAACATTTTGATATCTTATTCATATTTTTCTAAGTAAGTATGAATTTGTTATGATTTTTTTAAAATGATGGTCAAACGGTCAAAGGGCAAAAGCATAAGACGAGGAAAGTGGTTTGGGCAGGAACGAGTGTTTTCGGAAACTAGGGGTAAACCTGCCAAGGGGGACACAACTAAGGGCATAGAATTAATTATCCCGTTATATTAGCATTGTTGAGAGGTTGCGCTAGCGAAAGTATGGACCCTAGGCCTCATTTTCAAGCATTGCAATACCGTTTGTGCTCCATTTTATCAATTGCTATCTTGCTGTTTTTTTTATTGTTCCTATTACAAAAATCAATATCTACTATTATTACTACACTTGTATCACCATCTCTTCGCCGAACTAGTGCACCTATACAAATTAGGGTATTTTACATATATGTCCCTAACTGGAACCCACTACTCATATTTGCCCCTAATTTTGAAGCCTGCTCAAATTTGCCCCTCTGCCTTTATGTGCACTTATAGAAATGCCCTTCTGTGCCGTTACCGTCCGGTCAAAGTCGGTCAAAGGGCTTTGACCGTCCTGAAAAAAATAGCAAAAAAATCAAAAAAATCTGAAATTTTGTGGGAATAAAGATACTGAGGTTCGCAAGATGCGTGCAAATTTTCGTGCTGTTTGGACATTCCAGGAGCTCGTGGCAAAGAAAAAATAGTAAATATGTACGCCTATGAACAGTAAATTCAAAAAAATAGCAAGAAATTCAAAAAAGTATGAATTTTTTTGGCATCAAAGAGGCTCGGGTCGACAAGGTGCGTGCAAATTTTTGTTGTGTTTGGACACTGTAGGATCTCGTGGAGAAAAAAACAAAATTTGGCTCGGGAAAAAAACTTTGAAAAAACTCCGCCTATGTTGTCTCAACATAGCCGGTCCCAAGCCCGGGTAAAGGAGGAGGGTTGTGATAGGCTTGGCGAGCCAACGTAAAAACTCAGCCACTCTTATGGAGATGAAACCCAAAAGTTTTTCGTTGGGGCGTAACCCTCTCAGCGACACGACACATCGAAATCCGAGTGTGGTGGAAAATGGGCAAGGGCCGTGCCGTCACCCCCCTGGTGGTGCGCCATATCTTGATCCGGATATGGTGGCAAGTGAGCGAGGATCGGGTCATCGCATCCTTAGTGACGCGCTACATCAGCGCCCGGATGTAGTGGAAAATGAGCAAGGGTCTTTGCATTTGACTCGACGAGTGCGAAGGGTAAGGAAGCTAGCCGAGCCTAGGAGGATTCGCTTAGGTAGCTGGAATGTAGGGTCTCTGAGAGGGAAGCTTTGAGAGCTAGTTCATGCAGCGGTGAGGACAGGTGTTGATATCCTTTGCGTCCAAGAAACCAACTGGAGGGGACAGAAGGCGAAGGAGGTGGAGGATACTAGCTTCAAGCTATGGTACACAGGGACGGCTGCAAATAGAAATGGCGTAGGCATCTTGATCAACAACATCCTCAAGTATGGAGTGGTAGACGTCAAGAGACATGGGGACCGAATTATCCTGGTCAAGCTGGTAGTTGGGGACTTAGTTCTCAATGTTGCCAGTGCGTATGCCCCGCAAGTAGGCCACAATGAGAACACCAAGAGGGAGTTCTGGAAAGGCCTGGAAGACATGGTTAGGAGTGTACCGATTGGCGAGAAGCTCTGCATAGGAGGAGACCTCAATGGCCACGTAGGTACATCTAACACAGGTTTTGAAGGGGCGCATGGGGGCTTTGGCTATGGCATCAGGAATCAAGAAGGAGAAGATGTCTTAAGCTTCGCTCTAGCCTACGACATGGTTGTAGCTAACACCCTCTTTAGAATGAGAGAATCACATCTGGTGACTTTTAGTAGTGGCCAACACTCTAGCCAGATTGATTTCATCCTCTCGAGAAGAGAATATAGGCGTGCGTGCCTAGACTGTAAGGTGATACCTGGGGAGAGTGTTGTACCTCAGCATAAGCTGGTGGTTACTGACTTCCGCTTTCGGATTCGTGTCCAGCGGGATAAGCATGCCAAAGTTGCTAGAATGAAGTGGTGGAAGCTCAAGGGGGAGGTAGCACAGGCGTTCAAGGAGAGGGTCATTAAGGAGGGCCCTTGGGAGGAAGGAGGGGATGCGGACAATGTGTGGATGAAGATGGCGACTTGCATTCGTAAGGTGGCCTTGGAGGAGTTTGGAGTGTCCAGGGGAAGGAGAAACGAAGATAAGGATACCTGGTGGTGGAATGATGATGTCCAGAAGGCAATTAAAGAGAAGAAAGATTGCTTCAGATGCCTATACCTGGATAGGAGTGCAGACAACATAGAGAAGTACAAGATGGCGAAGAAGGCTGCAAAGCGAGCTGTCAGTGAAGCAAGGGGTCGGGCATATGAGGACCTCTACCAACGGTTAGGCACGAAGGAAGGCGAAAGGGACATCTATAAGATGGCCAAGATCCGAGAGAGGAAGACGAGGGATATTGGTCAAGTAAAATGCATCAAGGACGGAGCAGACCAACTCTTGGTGAAGGACGAGGAGATTAAGCATAGATGGCGGGAGTACTTCGACAAGTTGTTCAATGGGGAGAATGAGAGTTCTACCATTGAGCTGGACGACTCCTGTGATGAGACCAGCATGCATTTTGTGCGGAGAATCCAGGAGTCTGAGGTCAAGGAGGCTTTAAAAAGGATGAAAGGAGGCAAGGCGATGGGCCCTGATTGTATCCCCATTGAGGTGTGGAAAGGCCTCGGGGACATAGCGATAGTATGGCTAACCAAGCTTTTCAACCTCATTTTTTGGGCAAACAAGATGCCAGAAGAATGGAGACATAGTATATTAGTACCAATATTCAAGAACATGGGGGATGTTCAGAGTTGTACTAATTACCGTGGAATTAAGCTGATGAGCCATACAATGAAGCTATGGGAGAGAGTCATTGAGCACCGCTTAAGAAGAGTGACAAGCATGATCAAAAATCAGTTTGGTTTCATGCCTGGGAGGTCGACCATGGAAGCCATTTTCTTGGTACGACAACTTATGGAGAGATACAGGGAGCAAAAGAAGGACTTGCATATGGTGTTCATTGACTTGGAGAAGGCCTATGATAAGATACCGAGGAATGTCATGTGGTGGGCCTTGGAGAAACACAAAGTCCCAGCAAAGTACATTACCCTCATCAAGGACATGTACGATAATGTTGTGACAAGTGTTCGAATAAGTGATGTCGACACTGATGACTTCCCAATTAAGATAGGACTACATCAGGGGTCAGCTTTGAGCCCTTATATTTTTGCCTTGGTGGTGGATGAGGTCACAAGGGATATACAAGGAGATATCCCATCGTGTATGCTCTTTGCGGATGATGTGATGCTAGTTGACGATAGTCGGACGGGGGTAAATAGGAAGTTAGAGTTATGGAGACAAACCTTGGAATCGAAAGGGTTTAGGCTTAGTAGAACTAAAACCGAGTACATGATGTGCGGTTTCAGTACTACTAGGTGTGGAGAGGAGGAGGTTTGCCTTGATGGGCAGGTGGTACCTCAGAAGGACACCTTTCGATATTTGGGGTCAATGCTGCAGGAGGATGGGGGTATTGATGAATATGTGAACCGTCGAATCAAAGCCGGATGGATGAAGTGGAGCCTAGCTTCTGGCATTCTCTGTGACAAGAGAGTGCCACAAAATCTAAAAGGCAAGTTCTACAGGATGGCTATTCGACCCGCAATGTTGTATGGCGCTGAGTGTTGGCCGACTAAAAGGCAACATGTTCAACAGTTAGGTGTGGCAGAGATGCGTATGTTGAGATGGATGTGTGGCCACACGAGGAAGGATAGAGTCCGGCATGATGATATACGAGATAGAGTTGGGGTAGCACCAATTGAAGAGAAGCTTGTCCAACATCATCTTAGATGGTTTGGGCATATTCAGCGCAGGCCTCCAGAAGCTCTAGTGCATAGCGGACAGCTAAAGCGTGAGGAGAATGTCAAGAGAGGTCGGGGTAGACCGAATTTGACATGGGAGGAGTCCGTTAAGAGAGACCTGAAGGATTGGAGTATCACCAAAGAACTAGCTATGGACAGGGGTGCGTGGAAGCTTGCTATCCATGTGCCAGAGCCATGAGTTTGTCGCGAGATCTTATGGGTTTCACCTCTAGCCTACCCCAACTTGTTTGGGACTAAAGGCTTTGTTGTTGTAAAAAACTTTGGAAAAAATGACTATTTTTTTGCTAGAGCTCCTCGCATGTCATTTAATCACAAAACCTTGCAAGCACCTTGTGCACCCAAGCCTCTTTCATGCAAAAAAATTTCATATTTTTTTGAATTTTCTTGCTATTTTATTTCAAATTTACTATTCACAAGTATACAGATTAACTGCTTTTCCTTGCCACGAGCTCCTGGAATGCCCAAATAGCACAAAAATTTGCACGCACCTTGTGCACATGAGTATCTTCGATCCCACAAAATTTTAGATTTTTTAGATTTTTTTTGCTATTTTTTTTCAGGACGGTCAAAGCCCGTTGACCGGACGGTAATGGCGCAGAAGGGCATTTCTGTAAGAGCACCTAATGGCAGAGGGGCAAATTTGAGCAGGCTTCAAAATTAGGGGCAAATCTGAGTAGGTGGTTCGAGTTAGGGATAGAAATGCAAATGGCCCTACAAATTACCATTGTATTTGGTGTGATGGGGACATAAGAGACTTTTCGTTATTTGGTTGCAGGGTTGTTTGAGAGAGACCATCTTCATCCTACGCCTCCCACGGATTGATAAACCTTAGGTCTTCCACTTGTGGGAAATTTGCTATTGTCCTATAAAACTCTGCGCTTGGAGGCCCAACATGAGTCTACAAGAACAAGTTGTGTAGTAGACATCAGTGGCCTCGGGAGGCAGGATGCCGCCTTCATCGTCAGAGTTTATGGCTGCAGCGGCACGGTAGGCATGCTCAAGGGAACAAACCGTGTCTTTCTCATCGCAGGCGACCGTGATGACGCTGCTGCACCCCGGCATCTTGAAGACGTTTTAGCCATGGTGGGTTGCCACCATGAACTTGGCAAGGGCAGGGTACCCGAGGATAGCGTTATACGGGAGGCCGATGTGGGCGACGTCGAATTCGATAAGCTCAGTGTGGTAGTTGTCATGCTTGCCGAAGGTGACGGGGAGGCACACCTACCCTAGGGGTTTGGTGGAGCCTTCGTCACCCCTGAGAAAGGCTTGGTGGGCAGGAGTTAGTCATAAGGCACTTGGAGCGTGTCGAATGTTTCCACAAAGAAGACGTTGAGGCCCGTGCCACCATCAATGAGAGTCTTGGTGACTGCGACGTTGCTGATGGTGGGCGTGCAGAGCATGGGGAGCACGCCGGTAGTGGTCGCGCACCTGAGGTGGTCCTTGGAGTCGAAGGTGATGGCCTACTGCGACCACCTGAGGGGGCACGCGGCCTCAAGCTTCGGGAGGGCCGCGTTCGCCTCCCGAGAGAACTGCTTCAAGACGCAGTTCGAGGCGGGCGCCTGGGCGCCGCTGAGGATGCAGACAATCGCGCGAGGTTCCTGGAAGCCCCCAGCCCCATCGTCCTAATGGTTGTCATCGTTCCTTCTTGGCGGCGGTGGCAGCGGAGGGAGGTCGGCATTGCCCTGAAGACGGGCCTCACAAGGCTGGTCACACTAGGGGCCCTCACGAGGCTCATCACGCCAGCGATCCTCGCGAGGCTGATCGCACCAGTCTTGACGGGAGTTACCGCTATCCTAGCGGCCTGTGCCGCAGCCTCCTCCATGGTCGTAGCCTCGGTCGTTGTGCTCGGGGCGACGGCCCAGGTGCTCGTCGCGGATCGCCCAGAGCTCCTGGCAGTCGTTGGTGTTGTGGGTGTGGACGTTGTGGAAGACACGGTACGAGCAGTTATCCTTGGCTGGGTCATCGCAATCACGGCCGCGCTTCTGCTCAGGCTCCACTGCCAGCATGGCGGGGCCCTTGCGCTTCACCTCCTTATCCTTGGAGTTCATGTCTTCAGGATTGGCCTCAGGGTGTTTGAGGAGGGAGAGGCGACCTTCTTCGGCCCTTGCGCACTTGTCAGCCAGGTTGAATAGATCCAGAGCTGAGCAAAGGTCATCGTGGATGGCGAGCTTCTCGCTCATCTTGACATCGGTTATGCCCTTTGTAAACGCGGAGATGATGGCCTCGTCGGATGCCTTCGGGACCTTAAGGCAGACTTGGTTGAAGCGCTGCATGTACTTCCGGAGGGTCTCGCTTGGCTATTGCTTCACGAGTCGCAGGTCGTTGACGGTGAGGGCGCGGTTGCGGGTCCCTTGAAAGTTGGCGATGAAACACTCACGGAGCTCGTCCCATGAGGAGATGGATCCCTCGGGGAGGTGCATGATCCCGGAACACGCGCCATCCTTCAGGGCCATGGGGAACCAGTTTGCCATGACCTTGTCATCACCGGTTGCCGCTTCGATGCTCAGTGCGTAGAGCTGGAGGAACTCCGCGGGGTCATGGGTGCCATCATAGCGCGGGGGCAGGTCAGGCTTGAACTTGACCGGCCAGACGATGCGGCGTAGCTCGCGAGAGAAAGCACGGCAGCCCGCCGCGCTCATGGGTACGGCCCTTGCAAGAGGGGCACGGTCTTGATGCCCGGGTGGGCCGGCCTCCAGCGCGGCCCGGTCCTGACGTTGGCGCGGCGGTGCAGGGAGCGCGCGTGCGTCGTGCTGCGGCTGCTGCTTAACCTGGCAGCTGGCCTCGTCCTGCGCTGGAGCCGGCATCGCGCGCGACGGGTCGCGCTAGTGCGCATCACGTCTCGGGTCAATTTCAGCACTGTGCCGGGGTGGAGGCGGAGGGGCGCCATGCGCCACTTTGCCCGCACGAGATGGCGGAGGGTGGAGCGAGTGGGAGGGCGTCGGGGCCTCGCCGGCGGTGTTAACGAGCTCGGTGATGCGGCCCAGCCAGGCGTCGTAGCCCTCATTGGCGAGGCGGTAGTGCAGCAGTTCCCGCGCCATGAGGCGCATGGCCTGCGCATTCGCCGGCCCGCGGCGAGCGTGGGAAGACGACGCCATGACGGGGTGAGGGAAGGCGTGGCGGTGCGGCCGTCGCGCGGCACCAAAGGAGGCAGCGAAGAATCCTACTGCTCATGAGCAGCAGGGTCAGTAGCAGCGCTGACCACCGGGGAAGCGGAGCGATGAGGGGCGCCGCGGTCCACCGGGGCCGTCTAGGCGACGCGAGCGGCCCGGTGCTCGGCACGGACACAGCGAGCTTCAGCCATGGGCACGGCGGAGCGAGAACGGAGTGCAGTTGATGAAGAGACGGAGCTTCGACACGCCCCTACCTAGCGCGCCAAATGTCAGACTCAAGGCTCCGCAGACCCAAACTAGGTTCGAACACTGGGGCGTGTACGAAGGATCTCGCTTCACAACGACGCTCAACTTGCCGCACCTACGGCTTGATCTCACCGAGTGCGCGTACGATCGTAGAGAAGGGATGAACATAGAGATTTACCCAGGTTTGGGCCACCTTGCTAAAGGAAATATGCCATAGAGGCAACAATAAAGTTTTTATTTTATATTTCCTTATATCATGATAAATGTTTATTATTCATGCTAGAATTGTATTAACCGAAAACTTGATACATGTGTGGATACATAGAAAAAACACCGTGCCCCTAGTAAGCCTCTACTAGACTAGCTCGTTAATCAAAGATGGTTAAGTTTCCTAACCATAGACATGTGTTGTCATTTGATGAACGGGATCACATCATTAGGAGAATGACGTGATGGACAAGACCCATCCGTTAGCTTAGCATAATGATCGTTCAGTTTTATTGCTACTGCTTTCTTCATGTCAAATACATATTCCTTCGACTATGAGATTATGCAACTCCCGGATACCGGAGGAATGCCTTGTGTGCTATCAAATGTCACAACGTAACTGGGTGATTATAAAGATGCTCTACAGGTATCTCCGAAGGTGTCTGTTGGGTTGGCATAGATCGAGATTAGGATTTGTCACTCCGAGTATCGGAGAGGTATCTCTGGGCCCTCTCGGTAATGCACATCATAAGAAGCCTTGCAAGCAATGTGACTAATGAGTTAGTTGCGGGATGATGTATTACAGAATGAGTAAAGAGACTTGCCGGTAATGAGATTGAACTAGGTATGAAGATACCGACGATCGAATCTCGGGCAAGTAACATACCAATGACAAAGGGAATTACGTATGTTGTCATTGCGGTTTGACCGATAAAGATCTTCATAGAATATGTAGGAACCAATATGAGCATCCAGGTTCCGCTATTGGTTATTGACCGGAGAGGTGTCTCGGTCATGTCTACATAGTTCTCGAACCCGTAGGGTCCGCACGCTTAACGTTCGATGACGATTTGTATTATGAGTTATGTGTTTTGGTGACCGAAGATTGTTTGGAGTCCCGGATGAGATCACGGACATGACGAGGACTCTCAAAATGGTCGAGAGGTAAAGATTGATATATTGGACGATAGTATTTAGACACCGGAAGTGTTTCGGAATGTATCGGGTACGTATTGGAGTACCGGGGGGTTACCGGAACCCCCGGGGGAAAGATATGGGCCATATGGGCCATAGGAGGGAGGCTAGGCAGCCCACAAGGGGTGGCCGCGCCCCCCCCCATGGGGAGTCCGAATTGTACAAGGGGAGGGGGCGGCGCCCCCCTTTCCTTCTCCTCCTCCCTCTCCTCCCCCCTTTCCCCTTCCGGTAAAAGGAAAGGGGGGGCCGAATCCCACAAGGAGCCCAAGTGGGACTCCTCCCACTTGGGGCGCCCCTAGGCCAGCCTCCTCCCCTCTCCCTCCTTTATATACGGGGGCGGGGGCGCCTCCAAGGACACAACAATTGTTCTTAGCCGTGTGCGGCGCCCCCCTCCACCGTTTACTCCTCCGGTCATATTGTCGTAGTGCTTAGGCGAAGCCCTGCGCGGATCACTTCACCATCACCGTCACCATGCCATCGTGCTGACGAAACTTTCCCTCGACACTTTGCTGGATCAAGAGTTCGAGGGATGCCATCAAGCTAAACGTGTGCTGAACTCGGAGGTGCCGTACGTTCGGTGCTTGATCGGTTGAATCGAGAAGACGTTCGACTACATCAACCGCGTTAAGCTAACGCTTCCACTTTCGGTCTTCGAGGGTACGTGGACACACTCTCCCCCTCTCGTTGCTATGTATCTCCTAGATAGATCTTGCGTGAGCGTAGGAATTTTTTTGAAATTGCATGCTACGTTCCCCAACAGTGGCATCCGAGCCAGGTCTATGCGTAGATGATATGCACGAGTAGAACACAAAGAGTTGTGGGCGGTGATAGTCATACTGCTTACCACCAACATCTTATTTTGATTCAGCGGTATTGTTGGATGAAGCGGCCCGGACCAACCTTACATGACCACGTTCATGAGACCGGTTCCACCGACAGACATGCAACTAGTTTTGCATAAAGGTGGCTGGCGGGTGTCTGTTTCTCCAACTTTAGTTGAATCGAATTTGACTACGACAGGTCCTTGTTGAAGGTTAAAACAGCAAACTTGACGAAACACCGTTGTGGTTTTGATGCGTAGGTAAGAACGGTTCTTGCTAGAAGCCCATAGCAGCCACGTAAAACTTGCAACAACAAAGTAGAGGACGTATAACTTGTTTTTGCAGGGCATGTTGTGATGTGATATGGTCAGGACATGATGTGATATACGTTGTTGTATGAGATGATCATGTTTTG
The DNA here is from genome assembly GCA_011799875.1 of Thinopyrum elongatum. Taxonomy (NCBI): domain Eukaryota; kingdom Viridiplantae; phylum Streptophyta; class Magnoliopsida; order Poales; family Poaceae; genus Thinopyrum; species Thinopyrum elongatum. The sequence goes on from CM022299.1 coordinate 441,844,798, forward strand.
TAAAAGTTATCGGCAGCTGTCAGGAGCCTTATGGTTGTCGCTTTATTGTATGAAATGCAAACGCCATGTAAATGCTTTACTTTATCACTATGCGTTAGAGATAGTTGTAGAAGCAATAGTTCGCGAGACGACCACGACGCTACGATGGAGATCAAGCTGTCAAGCCGGTGACGATGGAGATCATGACGGTGCTTTGGAGATGGAAATCAAAGGCACAAGATGATGATGGCCATATCATGTCACATATTTTGATTGCATGGATGTTTATCTTTTATATGCATCTTATTTTGCTTAGTACGGCGGTAGCATTATAAGATGATCCCTTACTAAAATTTCAAGGCATAAGTGTTCTCCCTGAGTATGCACCGTTGCGACAGTTCGTCGTGCTGAGACACCACGTGATGATCGGGTGTGATAGGCTCTATGTTCACATACAACGGGTGCAAGACATTTTTGCACATGCGGAATACTTGGGTTAAACTTGACGAGCCTAGCATGTACAGACATGGCCTCAGAACACTGGAGACCGAAAGGTCAAACGTGAATCATATAGTAGATATGATCAACATAGAGATGTTCACCATTGAAAACTACTCCATCTCACGTGATGATCGGACATGGTTTAGTTGATTTGGATCACGTGATAATTTAGATGACTCGAGGGATGTCTATCTAAGTGGGAGTTCTTAAGTAATATGATTAATTAAACTTAATTTATGATGAACTTAGTCCTGATAGTATTTGCATATCTATGTTGTAGATCAATAGCTCGCGATATAGCTCCCCTATGTTTTTGATATGTTCCTAGAGAAAACTAAGTTGAAAGATGATAGTAGCAATGATGCGGACTGGGTCCGTGATCTGAGGATTATCCTCATTGCTGCACAGAAGAATTATGTCCTTGATGCACTGCTAGGTGACAGACCTATTGTAGGAGCAGATGCAGACGTTATGAACGTTTGGCAAGCTCGATATGATGACTACTTGATAGTTTAGTGCACCATGCTTTACGGCTTAGAACCGGGACTTCAAAAACATTTTGAACGCCACGGAGCATATGAGATGTTCCAAAGAGCTGAAATTTGTATTTCAGACTCATTCCCATGTCGAGAGGTATGAGACCTCGGACTATTACTTTGCCTACAAGATGGAGGAGAATAGCTCAGCCAGTGAGCAAGTGCTCAGAATGTCTGGGTACTACAATCGCTTGAATCAAGTGGGAGTTAATCTTCCAGATAAGATAGTGATTGACAAAGTTCTCTAGTCACTATCACCAAGCTACTAGAACTTCGTGATGAACTATAATATGCAAGGGATGACGAAAACGATTCCCGAGCTCTTCGCGATACTGAAATCGGCGAAGGTAGAAATCAACAAAGAGCATCAAGTGTTGATGGTTGACAAGACCACTAGTTTCAAGAAAAAGGGCGAGGGAAAGAAAGGGAACTTCAAGATGAATGGCAAGCAAGTTGTCGCTCCCATGAAGAAGCCCAAAGCTGGACCCAAGCCTGAAACTGAGTGCTTCTACTGCAAAGGAAATGGTTACTGGAAGCGAAACTGCCCCAAATACTTGGCGGATAAGAAGGATGGCAAAGTGAACAAAGGTATATTTGATATACATGTTATTGATGTGTATTTTACTAGTGTTCATAGTAGCCCCTGGGTATTTGATACCAGTTCAGTTGCTAAGATTAGTAACTCGAAATAGGAGTTGCAAAATGAACAGAGACTAGTTAATGACAAGGTGACGATGTGTGTTGGAAGTGATTCCAAGGTAGATAAGATCACCATCGCACACTCCCTCTACCTTCGGGATTAGTGTTGGACCTAAATAAATAAATGTTATTTGGTGTTTGCGTTGAGCATGAATATGATTGGATCATGTTTATTGCGATACGGTTATTCATTTAAGTCAGAGAATAATTGTTGTTCTGTTTACATGAATAAAACCTTCTATGGTCATACACTCAATGTAAATGGTTTATTGAATCTCTATCGTAGTGATACACATATTCATAATATTGATGCCAAAAGATGCAAAGTTAATAATGATAGTGCAACATACTTGTGGCACTGCCGTTTAGGTCATATTGGTGTAAAGCGCATGAAAAAACTCCATGCATATGGACTTTTGGAATCACTTGATTATGAATCATTTGATACTTGCGAACCATGCCTCATGGGCAAGATGACTAAAACTCCGTTCTCTGGAACAATGGAGCGAGCTAATGACTTATTGGAAATAATACATACCGATGTATGCGGTCCGATGAGTGTTGAGGCACGCGGCGGGTATCGTTATTTTCTGACCTTCACAGATGATTTGAGCAGATATGGGTATATCTACTTGATCAAACACAAGTCTGAAACATTTGAAAAGTTCAAAGAATTTCAGAGTGAAGTAGAGTGAAGTAGAGAATCTGATCGCGGAGGTGAATATTTGAGTTATGAGTTTGGCCTTCATTTAAAACAATGTGGAATAGTTTCACAACTCACGCCACCTGGAACACCACAGCGTAATGGTGTGTCCGAACGTCATAACCGTACTTTATTAGATATGGTGCGATCTATGATGTCTCTTACCGATTTACCACTATCATTTTGGGGTTATGCATTAGAGGCAGCTGCATTCACGTTAAATAGGGCACCGTCTAAATCCGTTGAGACGACACCGTATGAACTGTGGTTTGGCAAGAAATCTAAGCTGTCGTTTCTTAAAGTTTGGGGTTGCGACACTTATGTCAAAAGGCTTCAGCCTGATAATCTCGAACCCAAATAGGAGAAGTGCGTCTTCATAGGATACCCTAAGGAAACAATTGGGTACACCTTCTACCACAGATCCGAAGGCAAAATCTTTGTTGCCAAGAATGGAACATTTCTAGAGAAGGAGTTTCTTTCGAAAGAAGTGAGTGGGAGGAAAGTAGAACTTGATGAGGTAATCGTACCTTCTCTCAAATTGGAAAGTAGTTCATCAGAGAAAACCGTTCCCGTGATGCCTACACCAACTAGAGAGGAAGCTAATGATGATGATCATGAAGCTTCAGATCAAGTTACTACCGAACCTCATAGGTCAACCAGAGCACGTTCCGCACCAGAGTGGTATGGTAATCCTGTTCTGGAAGTCATGTTACTAGACCATGACGAACCTACGAACTATGAAGAAGCGATGATGAGCCCAGATTCCGACAGATGGCTTGAGGCCATGAAATCTGAGATAGGATCAATGTATGAGAACAAAGTGTGGACTTTGGTGGACTTGCCCGATGATCGGCAAGCCATTGAGAATAAATGGATCTTCAAGAGGAAGACGGACGTTGATGGTAGTGTTACTATCTACAAAGCTCGACTTGTCGCAAAAGGTTTTTGACAAGTTCAAGGTGTTGACTACGATGAGATTTTCTCACTCGTAGCGATGCTTAAGTCTGTCCGAATCATGTTAGCAATTGCCGCATTTTATAAAATCTGGCAAATGGATGTCAAAAACTGCATTCCTTAATGGATTTCTTAAAGAAGAGTTGTATATTATGCAACCAAAAGGTTTTGTCAATCCTAAAGGTGCTAACAAAGTGTGCAAACTCTAGCGATCCATCTATGGACTGGTGCAAGCATCTCGGAGTTGGAATATATGCTTTGATGAGGAAAGCATATGGTTTTATACATACTTACGGTGAAGCCTGTATTTACAAGAAAGTGAGTGGGCGCTCTATAGCATTTCGGATATTATATGTGGATGATATATTATTGATTGGAAATAATATAGAATTTCTGGATAGCATAAAAGGATACTAAAATAAGAATTTTTCAATGAAAGACCTCGGTGAAGCTACTTACATATTGAGCATCAAGATCTATAGGGATAGATCAAGACGCTTAATAGAACTTTCACAAAACACATTCCTTGATAAGATTTGAAGAAGTTCAAAATGTTTCAGTCCAAGAAGGTGTTCTTGCCTGTATTACAAGGTGTGAAGTTGAGTAAGACTCAAAACCCGACCACGGCAGAAGATAGAGAATGAACGTCATTCCCTATGCATCAGCCATAGGTTCTATAAAGTATGCCATCCTGTGTACCAAACCTGTTGTGTACCTTGCCATGAGTTTGTCAAGGGGGTACAATAGTGATCCAGGAGTAGATCACTAGACAGCGGACAAAATTATCCTTAGAGGACTAAGGAAATGTTTCTCGGTTATGGAGGTGATAAAAGAGTTCGTCGTAAAGAGTTACGTCGATGCAAGCTTTGACACTGATCTAGATGACTCTAATTCTCAATCTAGATACGTATTGAACGTGGGAGCAATTATCTAGAGTAGCTCCATGCAGAGCATTGTAGACATAGATATTTGCAAAATACATACGGATCTGAATGTGGCAGACCCGTTGACTAAACTTCTCTCACAAGCAAAACATGATCACACCTTAGTACTCTTTGCGTGTTAATCACATAACGATGTGAACTAGATTATTGACTCTAGTAAACCCTTTGGGTGTTGGTCACATGGCGATGTGAACTATGGGTGTTAATCACATAAAGATGTGAACTATTGGTGTTAAATCACATGGCGGTGCGAACTAGATTATTGACTCTAGTGCAAGTGGGAGACTGAAGGAAATATACCCTAGAGGCAATAATAAAGTTGTTATTTTATATTTCCTTATACAATGATAAATGTTTATTATTCATGCTAGAATTGTATTAACCGGAAACTTCATACATGTGTGGATACATAGAAAAAACACCGTGTCCCTAGTAAGCCTCTACTAGACTAGCTCGTTAATCAAAGATGGTTAAGTTTCCTAACCATAGAAATGTGTCGTCATTTGATGAACGGGATCACATCATTAGGAGAATGATGTGATGGACAAGACCCATCCGTTAGCTTAGCATAATGATCGTTCAGTTTTATTGCTACTGCTTTCTTCATGTCAAATACATATTCCTTCGACTATGAGATTATGCAACTCCCGGATACCAGAGGAATGCCTTGTGTGCTATCAAACGTCACAATGTAACTGGGTGATTATAAAGATGCTCTACAGGTATCTCCGAAGGTGTCTATTGGGTTGGCATAGATCGAGATTAGGATTTGTCACTCCGAGTATCGGAGAGGTATCTTTGGGCCCTCTCGGTAATGCACATCATGAGAAGCCTTGCAAGCAATGTGACTAATGAGTTAGTTGCAGGATGATGTATTACAGAACGAGTAAAGAGACTTGCCGGTAACAAGATTGAACTAGGTATGAAGATACCGACGATGGAATCTCGGGCAAGTAACATACCGATGACAAAGGGAATTACGTATGTTGTCATTGCAGTTTGACCGATAAAGATCTTCGTAGAATATGTAGGAACCAATATGAGCATCCAGGTTCCGCTGTTGGTTATTGACCAGAGAGGTGTCTCGGTCATGTCTACATAGTTATCAAACCCGTAGGGTCCGCACGCTTAACGTTCGATGACGATTTGTATTATGAGTTATGTGTTTTGGTGACCAAAGATTGTTTGGAGTCCCGGATGAGATCACGGAAATTATGAGGACTCTCGAAATGGTCGAGAGGTAAAGATTGATATATTGGATGATAGTATTCGGACAACGGAAGTGTTTCGGAATGTATCGGGTACGTATCGGAGTACCGGGGGGGTTACCGGAACCCCCGGGGGAAAGATATGGGCCATATGGGCCATAGGAGGGAGGCTAGGCAGCCCACAAGGGGTGGCCGCGCCCCCCCACCCCCCCCCCCCCCATGGGGATTCCAAATTGGACAAGGGGAGGGGGCGGCGCCCCCCTTTCCTTCTCCTCCTCCCTCTCCTTCCCCCTTTCCCCTTCTGTTAAAAGGAAGGGGGGGGGCGAATCCTACTAGGAGCCCAAGTGGGACTCCTCCCACTTGGGGCGCCCCTAGGCCGGCCTCCTCCCCTCTCCCTCCTTTATATACGGGGCGGGGTGGCCTCCAAGGACACAACAATTGTTCTTAGCCGTGTGCGGCGCCCCCCTCCACCGTTTACTCCTCCGGTCATATTGTCGTAGTGCTTAGGCGAAGCCCTGCGTGGATCACTTCACCATCAGCGTCACCACGCCATCGTGCTGACGAAACTCTCCCTCGACACTTTTCTGCATCAAGAGTTCGAGGGACGTCATCGAGCTGAACGTGTGCAGAACTCGGAGGTGCCGTACGTTCGGTGCTTGATTGGTTGAATCGAGAAGACGTTTGACTACATCAACCGCGTTAAGCTAACGCTTCCGCTTTCGGTCTACGAGGGTACGTGGACACACTCTCCCCCTCTCGTTGCTATGCATCACCTAGATAGATCTTGCGTGAGCGTAGGAATTTTTTTTGAAATTGCATGCTACGTTCCCCAACACTTGCGGTGTAAGACCCTACTCCTGCTTTGTGGTGGATTAGCCTCGTGAGGAGGTTTGAGGATGAATCAGTACAGTGGAGGAGCTACCTCGGGAGAGCTCAATGCCCAAAGGATTCAATCCCCCTCTACGGTGGAGACTAGGCTATATTTATACTAGGCCTGGTCCTCTCACCTCATAGCTTAGGCGGGAAGGGATTCCACAACGGCCAATTTGAAAGGGGCCAAGAGGTACACCTTATCCTGATGAAAGGTGGTCGTCGCCTACAAAGCTCCTAGTCATGACGCAGAGGTGGGCTTGGCGATGAGCTCTGTCCTGCCGAGCTCGCGGTCTTGGTCTAGTTGCACCGGAATGGAAACCTATGGGAGGATCCCTTGGGAACCCGCGCTGGTCCTTGCCTCCTTAGCACTGAAGAGGAAACTGTCCTCCTCAGCGCCCGTTGGCTCCCACCTAGCACTACAAGAAATATGTCAACTTGTGACCTTCTGTCAGTGACCCTGGAAGAATTGGTCATAAATCTACGACCATTTGAGACCAATTGGTAAAAAGCTGTTCGGGGGGCTCCAAACCCTAAACTATAACGACCATTTTGGTCAGAAAGGTCGTAGTTTCCTTACACGAAATGGTCGTAAAGCAAACAACACTGGTCCGCTGCCTTATTTCTAGCTGATAACGACCAATGTAGATGGTCATAGCCTTGTAAATTGTGGTGCATTTCTATGACTAGGCGCCACCTCATCAGTTTTGCCTATGTGTCATGTCTATGTGTCAATTTTTGCCCTAGGTTGTGAAGCAGCCCATATTTCTGTCATTCCCAAAATTCCCAAAAAAATTGGGCATTCTTTACTATCCAAATCATTGCCTCATGACAAAATTTAGCTCCATTTTCCTAGTAAATCTTCCTCGGCAAATTTCCAAAGTTTCTGTTCAGCTAGAACTGTCGTGAAGGAAGTACTAGATAGGCATATCCTAATGAGCTGAATTTTTGCCACAACTTCTATATTACCAAATCATAGCTCTCCACAAAATTTTAGCCCGATCTAACAATCCATGTGAGCTCACCATCCCATCTTTGCTTCTGGTAATATTTTCAGTTTGTGTAGCAACTATATTTTATGTTAATTTATAATTGCTGAAAATTTACCAGGACATGACCCTACCCATATAACCTCCCTCCACCAAATTTGAGCTCATTTAATCTATCCAATTTTCCTCAACATTTTTCCCAATTTTCTGTTCAGTGGAGAGCACTGTGAAGGAAGTACCATTTTTATTTATCCAAATGGTATGAAATTTTTACAGTGCCTTCATATGCCCAAATTACCATCCTCCTCCAAATTTCAGATCAATCCATTCATTCATTTGAGTTCAGCTTCAACATTCATATTTCTGTCCAGTGTGGTAATTTGCAAAGCAAGTGACACCTAGGCTCCTCCATTTGAGCTGCAAATTTTCCAATGCAGTGTCCTTAGTAGATGATCATCCTTGGCTAAACCTCAGGCCCATTGGCCATGTGTATTTTCCCTACCACTGATCAAACACTTGGCTGCTAATTCATGTTTGAGCTTAGTTCAGTCTCCTCATGAGAATTTTCTATTGCCTTCTTCTTCCTAACACCTACCGGGGGAGTGCCCAGCCCACTAGACATGCCTAGGCCACCCAGAACGCGTGACAACGCCACGATCACGCGGTGACCACGTGGCGGGCATGCGAGTTTACGCGCTCTAGAGTTGGGGCCCTCGGCCACCGTCCAAACCTTAATGTATCGCCACTAAACCATGTATTTCTGATTAAACAGATAATTATGTACCAAGAAATGATTTTTGAAAAAAATAAAGAGCAAACTATAAGGCAGCTGCAGTTCAAATTTGACCCGCTTCCTACTGAATCGGCGGAAAGTTGTCTTTTTCACGAGAGGTGTATAAAAGCTTTTGACACCCAACAATTTTGTCAATTGTACATTAAATATGGCCTAATATTTTATAAAAATGATTTGGTCCCATTTGGAAACAAATATATGGTAGGTCCTTCACAAAAAAACTCATTTTGGGGACTCAAAAAATGGAAAATGAATTTTTCGTCCAAAGAAAATGAAAACTTCCTTAGGCAACATTGTTTGCCATTCCAAGATGCACCCTTGTGCACAATATTAGATCATTTGAACAAACTATGCCATGAATGTGGCCATAAGATATTTCATTTGGCTTGAAAGCCATGAATCTTCACACATGATAGCTCATTTCTGAGAACAATTTTTAAAATTAATTGTTGTATTACAAGTTTATTATTTTACCTGGTAACTTGGTCACATATAATGACACAATGCGAAGGTTTTCCAATTTTTTGATTTTTTTTGAATTTTTCATGCCCGTTTCAAAATGCGGTCAAAACGGCTGGCATGACCGTTCCTAGCCAGTGGTTGAATCTTGGAAAAAATTTGGTGTTTTTCTGATTAAATACTAGCAAAAGTGCCCGTGCGTTGCTACGGTTAATAATGCATCAAATATACAAAATTTTGACGAATTAAATTGAACCGACCGAATTTAATTGATGAGGCAATTGATGCGGACACAGAATAAACTGAAATAATAGGGCATGACAAAGCTCTTGAAGATGTCGGAGCTGACGAAAATATGATATAGACACTTTAAAAGATGCAGGCAGGAAAAGATAATTACTACATCATATCAAATCACATAAACATTTGGTTTCCACCATCTTCTCCAATTTTGGATCATTATTTCCCTTATTTGCAAAGATAAAAAGTTCTACAAATTATATTGTGCATAATACAGATCCAAAATAGTGAAAATTAAAGTATTATGAACAAACATGAATAATGAATTACCTCATGTAACCAAACAGCTCCTAGTTCGTTAATTCATTGCAGCAACCGTACTTATTAAAGAATTCGTGCACTTAGGTGAAGCTTTGCTTTGTATTTTTGTTTGTTCTCTAGCTTGCTTTGTATTCAACAAAAGGAGGCCCGATTTTCCTCCGGAGCTCATCCCTGCTGTTGCTGCTTGTCGCTGCTAGCTCCGCTATGCTACTATGTTCCTGCAGAGTTTTCAGAAGAATCCCATTGGTAATCAGCCAACTGAAAGTTGTTGATGCAGGGCAGCGGCAAAAGCAAATGGCAGCAGGGAGGTCACCTGAAGTCGGGGTTCCTTGGAGATGAAGATGGAGTCCCTAGTGACCTCATCGGCGACCTTTCCAGCGTGCCCAACATCACCAAGGTGAGTACAATGCTGCTCAGATCTCATCGCAAGTATCGACCAGATCGATCAGAGCCCCAAGCTAGCTTCACGGACGGGAGTATACGGCGAGATGCGCAAGTGCTACTAGTTCCTGTAATCAGTCAACCTATGTGCTTGGTAGCTTAGCGTGCATGACCACCATGGGCGTGGTCGCTGCTGCCGGAGGTGCCGGACATCCATGTCATCGCACCGAGCAAGCAAACAACGCTGGCGCATAGTAGGAGAACTTGTGGCCGTCGAATATGCTGATTTTTGCCGTGTACAAAGCTGACGGGGTCGAGGATGGCTACGACGTGCTTCTCGCCACGGCAGCGACAGTGGTCCTGGAGCTGCGCTTGTCGGTGGTGAGCGAGAAGGTGTAGAGGGCAGCGCCGGCGAGGCTTGTAGAGAGGGCACCGCCGGCCTCAGCCCCGCCTTGGGTCGATCCCCTCCTCCTTCCCTCATGCACCGCACCAGAAGGGGAGCGCCGGGTCCCGGTCACCGGAGCAACCATGGCGCCGCCCCGGAGAACCCGAAGCCGCTCGCCTCGATCCAGATGATGCCATCGTTCGGTGCGTCTAGCCCATGCGCCGCCGCCGTCTTTTGCGGAAGCCACTTGATCGAATCGAGCGAGAGAGCCGCCTGCCGCCCCACGTGCTCGTTGACCCGCCTCGATCCAGATCAATCGCGAGGATAACGCGGTGAATATACCCAACAACGATAGTTTTTTTTTTACTTACGGGTGGCAGTGGGGGTAAATATTATCAACTTTTGGGGCACTTCTAATGAAGGTGAGCGGGCGGGTAGAAGAACTGCGTGCTTTATTATTAGGGAAAGATATACTTATGTACCTAGAAATAATTTTTGGAAAAAAATAAAGAGCAAACTATAAGGCAGCTATAGTTCAAATTTGACCCGCTTCCTACTGAATCGGCAGAAATTTGTCTTTTTCACGAGAGGTGGATCAAAGCTTTTGACACCCAATCATTTGGTCCATTGTGAATTAAATATGTCCTAGTATTTTCTAAAAATGGTGTGGTCCAATTTTGCAACAAATACATGGTAGGTCCTTCACAAAAAAACTCATTTTGGGCACTCATAAAATGGAAAATGATTTTTTCGTTGAAAGAAAATGAAAACTTCCTTAGCCAACATTGTTTGCCATTCCAAGATGCACCCTTGTGCATAATATGAGGTCATTTGAACAAACTATGCCATGAATGCTGCCATAACATTGATCATTTGGCTTGAAAGCCATTGGTCTTCACACATGATAGCTCGTTTCTGAGAACATTTTTTTTTAAATAATTGCCGTATTACGAGTTTATTATTTTTTCTGGTAACTTGGTCACATATAATGACACAATGCGAAGGTTTTATAATTTTTTGATTTTTTTTGAATTTTTCATGCCCGTTTCAAAATGCGGTCAAAACGGCGGGCATGACCGTTCCTAGCTAGTTGTTGAATCTTGGAAAACTTTTGGTGTTTCTCTGATTAAATAGATACTTGTGTACCTAGAAATGATTTTTGTAAAAAATAAAGAGCAAACTATGAGGCAGCTGCAGTTCAAATTTGACCCGCTTCCTACTGAATCAGCGAAAATTTGTCTTTTTCACGAGAGGTGGATCAAACCTTTTGACACCCAACCATTTGGTTAACTGTACATTAAATATGGCCTAATATTTTATAAAATTTATTTGGTCCAATTTTGCAACAAATATATGGTAGGCCCTTCACAAAAAAACTCATTTTAGGCACTCGAAAAATGGAAAATAAATTTTTCGTCCAAAGAAAATGAAATCTCCCTTAGGCAACATTGTTTGCCATTCCAACATGCACCCTTGCACATAAGATGAGATCATTTGAACAAACTATGCCATGAATGTGGCCATAAGATTGATCATTTGGCTTGAAAGCCATGAATCTTCACACATGATAGCTCATTTTTTTAGAACACTTTTTTAAAAGAATTGCCGTATTACAAGTTTATTATTTTTCCTGGCAACTTGGTCACATATAATGACACAACGTGAAGGTTTTCCAATTTTTTGATTTTTTATGAATTTTTCTTGCCCATTTCAAAATGCGATCAAAATGGCGGGCAAGACCGTTCCTAGCTAGTGGTTGAATCTTGAAAAACTTTTGGTGTTTCTATGATTAAATAGATACTTTTTTACATAGAAATGATTTTTGGAAAAAATAAAGAGCAAACTATGAGGCAGCTGCAGTTCAAATTTGACCCGCTTCCTATTAAATCGGCGGAAATTTGTCTTTTTCACGAGAGGTGGATCAAATCTTTTCACAGCCAACCATTTGGTCAATTGTACATTAAATATGGCCTAATATTTTAGAAAATTGATTTGGTCTAATTTTGCAACAACTATAAGGTAGGTCCTTCACAAAAAAACTCATTTTGGGCGCTCGAAAAATGGAAAATGAATATTTCGTCCAAAGAAAATGAAAACTCCCTTAGGCAACATTGTGTGCCATTCCAAGATGCACCCTTTCGGTGTTTCTCTGATTAAATAGATACTTTTGTACCTAAAAGTGATTTTTGGAGGGAATAGTAGTAGTACTACTTATTAGGAAATTGATGTGGTCCAATTTTTTGTAATTCGAGGAAACTTAACAAACATTGTCAAAAAAGAGAGAAGGAAACTTACCGCCGGGCGTCGTGGTGCTGCGTTGGATCTCCCCGACGCTGCAATGGAGCTTCGTCGGGTGTCATGGTGCTGTGTTGGAGCTCTTAGCACGTCACTGAGAGCTATAATGGAGCTTCGTGGGGATGTCATCGGTGTTGCATTGAAGCTTTTTCACGCTCGCTGCTGTCGTAACATATTGATGTGATCGAACGACCGCCAATGCGCAGATCGGGCGGCTAGCTAGGCGGATGATTTCTAGACAAAATCGTCTGGCTGACTCGTAGTTCTTTGCTTATTGTTAATCTATTAAGACCAATTTACATGGTCATAACATCATCAAAGCTTATACTTCGTTCTGATTGGTCTATGGACATGTCACGCGGATCAAGCATCAGAGACCGTCAGATACTCCCAGATCCAACGGCCCACACCCCTCACCCTCTCACCCCTCGTCCCACCCGCAGCCCAACCACCCAAACCCTAACTCAGATCCCCACCCACTCCAGCCGCCGCTGCCCCCTTCTCCCTTCCAGATCCAATCCAAGTCAGAACCCCTCGCCCTCCCGCCCCCGGCCACCATCTCCATTCCTGCGCGCGTCGGCCACCTCCCTTCGACGGAGCTCGACCCCCACCCCCAAGCGCCGCTACTCCACCCTCTCTCGCGCCCATCCACAGGTCGAGCAAGGGGTGAGGCAGCACCCAGATCCACCGCCCTGCCGGAACAAGATGCAGCACCGGATCCCTCCTTCTTCCTGACCTCTGGTGGCGCCGTCGCAGCCACCTTCGATGCCGCGGCTCTCCTACTTCATCTCACTGCCCCTCGCGCCCACGCCTCCCCTACCCTCGTCGGACTCACCATCCTCCACTGCATCGAGGAGACGGGCGTGTGTGAGTCCGCCCTCTCGGGGGAAGGAGAGGGGCGCCGCGGCGGTGATGGGGAACAAGATCGCGCGGATGACGCAGGCCTCGGCGACGGAGTACTACCTGCACGACCTGCCCTCCACCTACAACCTCATGCTGCTCGACCTCGTCAGCCGTGATCGCGTCCTCTACAAGCACGACGAGGGCCTCCTCCTCGTCAAGGTCAACTTCAAGCGCGCCGGAGAGCCCCTCGACCTCAAGGTAACCGCCGCATCCACATCCCCTTCCCCCTTTGGTTTGGGCGGCCGGGCAGCATGAGAAGATCTGTCTGTTGCCTCGCAGGACCATGAGCCGGAGGCTGGAGCAGATTCGGAGGGCGTTCCAAGGCCTCGAGGGCTCCCACGTCTGGCCCTTCCAGTGTTTAATTTTTCATAGTTAGGTTGTAATAATTTTCAACTTATAGTCAGGTTGCTCTGCTCTCAGTGACTTGGTAGTTTTATGAATGTTCTCATGTTGGTTCTATCTTCCGCCTGGCTCAGAGGATGAAGATAAGGAACACAAAGTAGAGCTAGTAGATCAGATCATCCTCACTTCATAATCTGATAGACCTAGCTGGTAGTAGTGTAGTAAGCAAAACATTTACTCTGCGATGCTTCCAGTAGACCACTAGCATGCATGTTTTGGGTAATCAATTTAGCTGCTGTGCTGTATAAATGGAAAGTGAAAAACCTTGATAAGTTAAACCCAGGTGCATGATTGTATACCTGATCTGATATGCTTTTAAACTATACCTGTGTACTAAACCCAAGTTAAGTATACCCGAGTATTCTCACGCTCCCATAATATGCTGGATGGGAAGCTCATGGTTCAGGGTTATGTATGATAGCTCATGGTTTGTTCCTGCACCCTTCTTGCTAAATGGGCAGCTCATGGTTCTGTGTAGCAAAATATGTTTAAATTTTCTAGGGGGGTACCCTTTTTTTACTTTGAATAAGCAACAGAAGCACTCAACATGCTACATACATAACCCCGAACATTTATGGTCTCTGTTGTTATTACTTGTTGTGTGCGTTTAGTGCCTATACATCATTGTGTTTTGCGGGTCTAGTCCTTCACTGTTATAGTTTGAAACCACTTCATAACTCATAATTTGTTTGTCATGATTCATTGCTTATGAAAATTATTACAAATATGTTGAAAATTGCATAGAAGAATTTTGTGCCATCTCTGCAACTGTGCTAGATGTGATGTTCCCAAAACTTATTATGGTATCTATACTGTCCTTATGTTGCAGCACTACAGTTATTATTTCTCATCCTTACACAGACAAGAAAGCTAACTTTGCTCTAGCCTTCTCATCCAAGAATAGAAATAAATAAAGGTCGACACATTTTTAAAATGACATGTCAAACTTAATTTTTGAGGCTATGTTGCATTTGTAGTTCTTGCTTTGTTAAATTTGAGGCTATGTTGCATTTGTAGTTCTTGCTTTGTTAAATCTGAGATTGATGAAAATGGTATATAGAAAGCAAAAAAAGTGTTGCCACATAATGATGTTGTATGGTACCCCCAGCAAGTAATATGCTTGATTCAATATGATTTTTCCTGATTAAAATTATCTTATAATATCGTGTTGTTGGCAGGTATATGCGAGTCGGCAGTGCGGTGGCAGTCCCTGTGGGACGAGCGCTGGACTACTCCCCTGGCCTGGCGAACCTGTGCAAGCATGAAAGGAGGGAAGACTTGCTATTGGTGTTGCCCGCCAAGTTCTCCAGCCCGGGGTGAACCGAGGCTATCCCAAGTGCTTCGTTGGTTGGGTTGCGTCCTTTGCTGCTGGTCTCATGAATGGGGTACATTTCTGAAACTGAACTAGCTTGCTATCAGTGGAAGCCGCTTTAAACCTCTGAGACATGTTTCTGCTTGAATGCATTTATTTGGTCCATGTTTAACTTTGGGATGGTTTTACAATATTATGATCCTTAACTAGTTTTTGCTTGTTAGGGTAAATGTCATTCCGTATGGGATATGTTGTCTTTTCAAAATCTGGTGGTGTTGCTCATATTTAGCTAGTTTGGGATGTATGTTGATCCAAATGTCTAGAAAATTAGAAGCTGACCATGTCAAAAGTTAGAGCACTCTTGATTGCTATATTAGGGTAGCGTTGACCATGTGTTGTTTTTCTTGAAGGAAGGGCAAGGAGGAGGCAACAAGTTGGAAGCTGGAGGACACAGGGACGGATAATATGTGTTGGCTCGCCATCTACCTTGCCCTTTTGCTGATAAACCCATTGCGCAATGGTAAGCTTCCTGTGGCTCCACTTTGAACTAGAGAGACATGTTGTATCTGCATGAATTTGGTCCATCTTAACAGTGTGGAATGCCTTTACAACAATATATGTGATCCTTGACTAGTTAGTTTCTAGAATGCGAGTCCGTATGGAATCTTTTTATATATTTTTTTTAATGCAAGTCGGCACCAATCTTGACCAGTTAGTTTCCGGAATGCATGTAACAGGGTGACCGTGGAAGGGATGAAAGTTCATATTGCTGTTTGCAACGAAGGTAACAGCCTAATCCTGACTATGGCCGTCTAGTGAGTATGGCATATGATTTGTATGACAGGAGCATGTGCCTAGTTTGGGGTCACTATTGACAGGAGCCATGTGCCCAGTTTGTGATCGCTATTGACAGGAGCTCCATTCTGAAAAAGACTGAAGACAATTGTGGAGTTGTAAAGTACTGTATCTAGTTGTCACACTTGTAGAGCTCGGTAATATTGTGATTGCAATTGTATTACGTGTTATTGGTAGAGCAAGAGCTCCATACTGATTCTGGCTATTGTTATTTGAAGTATTACATGTGTTTTCTATCTGTTTGAATTTAAATATTTGTTATTTATTAACTGGCATATTGAAATCTGAAGAACATGACCTTGACATGAGGGACCCACAAAATAGAACCTGACATTTCGGACCCACTTACCAGAATTTGAAAAAGAAGAAAACAAAGGCCATGGCCCAAAAATAAAAATGCTAAAATGTTGGGCTTGGCCCATGTAGCTGACAAAAACTGATATAAAAAATTAAATAGGCTGAATTGTTGGGCTTGGCCCATGCAGCTCATGAAAATTGACAGAAAAAACATAAATAGGTTGAATTAATGGGCTCGGCCCATATAGACACCGAATTGGACTGGGCTAATTCTAATCAAGGACCTTTTTATTTGGTCGCAAATTTGCCATGTCAGCTTGCCACATTGGATCCGACGTGGCCTGGGCAGACAACCAGCGACCAAAACAAAAGGTCGTTGAACCAACGACCTTTTGTTTTAATCGTTGCCTTCTACGACCATATCACAGAGAAGATCGTTAATTTCCATTAAAGACGGTCAGCTTTTGACCATCTGTTTTTGTTCACAAAAAGGTCACAAATGAAAAACAATGACCATTCAGCGACCAATAGTGATGGTCGCAAGTTGACATATTTCTTGTAGTGTAGCCTTGGTCGTCATGGCTTGCGTCATCACGACCTCATGAGGCGGGGTACCTGCATAGAGATCTCCGCTCCTCGAGAGGCGGGCTTGCGGGGTCGCTCCTCTTGAGGTCTTGGCGTTGCTCGCCTCATGAGGCCTGAGGGGTCCTCGCGAGGGCCTTGTCCTGGGGCTCTTGTAGTTGGGCCGCACCGGGCCGCTGAGGGGGCCACGCGCTGGGCCGCAGGCAAGCATGTCTGGGTAGCCCCCATCCCAGAACGCCGACACACCTGGACTTGTGGGCCCCCTGGCAGGCTTCCGAAGCTCATCTTCTGCTATATGATGTCATTTTGACCTAGAAAATATCAGAGAGAAAGTTTCTGGAAGAAGCGTCGCCGTCTCGAGGCAGAACCTGGGTGGAGCACTTTTGCTCTCCGGAGGAGCGATTCCACCTGGGAAACTTCCCTCCGGGAGGGGGAAATCGAAGCCATCGTCATCACAAACGATCCTCTCATCGTGGGAGGACCAATCTTCATCAACATCTTCACCAGCACAATCTCATCTCAAACCCTAGTTCATCTCTTGTATTCAATCTTTGTATTAAAACCTCAGATTGGTAGCTGTGGGTTGCTAGTAGTGTTGATTACATCTTGTAGTTGATGCTAGTTGGTTTATTTAGTGGCAGATTATATGTTCAGATCCTTAATGATATTCAATACCCCTCTCGTCTTGAACATAAACATGACTTCTGAGTAGTTACTTTTGTTCTTGAGGACATGGGAGAAGTCAGGTTATAAGTAATCATGTGAATTTGGTATTCGTTCGATATTTTGATGATATGTATGTTGTGTTTCCCTTAGTGGTGTCATGTGAACGTCGACTACATGAAATTTCACCATACTGATGACCCACAAGTATAGGGGTTCTATCGTAGTCCTTTCGATAAGTAAGTGTGTTGAACCCAACGAGGAGCAGAAGGAAATGACAAGCGGTTTTCAACAAGGTCTTTTCTGCAAGCACTGAAATTATCGGTAACAGATAGTTTTGTGATAAGATAATTCGTAACGGGTAACAAGTAACAAGTGTAACAAAGGTGTAGCAAGGTGGCCCAATCCTTTTTGTAGCAAAGGACAAGCCTGGACAAACTCTTATAAAAAGCAAAGCGCTCCCGAGAACACATGGGAATTGTTGTCAAGTTAGTTCTCTTCATGCTCATATGATTCGCGTTCGTTACTTTGATAATTTGATATGTGGGTGGACCGGTGCTTGGGTGCTGTCCTTACTTGGACAAGCCTCCCACTTATGATTAACCCCTCTCACAAGAATCTACAACTACGAAAGAAGAATTAAGATAAATCTAACCATAGCATGAAACATGTGGATCCAAATCAGCCCCTTACGAAGCAACGCATAAACTAGGGTTTAAGATTCTGTCACTCTAGCAACCCATAATCTACTTATTACTTCCCAATGCCTTCCCCTAGGCCCAAATCATGGTGAAGTGTCATGTAGTCGACGTTCACATAACACCACTAGAGGAAAGGCAACATACATCTCATCAAAATATCGAACGAATACCAAATTCACATGATTACTTATAACAAGACTTCTCCCACGTCCTCAGGAACAAATGTAACTACTCACAAAGCATGTTCATGTTCATAATCAGAGGGATAATAAATATCATTAAGGATCTGAACATATGATATTCCACCGAATAAACCAACTAGTGTCAACTACAAGGAGTAATCAACACTACTAGCAACCCACAGGTACCAATCTGAGGTTTTGAGACAAAGATTGAATACAAGACATGAACTAGGGTTTGAGAGGAGATGGTACTGGTGAATATGTTGATGGAGATTGACGCCCTCTCGATGGGAGGATCGTTGGTGACGAAGATGGCTTCGATTTCCCTCTCCCCGAGGGAAGTTTCCCCGGCAGAATAGCTCCGCCGGAGCCCTAGATTGCTTCTGCATAGGTTCTCCCTTGAGACGGCGGCGCTTCGTCCCGAAAGCTTCCTTCTGATTTTTTTGAGGTCAAAACCCTTCATATAGCAGAAGATGGACACCGGAGACCTGCCAGGGGCCCCACAAGCCCTAGGGGCGCGCCCAGGTGGTAGGGTGCGCCCCCCAGGCTTATGGCCACCTGCTGGGTCCCCCTCTGGTATTCCTTCACCTAATATTTTTTATATATTCCAAAATAATTCTCTGTAAATTTTCAGGACTTTGGGAGTTGTGCAGAATAGATTTCTCAGATTTTCTCCTTTCCGGTCTAGAATTCCAGCTGCTGGCATTCTCCCTCTTTGTGTAAACCTTGTGAAATAAGAGAGAAAAGGCATAAGTATTGTACCATAATGTGTAATAAGAGCCCATAATGCAATAAATATCAATATAAAAGCATGATGCAAAATGGACGTATCAACTCCCCCAAGCTTAGACCTCGCTTGTCCTCAATCAGAAATCAATATCGATAATCATGTCCACATGTTTAGAGATAGAGGTGTCGATAAAATAAAATACGGACATGAAGGCATCATGATCATCTTTAGAAGAGCAACATATATTGTCATATAACTTCTTATGCTAAAGTAACAATTCATTCACAAGGTAAAGGATGAAACAAGAACTTTATTGAAAACCAACAAACTATGATCTTGGTCATTGAAACAATTGCAATTTATCATAACATCGGAAAGAGTCAATGTAAGAACTTTTGTTTAGCAAGTTTCACATACTCAACTATCATTTAGTCTTTCATAATTGTTAACGATCACACGATACTTATGAGATCAAAGTCTCAATCAGACACAGAGAAGGATAGGGGCATAAAACTTTGCCTCCCAATCTTTTACCTGAAGGGTAACGTCAACAATAATAGTTTATGAATACCTACATCCGAGTTGATATATATATCTGGATCTCCTCCCAACATATAGTGCTTGCCAAAAAGAAAAAGTATAAAAAGAAGAGGTGATGATCACCATGACTCTTGTATAAAGGTAGGAGAGGAATAAAATATAGGCCCTTCGCAGAGGGAGGCAGAGGTTGTCATGCGCTTTTATGGTTGGATGCACAAAATCTTAATGCAAAAGAATGTCACTTTATATTGCCGCTTGTGATAAAGAACTTTATTATGCAGTCCATCGCTTTTATTTCCTCCATATCATAAGTTTGTATAAAGCTTATTTTCCTCACACTAAAAGATCATACATATTTAGAGAGCATTTTTTATTGCTTGCACCGATGACAACTTACTTGAAGGATCTTACTCAATCCATAGGTAGGTATGGTGGACTCTCATGGCAAAACTGGGTTTAGGGATTTTGGATGCACAAGTAGTATCTCTACTTGGTGCAAAAGATTTGGCTAGCATAGGATGAGAAGAAAGCTCAACATGTTGGAGGATCCATGAAAATATAACTTTTATTCGGATATAAAGAAACATAGCCCATTATGTTGTCTTCCTTGTCCAACATCAACCTTTTAGCATATAATATTTTAATGAGTGATCACAATTACAAAAGATGTCCAAGATAGTGTATTTATATGTGAGACCTCTCTTTCTTTATTACCTCCTATTAAGTGCAACATTGACCAAAACTATGGTTGTCAACTCCCAACAAATTTCATGTGACATACTTCTTATATGTGAAGTCGTCACTGTCGGTGTTCTGGGAACCAGGGTAACCAGACTTGCCTACCTGTGGCCCACGGCGTGGCTCCCTCGACGGCTGGTACGACCCATCTCCAAGACCACCAAGACAAGACCCTCGCAAGGGACCAGGCCTCGTGAGGAGGACGACACAAAGACCTCCCAAGGGAGCGGCCTTCCCAGGCGGCCTCCCGAGGAGCGGAGATTTCTATGCAGGTACCCAGCCTCACGAGGCTACGATGACGTGAGCCATGTTGACCAAGGCGAGGCGGGCGCCAGCGGGCGCAGAGGAGGCAGTTTCCTCTTTGGTGCTAAGGAGGCAAGGACAGGCGTGGGTTCCCAAGGAATCTCCCAAAAGTTTCCATCCCGGTGCTACAAGACCAAGACCACAGGCTCGGCAAGGCGGAGTTCATCACCGAGCCCACCGCTGTGTCACGACCAGAAGCTTTGCAGGCGAAGACCACCTTTCATCAGGATTAGATGTACTACTTGTCCCCTTTAAAATTGGCCGTTGTGGTATCCCTTCCCGCCTAAGTTTCGAGGTAAGAGGACCAAGGCCACTATAAATATAGGTTAGCCACCACCATAGAGGAGGTCGACTCATTCTCACCCCCAAGCTCTCGTGAGGTTGTTCATCCTCTGTACTAGTTCATCCTCAGCCCCTCGTGAGGCCAATCCACCACAAAGCAGGAGTAGGGTTTTACACCGTAAGGTGGCCCGAACCTGGGTAAACTGCCGTGTTCATCTTCTTCCTTGCTCACACGAATCCGGCTAGCCTAGGCTGTGGGGCGACTGGCTCTAAGCTTGAGAGGTTGAGATCTTCACACACGCCCTAGAGTTCGAACCTTCTTGGGTCTGTGGAGCCCTGAATCCGATATTTGGCACACCAGGTAGGGGCGTGTCGAAGTCTGCTCCTCCATCGACCACGCTTCGCCCTCGCCTCGTGGCCCCCATGGCGGGAGGGGCCCTACAGGCGTGGCCGCCCGAGGCGTACGAGAGCGCCGCGGGTCACCCGGCCTTCACCCCCGATCTGCGACGAGTGCAGTGGCCCGCGAGGTTCAGGCCGGTGTTGTCCCCGTGATACGTTGGTGTCGCAGACCCCGAAGGGTTCCTTCGGTCATACGCGCAGGCCATCGAGGCGGCGGGCGGTGACGACAAGGCCATGGCAAACTGGTTCCCCCTCGCCCTCACGGAGGCTCCTCGATCCCATCTCTGCGGCCTCCCGCGCGCCTCGATCTCCTCTTGGGAGGAACTCTGCGACTAGTTCATCACACGCTTCGCGGCCTTAGCGCCCCACGCGGTCGCATGCATCATCGGTGGATCGCAGGCGCCTGCGTCAGGCCGCCACATCAAGCAGCTTCTCCGTCAGCAAGGTACCGCCCGACCGCAGCGCATGGCGGCGCAAGGCCGCGCCAGACCTGAGACATCCATCACCTTCGATTCCAGAGACCACCCCAAGGCCACAACCATGGCGGGTGCTCTCCCCATGTTGTGTACTCCCACCATCAGCAACGTCGCGGTGACCAAGACCCCCATCGATGGAGGCGCCGGCCTAAACGTCCTCTCGGTGGAAACCTTCGATTTGCTTCAAGTACCATATGATGAGCTGCTCCCCACCCGGCCTTTCTCGGGGATGGTCAAGGGCGTGGCCACTCCCCTGGGGTGTGGCCACTCCCCTGGGGCAGATACGCCTCCCCGTCACCTTCGACACGCGTGACAACTACCACACCGAGCTCATCGACTTCGACGTCGCCCATATCGGCCTCCCGTACAACGCCATCCTGGGGTATCTGGCCCTCGCCAAGTTCATGGCGGTTACCCATCCGGGTTACAACGTCGTCAAGATTCCGGGCAGCAGCATCATCATCACAGTGGTCGGGGATATGAAGGATGCGGTCCGAACCCTCAAGCTTGTCTACAGGGCCGCGGCCGCTATGCGCCCTGCCACCGCAGGCGCAGCGATGGCTCAGGAGGCCGCGCCCATGAAGAAAAAGCAGCTGTTCACTCAGGACCGGGCCGAGACGAAGCAGGTGCCTATCGACACCGGGGGCTCGGGCCCCACCTTCACCATTGGTGTGGGCCTTCCTCTAGATCAGGAGGAGGCACTGGTGGCATTCCTGAGGGCCAACAAAGACGTATTTTCGTGGGAAGCGTCAGACTTGGTCGGTGTCCCGAGGGAGGTAATTGAGCATCACCTGATGGTGTGCCCTGGCGCGCGCCCGGTGAAGCAAAAAGCGCGGTGCCAGGCACAAGAGAAACATGCGTTTATCATCCAGGAGGTCGGCAAGCTCCAAGTGGCCGGCGTCATCCGGGAGGTGCAACACCCAGACTGGTTGGCGAATCCTGTGATCGTCCCCAAGAAAGGCGGGAAGGAGCGCATGTGCATCGACTTCACCAGCCTCAACAAGGCCTGCCCTTAGGATCCTTTCCTGCTCCCACGTATCGACCAGATCGAGGACTCCACCGCTGAGTGCGATTTGCTATGCTTCTTGGATGCCTCCTTGGGATATAATCAAATCAAGATGGCCGCAGAGGACGTCGAGAAGACAGCCTTCATCTCTCTGTGTGGTGTGTACTACTACACTTGCATGCCCTTCGGGCTGCGGAACGCTGGAGCCACTTGCCAGCGACTGATGCACATAGTGCTCGGGCCACAGTTGGGGAGGAACGCGGAGGCATACGTCGATGACATTGTGGTCAAGTCGCGGGAAGCGAGGACCCTGATCAAAGACCTGGAAGAAACATTCGCTAACCTGTGCGGCATAAACCTGAAGCTCAATCCAGAGAAGTGTGTGTTCGGGGTCCCGTCCGGCAAGCTGCTGGGTTTCTTGGTGTCACACAGAGGGATCAAAGCCAACCCCAAGAAGGTCAAGGCAATAGAGCGGATGAGCCCGCCTCAGACCCTCAAGGAGATGCAGAAGCTCGCAGGGTGCGTAACCTCTTTGGGGCACTTCATCTCCAAGCTTGGTGAGCGCGCCCTCCCTTTCTTCAAGCTGATGAAGAAGAAGGGCCCGTTCGAGTGGACCCCGAAAGCTGTGGCGGCCTTCGAAGACCTCAAGCGATACCTCACGAGCCCACCTGTCATGGTGGCGCCCCACCCGTGTGAGCCTCTAGTGCTCTACTTGGCGGG
This sequence comes from Thinopyrum elongatum, assembly GCA_011799875.1. Lineage (NCBI taxonomy): Eukaryota > Viridiplantae > Streptophyta > Magnoliopsida > Poales > Poaceae > Thinopyrum > Thinopyrum elongatum. The sequence goes on from CM022299.1 coordinate 441,868,146, forward strand.
CACTCCCCACTCGGCCAGTGCGGCGCTCATGGCGGTCAGAGAGGAGCCCACCAGCGCAGGCTCGAAGCAGAGCGGCCAGCAGGAAGCCGCGCAACCTTCACTGTCCCAGGGTGATGCTCCTGAGGACCCCACTGCTTCATCGACCCCCGAGCAAGGCGCCCCCGACTCCTCACCACTCGTCGAGCACCCGGTGTACTTCGTCAGCACGGTGCTGCGCGATGCACCCGTGTGCTACCCCATGTAGTAGAAACTCCTGCTTGCACTCCTCGTCGCCTCTTGGAAGTTGCGTCACTAATTCCAAGGCCACCCCATCAAGGTCATATCAGTCTATCCATTGGAGAAGGTGCTGCATAGCCCCAACGCCATCGGGAGGGTTGTAGAATGGAACATCGAGCTGCAGGCCTTCCAGCTGGAGTTCAACACAACCAGGGTCATCAAGGGGGCGGCCCTGGCCGACTTCGGGGCGGAGTGGACCGACGCCCCTGATCGGGGACTGGATGAGGGCCAATCCCTCACGACCGATGACGAAGGACCCGACGGATGGGTCATGCACTTCGATGGTGCCTTTGCGTGGCAGGGCGCGGGGGCTGGAGTCGTGCTCATCTCGCCAACCAAGGACAAGCTATACTATGCTGTGCAACTCTGCTTCCAGCGCGGCGAGAAGGTCTCCAACAACATTGCAGAGTACGAGGGCTTGATTGTCGGTCTCAGGGCCATGGCTGGCCTGGCAATCAAATGCCTTACCATCAAGGGCGACTACCAACTCCTCGTCAACTTCTCCAACAAAGAGTACAAGCCGAAGGACGAACACATGGAAGCTTACTTGGAGGAGGTACGTAAAATCAAAAAATGCTTCTTTGGCTTGGAATTGCAGCACATCCCGCGGGGCGCGAAGAAGGAAGCCGACGACATCGCCAAGAGGGCGTCATGCCGCGAGCCCCAAAGGCCTGGCATCTTCGAAGAAAGGCTTCACAAGCCGTCCGCGGCTCCCCCGGCCATGAATTCGGCGTTGCTCAGGGAGGAGCTGCAGCCAGCCCCGACCTGCGGCCCGGCCTCAGGAGCTCGTTTACTCCTGGCGCTGGAACCTCAGGCAGGCTGCTAGACCGAGGAGTTCAAGGCGTACCTCATCCGTGGCATCTTGCCGGAGAAAGAGGAGGACGCAGAGCGCGTGGTTTGCCAGGCCACTGCTTATTGCTTGCAGGACGGTGAGCTATACCGTCGATGCCCCAACGATGTCTCGCTGCGGTGCATATCCGATGAACAAGGGCGCGAGTTGCTGGCTGATATCCATGGCGGGGACTGTGGGCACCACTCCTCGTCATGCACCCTCGTGAGCAAGGTGTTCCATAGCGGCTTCTATTGGCCGACGGCGCTCAACGACGCCACCGAGCTAGTACGATCTTGCGAGGCCTGCCAGTTCCATGCCAAGCAGATCCACCAGCCCGTGCAAGGCTCCAAACCATCCCGCTCTTGTGTCCGTTCACGGTCTGGGGATTGGATATCCTAGGCCCGTTCCCTCGTGCGGCTGGTGGATACCGCTACCTGTACGTCGCCATCGAAAAGTTCACCAAGTGGGCAGCAGTAGAGCCAGTACGCACCATCCCCGCTGGCTCAGTCGTCAAGTTCATCAAGGGCCTCGTGAGCCGTTTCGGTGTCCCTAATCGTATCATTACTGACAATGGCTCACAATTCACGAGCAATCTCTTCAGGACATACTGCTCTAACCTTGGAATGCAGATATGCTACACTTCGGTGGCACACCCATAGAGCAATGGCCAGGCCGAGCGCGCCAACGCGGAGGTCCTGAGGGGCCTCAAGGTGAGAAGCTTCAAGAAGAAGCTTGAGGCTTGCGGTAGGGGTTGGCTCGGTGAGCTTCAGTCTGTGCTGTGGTCTATCCACACCACTGCGACTAAGCAGACCGGTGAGACCCCGTTCTTCCTCGTCAACGGGGCCGAGGTGGTTCTCCCTCACGAGGTTAGGCTTCGCTCCCCGCGGGTCCTGGCATTCGACAAGGCATGTCAAGATGCCTCGCGGGGGATAGACCTCGTGCTTGGGGAGGAAGCCCGCCGCCAAGCCTCGCTCCATGAAGCGAGGTACCAGCACGCGCTGCGACATTACCACTGCCGCAGCGTCCTCTCCCGGACACTTGAGGTCGGAGACCTTGTCCTGAGTTGGGTCCTTTCCAGGTAGGGCCTTCACAAGCTCTCGCCCATGTGGGAGGGCCCGTTCAGGGTCGCCCGCGTCTCTAGGCCTGGCGCTGTATGCTTGGAGACGCAGGACGGGGTCCCCATCTAGAATGCTTGAACATCCAGCACCTCCGGAGGTTCTACCCGTGACACTCTCACGTAATAATGAGTGGGGCTGCACATGCCCCGGAGTCTCCTGAGTGCCGCCCCTGGGTCTCACGGGGGCTCCCACCCACGCCCAAGTGGAAGCCCCATGCCCCGCGCTGGTGGACGACACGGTCAATCAGCGACTATGCCCACGCCTAGTGGAAGCCCCATGCTTCGCGCTGGCGGGAAGACCAGAAGACTAGCATAGGTGTCGGACGCGACTGTTCTTTTGCTTTGCTCTTGTACCCAAATTTGCTGTTCTTGGAATGAATTTGAGCTGTCCGCATCTTTATTAAAAAAGGGAGGGGTTTCTTCTTTTTTTCTATTTGTTGCTTCCCCTCTTGACTTTAGTTCTTAAGCGGTGTGGTGGTTGCCCATGGCTCACTCCATCGCGCCCCGTGAGCGAGGGCTGGGCACGGTATGCTTGCGTTGGCTTAGGCCGCTCGTGCGCACACCTCGCCAAGGCCTTGGCGTCCAATCCTTGAGCGGCGCTCTCGAGCGAGTTAGCAGGCACGCACCGATTACGGCCCCTTGGCCTTAGGAGTGCTCACCTCCCTGCCCTGCCGAGCATCGTGCTCTGGCACGCTATTAACGACTGGCCCTCGCCCGCAGGCTCCAGAGGCCTACGCAAATTGCCCCCGTGACCCTCGCGGGGGCATGCCATTCAAGGATCAGGAGCTTGTCAAGGGGCCTCCCTAGGTCATCACCAGGAGAGGATCCGGAGGAGTGCGCCACCACGACAAGGGGACCCGCCAAGGGTAGCGAACGCACTAAGCTAAGTTATTATAATTACGCGAGGTAGCAGTCTTTCGATTAACGGTAATATGATGTCGGAGTACGAGCATGAAACACTAATATGAAGGCGCAAGCGCCACAGTTCATTACATGCCCCGCAAGGCTCTTTGCAAGCTCTTGATGTAGGAAATTCAAAAAAAGGTGGTGAAGCAAAAGAAGCGGCCTCCTGAGGGCAGCTGCTCCTAAGGCGTGGCTCCGTCACCACCCACGCTTAGTCGGAGTCCTCCTCCTACTTGACGGGGGCGTGGTGATGCAGCAGCTCGACATCCCCCTGAGCGGGAACAAGACGGCATGGCGGCCTGCCGCCCTCATGGGTCCGGGCACGGCGACGAGGCAGCTCGCCGTAGTCGTCATCGCTTGAGCTCCCCCCGGAGGAGACGTCGCCGCTGCTGCTGGAGGTGTGGCGGCCAAGGGCAAGTTCACAGCCGAGGACGCCGCCGTCGCGCCGGCCGTCGCTTGAGCTCCCCCAGGCGGCTGCCGTCCTCCCCAAAGATCCTGATGAAGAGCATTGCTGCCCCGTCGTACTTGAAGTGGAGGGTGCACCTCCCCTTCAGACCACGGGCGCGGGAAAATGACCGCCATCCGCGGGTCAGAAACACATGGCCGATGGAGTTGACCTCGACCTCCACCCACGAGGACCCATTGCAGTAGCCGTCGGGCTGCAGCCGCAGCCCAACGGGTCCTGCCGCTGGCAGCTCCTCCGCGATGGAGCTCGGAAGCAGAAGCCAAGTGCTTGGAGGGCCCTCCACCCGCACGACGAACTCACGCGCCGAGTCGCTCGAGCGGGCGCGCAGGCGCGGCGGTCGGCTGGCCACGGAACGCCTTCCCCCTTGGACATGGCTGCTAGCACCCCCGTGGCCACCCTCACGGGGGAGGGCCATCTCCCGGCTGCTGAAGTCGTTGCGAACCGCCAGAGGCGGATGCCCGCGCCCCCATGAAGACGTCACCGGTGCGGCTGTGGATTTGCGGGGACGGCCGCGCCCTCTCTTAGGCGGCAGCGCCTCCTGCCCGGCTTGAGGGGCCTTGCCCTTCTCTTTGGCTGAGAACCCCCTCGGTGGCACCATGGTCGTTTCGGCAAGGTGGCGGCACGACAGGGATAGGAGAAGAGGAGATTGCATACGAGAGGATGAGGACGGGCTGGGGGCTCTGCCTCCCTCGCCCTCTTATAGGCGGTCGAAGGCTAATGGGAGCCCTTCCACGTTCCGAGCGATGATGGCGCCGCTGCATGCGCCAGGCAGTTGTCAAATCGGGGCAGTTGCCGAGCCGGCATGGGGAAGCGAAGGCATCCGCGTCCCGTCAAGCGCCACGCGTCAACCTGGCCCGTAGGCGATTGGGGCCCGCGGCGCTTCACCCTTGCCCCTTGGCTTCGCCTCGAAGCCAGCCCGAGCGCGCCTTGGGCCCAGGGCTACTGTCGGTGTTCTGGGAACCAGGGTACCCAGACTTGCCTGCCTGCGGCCCACGACGTGGCTCCCTCGATGGCCTAGTACAATTCATCTCCAAGACCACCAAGACAAGACCCTCGCGAGGGGCCAGGCCTCGTGAGGAGGATGACACCGAGAACTCCCGAGGGAGCGGCCTTCCCAGGCGGCCTCCCGAGGAGCGGAGATTTCTATGCAGGTACCCAGCCTCACGAGGCTGCGATGACATGAGCCATGACGATCAAGGCCAGGCAGGCGCCAGCGGGCGCAGAGGAGGCAGTTTCCTCTTTGGTGCTAAGGAGACAAGGACAGGCGTGGGTTCCCGAGGAATCTCCCAAAGGATTCCATTCCGGTGCTACAAGACCAAGACCACAGGCTCGGCAAGGCGGAGGTCATCACCGAGCCCACTGTTGCGTCACGGCCAGAAGCCTTGCAGGCGAAGACCACCTTTCGACAGGATTAGATGTACTACTTGTCCCCTTTCAAATTGGCCGTTGTGGCATCCCTTCCCACCTAAGTTTCAAGGGAAGAAGACCAAGGCCCCTATAAATATAGGTTACCCACCACCATAGAGGAGGTCAACTCATTCTCACCCCCGAGCTCTAGCGAGGTTATTCATCCTCTGTACTAGTTCATCCTCAGCACCTCGTGAGGCCAATCCACCACAAAGCAAGAGCAGGGTTTTACACCGCAAGGTGGCCCGAACCTGGGTAAACTATCGTGTTCGTCTTCTTCCTTGCTCACGCGAATCCGGCTAGCTAGGCTGTGGGTCGACGGGCTCTAAGCTTGAGAGGTTGAGATCTTCGCACACGCCCAGAGTTCGAACCTTCTTGGGTCTGCGGAGCCCTGAATCCGACAGTCACTTCCCATAAGATCATTATATAATCTTTTTATTTATTTCTTTTATTCTTTATTTCTTTTACTCAAGATCATAGCCAGAAAGTAAAGCCCTCAACTCAAAACTAATCTTTATTATATAACTCTCAGACTCGATTACAAAGAGGGAACACAAAGCGAAACTCAAAGCTAGATCATACTAAAACTTTATTCTACTAAACCGTGATATAACCAAAAGGATCGAACTAAGAAAAATGATAAAGGTAAAGATGTGATGGTGATACGATACCGGGGCACCTCCCCCAAGCTTGGCAGTTGCCAAGGGGAGTGCCCATACCCATGTATTTAGGTCTCTTTCTTTGGAGGTAGTGATTATGGAGTTGAATTAGTGTCCTTCTTCCTCAGCTTGTGCTTGAGGGTGGAATTTTCCTCCCTTAAGTCATCGATCTCCCACTCAAGCCTTAATATCTTTCTACATTGTTTCTGCTTGTTTTCCTGCAAGAGACAAAAAGGGATAAACTCGATCTTAGGTTTCTTTGATTTATTAGGGAGACTTGACTTTTTGAACTCCACGTGCATGTCCCTAGGTTGGGGTAGTGGGACTTCCTCTTCATCTGAGCTTGTCTCTTCCTTTCCCTTCGAATCATAGTCTTCTTCTTCCTCCGTGGTCCAACCATAATGCTCCACATCCCCATAAACCCTTGGGTTTGCGGTATAATCAGCTACATAGCTCTCTCCCTCCGAATCCTGGGATGACATATTTTCAGATCTGCCAGGCAAATCAGCATGAAACAAGAACAGGGGATATTGCCGTGGTACGGTGGTCAAGATTATATAATAAATTTTTACCGACCAAAAGGAGTGTACTACAAGAAAATAGAGTCTGGAGGGCACACGAGGTGGCCACAAGCCTGGGAGGCACACCCAGGGGGCTAGGGCGCGCCCCCAGGGCTTGTTGCCTCCTCGTGCACTTTTCGGACTACTTTTTATTTTCCTAATTTTTTAAATATTCCAAAGCGGAGTAAATTGCTTTTGAAAAAGTTTTGGAGTCGGTTTACTTACCGTACCACATACCTATTCCTTTTCAGAGTCTGAAACATTCTGGTAGATATCCCTTATGTACTCCTCCGGTGTTATGGTATTAATAATATTGGTTTCAACATTTATGGGAGAACGTGAGATATAATGTTTGATTCTTTGCCCGTTTACCACCTTCGGGTTATTGCCTTCGGCGTTGTTGATTTTGATGGCATCGGAACAATAAACTTCCTCGATAATGTAAGGCCCTTCCCATTTAGAGAGAAGCTTTCCTGCAAAAAATCTTAAACGAGAATTGTATAGCAAGACATGGTCACCTACATTGAATTCACGCTTTTGTATCCTTTTATCATGCCATTTTTTAAATTTCTCTTTAATTTTTTTGGCATTTTCATATGCTTGGGTTCTCCATTCATCAAGTGAGCTAATGTTAAACAACCTCTTCTCACCGGCAAGTTTGAAATCATAGTTGAGCTCTTTAATTGCCCAATAAGCTTTATGTTCTAATTCAAGAGGTAAGTGACATGGTTTTCCATAAACCATTTTATATGGAGACATACCCATAGGGTTTTTATAAGCAGTTCTATAAGCCCATAATGCATCATCAAGTTTCTTAGACCAATTCTTTCTAGATCTATTAACAATCTTTTGCAAGATTAACTTTATTTCTCAGTTACTTAATTCTACTTGACAACTAGACTGAGGGTGATATGGAGATGCAATTCTATGGTTAACATCATATTTAGCAAGCAATTTACGGAAAGCATCATGAATAAAGTGTGAACCACCATCAGTCATTAAATATCTAGGGACTCCAAACCTCGGAAAAATAACTTCTTTAAGCATTTTAATGGAGGTGTTATGATCAGCACTACTAGTTGGAATAGCTTCTACCCACTTAGTAACATAACCAACAACAACCAAAATATGTGTGTACCCATTAGAGGAAGGAAAAGGTCCCATATAATCAAATCCCCAAACATCAAATGGTTTAATAACAAGTGAGTAATTCATAGGCATTTCCTGATGTCTACTAATACTACACATTCTTTGACATTCATCACAAAAAAAGACAAACTTACGAGCATTCTTAAAAAGAGTAGGCCAATAAAAATGTGACACCCTGATTTTGACAACTTTTTCTTTTCAAACTTTTTCTGGTTTTATTTGGAATTTGAATGGAGTTTTGAATCTTTCACTTGGTCTTGGGCATTCTTGAATCTTCTTCCAAGTACTCCAAAGCTCCATCACCCTGCCAAAACCCTGCCAAGTACCCCAAGGATCCAAATTCCAATTAAAATTATTCTCCAAATTCTTTTCTTTTATTTGAGAATTTAGGGCATTACTATGGGTTATGAAGCAACCTATGGATTGGATGCTCAGAAAATTCTCAAATAATTCCCTAAAATCCCTTGGACTATATCTTGCCCCAATCTCCAAAAATATTCTATGACCTAGTTCAAAATTTCAACAAAATAAATCATTTTTGCTCCTGGACAGTTAGGACCTTTGTGAAGGAAGTGTATGCTAGGATTGTCCAATTGCTCTCAATTTTTTGTGGCATGAGGACACCTACAAATAACCTTCCTCCACCAAGTTTCAATGCCAGGAGATCATTCTAGTGAGCAACACTTCAATATTTTGATTCTGGACCAGAAATGTAGTTTGTACATGAACTACCCTCAAACTTAAACCAAATCACCTCAAATTTTGTCAGCTCCTAGTCCTTCCAACCTAAATAACTATAGACATCTCCATTGGCCCTACCTCCATCTCTCCCACCCTCCAGATCCCTCCCAAGTTCTCTATCAGAAACTGTTGCTGATTCTACCATTCATCTCAGATCGAACCAAGCAAAACCAAGGACACAGGTGAAATGAGGGATCGAAGGTCGACGTGCTAGACAAGAAATGCCAGGCATACGTGGCCTCCTGGTGCCAAACACCATGGTGAGCATGGTGCTGTCATCGTTGTCGCCGCGCTCTGCCTCGCGCCAGGCTCGGGTCTCGTCGAGGCGAGACGCCAGCGCCGCAGCAGCTTATCCAAGCATGCCGATGTCATCCCTGGATGCAACCTAGTCCCTCCAGAACCCTCTCCCTCGCCGGAGAAGCCCTCTGCGGCCGCCAAGCCTGCGGGCACTGTTTTTCCCGTGCGGTCACAGTGCGGCGCCGCTCGTCGTCTTCCCCCCCCCCCCCGAACTATCTCATCGCATTAAGTTCTTCTTCTCGCTCCCGTCGCTTCGCCCCACGCCACGATGGCCAGCTCGCCGTCCTTGCACCAGTGTCGGAGCCACGTCGCCGCCGATCCAGAGAGATCGCCGCACCCGTCCTCCTGGCTATAAATAGCCCCACCCGGCCTCGTTAAGCTCCTCACCTCTCTCCCTCCATCCTCAATCGCCTCCCCAAGTAAGAGCCAAGGCCGAGAGGCCCTCTGGCCTTGAGCTTCGCCGGAACTCCGCCGTGAGTCGAGCTCCACCACCAGCTCTCTCCACTCCATCTTAGCCCCACCAGAGACCACCATAGTGCTTAGTGCACTCCACTAGAGCTCCCCGACCTCCGGCCCGACCGAATCATCGCCGGAATCGTCACCTCCATCGACCACCACAGCCACCACCCGCCAGAGAAGAAGGGCACGATGCCGTCCGGCCATCCCCGGAGGAGCCACAGGTACAGGGAGAATTGCCGTTGAACACCCGATCCATCCCCACCATCCACGAGCCCAACCGCCGTCGCTAACTCCGGCAATCGCCGCCGGTGAGCTGCCCCCTCCCTCTGTTCTCTCTCTCCCCCTCTGTTTAAACGGGCCTGGCCCCACCCGTCAGCCACTGTGGGCGCGCGCGCGAAGGGGTAAGTCGAGGCGTACTCTCCGTTTACGCCATCGACGTGGCCCGTTCGTCAGTTTTTCTGATTTTTGTTTATTTAACAGAATTAACCAGGAACTTTGACTATTAATAACTTTTTACAGGAAGGTCCATTTGACCTGATTCTTTTTGCATTGTGTTTGTATCAAAGTCCTCTATTTTCTCACCAAGTTTGGTATTTTTCCAACACCCACAGGACTGTTTGTGAATAAAAAGGCTTTATGTGACATTTTCTTTTGCCATTTAAAGATATTTTCAGAAGGAGATAGTTGTGGATTTGAAGACCAGGAGTTTCTGAACAACCCAACTGATCAAGGCAAGCCAGGACATCCATATTATGAAGCATTTCATAGCATTGCATAATTCATATTCATTTCTTGCATATATTTAACCTAGATAATTCATAGTAGATTATTTAAATGTTTAAGGTTGATAACTCAGAATGATATGATCAATAACTATGCTTGCTAAGTGAAACATAGTTGGTTGATCAAGAGTCACCTGTCCGGGCTTACCTGTGCAGCCACATTTGCCGGTATGGGACGGCCTTGACTTGGTCTGGCTCGGTGCTCTTTCACCGGTACCTCCAAAGAGGGAGGGTTATGCGTGCGTGCTGCCCTGATCAGGTTGACGGCGATAACCCTGTGAGCCCAGTTGAGTTGTTTGCCGGCGTCCCCGTTTGGGACAGTTCAGTTAGGCCACGACGGTGGCAGGTGGCACGGGGTGACACGGGGCCACCCAAGGCTTGACTCCGGGGGAGTGTGATTGCCGGTGGTACGATGAAAGAGTCACGGGTCAGACAGGTTTCGTTGGAGCAATGCTAGTCCACCCGAATGGGATCACAAGGTCAGTGCTCCATAGTGTGGGTATAGTGCGCAACCTCTGCAGAGTGTAAATTCTATTCGAATAGCCGCGTCCACGATATTGGACAGCCCGACCAGACCTCTCTAGGTGATCAACCATAATAACTATAGTATTGATGGAAGAACTTGTCCTTTGAGCAGAGTTACTCGTGGTATCGAGTATTCCGAGGGTTGTGAGGCAACCCAGAGATGAGTAAGTTGGTAACAGTAAGTGAATCACTTAAGACTTAGCATATTGATTTGCCATTCTATTATTTGCTGCATAAATTGGTTGTCATGTGCTTGCGAGTACATTCAAAGTACTCACCTGGCATATCATGCCAGATGAAGGAGAAGACTGAGACGGAGGTCTCGATGTCCGTGTTGTGATGCCTAGGATGTGTCCTCGGCAGTGTCCCTGTGGATGGAGTTACTATCATGTTCTGCTACGCAGTAGTCTTCCACCGTATTATTCTGCAGTAATACCGAGGCCCTGATATGTTGGATAAATAATGTAGATATTGTCATAGCACTAGGTGTGCTTTTGGCCTCGATGATCATGTAATATATGTGAGCTTGTACTCGACCATTATCAATAAAAGTTCAGCTATGTTCTGTTCCAAGTTGTTGTGTGTTTCTAGAAGACATGATCTCTGGGTTGGAAACACAGGTAAACCGGTTCTCTGAGCCGGGATGCCACAAAGCTTGGTATCAGAGCCGTGCTGACTGTAGGACATCCTAGGCAACCGTGTTAGGACTGCGATTAGCATAGGACCTTGAGTGTGCACCGTGCTTGTTGCATGCCATGCATCGTGCATCATAATTCATAATGTTATTAACCTTTGGCATTGTGAGTGTAGATGGCACCAGTTCCATATCACTACAATCATGAGCCCGAAGCCCACACTTTTCCGGTTTTGCTTCGCAGCGTCTGGCTTCGACTGTATCCCTACGATGATGACCTGGTGTATCAGGTGTTCCGGGAGCAGTTGGGCGAGTCGGTATATGAGTACCATGCAGTAGCTTACCTGACCGTGACTTCGGATATTGGAAGCTCTTCTTGTTCTTCCAAGGGCGGGGTGGCTTCTACTCCGGAGTTGGCGATCCAGTTTGCTGCCATGGCGGCTGTTACTGACTTGCGCTTCCACGAGGCTGAGATGCAGACCCATCCAGGTTTCCTCCACTATCCCACCCTGTCGCCCACGATAGGGCGAGTCCTTTTCTCACATGTAGACCCGGCGTGTGATCATGTGGCTGGTGTTTTGTCCCGCTACTTGAACGCCAGTTACCGTATGATCATTTCCTTGGCTGAGGAGCTGTGTCGTGTTCAGGGGGCACTTGCAGCAGTGACTCCAGCACCACCTCCCGTAGTTCCACCTAGTTATCCACCACCAATTCCACCTCCGCGTGTGCTTGATATCCCTTCTGGTTCTTCTGGACTATCAGGCTTATCGTCCGATAGTCGATTTGAGACCCCAGCTGAGTGGGCCTCACTTCTAGCCACTCCTGCTCCGCCGATGCTGAGGCGACGTTCTCTTTCTCCCGTGGAAGGAGAGCCATCCCAGCAGCAACGTCGTGTCTCCTTTGACCCGGTGACTCATATCATCTGTTCTGATTCCGACTCAGGATCTGATGACGAGGACTCTTCAGATGGGCAGTGTTCGTGTCACCGACGCCACTAGACTGGAGCTTGAGTAGTAATCATGCGTCTTTGCATATGTCAACTGCCGTATGAGCAGTTTAGCCATGATATTCCCCTACTAGCTTGCCATGTATGATGTTGGGTTATATTGTATAATTATGTTGTTCTCTTCATTTGCCTTTTCCATGAATTTTCTTCGGTGTCATATTACTGTATTCCTCCTTATGGATGTTGCTCATCGATTCGGTCTTTGCTATGGGAAAAAAAATTAGGATGAAGAGAGGAAGTAGCAGTCAAGGCGGCGATGGAAACCACGTCCATCGATCCGCCAGGCAGGCAGGGCAACCGCCCGAAGACTTACCACCACCACCACCTCAAGCACCAACCACAGATCAGATAATGAGAATGTTTGAGGAAAAGACAAACCAAGACCTCATGGAAATCCTCAAGAGTATGCAGACAATAGTAGGTCATAATAATGGTAATGGGGTGCGTTCTAAACTGACTGACTTTCAGCACATAAAACCACCCAGCTTTGGTCAGGGTGTGGATCCTATCGAGGCTGATGACTGGTTGAGAACCATGGAAAAGAAATTGGACATCGCCCGTTATGAAGAAGCAGATAAAGTTCCATTTGCCGCTCATTATCTCGAAGGCCCAGCAGCCATATGGTGGGATAACACCAAGTTAATATGGCCTGCTGAAGAGATTTCCTGGGAGAAATTCAAGGAGCTGTTCCGTAAGTATCATATTCCCACAGGTATCATGAAAGTGAAGCAGAGGGAATTTCTAGCCCTCACATAAGGCAACATGACTGTGGGAGAATACCTAAACAAATTCAACAACTTGGCCCGGTACTCTCCTTATGATGTGGCCACCGAAGAAAGGAAAATAGACCGGTTCCTCGGAGGACTTAATCACGCCCTCCGATGTCGGCTATGCATGTTGGATTTCCCCAATTTTCAGACATTGGTGAATAAGGCCTTCATCGCTGAACACGAGTACAAATCTAGGAATGATGATCGTAAGAGGAAGTTCGAGGCCAAGAAGGACAACAAGGAACCGTATGCACAAAAGCTGCGCAGTTGGCAGCCAGGGCCATCTGAGAACAAACCGGTGTGGAACAATGGTGGCAACTACAATAACAAGCCAGTCAACCAGAGCAAGACCTTCGGCAAACAGCCAGTCATAGAAGACTGTCATCGCAACAACACTTGTTTCACTTGTGGCCAGAGCGGACACTACGCCAAACAGTGTCCTACTAATAACGGAAAGCAATCAGCTGACCACAAGCCACAAGTCAATCACCTTGGACTCCATCCCAACCACAACTTCATCCATGGATGCGTCCATCATATCTCTGCCGAAGATGTCTGTGAAGCTCCAGACGTCGTCCTTGGTATGTTTTCTGTCCATAACATACCTGCAATAATTTTATTTGATTCTGGGGCTTCCCACTCGTTTATTTCACGGAGTTTCGCCACCCTGCATAAATTTTCTCCTTCACTTTTGGACATAATCATGGTGGTACAATCCCCTGGCTCAATGCTCAGAACAAATATAGTATACAAGGATCTGGAGATCTCAATTCACGGAGTCAAATTTCCAGCTACCCTTGTTGCTATTCAATCCCCAGGACTGGACATAATACTGGGAATGGACTGGTTGGCACCGCACCAAGTGTGCATCAACTGCGCCACCAGAACAGTGACAATGGTGAACCCCGCCGGACAGACCGTTCAATTCCTGGCCAGCAGAATGATAACAAGAAAGGGTACGGCACATCAGACCACTGTTACGGATATGAATCTGATTCCGGTAGTGGGTGAATTTCCAGATGTGTTTCCTGAGGAATTACCAGGAATGTCGCCCGACCGAGAATTGGAGTTTGCCATTGAAGTGATTCCTGGTACATCTCCAATATACAAGAAATATTACCGTATGCCAGGCCCGAAGCTGGCAGAACTAAAGAAGCAGTTGCACGAGTTGCTACAAAAAGGATATATTCGTCCAAGCATCTCGCCATGGGGGTCACCAGTATTATTTGTCAAGAAGAAGGATGGAAGTCTACGAATGTGCGTAGACTATCGCCAGCTTAATGAGGCCACTATCAAGAACAAGTACCCGCTCCCTCGAATTGATGACTTATTCGACCAGTTGAGTGGAGCACGGGTATTCTCCAAGATCGACCTTAGAACGGGATATCATCAATTGAAAATCCGAAAGGAGGATATCCCCAAGACAGCGTTCACCACTCGATATGGACTATATGAATTTACAGTTATGGCGTTTGGATTGACCAACGCTCCAGCCTATTTCATGAGTATGATGAATAAAGTTTTCATGGACTTTCTGGATAAGTTCGTAGTGGTGTTCATTGATGACATACTGATATACTCCAAGGATGAAGAGGAACATAAGCAACATCTCAGAGTTGTCCTAGAAAGGTTGAGAACCCATCGCTTATATGCCAAGTTCAGTAAGTGCGAATTTTGGCTGAAAGAGGTGGGATTCCTTGGACATATTCTGTCAGAGAAGGGAATAGCTATTGATCCACGTAAGGTTACTGCGGTCTTGAACTGGAAGACACCAACTACGGTGAACGAAGTCCGTAGTTTCCTGGGCTTGGCAGGCTACTACCGTCGCTTCATTGAAGGCTTCTCTAAGATAGCCAAGCCATCGAAGGAATTGTTGAAAAAGAACCAAAAGTTTATCTGGACAGACGAGTGCGACAGCAGCTTCCAAGAATTAAAGACGAGGCTAACCACAGCCCCTATCTTAGTTCTTCCAGATATTCACAAGAGTTTTGACATATATTGCGACGCATCCAGGCATGGAATTGGATGCGTGTTAATGCAGGAAGGGAAGGTTGTGGCTTATGCATCATGACAACTACGACCCCATGAGGAGAACTATCCCACCCATGACTTGGAGCTAGCTGCTGTGGTTCATGCCCTGAAGATTTGGAGGCATTATCTTATTGGACAACGATGTGAGATATACACAGACCATAAGAGTCTCAAGTAAATTTTCACTCAACCCAACCTAAACCTCAGACAGCGAAGATGGCTTGAGCTAGTCAAGGACTATGATGTTGGAATAAACTATCATCCAGGGAAAGTGAATGTGGTCGCTGACGCCCTGAGCAGGAAACAAGCTACTGTGAATGCATTAGTTGAGAGTATGCATCCGAGCTTACAAGAAGAGTTTGTCATGCTTAATATGTTGCTACGCGGCCCAATGACTCCGGACACGTTGGAAATTACTCCAACCCTCATGAAGGAAATCAAGGAAGCACAAAAGTCGGATGAAGAAATTCGGAAGATCAAGGAGTTAATTCAGCAAGGGAAGGCCAAGTCCTTCCGCATGGATGAACAGGGTACCGTGTGGTTCGAGAAACGAATTTGTGTGCCAAGTCAGAACAACTTGAGGCAACAAATACTCAAGGAAGCACATGAGTCCGCATATTCAATCCACCCAGGAGGTACCAAGATGTATCAGGACTTGAGAGAAACCTTTTGGTCGTCGGGAATGCTGAAAGATATAGCATACTATGTCGCCTGCTGTGACATTTGCAACAAGGTTAAAGCAGAGCATCAGAAACCCGTTGGGCTACTGCAACCTTTACCAGTACCCCAGTGGAAGTGGGACGACATATGTATGGATTTTATTGTGGGACTGCCCAAGTCCACGAGAGGCAATGATGCTATTTGGGTCATTGTAGACATCCTTACGAAAGGGGCGCACTTTATCCCAGTAAAGACCACTTTCAACGCAAATCAGTTGGCACAACTCTACATGTCTCGGATAGTCAGTCTGCACGGAGTACCCAAGTCCATCACTTCGGATAGGGGTTCCTTATTTACCTCAGCATTCTGGCTACGGCTACATCAGGCTTTGGGAACCATGCTGAAACCTAGCACAGCATATCATCCGCAGACAGATGGACAAACCGAGCGAGTGAACCAAATATTAGAGGATATGCTTCGGTCATATGCTCTCTCCCATGGACCCAAATGGGAGGATAGTCTGCCATATGCTGAATTCTCCTACAACAACAGCTATCAGGCAAGTCTCAAGATGTCGCCTTTTGAGGCATTGTACGGACGGAAGTGCCGCAAACTGCTGAACTGGTCCCAAACAAGAGATAGTCGCATTTTTGGCACGGACTTGATGCTCGAGGCTGAGAGGCAAGTTAAGGATATCCAAGAATGACTTCGAGCAGCCAAGTCCCGACAGAAGAGCTATTACGACCCAAAGCACCGGGAAGTAACTTTTGAGCCCGGAGACTATGCTTATCTACGGGTAACTCCTATGAAGGGAGTAAAGAGGTTTTGTACTCGAGGAAAATTAGCCCCAAGATACATCGGCCCCTTTCCAGTGATTGCCAGGAAAGGCAGAGTCGCATATCAGTTGGAATTGCCACTAGCATTGTCGGACGTTCATGATGTCTTTCACATCTCACAGTAAAGGAAATGCATTGCACCCCCAGGCAAGCAAGCGGATATGAGTGAGCTAGAGCTGGCTAAGGATTTGACTTATGAGGAAAAACCTGTCAGGATATTGGAAGAGATGGAAAGAACCACAAGGAGTAAGGTGATAAGATTTTACAAGGTGCTATGGGAGCATCACACTGAAGAAGAGGCTACTTGGGAAAGAGAAGATTTTCTGAGATCCACTTACCCATATTTGTTCTCTGAGCAACCGAATCTCGAGGGCGAGATTCATCCTAAGGGGGGTAGGTTTGTGACACCCTGATTTTGACAACTTTTTCTTTTCAAACTTTTTCTGGTTTTATTTGGAATTTGAATGGATTTTTGAATCTTTCACTTGGTCTTGGACATTCTTGAATCTTCTTCCAAGTACTCCAAAGCTCCATCACCCTGCCAAAACCCTGCCAAGTACCCCAAGGATCCAAATTCCAATTAAAATTATTTTCCAAATTCTTTTCTTTTATTTGACAATTTAGGGCATTACTATGGGTTATGAAGCAACCTATGGATTGGATGCTCAGAAAATTCTCAAATAATTCCCTAAAATCCATTGGACTATATCTTGCCCCAATCTCCAAAAATATTCTATGACCTAGTTCAAAATTTCAACAAAATAAATCATTTTTGCTCCTAGACAGTTTGGACCTTTGTGAAGGAAGTGTATGCTAGGATTATCCAATTGCTCTCAAATTTTTGTGGCATGAGGACACCTACAAATAACCTTCCTCCACCAAGTTTCAACCCCAGGAGATCATTCTAGTGAGCAACACTTCAACATTTTGATTCAGGACCAGAAATGTAGTTTGTACATGAACTACCCTCAAACTTAAACCAAATCACCTCAAATTTTGTCAGCTCCTAGTCCTTCCAACCTAAATCACTCTGGACATCTCCTTTGGCCCTACCTCCATCTCTCCAACCCTCCAAATCCCTCCCAAGTTCTCTGTCAGAAACTGTTGCTGATTCTACCATTCATCTCAGACCGAACAAAGCCAAACCAAGGACACAGGTGAAATGAGGGATCGAAGGTCGACGTGCTAGACAAGAAATGCCAGGCGTACGTGCCCTCCTGGTGCCAAACACCATGGTGAGCACGGTGCTGGCATGGTTGTCGCCGTGCTCTGCCTCGCGCCAGGCTTGGGTCTCGTCGAGGCGAGACGCCAGCGCCGCAGCAGCTTGTCCAAGCATGCCGACGTTGTCCCTGGATGCCACCTAGAACCTCCAGAACCGTCGCCCTCGCCGGAGAAGCCCTAGGCGGCCGCCACGCCCGCGGGCACTGTTTTTCCCGTGTGGTCACAGTGCGGCGCTGCTCGTCGTCTTCCCCCCCTCCCCCCCGAGCTATCTCGTCACATTAAGTGCTTCTTCTCGCTCCCGTCGCTTCGCCCCACGCCACGACGGCCAGCTGACCGTCCTTGCGCCAGTGGCGGAGCCACATCGCTGCCGATCCAGAGAGATCACCGCACCCCTCCTCCTGGCTATAAATAGCCCCGCCTGGCCTCGTTAAGCTCCTCACCTCTCTCCCTCCATCCTCAATCACCTCCCCAAGCAAGAGCCAAGGCCGAGAGGCCCTCTGGCGTCAAGCTTCGCCGGAGCTCCGCCGTGAGTCGAGCTCCACCACCAGCTCTCTCCACTCCACCTTAGCCCCACCTGAGACCACCATAGTGCTCAGTGCACTCCACTAGAGCTCCCCGACCTCCTGCCCGACCGAATCGTCGCCGGAATCGTCACCTCCGTCGACCACCGCAGCCACCACCCGCCGGAGAAGAAGGGCACGACGCAGTCCGGCCATCCCCGGAGGAGCCACGGGTACAGGGAGAATTGCCGTTGAACACCCGGTCCATCCCCACTATCCACGAGCCCAACCGGTGTCGCTAACTCCGGCAATCACCGCCAGTGAGCTGGCCCCTCTCTTTGTTCTCTCTCTCCCCCTCTGTTTAAACGGGCCCGGCCCCACCCGTCAGCCACTGTGGGCGCGCGCACGAAGGGGTAAGTGGAGGCGTACTCTCCGTTTACGCCTTCGACGTGGCCCTTTCGTCTGTTTTTCTGATTTTTCTGATTTTTGTTTATTTAACAGAATTAACCAGGAACTTTGACTATTAATAACTTTTTATAGGAAGGTCAATTTGACCTGATTCTTTTTGCATTGTGTTTGTATCAAAGTCCTCTATTTTCTCACCAAGTTTGGTATTTTTCCAACACCCACAGAATTGTTGGTGAATAAAAAGGCTTTATGTGACATTTTCTTTTGCCATTTAAAAATATTTTCAGAAGGAGATACTTGTGGATTTGAAGACCAGGAATATCTGAACAACCCAACTGATTAAGGCAATCCAGGACATTCATATTATGAAGCATTTCATAGCATTGCATAATTCATATTCATTTCTTGCATATATTTAACCTAGATAATTCATAGTAGATTATTTAAATGTTTAAAGTTGATAACTCAGAATGATATGATCAATAACTATGATTGCTAAGTGAAACATAGTTGGTTGATCAAGAGTCACCTGTCCGGGCTTACCCGTGCAGCCACATTTGCCGGTATGGGACGGCCTTGACTTGGTCTGGCTCGGTGCTCTTTCACCGATACCTCCAAAGAGGGAGGGTTATGCGTGTGTGCTGCCCTAATCAGGTAGACGGCGATAACCCTGTGAGCCCAGTTGAGTTGTTTGTCGGCGTCCCCGTTTGGGACAGTTTAGTTAGGCCACGACAGTGGCAGGTGTCACGGGGTGACACGGGGCCACCCAAGGCTTGACTCCGGGGGAGTGTGATTGCCGGTGGTACGATGAAAGAGTCACGGGTCAGACAGGTTTCGTTGGAGCAATGCTGGTCCACCCGAATGGGATCATGAGGTCAGTTCTCTATAGTGTGGGTAAAGTGCGCAACCTCTGCAGAGTGTAAATTCTATTCGAATAGCCGCATCCATGGTATTGGACAGCCCGACCAGACCTCTCTAGGTGATCAACCGTAATAACTGTAGTATTGATGGAAGAACTTGTCCTTTGAGTGGAGTTACTCGTGGTATCAAGTATTCCAAGGGTTGTGAGGCAACCCAGAGATGAGTAAGTTGGTAACAGTAAGTGAATCACTTAAGACTTAGCATATTGATTTGCCATGCTATTATTTGCTGCATAAATTGGTTGTCATGTGCTTGCGAGTACATTCAAAGTACTCACCTGGCGTATCATGCCAGATGCAAGAGAAGACTGAGATGGAGGTCTCGATGTCCGTGTTGTGATGCCTAGGATGTGTCCTCGGCAGTGTCCCTGTGGATGGAGTTACTATCAAGTTCCGCTACGCAGTAGTCTTCCACCGTATTATTCTGTAGTAATACCGAGGCCCTGATATGTTGGATAAATAATGTAGATATTGTCATAGCACTAGGTGTGCTTTTGGCCTCGATGATCATGTAATATATGTGAGCTTGTACTCGACCATTATCAATAAAAGTTCAGCTATGTTCTGTTCCAAGTTGTTGTGTGTTTCCAGAAGACATGATCTCTGGGTTGGAAACACAGGTAAACCGGTTCTCTGAGCCGGGATGCCACAAAAAACCAGATTGCAATACCTTGTGTGCAATTCTATCTCCAGCATGGTGTCCTCCGTAGGCCTCGCAGTGACACTTGCTTAGGATCTGTTCCTGTTCATGCTCAGGTACACAACGTCTAATAACATCATCTACTCCTTATTTATAAAGGTGTGTTCATCCCAGAAGTAATGTCTTAATCATAAAAACTTTTTCTTTTGTTGGTATGTGAAACTAGGTGGTATAAATTTAGTAACAATATAATTGGCATAATCTGTATACCATGGAGTACTGCGAGAAGCATTTATGACAACTAATTGTTCATCAGGGAAGCTATCATCAATAGGTAGTGGGTCATCAAGAATATTTTCTAACCTAGACAAGTTGTCTGCTATGCGGTTCTCAGCTCCCTTTCTATCAATAATATGCAAATCAAATTCTTGTAGTAAGAGAACCCATCTATTAAGTCTAGGTTTAGCATCTTTCTTTTCCATAAGGTATTTAATAACAACATGATCGGTGTGAACAGTTACTTTGGAATCAACAATATAATATCTGAACTTATCACAAGCAAATACAACTGCTAAAAATTCTTTCTCAGTAGTAGTATAATTTCTTTGAGCACTGTCTAGGGTTTTACTAGCATAATGGATAACATTTAATTTCTTATCAACTCTTTGTCCTAGAACAGCACCAACAGCATAATCACTAGCATCACTCATAATTTCAATGGGTAGGTTCCAATCAGGTGGTTGAACAATAGGTGCAGAAATCAAGGCTTTCTTAAGTATTTCAAATGCTTCTACACAATCATCATCAAAAACAAATGGAACATCCTTTTGCAAGAGATTAGTAAGAGGCCTAGAAATTTTAGAGAAGTCTTTAATAAGCCTCCTATAGAAACCAGCATGACCAAGGAAACTTCTTATACCTTTGATATCTTTAGGACACGGCATTATTTCAATAGCATCAACTTTAGCTTTATCAACTTCAATACCTCTTTCAGAAATTTTATGTCCCAAGAAAATACCTTCATTAACCGTAAAGTGGCACTTCTCCCAATTCAAGACAAGATTAGTTTCTTCACATCTCTGCAAAACTCGATCAAGGTTGCTTAAACAATCATCAAAAGAAGTTCCGTAAATGGAGAAATGATCCATGAAAACCTCAACAATCTTTTCACAGAAGTCAGAGAATATAGCAGTCATACATCTTTGAAAGGCAGCAGGTGCATTACATAAACCAAATGGCATACATCTATAAGCAAAGGTACCGAAAGGGCAAGTAAAAGTAGTTTTTTCTTGATCCTCTTGTGACACAGGTATTTGGGAAAAACTAGAATAACCATCTAGAAAGCAGAAGTGTGTATGTTTTGATAGTCTTTCTAGCATTTGATCAATAAAATGTAGAGGATAATGATCTTTCCTAGTAGCTTTGTTTAACTTTCTAAAATAAGTAACCATTCTATAACCTGTGACAATTCTTTGAGGAATCAATTCATTTCTATCATTAGGAACAACGGTAATACTTCCCTTCTTAGGGACACAATGAACAGGACTTACCCATCTACTATCAGCAATAGGATAAATTATACCTACTTTCAGAAGCTTTAGTATTTCATTTCTTACCACTTCTTTCATCTTAGGATTCAACCGTCGCTGATGATCAACAACAGGTTTAGCATCAGGTTCCATATTAATTTTGCGCTGACATAGAATGGGACTAATGCCCTTAAGATCATCCAGAGTATATCCAATAGCTGCACGGTGCTTCTTCAGAGTTTTCAATAATTTCTTTTCTTCATGCTCTGAAAGATTAGCACTAATAATAACAGGATATATCTTCTTTTCATCAAGATAAGCATATTTCAAAGTACCAGGTAGTTGTTTAAGATCAAATACAGGATCACTCTTGGGTGGTAGAGGATCTCCAAGAGTCTCAACAGGCAAATTGTGTTTCAAAACAGGCATTTGTTTAAAGAAAATCTTATCCAATTCCTTTCTTTCATTCATGAACATATCATTTTCATGGTCTAGCAAATATTGTTCTAAAGGATCAGTAGGAGGCACGACAATAGAAGCAAGACCAATAATGTCATCTTTACTAGGCAATTCGTTACATGGGGTTGTCTACGAAACTTAGAGAAATTAAACTCATGAGACACATCCCCAAAACTCACACTAACAGTTTCTTTCTCACAATCTATTTTAGCATTAACAGTGTTCAAGAAAGGTCTACCAAATATAATGGGACAAAAATCATCTTGTGGGGAACCAAGAACTAGAAAATCAGTAGGGTATTTTATTTTCCCACACAAGACTTCAACATCTCTAACAATCCCAATTGGTGATATAGTATCTCTATTGGCAAGCTTAATAGTGACATCAATATCTTCTATTTCAGCAGGTGCAATATCATTCATAATTTCTTGATATAGAGTAAAAGGAATTGCACTCACACTAGCACCCAAATCACATAAGCCATGATAACAATAATCTCCTATTTTAACAGAAACGACAGGCATGCCATCAACAGGTCTATGTTTATCTTTATTATCGGGTCTAGCAATTCTAGCAGCTTCGTCATAGAAATAAACAACATGCCCATCAATATTATCGACCAAGAGATCTTTAACCATAGAAATACTAGGTTAAACTTTAATTTGTTCAGGGGGTGTAGATGTTCTAGTATAACTCTTACGAACCACAGCTGAAGCTTTAGCATGTTCCTTTATCCTAACAGGGAAAGGTTGTTTCTCATTATAAGAAGTAGGAATAACAGGATCAACATTATAAGTAATAGTTTCCTCTTCAGCTTTAATAGGTTCTACTATATTTACTTCAATGGGTGGATGATATTTAAACCACTTATCCTTAGGGAGATCAACATGAGTAGCAAATGATTCACAGAAAGAAGCTACTATCTCAGAGTCAAGTCCATATTTAGTGCAAAATTCACGAAAAGCATCGGTATCCATAAAAGATTTAACACAATCAAACTTAAGGTTTATACCTGACTCCTTACCTTTGTCGAGTTCCCAATCTTTAGAATTCGTTTAATTCTTTCCAAGAGATCCCATTTGAATTCAATAGTCTTTTTCATAAAAGAACCAATACAAGAAGTATCGAGCATGGATTGATCATTACGAGAAAGCCGAGCATAAAAATTTTGAATAATAATTTCTCTCGAGAGCTCATGATTGGGGCATGAATATAACACTGACTTAAGCCTCGCCCAAGCTTGAGCAATACTTTCTCCTTCACGAGGCCAAAAATTATATATATAATTCCGATCACGATGAACCAGATGCATAGGATAAAACTTATAATGAAATTCCAATTTCAATCGGTTCTAATTCCAAGTCCCAATATCATCGCATAGCCTATACCATGCCAATGCCTTCTCCTTCAAAGATAAAGGGAAGCCCTTCTTCTTGACTTCATCCTTGGGCAAACCTGCAAGCTTAAATAATCCACAAATTTCATCCACATAGATTAGACGCATATCAGGATGTAATGTTCCATCTCCTGCATAAGGATTAGCTAGCAGTTTCTCTATCATACACGAAGGAATTTCATAATAAATATTTTTAGTAGGTTCAGTAGGTTGAGGGGCAACTCTTTGCTCTTTCAGTCGGGGTGAAGATACCCCGAAAAAACCCCTCAAAGGATGATGTTCCATAGTAACAAGTGACAGTAAATTTCAACACGTAATATAAATGTTTCCTTACCAAATTCCACTTACCAAAGGCGCTTCACTCCTCGGAAATGGGGCCAAAAAAGAGTCTTGATGACCCACAAGTATAGGGGATCTATCATAGTCCTTTTGATAAGTAAGAGTGTCGAACCCAACGAGGAGCAAAAGGAAATGACAAGCGGTTTTCAGCAAGGTATTTTCTGCAAGCACTAAAATTATTGGTAACAGATAGTTTTGTGATAAGATAATTCCTAACGGGTAACAAGTAACAAGTGTAACAAAGGTGCAGCAAGGTGGCCCAATCCTTTTTGTAGAAAAGTACAAGCCTGGACAAACTCTTATATAAAGCAAAGCGCTCCGGAGGACACATGGGAATTGTTGTCAAGTTAGTTTTCGTCATGCTCATATGATTCGCGTTCGTTACTTTGATAATTTGATATTTGGGTGGAACGGTGCTTGGGTGCTGTCCTTACTTGGACAAGCCTCCCATTTATGATTAACCCCTCTCGCAAGCATCTGTAACTACAAAAGAAGAATTTAGATAAATCTAACCATAGCATGAAACATGTGGATCCAAATCAGCCCCTTACGAAGCAACGCATAAACTAGGGTTTAAGCTTCTGTCACTCTAGCAACCCATCATCTACTTATTACTTCCCAATGCCTTCCCCTAGGCCCAAATCATGGTGAAGTGTCATGTAGTCAACATTCACATAACACCACTAGAGGAAAGACAACATACATCTCATCAAAATATCGAACGAATACCAAATTCACATGATTACTTATAACAAGACTTCTCCCATGTCCTCAGGAACAAACGTAACTACTCACAAGGAATGTTCATGTTCATAATCAGAGGAGTAATAAATATCATTAAGGATCTGAACATATGATCTTCCACCGAATAAACCAACTAGCATCAACTACAAGGAGTAATCAACACTACTAGCAACCCACAGGTACCAATCTAAGGTTTTGAGACAAAGATTGAATAAAAGAGATGAGCTAGGGTTTGAGAGGAGATGGTGCTGGTGAAGATGTTGATGGAGATTGACGCCCTCTAGATGGGAGGATCGTTGGTGATGACGATGGCTTCGATTTCCCCCTCCCCGAGGGAAGTTTCCCCGGCAGAACAGCTCCGCCGGAGCCCTAGATTGTTTCTGCCCAGGTTCCGCCTCGAGATGGCGGCGCTTCGTCCCGAAAGCTTCCTTCTGATTTTTCAGGTCAAAACCCTTCATATAGCAGAAGATGGACACCGGAGACCTGCCAGGGGGCCCACAAGCCCTAGGGGCGCGCCCCGGGGTAGGGCGCGCCCCCAGGCTTGTGGCCACCTAGTGGGTCCCCCTCTGGTATTTCTTCGCCCAATATTTTTTATATATTCCAAAATAATTCTCCGTAAATTTTCAGGACTTTTAGAGTTGTGCAGAATAGGTCTCTCAGATTTTCTCCTTTCTGGTCCAGAATTCCAGCTGCTGGCATTCTCCCTCTTTGTGTAAACCTTGTGAAATAAGAGAGAAAAGGCATAAGTATTGTACCATAATGTGTAATAAGAGCCCATAATGCAATAAATATCAATATAAAAGCATGATGCAAAATGGACATATCACATACTTGGGCCTAAGGGAGGGCATTGTGGAGTAGTAATTAGATGATGGGTTGCTAGAGTGACAGAAGCTTAAACCCTAGTTTATGCGCTATTTCGTAAGGGGCTGATTTGGATCCATATGTTTCATGCTATGGTTAGATTTATCTTAATTCTTCTTTCCTAGTTGCGGATGCTTGCGAGAGGGGGTAATCACAAGTGGGAGGCTTGTTCAAGTAAGAATAGCACCCAATCACCGGTCCACCCACATATCAAATTATCAAAGTAGCGAACGCGAACCAAATAAACATGATGAAAGTGACTAGATGAATTCCCATGTGTCCTCAAGAACGCTTTGCTTACTATAAGAGAAAGTTTCGGCCGGTCCTTTGCTATAAAAAGGATTGAGCTACCATGCTGCACCTTGGTTACTATTGCTACTTGTTGCTTGATACAAATTACCTTGCTATCAAACTATCTGTTACCGATAATTTCAGTGCTTGCAGAGAATACCTTGCTGAAAACCGCTTGTCATTTCCTTCTGCTCCTAGTTGGGTTCGACACTTTTACATATTGAAAGGACTACAATTGATTCCCTATAATTGTGGGTCATCAAGACTCTTTTCTGGCGCAGTTACCGGGGAGTGAAGCGCCTTTGGTAAGTGGAATTTGGTAAGGAAACATGTATATTACGTGCTGAAATTTACGGTCACTTGTTACTATGGAAAACAATCCTTTGAGGGGTTTGTTCGGGGTATCTTCACCTAGACCGGAATTAATAAGAGTTTCTCCTTGATGTCTACTACACAACTTGTTCTTGTAGACTCGTGTTGGGCCTCCAAGCGCAGAGTTTTGTAGGACAGTAGCAAATTTCCCTCAAGTGGATGACCTAAGGTTTATCAATCTGTGGGAGGCGTAGAATGAAGATGGTCTCTCTCAAACAACCCTGCAACCAAATAATAAAAAGTCTCTTGTGTCCCTAACACACCAAATACAATGGTAATTTGTATAGGTGCACTAGTTCGGCGAAGAGATGGTGATACAAGCGTAGTAATGATAGTAGATATTGATTTTTGTAATAGGAACAATAAAAAACAGCAAGGTAGCAATTGATAAAACGGAGCACAAACTGTATTGCAATGCTTGAAAATGAGGCCTAGGGTCCGTACTTTCGCTAGTGCAATCTCTCAACAATGCTAATATAATTGGATCATATAACCATCCATCAACATGCGATGAATAATCACTCCAAAGTTCCTATCTAGCGAAGAACATAAGAAGAAATTGTTTGTAGGGTACGAAACCACCTCAAAGCTATTCTTTCCGATCAATCTATCCTAGAGTTCGTACTAAAATAACACCAAGCTATTCTTTCCGATTGATCTAACCAAGAGTTCGTACTAAAATAACACCATATGATACACATCAACCAACTCTAATGTCACCTAGATACTCCAATGTCACCGCGAGTATCCGTGAGTTGATTATACGATATGCATCAAACAATTTCAGATTCATAATACTCAATCCAACACAAAGAACCTCAAAGGGTGCCCCAAGATTTCTACCGGAGAAACAAAGACAAGAACGTGCATCAACCCCTATGCATAGATTACCCTAATGACACCTCGGGAATCCGTGAGTTGAGTGCCAAAACACATATCAAGTGAATCAATATGATACCCCATTGTCACCATGGGTATTCATAGCAAGACATACATCAAGTGTTCTCAAATCCATAAAAGTATTCAATTCGATAAAAATGAAATCTCAAAGGGAAAACACAATTTATCACAACAAGATTGAGGGGGGAAAACACCATATGATCCAACTATATTAGCAAAGCCCACGATACATCAAGATCGTGCCATCTCAAGAACACGAGAGAGAGAGATTAAACACATAGCTACTGGCACAAACTCTCAGCCCCGAGGGTGGACTGCTCCCTCCTCATGATCGTGTCATCTCAAGAACACAAGAGATAGATTAAACACATAGATACTAGTACAAACCGTCAGCCCCGAGGGTGGAGTGCTCCCTCCTCATCATTGTGGCCGCCGAGATGATGAAGATGGCCACCGGTGATGATTTCCCCCTCCGGCAGGGTGCCGGAACAGGGTCTAGATTAGTTTTTCGTGGCTACAGAGGCTTGCGGCGGCGGAACTTCTGATCTAGGGTTATTTTCGGGGGTTTTGGAATATTTGGGAATTTATAGGGCGAAGAGGTGGTGCGGGAGGCCACCGAGGTGGGCACAACCCACCAGGGCACGCCTGGGCTCCTGGGTGCGCCCTGGGGGGTTGTGCTCCCCTTGGGCCTCCCCCCTGGTACTTCTTTGGCCCATCTTGTGTCTTCTGGTCTAAAAAAATTCTCCAAAAAGTTTCGCTGCATTTGAACTCCGTTTGGTACTGATATTCTGCGAAGTAAAAAACAAGCAAAAAACAGCAACTGGCACTGGGCACTATATCAATAGGTTAGTCCCAAAAAATGATATAAAGTTGCTATAAAATGATTGTAAAACATCCAAAATGATAATATAACAGCATGGAACAAGCAAAAATTATAGATACGTTGGAGACGTATCAGCACCCCCAAGCTTAATTCGTAGTCGTCCTCGAGTAGGTAAATGATAAAAACAGAATTTTTTATGTGCAATGCTGCCTAACATGTTCATCATATACTCTTTCTTTTGTAGCATGGACATTTGTAATTGAATGATTCAAAGCAATAGTCTATAATTTGACATAAGGACATAAATACTCAAGCATATCAACAAGAAACCATGTCTTTCAAAATATCAACACTAAAGAAAGTTATCCCAAGCCCAAAATGCTTAATCATTGATCTATTCATGAAACACACTCGAATATTAGCTACATCCAATGCACAAGTATGATCATAGTGCTCCCTAGTTGGTGCTTTATAAGAGAAGATGGAGACTCAAATAAAAATTGCATAAAGTAAATAGATAGGCCCTTTGCAGAGGGAAGCAGAGATTTGTAGAGGTGCCAGAGCTCAAAGCTTAAATTGAGAGATAAAAATATTTTGGGAGGCATACTTTTCCCATCAATGAAAACGACCGAGTAATTCCCAACACTTTCCATTCTAGATATATCATAGGCGGTTCCCAAACATAAAATAAAGTTTATTCCTTTTTCCACCATACTTTCACACTCCATGGCTAGCCGTATCCACGGGTACCGTCCATACCAACACTTTCGAAGGAATTTATTATTTGACAACATAAAGTAAATTTCTTTTTCATTTCGGGACTGGGCATCCCTATTACCGCCATACTCTCATGCAATGACAAGTGAATAAACACTCATCTTAAGAATAACACATCTAGCATGGAAAATATTGTCCACCCCCTACCGCTTCATGAGCGGTACGAGCACACAAAAAGGAAATTCATTTTGAAAATTAGAGATGGCACATACAAATTTACTTAGAACGGCACGGAAATACCGCATATAGGTAGGTATGGTGGACTCATGTAGCAAAACTGGGTTTAAGGAATTTGGATGCACAAGTAGTATTCCCACTTAGTACAAATGGAGGCTGGCAAATAGATTGAGAAGCAACCAACCAAGAAACAAAAATTCACATAAACGAGCATTGAGCATAACTAACACCGAATAATGCACCACAAGTAGGATGTAATTTCATTGCATAACTATTGACTTTCGCGCTTGCATAGGGAATCACAAACCTTAACACCAATATTCTTACTAAAGCATAATTACTCACCAACATGACTCGCATATTATTATCTCCATATCTCAAAACTATTGCAAGCAACCAAACTTATCATATCCAATGATCTACATGAAAGTTTTTATTATATCCTTCTTGAATATCCATCACTTTGGGACCAATTTCATAGCTTGTGCAAATTTTCATCACTATTATCAACTCTCAAAATAATGTAAGTGAATCATGAGAGTGTTCGACAAACTACTCCAAAAAGATATAAGTGAAGTTCAAACGAGTAGTTAAGTAAATGGGTAGCTAATTGAGGACTCTCTCTTATTTAAAAACTTTTAGATCTAAGTATTTTATTAAAACAGTAAGCAAAACAAAATAAAATGACATTCTAAGAATGGCACACATCATGTGAAGAAGCAAAAACTTAGGCTCAACCGAGGCTCACCGATAATTGTTGATGAAGAAAGGTGGGATGCCTACCAGGGCATCCCCAAGCTTATATGCTTGAGACTTCTTGAAATAATATCTTGGGATGCCTTGGGCATCCCCAAGCTTGAGCTTTTGTGTCTCCTTAATTCCTTTTATATCACGGTTTCCCTAAATCTTAAAAACTTAATCCACACAAAACTCAACAAGAACTCGTGAGATAAGTTAGTATAAATCAATGCAAAAACCTTATCATTCTCTACTGTAGAAAATCACTAAAATTATTATTTGACATTGCATACTAAATGCCTTTGCATATTTAATAGTCCTATCCTCAAATAGAATCATTAAACAAGCAAACATATGCAAACAATGTAAACATAACAGCAATCTATCTAAACGGTACAGTCTGTAAAGAGTGAAATTTTAATCACACTTCCCTAACTCCAAAAATGCTGTAAATATACCACACAGTAGAAAATTTATCATAGCTTATTGTGCAGAATGTTTCAACATTTTATCACATTCTAAATTTTCTCAAGAATTCACGTACTAGCGTGCAACTTTCTGTTTTCAAACAGCCACATATAGACTTGCAAAATAAGCATGGCAAAGGCTATACTAGACATTTTTATCGAAGTAAAAGATACAAAACATTATTCTTAATAACATCCAGTAAATCCTAATAAAATAAAATTATGCTCCAAGCAAAACATATATCATGTGACGAATAAAAATGTAGCTCCAAGTGAGGTTACCGATAATGTTGGAGACGAAAGAGGCGATGCCTTCCGGGGCATCCCCAAGCTTAGTTGCTTGGATCTTCCTTGAATATTAACTTGGGGTTGCCTTGGGAATCCCCAAGCTTAGGGTCTTGTCACTCGTTATTCTCCTCATATCGACATCTCACCCAAAACATGAAAACTTCAATCACACAAAACCTAACGGAACTTCGTGAGATGGGTTAGTATGATAAAGACAAATCATTCACTTTGGTACTGTCAAGATAAGATTCATAATTGTTTACACATAATGGCTACTGTACTCTACAATTTCCACAATTTATATTAAGCAATATAAGCCATAGAAACCATAAGACAAGCAAATTATGCATTGAAAACAGAATCTGTCAAAAATAGAACAGTACATAAAGATCTGAATTTTGGTCATACTTATGTAACTCCAAAAATTCTTAAAAATAAGGAAACCGTAGGAAATTTGTAGATAAATCATATGTAAAAAATACAGAGTTTTTCGACGTTCTAGTAAATTTAAACAATTCTGTTACGGGAACAAAAGTTTCTGTTTTTGCACAGAATCAAGTCAACTATCATCCATACTATCCCAAAGGCTTTACTTGACACTTTATTGAAACAAAATCTATAAAACATGATTACTACAGTAGCTTAATCATGTGAACACACAAAAACAGTAGGTAAAAGTGTTGGGTTGTCTCCCAACAAGCGCGTTTCTTTAATGCCTTTTAGCTAGGCAAGATGATTTGAATGATGCTCGCATAAAAGATAAGAATGGAAATACAAAGAGAGCATCATGAAGCATATGACTAGCACATTTAAGTCTAACCCACTTCCTATGCATAGGGATTTTGTGAGAAAACAATTTATGCGAGAAAGAATCAACTAGCATAGGAAGGCAAAACCAGTGCAACTACAAAACTTTCAACACATAGAGAGGAAACTTGATATTTTTGAGATATGTAAAAGCAAATGTTCCTCTCTCATAATAATTTTCAGTAGCATCATGAATGAATTAAACATATAACTATCACATAAAGCATTCTTTTCATGACCCACAAGCATAGAATTTTTATTACTCCCCACATATGCAAATTTATTCTCATGAATAATAGTGGGAGCAAACTCAACAAAATAACTATCATGTGATTGAAAATTAAAATCATGATGACAAGTTTCATGGTTATCATTATTTAATATAGCATACATGTCATCACCAAAATCATCATAGATAGCAACTTTGTTGTCATAATCAATTGAAACCTCTTCCGAAATAGTGGATTCATCACTAAATAAAGTCATGACCTCTCCAAATCCATTTTTTCAATATTGTAACAAGATTCAACACCCTCCAAAATAGTGGGATCTTTACCTAGAGTTGACACTCTTCCAAACCCACTTTCATCAATATAATCATCATAAATAGGAGGCATGCTTTCATCATAGTAAATATTCTCTTCAAAACTTGGGGGACTAAAAATATCATCTTCATCAAACATAGCATCCCCAAGCTTTTGGATTTGCATATCATTAGCATCATGGATATTCAAAGAATTCATACTAACAACATTGCAATCATGCTCATCATTCATGGATTTTATGCCAAACATTTTATTGAATTCTTCTTCTATCAATTGAGCACAATTTTCCTTTCCATCATTTTCAAGAAAGACATTATAAAGATGAACAATATGAGACCACCACAATTCCATTTTTTGTAGTTTTCTTTTATGAACCAAACTAGTGATAAAACAAGAAACTAAACGATTTGATTGCAAGATCTAAAGATATACCTTCAAGCACTCACCTCCCCCGGCAACGGCGCCAGAAAAGAGCCTGATGTCTACTACACAACTTGTTCTTGTAGACTCGTGTTGGGCCTCCAAGCGCAGAGTTTTGTAGGACAGTAGCAAATTTCCCTCAAGTGGATGGCCTAAGGTTTCTCAATCCATGGGAGTGATGTCTACTACACAACTTGTTCTTCTAGACTCGTGTTGGGCCTCCAAGCGCAGAGTTTTGTAGGACAGTAGCAATTTGCCCTCGGGTGGATGACCTAAGGTTTATCTATCCGTGGGAGGTGTAGGATGAAGATGGTATCTCTCAAACAACCCTGCAACCAAATAACAAAATGTCTCCTGTGTCCCCAACACACCAAATACAATGGAAATTTGTATAGGTGCACTAGTTCGGCGAAGAGATGGTGATACAAGTATAATAATGATTATAGATATTGATTTTTGTAATAGTAACAATAAAAAACAGCAAGGTAGCAAGTAACAAAAGTGAGCACAAACGGTATTACAATGCTTGAAAATGAGGCCTAGGGTCCGTACTTTCGCTAGTGCAATCTCTCAACAATGCTAATATAATTAGATCATATAACCATCCCTCAACATGTGATGAAGAATCACTCCAAAGTTCCTATCTAGCAGAGAACGTAAGAAGAAATTGTTTGCAGGGTACGAAACCACCTCAAAGCTATTATTTCCTATCGATCTAACCAAGAGTTCGTACTAAAATAACACCATATGATACACATCAACCAACTCTAATGTCACCTAGATACTCCAATGTCACCGCGAGTATCCGTGAGTTAATTATATGATATGCATCAAACAATTTCAGATTCATAATACTCAATCCAACACAAAGAACCTCAAAGAGTGCCCCAAGATTTCTACCGGAGAAACAAAGACGAGAACGTGCATCAACCCCTATGCATAGATTACCCCAATGTCACCACGGGAATCCGCGAGTTGAGTGCCAAAACACACATCAAGTGAAACAATATGATACCCCATTGTCACTACGGGTATTCATAGCAAGACATACATCAATTGTTCTCAAATCCATAAAAGTATTCAATCTGCTAAAACGAAATCTCAAAGGGAAAACTCAATTCACAACAAGATAGAGAGGGGAGAACACCATATTATCCAAGTATATTAACAAAGCCCGTGATGCATAAGGATCGTGACATCTCAAGAACATGAGAGAGAGAGAGATTAAACACATAGCTACTGGTACAAACCCTCAGCCCCGAGGGTGGACTACTCCCTCCTCATCATGGTGGCCGCCGGGATGATGAAGATGGCCACCGGTGATGAATTCCCCCTCCGGCAGGGTGCCGGAACAGGGTCTAGATTGGTTTTTCATGGCTACAGAGACATGCGGCGGCGGAACTTCTGATCTTGGGTTACCCCGAGGGTTTTTGGAATAATTGGCAATTTATAGGGCGAAGCTGCGGTGCGGGAGGCCACCGAGGGGGGGCACGACCCCCCTGGGCGCTCCCAGGTGGGTTGTGCCCACCTTGGGCCTCCCCTCTGGTACTTCTTTAGCCCATCCTGGGTCTTCTGGTCCAAAAAAATTCTCCAAATTTTTTCGCTGCGTTTGGACTCCGTTTGATATTGATTTTCTGCGATGTAAATATCGGATTTAGGGCTCCGCAGACCCAAAGAAGGTTCGAACTCTGGGGCGTGTGCGAAGAACTCAACCTATCCTACCAAACAAATACGCCGCCCTACAGCCTAGCTCGAAGAACAGGGAAGAAGATGGACACGACAGTTTACCCAGGTTCGGGCCACCTTGCGGTGTAATACCCTACTCCTGCTTTGTGGTGGATTAGCCTCACGAGGGGCTAAGGATAAACTAGTACAGAGGATGAACAAGCTCGCGAGGCTTGCTCTGGTGAGAGTGAGTTGTTCCTGGTCCGACCCCCCCCCCCCCTTCTATGGTGGTGGCTAGCCTATATATAGTGGCCTCGGTCCTCTTCCCCAAAAACGAAGGCACGAAGGGATTCCACAACGGCCAATTTTGAAAGGGGACAAGTAGTACATCTTATCCTGACAAAAGGTGGTCTTCGCCTGCAAAGCTTCTGGCCGTGATGCTGCGGTGGGCTCGGCGATGACATCCGTCCTGCCCTCCTGGCGGTCTTGGTCTCGTTGCACGGGAATGGAAACCTTTGGGTTATTCCTCGGGACCCCGCGCCTGCGCTTGCCTCCCTAGCACCAAAGAGGAAACCTGCTACTCTGCGCCTGTTGGTGCCCGCCTGGCCTTGGTCGTCATGGCTTGCATCACCTCAACCTCATGAGGTGGGCACCTTCATAGAAATCTCCGCTCCTGAGGAGCCAGCCTAAGGAGGCCGCTCCCTCTGGTGGTCTTGATGTCGCCCGCCTCACGAGGGTCTTGTCTTGAAGGTGTT
The DNA here is from genome assembly GCA_011799875.1 of Thinopyrum elongatum. Lineage (NCBI taxonomy): Eukaryota > Viridiplantae > Streptophyta > Magnoliopsida > Poales > Poaceae > Thinopyrum > Thinopyrum elongatum. The sequence continues at coordinate 441,902,301 of CM022299.1, forward strand.
GTAGATGGACCGCACCAGGATGTCAATGGCGCCATGCCGTGGGCCGCAGGCAGGCAAGTCTGGGTACCCTGGTTCCCAGAACGCCGACAGTAGCCCTCGGGCCCAAGGCGCGCTCAGACTTGGCTTCGAGGCGAAGCCAAAGGGCAAGGATGAAGCGTCGTGGGCCCCAATCGCCTATGGACCAGGCTGACGCATGGCACTTGATGGGACATGGGCGCTTCCACCTCCCCACGCTGCCTCGGCAAATGCACGACTTGACAACCGCCTAGTACACACGGCCCAGTCATCATTGCTCGCTGCGCTTGCCTTCTGGTCCCCTTCCTTCTTGCGAACCTGCGTCTTCCTCACCAATCTCAACGCCAGCTCCCTTCTACTCTGCCGCCATGGCTCCCAGGGCGAAGAAGGGGAAGGCCCGAGTGGCCGTGGAGCCCTCGCCGGGGCCGGAACCGGCGCTGGACCGGTCCACGGTGATCAACCGTGAGGGGGTGGACAAAGTCCTGCAGGCCCTTGCCGCCGATTCCAATGAATGGAAGGCGCCGATGGTCTGGCCTGCTTCTCAGGCCTTGATTGACATGGAAGCCACCGAAATCGCCCTCCATCTCCACGCTCTCTTCACCAGCCTGCTGCCTCCGTTCTCCGATTTCTTCAACGTGGTGCTTTCGCACTACCAGATCCACGCGCTGCATCTGGATCCTTGGTCCATCATCCTCCTTTCTGCTTTCGCCTTCTTGTGCGAGGCCTTCGTGGGCATCACTCCGTCCATGGCCCTGCTCCGCCATTTCTTCTCACTCAACTTGGTCAACGGCAGGCAACGCTCGGGGTGCGTGTCGTTCCAAGCGGTGGCGGCGACTGCTGGCTCCGACATCGACTTCATGCTCCGCCCGAATATGAGGGGGTTCCGAAAGCAGTGGGTGTATGTTGACGCCACCGTGCTCAGCCCCCTGCTCCTTCTTCCATCGGCACCGGCGGAGCCGAGCTCCGGTTGGGGGCACGAGGAGCTGGCCGACCCACGGATTGCGCGCTTCTTGTCCAGGCTGGGCAAGCTGAGGCAAGAGGGGGTGACGATGGCGATGGTGGTAAAGGAATTTGTCCGACGGCGCATCGCTCCGCTCCAGCGTCATACTCGCCCAATGTGGGCCTTCTCCGGCCCTGACGACCCCATAAGGCTCCAGGTGCCCTCTCTCTCCCCAAAGACGCTGCACAGGGTATTGCAGCTCCTGACTGGTGGGGATCCCGATGCGCTTCCCGTTGAGGGGTGCCCCTTGTACAACAGGTCGAACAGGAAGGCCTTCGCCGAGAAGATGCCGCGTTTTGACGAGTGGGGGTTGCTCCCCGAGGGCCACGAGGGGCCTCGTGAGAACCCCATCTTGGTGGCTCCTGTGCTCGTTGGTCTCGTGGTGCGTGCCCCCGAGGTGGCCGCGGTGGAGCGAGCGCCGCCGAGGACTCCTGAGGTGGCCGCTGGAGAGCAAGCACCACCGAGCGCACCCGAGGCGATGGCTTATGCCCCCGCAAGTGGCACGGGAGGAGCCCCGTCCATGGGGGCAGCTGCCGCCGCTGCCGCGAAAGACCGCGCGCCGACCCGCGGCGTGCCCTCTCCAGATCTTGGGGTGTCCCGCAAGAGGAGGACACTTGGGAGCCACTGCAATTCCGCTCCCCGAGCCCTGAAGAAGATGAAGTGGATAGCCGTGGATGAGTAAGAACCTTGCCCTTCTTGATTTCTGCATTTCGCGTCCTCTCCTGACTTTTGCCCCTCAGGGCCCCTTCCGTCGTGGTGGCGAGCCCGCCCGGAGCGCGGCCTCTGGAGGCCTCTGATTCAGTTGCGCCCCCGGGCCTCCTGAGCCAAGCGTCTGCGCGTGAGGTGGTGTCCGTCCATGAGCTGGGGCCGCCGCTGGAGGGCCACGGGCCCGCGCCCCCGGGGTCCTTCTTCTGGAGCGAGTTTGGGGCACGGAGGCTGTGTCGAGGACTCCTCCGCTGGTTCTTGCCGGTGGTTGGGCGATCCGCGCGACGACTCCATCTTCGAGCAACGGGGCTGGGCCATGCCGTGCCCCGTCCATGGCCTGGGGAGCGGTCGAGGGGGCTCCGGCCATCGGTCCCCCGCCGGAGACGGGTAAGCCATCCTGCACCCCTTCGGCGGACCGAGGCGCGGAAGAAGGGCCCGGCCAAGCGTTGGAGCTCGCTCGCGGGCGTAGTGTCATTCGTCACGACCTTCTCCGGGAAGTGACGAGCGCGCTAGGCCGCCTCAGGGCAGAGCTCGCCGATGTTGACACGCAGCTCGAGGTGGAGGGCCTCCGCCTGGCGCGGGAATGGCGCCAATTAAAAGTCGCCATCAACCTCGGGTGCTTACAGCACGAGCACACCCGCGCGGAGGCTGAGGGGTCCCTCGCAGCCTCTCGGGTGGCTTGCGCCCGCGCCCTGGGGGAGGCTCGAGCTGCGGATCATCGTCGCGAGGCGGCCGAGGAGCGTGAGGGGGAGCTTTGAGCCTCGAACCCCGCCCTTGAGCGGCAAATCTAGGCGCGCAGAGCCGCGCTTGCGGCGACACCGGGCGGGACCCCCGCGGACGAGGCTGGGGTCTGGGCGCCCGAGGACGCGCTGGCGCTCGAGGCACTGGAGCATAGCCTGAAGCGCGAGCAACTGGAGGTGATGGAGTGCCAGGTAGCAACAGCCGAGGATGCCCTTGCCTCCCGGGAGGCGAGGATCCAACATGAGGTCGACTGGAAGGTGGCCGGGATCCGCGAGACCCTTGCCGAGGAATATCGCTAGAAGCTGGGGCTCTAGGAGGCTCACTTCAAGTGACGCCACACTGAACTGCAGGGCGAGGCCGATGCCCTCAAAGCGAAGCTGGCCGCAGCCGAGCGGCGCGAGAAGGCCGCCGAGGTGGCTCGGGCCACTGCTGAGGCCGAGCTGTCGTCCCTTCTTCAGCAGGTCGATGGTGTTACGTCCCTCGTGGAGAAAGCCTCGGACGAGGCAGGCCACCGCCGAGCGCTGCAGCGCAAGCGTTCCTTGATGTTCAAGGACCTCAAGGTTAGGGCCAACCGGGCCCTAAGCACTATCTGTGACGAGAGCATCTCCCGCCCGTACAAGGCTGATGATGCTGGCTACATCCGCTTCTTTACCCAGGTCGTGACCTGCCTCGAAGGCGGGGCCACGAAGGCGCGCCAGCTCATTGAAGAGAAGAGCCGTGACCTTCTCGGGCACGCGTTCTCGCGCGTCTTCGGCCACATTTTTAGCCTCGACCCCGACTTCGACTTTAGCGCCACGATAGCCCCCGTGCCCGGAGCAATTCAGGGTGACCTGGCAAGCTGGGTTGATGACCACGTGGATGACCTAATCGCAGAATTTTCCCTTGCCGACGACGTGGTTGCACTCGCAGCCGAAGAGGACGAAGCTGATGACGATGATGATGACAGCGATGCCGACGGCAGCGCGTCTCGCTAGGCTTGCATTTCCTTGTTTGCTTGCCAAAAATTCGGATATGGCCCCGCGGTGCGTGAAAGCATTTTTTTGGGTGGTTTCCCTGTAATGCATGAAACAATGATGTGCTATCTAAATTATTTTTGAAAATATGCCGTCGCGAGCCGGAGAGCTCCCGACTAGAGTAGTTGGCGTGGCTTAGCTTTTGTGCTCGCAGCCTTGGATGGGTTTTTGTACCGCAGGGACGCCTTTCTCCTGAGACGGGCCCTCCGGAGCCCCCAGTCCACAGGATCGCGGGAGGGGCTTGTGAGGGCTTAGGGCCTCTCGGTGCACCTCTGCCAGGCATCGAGCTTCTTGGGAGCGTGGGGGGAAGCCCCCGACGCTGAGTGCCCCTGAAGCCCGGGGCTGAATACCGGGCATGGTGCGCGCTTGCCGGCTCGCTCGAGAGCACCGCGCGAGGAGCCAAACGCCAAAGCTTTGGCTAGGTGTGCGCACGGGCAGACCCGTGGCAGATGTGCCTGGCCCCGAGGGGGCCCTGATGCCGCTCGGGCTAGCTCAGATGCGCACGCCACATCCAGCCCCCGCTCGTGGGGCGCTCAGGGGGGAGTAGCAGACGGAAGCCGTGCCTCCCAAAACACAAATCGAAGGAAAAGGAAACACCGCGAGTCGAAAAAATCCCCCCTTTTTTTTAATAAGTGCAAGAAGTTTCGAATTTCATTCCAAAGGCAGCAAATCGGATTACAAAAGAGGGCAAAAAAGACAGCCGCGTATGGCGTCTACATTGGTCTTCTAGTTTTCCCCCAGCGCGGAGCATGGGGCCTCCACTGGGCGTGGGCATAGCCATTGGGGGGCAGTGTCAACTGCCAGCGCGGAGCATGGTGCTTCCACTTGGACGTGGGTGGGAGCCCCCGTGAGGCTCAGGGGCAGCGCTCAGGAGACTCCGGGGCATGTACAACCCCACTCATTATTACGTCCGAGTGTCACGGGCGGAGATCTTGAGAGGCGGTCCTTGCCCCCTGGGCAGGTACCCCGCTCCACGCATACCCCGGCCACCGTTGGGGCATCCAAAAACTAGGACAGGACCAAGGGGCAAGGGACTACATGAGGGGTGGTGAGGGGGTCGTGGGCCTCCCCTAGGGGGAGGGCTCGCCGGCGCCTCCCCCAGGAGGGGACCCGCTTCTGGGTGGCACACGGCACCGTAGTGGTGGCGCCACACGCCCCGCGACACGGTGGGAGCCTTGGTGCCGGGCCCCCTCCACGTACGGGGCGCGTCCCTGCGCGACCTCCTGGTGCGCCCTGCCAGCCCAGGGCGAGGCTAGCCCCCAGAGGTGCGCCGTCTTGGCACGATCTACCTGCGATCCAAAGTTAGTGTGGCATATCCCGAAGATATGGGTTGTAACTGACAGCTGTTACTGCGGGCGGTGTCGTCGGGGCGTTGGGTCGGCTCCTGGAGGGCCCCGGCTCTGCATGGCCTTGGTGAGTCCATCGTCCAAGCTGATGAGGGGAACGCGCACGGGCTTCTCCTCTGCCCGTACAACGAACCTGTCGGTGGCGGCATGGAGGCTCTGGGGGCCGTCATCCCGAGGCCAGCCCCCAGTCCCTCTGTTCCGCTGCCCATCATCCTTGGTGTCTGGTCGTGCCGGCCATGGGACGTTCCTTCGGCGCAGCCCCAGGAGGGGTCGCCTACCCCGGCCGCACTTTGGGGAAACGCATCTTGGGTCGGGTAGGCGGCGCTGCGTGATAGACCCCTGCCGCGGAATCCTCCGGGCTCCACTCGAAAGGGCGAGCGGGCGGCACGGGGGCAGACGCGAGCTCCCGACAGCGCTCGAGACGCGGGTAGGATGCAGAAAGGCGCCGCGCCCTCGCAGGCGTTGTCGAGCAGCTCGGCGACCTGGCCGAGCAAGGCGTCATGCCCACTCTCCGCCAGCCTGCATCGCAGTAACTCGCGCACCACGGTGTGCGCGGTGCGCGTGTTCGCCTGCTCCCTGCGAGTGCACAGGAATGATGCCATGGCGTAACCGGAAGACCGTGTGGTGACACGAGTGAAGCGCCGCACGGGGGAAGGCGGAAGTAGCTCGTGCCGCCGAAGGACGGTGACACCAGCGGTCGCACCGGTCGCGGGGAACGTGGGGTGATGGGCTCCGTTGCCAGGGGATGCTGCCTGAGCGTCTTCGGCGGCCCAATGTTCGTCGCAAGCTCGGGGAACCCCTTCCATGCAAGCGACGGAGTGTGAATGGTGTAAAGGTTGGAGAAGAGCTCCGACACGCCCCTACCTGGCGCGCTAAACGTCGGATTCAGGGCTCCGTAGACCCAAAGAAGGTTCGAACTCTGGGGCGTGTGCGAAGAACTCAACCTATCCTGCCAACCAAATGCGCCACCCTATAGCCTAGCTCGAAGAACAGGGAAGAAGATGGACACGGCAGTTTACCCAAGTTCGGGCCACCTTGCGGTGTAATACCCTACTCCTGCTTTGTGGTGGATTAGCCTCACGAGGGGCTGAGGATGAACTAGTACAGAGGTTGAACAAGCTCGCGAGGCTTGCTCTGGGGAGAGTGAGTTGTTCCGGGTCCGACCCCCCCCCTTCTATGGTGGTGGCTAGCCTATATATGGTGGCCTCGGTCCTCTTCCCCGAAAACAAAGGTGGGAAGGGATTCCACAACGATCAATTTTGAAAGGGGACAAGTAGTACATCTTATCCTGACGAAAGGTGGTCTTCGCCTACAAAGCTTCTGGCCGTGACACTGCGGTGGGCTCGGCGATGACATCCGTCCTGCCATCCTGGCGGTCTTGGTCTCGTTGCACGGGAATGGAAACCTTTGGGTGATTCCTCGGGACCCCGCGCCTGCGCTTGCCTCCTTAGCACCAAAGAGGAAACCTGCTGCTCTGCGCCCACTGGCGCCCGCCTGGCCTTGGTCGTCATGGCTTGCGTCACCTCAACCTCATGAGGTGGGCACCTGCATAGAAATCTCCGCTCCTCAGGAGCCAGCCTAAGGAGGCCGCTATCTCCGGAGGTCTTGGTGTCGCCCGCCTCGCAAGCCTTGGCCCCTCGCGAGGGTCTTGTCTTGAAGGTGTTGTAGACGGGCCATACCAGGCCGTCGATGGCGCCACGCCATGGGCCGCAGGCAGGCAAGTATGGGTACACTGGTTCCCAGAACGCCGACAGTAAAAAACAAGCAAAAAACAGCAACTGGCACTGGGCACTATGTGAATAGGTAACTCTCAAAAAATGGTATAAAGTTGCTATAAAACGATTGTAAAACATCCAAGAATGATTGTATAACAGCATGAATACTTCATAAATTATAGATACATTGGAGACGTATCAGGGAGGCGTAGGATGAAGATGGTCTTTCTCAAACAACCCTGCAACCAAATAATAAAGTCTCTTTTGTCCCCAACACACCAAATACAATGGTAATTTGTATAGGTGCACTAGTTCGGCGAAGAGATGGTGATACAAGCGTAGTAATGATAGTAGATATTGATTTTTGTAATCGGAATAATAAAAAACAGCAAGGTAGCAATTGATAAAACGGAGCACAAACGGTATTGATATGCTTGAAAATGAGGCCTAGGGTCCGTATTTTCGCTAGTGCAATCTCTCAACAATGCTAATATAATTGGATCATATAAACATCCCTCAACGTGCGATGAAGAATCACTCCAAAGTTCCTATCTAGTGGAGAACATAAGAAGAAATTGTTGGTAGGGTACGAAACCACCTCAAAGAGTGCCCCAAGATTTCTACCGGAGAAACAAAGACGAGAACGTGCATCAACCCCTATGCATAGATTACCCCAATGTTACCTCGGGAATCCGCGAGTTGAGTGCCAAAACACATATCAAGTGAATCAATATTATACCCCATTGTCACCACGGGTATTCATAGCAAGACATACCTCAAGTGTTCTCAAATCCATAAAAGTATTCAATCCGATAAAAACGAAATATCAAAGGGAAAAGTCAATTCATCACAACAAGCTAGAGAGGGGAAAACACCATATGATCCAACTATATTAACAAAGCCTGCGATACATCAAGATCGTGCCATCTCAAGAACACGAGAGAGAGAGAGAGAGATTAAACAAATAGCTACTGGTACAAACCCTCAGCCCCGAGGGTGGACTACTCCCTCCTTATCATGGTGGCCGTCGGGATGATGAAGATGGCCATCGGTGATGATTTCCCCCTCTGGCAGGGTGCCGAAATGGTGTCTATGTCGGATTCAGGGCTCCGCAGACCCAAGGAAGGTCCAAACTCTGGGGCATGTGCGAGGAACTCAACCTCTCTGGCCAACCAGCTCGTCACCCCACGGCCTAGCTCGAGTCACGCGAACAAGGAAGAAGATGAACACGGCAGTTTACCCAGGTTCGGGCCACCTTGCGATGTAATACCCTACTCCTGCTTTGTGCTGGATTGGCCTCACGAGGGGCCGAGGCTGAACTAGTACAGAGGAAGAAAAAGCTTGCGAGAGCTGCTCTGGTGAGGGTGGAAGACGGGTCTAGTCCGGGGGGTCGATCCCCTTCTCTCGTGGTGGCTAACCTTTACTTATAGTGGCCTTGGTCCTCTTCCCCAAAACTTAGGCGGGAAGGGATCCCACAGCGGCCAATTTGATAGGGGACAAGTAGTACATCTTATCCTAACGAAAGGTGGTCTTCGCATGCAAAGCTTCTGCTCGTGACACGGCGGTGGGTCTGGCGATGACATCCGTCCAGCCGAGCTGGTGACCTTGGTCTTGTTGCACTGGAATGGAAACCTTTGTCAGATTCCTTGGGAACCCACGCTTCCGCTTGCCTCCTTAGCACCAAAGAGGAAACTACCTTCTCTGCTCCCGCTGGCACCCACCTGCCTTGGTCGTCATGGCTTGCGTCATCACAACCTCAGGCAATGATCATTATATAGGCATCACTTCCAAGATTAGTAGACCGACTCCTGCCTGCATCTACTACTATTACTCCACACATCGACCGCTATCCAGCATGCATCTAGTGTATTAAGTTCATGCAGAAACGGAGTAATGCAATAAGAACAATGACATGATGTAGACAAGATCTATTCATGTAGGAATAGACCCCATCTTGTTAACCTTAATAGCAACGATACATACGTGTCATTTCCCCATCTGTCACTGGGATTGAGCACCGTAAGATCGAACCCATCAAAAAGCACCTCTTCCCATGGCAAAAAAAAAATCGATCTATTCGGCCTAACTAAACCAAAGATTCGAAGAAGAAATACGAGGCTATAAGTAATCATCCTTATAAGAGATCAAAAGACTCAGATACCTTTCATGGATAAAAACATAGATCTGATCGTAAACTCAAAGTTCATCGGATCCCAACAAACACACCACAAAAAGAGTTACATCAAATAGATCTCCAAGAGACCATTGTATTGAGAATCAAAAGAGAGAGGAAGCCATCTAGCTACTAACTATGGACCCGAAGGTCTACAATGAACTACTCACACATCATCGGAGAGGCACCAATGAGGATGATGAACCCCTCCATGATGGTGTCTAGATTGGATCTGTGGTTTCTGGAACTTGCGGTGGCTGGAATTGTATTTCGTCGACTCCCCTAGGGTTTTTGAGGTGGTCACAACCCACTAGGGTGGGCCTGGGCCTCCAGGCACGCCCAGGTGGGTTGTGCCCCCCTCGGGGCACCCCTCTGGTACTTCCTTGGCCCAACTTGTGTCTTTTGGTCCAGAAAAAATCACCAAAAAGTTTCGCTGCATTTGGACTGCGTTTGGTATTGATTTTCTGCGAAGTAAAAAACAAGCAAAAAACAGCAACTGGCACTGGGCACTATGTCAATAGGTTAGTCCCAAAAAATGATATAAAGTTGCTATAAAATGATTGTAAAACATCCAAGATTGATAATATAACAGCATGGAACAATCAAAAATTATAGATACGTTGGAGACGTATTAGTCGGCAGGGCCCAGCCCCGCGCATACCTCGGCCGCCGTTGGGTCGTCCGGATCACCAGGACGAGACCAAGGGGCGAGGGGCTACGTGACTAATGAGGCCCCTAGGGCGCGATGCTCAGGGTTCCCCCTTGACGTACGAACGACCCTCATGAAGGAAAAGCGAGCAGTTGTCCAAGCTAGTCCGGTGTTCTCAATACATTTGCTGACTAGCCTTCGCCGGGGGGGGGGGAACGCGGGAAGGCCATGTGTCTGCACCTAGTAGGGCGGCGCATGCCAGGTGTGGCCTGAGCACAGCCCCCGTGTCCAGCCCCCCTCGCGCGACCCCACCGGGGGAAGGCTGTGAGGTGTCACAGGGCAAAGAGCCGAGAGGCTGTCCTGAGGTGGGTGCGGCCACTAGGGCGCCCTCAGTTGTTTATTCACCTGCGCGGAGCATGGTGCTTCCACTCTAGTGTGGGCATAGACGCTCCTTGACCATGTCGTCTGCTAGCGCGGAGCATGGGGCTTCCACTGATGCGTGGGCATGGTCGCTCCTCGACCGTGTCGTCCGCCAGCGTGGAGCATGGGGCTTCCACTGGTGCGTGGGTGGGAGTTCCCTCTGGGGGAGACTCCGGGGCATGTACAGCCTTGTTCGTACACGTGGCTAGCACGGCAGAACTGGAGGAGGTGTATCTGGGCACTCGTGAGCCAGCGCGGGACTCACGAGGCCCTACCTCAAGGCGGGTTGCGCCTGAATGCTTAGCGCGGGGCGCTTGTAAGAAACCTGTGAGATGGTGAGGTGGCCTACGCCGAGTGAATCTCCGGAGGGCATCGCATGAGAAGGCCAAACACCAACGACCCTAGGAGGTGACGTGAATGGGGCCGGCCCGCTAGACAGAGCTAAACCATTGGGTTTATCGACGTTGCAGGGACGGACCCGAGCACAGATGCCGTGCCCAGTCTTCTCATGCAATAACCCTAAAGAAAGACAATCGACGCGCGGCTCCCGCGATGGCGAGGCACCAGGTCGCGCGCCCCGACTCATCCACTCTCGATTAGCTCATGCGAGAACAAGGCACCAAGGACCACGGGAGGTGACATGCACAGGAGCTGGCCCGCGAGACAGAGCTCAGCCACTTGGGTTTAGCGATGCTGCAGGGACAGACCCGAGAACAGACGCTGTGCCAGTCCTTAATCATGAGGCGGTCAGGAGCGGGTTTGTGAGGGCGCACAACATTCATGGTGGCGAAGCACCGGGCATGCAAGTTGCAATATTTAAGAAATTCATAAAAGGCGAGGCCAGTTCTGATACATGCGCAAAACAATACAGGCTGCAGGGCGGGCCCTGATAGCTTGAGGATAATGCAGCCCAAGGGGTGCCCTCAACTGAACAAACCAAAAAGTCACCTGGCACCATCGTTGTAGAAGCGTTGGAGTAGCTGAAGACACGCACTGCAGAGATCGCTCCTCACGAGCCAGCCGGCTCCTGAGGCTCGGGAGGCTCTGGAGGTCCGGGGAGCTCGCAAGGGTTCAACACCTCCTCTGCCAGGACCGCCTAGCGCCTGGCTTCATGGGCCGCCAAGACTTCCTGCATGAGGCGCTGGTACGAGGCGACCACGTTCAGCAGGCTAAACGGCATGCAGACGCAGCTGCAGGGGTAGCCCCCGCTCCGGCCTATGCGGGATGGCCAGAAGAGCTCCTGAGAAGCGGCCCTGTTGAGGTCTAGGATGTTGACACAGGCGCGCAGCTCGCCACCCACGTCACGGGCGGCAGCTGCACTGGGTGGTGCGGTGCGACACTCGCCACGCATGGCTCGTGCCTCCCGAAGCTCCTCGATCGCCTTGGTGATGAACTCCCGAGCGCCTGGCACCTCGCGCCCTACGCCTTGCTCATGGAGGCGCGCATTGAAGCACGCCCCCACGTGGTGCCCGAACGCCTCCCTCGTGACATTGGCCAGGTCAGAGGCCCTCTAGATGAGAGCCCCCGAGCCCGTCCTGAGAGGGGCGCCGGGCACGCCTCCCTATTCGAGAGGGGAAAGCGCCCCAGCAGTGGGGGCGAAGTCTGGGGCACGGTCGACATGTGCCTCAGCTTCCTGACGATCCTTGGGGTGTAGCTGCTTCTTCTTCTTGGGTATGGCCTCAGGAGGCAGAATGGCACCCTCGCCATCCGAGTTCTTGACTGCCGCGGCCTGGTAGGCGCGCTCGAGGGAGCACACCACATCCTTTTCGTCGCAGGCGACCGTGATGGTGCCACTGCTTCCTGGCATCTTGAGGACGTTGTAGCCGTGGTGAGTTACTACCATGAACTTGGCGAGGGCCGGGTACCCGAGGATGGCATTGTACGGGAGACGAATGTGAGCGACGTCGAAGTCGATGAGTTCTGTGTGGCAGTTGTCACACTTGCCGAAGGTGACAGGGAGGCGAACCTGCCCTATGGGAATGGTGGAGCCATCGGTCACCCCTGAGAAAGGCTTGGTGGGAAGGAGTTGGTCGTAGGGCACTTGGAGCGTCTCGAACGTCTCGACGGAAAGGACATTGAGCCCCGCGCTGCCATCGATGAGGGTTTTGGTGATGAGGACGTTGTTGATGGTTGGCGTGCAAAGCATCGGGAGCACGCCGGCTGTGGCTGAGCAATTGAGCTAGTCCATGGAGTCAAAGGTGATGGCGTGGTTGGACCACCCGAGAGGACGCGACACCTCGAGCTTGGGGACGGCCGCGTTCACCTCACGAGCGAACGGCTTGAAGATACGATGAGAAGCAGGGGCCTGGGCCCCACCTAGGATGTAGGCGATCGCGCGAGGCTCTTGGAAGCCCCCAGCCCCATCGTCTTAGCGGTTGTCGTCATTCCTCCTTGGCGGTGGCGGCAGCGGAGGGAGGCCAGCATTGCCCTGAGGATGGTCCTCACGAGGCTGATCATGCCAGGGGCCATCATGAGGCTAGCCCTACCAGCGGTCCTCACGGGGCTGATCTCGCCAGTCATAGCGGGGGTCGCGGTTGTCCCAGCGGCCTCCACCACGGCCTCCTCCGCAGCCGTAACCACGGTCACTGCGCTCGGGGCTGCGGCCAAGGCGCCTATCGTGGATTGCCCTGAGCTCCTGGTAGTCGTTGGTGTTGTGGTTGTGGACGTTGTGGAAGACGCAGAACGGGCGGTTGCCCCTGGGAGGCTCATCAAGGTCACAACCACGCTTCATCTTGGGCTCCGCGGCCAGCACGGCGGGGCCCTTACGCTTCACTTCCTTAGCCTTGGCTTTCTTGTCTTCAAGGTCGGCCTCCGGGAGCTCCATGAGGGAGAGGCGACCTTCTTCTGCCCTCGCGCATCTGGCCGCCATGTTGAACATCTCCAGAGCTGAGCACAGGTCCTCGTGGATGGCGAGCTCCTCCTTCATCTTGACGTCCCAGATGCCATCGGAGAACGCTAAGATGATGGCCCCGTCCGACACCTTCGGGATCTTGAGGCGAACATTCGTTAAGCGTTGTATGTACTTGTGCAAGGTCTCGCCGGGCTACTGCCTCATGCGCTGCAGGTCGCCTACTGTAGGAGCACGGTCGCGAGTGCCCTAGAAGTTGGCGATGAAGCGCTCACGCTGCTCATCCCAGGAGGTGATTGACCCCACCGGGAGGTTCAGGAGCCAAGTGCGCGCGCCATCCTTGAGAGCCATGGGGAACCAGTTCGCCATGACCTTGTCATCGCCGTTTCTGCCTCGATGCTCAGCTCGTAGCACTGGAGGAACTCAGCGGGGTCGGGGGTGCCGTCGTAACATGGAGGCAGGTCCGGCTTGAACTTGTCGGGCCAAACGCCGCGACGCAGCTCGGGGATGAAAGCACGGTAGCCTGTCGCACTCACAGGCGCCGCCCGTACGGGGGGAGCTTGGTCTTGATGCCCGTGTGCCACCGCCTCTGGCAGCACGCGGTCTTAACGCGGCGGCGCTGGAAGCGCGCGCGCCTCAGCCTGCTGCCACTGCACCACCTAGCAGCTTTCTTCATCGCGCGCCGGCGCCCTGCCCGGCTGGTCGCCCTGAGGTGCCTCATGCCTGGGCTTCGGGTCCGCGCTGTGTAGAGGAGGAGGAGGAGGCATGCCGTGGGCCACGTCACCCGCCAGGGACGGTGGGGGAAGAGGCGAACGGGACAGTGCAGGGGCTTCACCGGCGGCGTTGACGAACTCGGTGATGCGGCTAAGCCATTTGTCATAAAGGTTGTTGGCAGGCCGAAAGCGCAGAAGCTCTCGCGCCATGAGCAGTGCAGGCTGCGCGTATGCCGGCCTGCGATGAGCCTGGGAGGACGACGCCGCGGCTGGAGTGGGTGACGGAGTTGCGATACGGCCGTCGCGCCGCACGGACGCTGGCAGCGACGAGTCTTGCTGCTCACGAGCAACAGGATCAGTGGCGGTGTTTTCCACCGGGGAGGCAGAGCGGCGAGGAGGGCCATTGCCCACGGGTGCCGTCTGGGCGACACGAGCAGCCCGGCGTTCGGCACGAACACGGCGAGCGTCAGCCATGGGAGTGACGGAACGGCGGCGGAACGAACGGTGGATGAGAGGCCTCGACACGCCCCTACCTGGCGCGCCAAATGTCGGATTCAGGGCTCCGCATACCCAAGGAAGGTTCAAACTCTGGGGCATGTGCGAGGAACTCGACCTCTCCGGCCAACCAGCTGGTCGCCCCACGGCCTAGCTCGAGTCACGGGAACAAGGAAGAAGATGAACACGGCAGTTTACCCAGGTTCGGGCCCCTTTGCGGTGTAATACCCTACTCCTGCTTTGTGGAGGATTGGCCTCACGAGGGGCTGAGGATGAATTAGTACAGAGGAAGAACAAGCTCGCGAGAGCTGCTCTGGTGAGGGTGGAAAACGGGTCTAGTTCGGGGGGTCGATCCCCTTCTCTCGTGGTGGCTAACCTATACTTATAGTGGCCTTGGTCCTCTTCCCCAAAACATAGGCGAGAAGGGATCCCACAGCGGCCAATTTGAAAGGGGACAAGTAGTACATCTTATCCTGATGAAAGGTGGTCTTCGCCTGCAAAGCTTCTGCTCGTGATGCGGCGATGGGTCCGGCGATGACATCCGTCCTGCCGAGCTGGTGACCTTGGTCTTGTTGCACTGGAATGGAAACCTTTGCTAGATTCCTTGGGAACCCACGCCTGCGCTTGCCTCCTTAGCACCAAAGAGGAAACTGCCTTCTCTGCTCCCGCTGGCGCCCGCCTGCCTTGGTCATCATGGCTTGCGTCATCACAACCTCTGGAGGTTGGGTACCTGCATAGAAATCTCCGCTCCTCAGGAGGCAGCCTGGGGAGGCCGCTCCCTGAGTAGGTCTTGGAGTCGTCCGCCTCGCGAGGCTTGGCCCCTCGCGAGGGTCTTGTCTTGATGGTCTTGGAGGTGGGCCGTACCAGGCCGTCGAAGGAGCCATGCTGTGGGCCGCAGGCAGGCAAGTCTGGTTACCTTGGTTCCCAGAACGCCAACAGTCTAGATTGGTTTTTTGTGGCTATAGAGGCTTGTGGCAGCGGAACTTACGATCTAGGGTTATTTTCGTGGGTTCTGGAATATTTGGGAATTTATAGGACGAAGAGGCGGTGCGGGAGGCCACCGAGGTGGGCACATTCCACCAGGGCGCGCCTGGGCTCCTGGGCGCGCCCTGGGGGGTTGTTCTCTCCTCGAGCCTCCCCTCTGGTACTTCTTTGGCCCATCTTGTGTCTTCTGGTCCAAAAAATTCTCCAAAAAGTTTCGCTGCGTTTGGACTCTATTTGGTACTGCTATTCTGCGAAGTAAAAAAAAGCAAAAGACAGCAACTGGCACTGGGCACTATGTCAATAGGTTAGTCCCAAAAAATGATATAAAGTTGCTATAAAATGATTGAAAAACATCCAAGGATGATAATATAATAGCATGGAACAAGCAAACATTATAGATACGTTGGAGATGTATCACTCCTCAACCTACTAAACCTACTTAAAATATTTATTATGAGTTTCCTTCAGGTATGTTAGAGAATCTGCTAGCTAATCCTTATGCAGGAGATGGTACGGTACATCCTGATACGCACTTGATCTATATAGATGAATTTTTTTGGATTGTTTAAGCTTGCAGGTTTATCCAAGGATGGAGTTAAGAAGAAGGTATTCCCTTTATCTTTGGAGGGAAAGGCATTGACATGGTATAGGCTATTGGATGATACTCGAACATGGGATTGGAACTGGCTGAAATTGGAATTTCATCAGAAGTTTTATCCTATGCATTTGGTTCATCATGATCAGAATTATATATATAATTTTTGTCTGTGTGAAGGATAAAGTATCACTCAAGCTTGGGAGAGGCTTAAGTACATGATGCACACATGCCCCAATCATGAGCTCTCAAGAGAAATAATTATTCAGAATTTTTATGCTCGGCTTTCTCATAATGATCGATCCATGCTTGATTCTTCTTCTACTGGTTCTTTTATGAAGAAAAATATTGAATTCAAGTGGAATCTTTTGGAAAGAATTAAACGCAACTCTGAGGATTGGAAGTTCGATAAAGGTAAAGATTCAGCTATAAATCTTGAGTTTGATTGTGTTAAATATTTTATGGAAACCGATGCTTTCCATAAGTTTAGTACTAAATATGGACTCGACTCTGAGATAGTAGCTACTTTTGTGAATCTTTGCTGCTCATGTTAATCTCCCTAAGGATAAGTGGTTTTAATAGCATCCACCTATTGAAGAAATAGTTGAGGAACCTGTTATAGCTAATTAACACTTCAAAAAAAAGACACATCTGCGACATTTTGGGCTGAATGAATTTTTTTATGTCATGCTGATGACACTTCTATGACGATAATTGTGACAAAAGCACGTATCATCATAGATATGGTGGGCTCCTACTTCTATGACAAAAAATCATGACAGAAAATGGGCTTTTCGTCCTGGGCAGGCCGGGAACGCACCTGCATGACATTCTTTGGGCCGTCCATGACGGAAAAAATAGTGGTAGAAGCGAGGGCGAGGAAAATTTCGGGGAGTTCCCGGTTACGATGGGTGGTTGGGGCTGAGCGATGCACGGAGGTTTGCGCATTTCTCTCGTACACGTACGCGCGTGTGTGCGACGCATTGGGCTCTAACTGAACCCGAGCGATCGCACTGCTAGCTACTTTACTGAACCCGAGCGATCGATCCCTTGGCTGTTAACCGAACCCGAGCGATTAATTTGCTGCTGACTGAACCCGAGCAATTCCTTCGCTGCTGCTGCTGCTAACTGAACTGAGCGATCGATCACTACTGCTACTTACTAATACCGATTGAGCCCCCGTGCGAGACGTAGCCAGCCAGTGTTGGTTGCCTCTCGATGAAGAGTGACCGTTGCTACCGTGTGCGCGGTACGTAGAACGAGTCAAGACGTGGTGAGTCGAGCCGGTTGATTGGTTGTGGATGAACAGTTCCTGGTGGGGGTTGGATGAACAGGACCCCATGGTAGTAGGCCATTGCCGCTGGATGTACAGGATCCCGAGGAGGCTGCCGCACCCCAGCCGGTTGGGGTGGATGAACAGGACCCCGTGGATGCTCTATGAACAGTAGCCGGTGGAGGCTGGATGAACAGTAGCCCCGTGGATGAAAAGTATCTGGTGGAGGCTGGAGGAGGCTGACGGTGGATGAACAGTAGCCCGTGGAGGCTGGAGCGAGGCAGTAGAAGGTGGATGAATAGGACCCCATTTTACCGTAGGCGCTCCAATAGAAATCCGTTTCCTCCGTTTTGCGGTACGCCACACCCCTCCCGATCAACAGCACCCCGTTTGGACCGTAGGCACTCGAACAGAAGGCCGTTTCCTCGGTTCTGCGGTATGCCAGACCCTTCCCGATGAACAGGACCCCATTTCAACTGTACGCGATCAAACAGAAGGCCGTTTTCCTCTGTTTTGCGGTACGCCAGACCCCGTTTTGGCTGTTCCGTCCAAGCCAGTTGGCTCCCGTTGAACACGACGCATTCTGACCCAGTCTGTTGCCTCCCGATGAACAGGATGCTGTTTCTCCGTTCTGACCTAGCCGGTTGCCTGCCGATGAACAGGACGCCGTTGCTGCCATCCGTTGCCTCTCCATGTACACGAGCCCTGGCCGTACGTATGCGCGAGTAGGTGTTCGAGACCCCGCCTGTATGTACGTATGTGGCCGTATTTTTTGGCATCTAGTTGTACATATGTGTACACGGTTTTGACTGGATTGCCTGAACTGCTACGTCGGGGGCTCTACTACTACACGTGCCGCTGCTTGCTCGGCCACGGTTCATCGTTCCAGATAGACCGATCGACCAGTATGTATGTACATGTTCGCGACCAGACAGACAACCCTACGTACGGTTCGACCGGGTGGGTCCCAGCTGTCAGGGAGGATAAGGAGGCACTTCCTTGCGTGCGAAGATATAACTGGTGGGTCCCAGCTGTCAGGGGGAAACGTTTTTTTCGCAAAAGACAGAGGCCCTTCCGGTGGGTCCCCGCTGTCAGGTGGAGGAATAATTATTTTATGCATAATAAGGAGACACTTACTTGCTGCGGCCGTGGACCCAGCTATCAGCCTCTCCACGTACAGTCCCCTTCCGATGGAAGTCGTTCCTTGACCACGTTAACCATGCCGCGCCGAGAGCACCAAGGCGGTGGAAGATGGTGAGGCCTAGGAAGGGGACGATGCAGAGCCGGGGAAGACGTGGCAGTGCATGCCCACGCGGAGGGGAGTACGAGGGTTGACTGGTTCGGCTGCGGTGTGAGGCTGTCGTCACCGCAGAATAACAGGGGTTGTGGGTGAGTAGAGGGATGGCCTGGCCAGCGGTTGGAGTAGGAGGGGGTGGTGAGGCCTGCGCGGCAGCATAGCCGGCCACGGGAGGCAGGAGCAGGTGGCACGGCCCATGATGGTTTGGGCGGCTGGAGCAAGTAGACCAGAGGTTGAAGAAGCACGACAGCCGTTGGGTGGACATCGTACGGTCACCGCAGCTACAATCGTTTATATTGACTAAGTTGACAAAACCCTGCGTCCGCGTCAACTTAGTAGGCCCACAAGTCAGCCTCCAAATATGGTGGGTCCCACCTAGCAGCGGGGCTATTCATTTTTTTGTGCGTAATAAGGATGCACTTCCTTGGGTGCGAAGATATAGCTGGTGGGTCTGAGCTATCAGTGAGAGGAACTTTTTTTCGCGAAATAAAGAGGCACTTCCGGTGGGTCCCTGCTGTCAGGTGGAGGAATCATTATTTCGCGTGTAATAAGGGGGCACTTCCTTGCGTGCGGCCGTGGACCCAGCTGTCATCCTCTCCACGTTTGACCACACCGCGCCGAGAGCACCAGGGCGGTGGACGACGACGAGTCCTAGGAAGGGAACGACCCGGAGCCGGAGAAGACTCGGCAGTTGTTTCCCACACGGAGGGGAGTACGAGGGTTTACTGGTTCGTCTGCCGTCGCCGGAGAATAACAGGAGGTCTGGGTGAGTACAGGGATGGCCAGGCCAGCGATGGGAGTGGTGTGGGGCGGTTAGGCCTGCGCGGCAGCACAGCCGGCCACGGAAGGCATGAGCAGGCAGTACGGCCAGCGCTGGTTTGGGCGACTGGAGCAAGAACACCAGAGGTTGAAGAACCAGCACGGCCGTTGGATTAACAATCCAATGGTCACTGCTACGAGAATCGTTTGTGGACTAAGTTGACAAAGCCTTTCGTACACGTCAACCTTGTAGACCCACAAGTCAGCCTCCAAATCTGTCCCAAACAGCATACAGCCCGAAATTTCTAGCCAGATTCAAATTAATTTAAAAAATAAACATACCTTAATGTAAAGTCTAATGAAATTTTACCCGCACAAAAACAATGAAATTTAAAATATCAAAATCGGAAAGAAAAAAGTAATTTGGAACTAATTGCATGTTTGCTGTATTTTTCATTTTACAGCCCATTTCTTATTCCTTATAGCCCATTTTCTGGGCAAGCCGAATGCATCCCTCCTCGTCTTGAAAGATTTCAGGCCCACCAGGGCGTAGAAAAGCAAGTAGGCCTCCGTTGGTTATTCTGCAAAAAGCAAAATAGCTGGGCTAGCCATTTTCAGAAAGAAAAAACAAAACTGGGCTGGTCATGTGGTAAACATATATGAAATAAAAGTCTGGGCTAGACGGGCCATAGTTGATACCCTGCTTTATCCCGAAAACAAAAAAAATAATACTGTGTGAGCTGCTGGGTCCTGGGTGTCAGCCGCTCCTTGTGCAGTTATCTCACTTATTGACTACGTTGACAGTGGCGTGCAGCCCAGATGTCAGGAAACCATCAGGAGGAACCATTTTTTCTTGTAATAAAGGAGGCACTTGCTTGCCTACTGCCATGATAATGGTGGGTCCCTACTGTCATCCTCACCATGTACAGTTATCTCCTTATTCCTCTTGGTTGTTGACCATGTTGACAACATCAGAGGGCGGCGTCGCAGCGAGCGAACCAAGGCGGAGGACGATGGTGAGGCCTCAGACAGGAACGAACAGGAGCCAAGGAAGATGCGCAGAGTTTTAGGGTGCGATGTGGCCGTGATGCATGCACGGCAGCACAGCCAGCCATGGGAGACGGGAGCAGGCGGTCTTGCCGGCGCTGGTTTGGCTTTGGCGGCTGGAGGAAGAAGAGACTGAAGAAACACGATAGACGTTGAATGTCAATCCAACGGTCAAGGTTGGAACAATCGTTAGTTGACTAAGCCAACACCACGTAGCATACTTTTTTATAGGAAGAAAAGAAAAACTGGGCTCGTTCGCTAGATAACATTCCCGAAACTGCCACCGTTTGATCTTGCGTCACAACTAAAACTGCCAGGAAAATGCGTTCGTTTGCCGTCCTCCTCCCAGGGAACATTCACCACATAACATTCCCAAAAATCAAAGACTTGAGAAGGCGTACAGAACAAGCTAGTGTACCAGTAAAGAGGCGTTGCAGAGTTTTAGAA
This sequence comes from Thinopyrum elongatum, assembly GCA_011799875.1. NCBI lineage: Eukaryota > Viridiplantae > Streptophyta > Magnoliopsida > Poales > Poaceae > Thinopyrum > Thinopyrum elongatum. Next base: position 441,922,536 of record CM022299.1, read on the forward strand.
AAAATAGAGACGTGCTCCTGTAGCTGGTTCGAATCCAAACCTAGACTATGAATATATATAGTGCTATGCTACTCTGCAAATAATGAAACTGACATATCCAACGCTCGCTTCTCCTCTTCTCTAGTTACTCTGCCTAGCATCAGAAGCTCCGGCCGCCGCAACCATGTCTGCTGGCGGCTCGTCCACCTCCTCTTCAGCAGGCAACAACCAGATATGTGCCAAGTGGCCACCTGTACCATCCCCTGTGGGTCTCATCACACCCCCGCCGGCACACTCACCGCAGCCGGTTGCTCATCGCAACCCGCTACTGTTGGTGTGGTGCCACTACTGCAAATCACGCAGAGTCATCCGTCGCATCTCAACTACAATCCTCAACCCTGGCCGAGTCTTCTACAAATGCCCGAATCATGGGGTAATAATATGTTTAAGTGTTTTTCGCCTGCTTTCAGTTGCTGATTTTTTAAATAGTTTTGTTGATGATCTTCCAATTTGATTCATGCAGAAAAGGGAAGATTTGTGTGATTTGTATTTCTAGGAAGTTGTTGATGTGGGGGAATGCAACTACGCTGATTATTTGGTTAGCCGAGGAATCCCAATAGGAGCAGCTTGGGGTGTTGGACAAGCAACTGAAGGAACGGTAGAAGAGGAAGATGCAGAGTGATGACCCACAAGTATAGGGGATCAATCGTAGTCCTTTCGATAACTAAGAGTGTCGAACCCAACAAAGAGCAGAAGGAAATGACAAGTAGTTTTCAGCAAGGTATTCTCTGCAAGCACTGAAATTATAAGTAACGAATAGTTTGATAGCAAGGTAATTTGTAACAAGCAAGCAACGGTAACAAAAGTGCAGCAAGGTAGCCCAATCCTTTTGAGGCAAAGGATAGGCCAAAACGGTCTCTTATGATAAGCAAAGCGTTCTTGAGGGTACACGGGAATTTCATCTAGTCACTTTCATCATGTTGGTTTCATTTGTGTTCGCTAGTTTGATAATTTGATATTTGGGTGGACCAGTGCTTAGGTGTTGTTCTTACTTGAACAATCCTCCTACTTATGATTAACCCCCTCGCAAGCATCCGTAACTACAAGAAAAGTATTAAGAATAAATCTAACCATAGCATTAAACTTTTGGATCCAAATCAGTCCCTTACGGAATAGCGCATAAACTAGGGTTTAAGCTTCTGTCACTCTCGCAATCCATCATCTAATAACTACTCCACAATGCATTCCCTTAGGCCCTAATAAGGTGAATTGTCATGTAGTCGATGTTCACATGACACCACTAAGGGAATCACAACATACATACCATCAAAATATCAAACACATATCAAGTTCACATGATTACTTGCAACAAGATTTCTCCCGTGACCTCAAGAACAAAAGTAACTAATCACAAATGATAATCATGCTCAAGATCAGAGGGGTATTAAATAGCATAATGGATCTGAACATATAATCTTCCACCAAATAAACCATATAGTAATCAACTACAAGATGTAATTAACACTACTAGTCACCCACAAGCACCAATCTAAGGTTCCGGTACAAAGATTAAACACAAGAGATGAACTAGGATTTGAGAGGAGATGGTGATGTTGAAGATGTTGATGGAGATTGTCCTCCCCAAGATGGGAGAGTTGTTGGCGATGATGATGACGATAATTTTCCCCTCTGGGAGGGAAGTTCCCCCGGCGGAATCGCTCCACCGGAGGGCAAAAGTGCTCCTGCCCAAGTTCCGCCTCGAGACGGCGGCGCTTCATCCCGAAAGTCGTCTCCTTATTTCTTCTAGGTCAAAATGACTTATATACCAGAAGAGGGGCTCCCTGGCGCGCGCAGGTGGGTTGTGCCAACCAGGTTTATTTTGTCAGCTCCCTCTTGCAGGGGGCTAGATCAAGATACTCTAGGGTGCAGAAGTTGCTCTTCGGCCTCCTTATGGCCTCGAGGAAGCTGCATCATTACTTTTAGGCACATAAGATCACCATCATCACTCGCTTCCCGTTGCAACGGATCCTGCACAACCCAGATGCAACTGGAAGGATTGTGGAGTGGGCGTTGGAACTGTCAAGCTTTGGTCTCAGGTTTGAAAGCACTTCAACGATTTAGAGCAGAGCCTTGGCGGAGTTCATTGCAGAATGGACCTCAACGCCTGACGAGGAAATTCAAGAGACCACTCTCCCCGGCAAGGAAACAAGTCGCGACTGGATTATGTACTTTGATGGGGCTTTCTCGCTGCAAGGCACCGGTGCTGGTGTGCTACTTGTCACACCCACCGGAGAGCACCTCAAGTACGTGGTCCAGATGCACTTTCCCCGGGAGAGATCAACAAACAACACTGCGGAGTATGAGGGACTGCTTGCCGGTCTCAGGATCGCGGCAGACCTTGGAATTACGAAGCCACATACACCTCCATGTATTTCTACCAACAGCGCCAGTCCTTCCTCCCGAGGGATGCACTTCAATTTCACGCCGTTCGGTCTTTTCCTGTATAGGACATCGTCCACAAACTGGTACATGCTGGACCGACGGGCTACTTTCTCTACTTCCTCTTGTTCCTCAGGGAGTTCCCCTGTTTGGAGGAAACGAACGGTGTGATGTGCCCATGCTGGAGCCTGAGGCTCGACGGCAAGGACTAAAGGTGCATCTTTTGCCATGGGGGCAGTTGTCTCTACGGCAAGGGCCTGAGGCCCTGCCGAAGCCTGTGGCCCCCCGGCAAGCTTGGCGTCATCCCCGGCAACCTCCTTGCCGGCGGCTCCTGGGAGCTCGGCGGGAAAGTACTTGCCGGGGCTAAACTTCCTTCGCTTATTCTGTCCTGCCGATGGTTCAACGGATGGCTGATTTAGTTGGAGCACAAAAGTTCCTGGTTCCACTGGTAACTTGAGGGCAGCATGTTTTGACAGGTCGTCAGCAATGCTGTTCTCTGCTCGAGGAACATGCTCTGCTTGTAGACCATCAAAATGCTCTTCCAACTTCCTCACTTCATCTACATAAGCTTCCATCAACGGGCTCTGATAATCTTTGTTAACCTGCCTGACGACAAGCTGCGAATCACCTCTGACGATGAGCTTCGTGATTCCAAGGTCTGTCGCGATCCTGAGACCGACAAGCAGTCCCTCATACTCCGCAGTGTTGTTTGTTGAACTCTCCTGGGGAAAGTGCATCTGGACCACGTACTTGAGGTGCTCTCCGATGGGTGCGACAAGTAGCACACCAGCACCGGCGCCTTGCAGCGAGAAAGCCCCATCAAAGTACATAATCCAGTCGCGACTTGTTTCCTTGCCGGGGAGAGTGGTCTCCTGAATTTCCTCGTCAGGGGTTGAGGTCCATTCTGCAATGAACTCCGCCAAGGCTCTGCTCTGAATCGTTGAAGTGCTTTCAAACCTGAGACCAAAGCTTGACAGTTCCAACACCCACTCCACAATTCTTCTAGTTGCATCTGGGTTGTGCAGGATCTGTTGCAACCGGAAGCGAGTGATGACGGTGATCTTATGTGCCTGAAAGTAATGACGCAGCTTCCTCGAGGCCATAAGGAGGCCGAAGAGCAACTTCTGCACCCCAGAGTATCTTGATCTAGCCCCCTGCAAGAGGGAGCGGACAAAATAAACCGGGTGCTGCACCACCTTCTTCTTCTGTATCACTTTGTTTGTTTGCGCAGATCCTGCCTCGCTGGCAACAGACTCTGCCGGGGGACCTGCCTTGCCGGCACCAGATTCTGCCGGGGGTCTTGCCTCATCGGCACTAGACCCTGCCAGGGAGAGCTCCGGCTCGTCATCCGGCGATCTTGCCACTGTTGTTGCTTTTTCATCAACTTCTCTCTGCGCCACTAGCGCAGCACTGACCACTTGATTCGTTGCCGCTAGATACAGCAACAACGGCTCTTGCGGTTTAGGTGCGACTAGTGTTGGCGTAGAGGAGAGGTACCTCTTCAAATCTTGCAGCGCTACCTCTGCTTCCGGAGTCCATTTCATTGGACCTGCCTTTTTCAAGATCTTGAAAAAGGGCAGGGCGTGCTCAGCAGATTTGGAGATGAACCTGCTTAGAGCAGCAACATAGCCAGCAAGTCGACATACATCCTTGACTCATCTTGGTGCTTCAATTTGCTCAATTGCCTTGATCTTGTCGGGGTTCGCCTCGATCCCACGCTGAGATACAAAGAACTCGAGAAGCTTGCCGGACGGAACACCAAACACACACTTCTTAGGATTGAGCTTGAGATTGATCTTGCGCAAATTTGCAAATGTTTCTTCCAGATCTTGTATCAGTGTCGCCTTGTCCTTGGTTTTGACAACTATATCATCCATATAAGATTCCATATTTCTATGTAGCTGGGGATCAAAACCTATCTGGACTGCTCTAGCAAACGTTGAACCGGCGCTTTTCAACCCGAAAGGCATTCGTATAAAACAATACATACCACATGGGGTGATAAACGCGGTCTTCTCTTCATCTTCCTTTGTCATGAAGATTTGGTGGTATCCAGAGTATGCATCAAGAAATGACAGCAAGTCACACCCGGCCGTGGAGTCCACGATCTGGTCGATGCACCGCAAGGGGAAAGGATCCTTTGGACAGGCTTTGTTGATATCTGTATAATCAATGCACAGCCTCCATTTCCCATTCGCCTTGTGCACCACAACCGGATTGGCCAACCATGTTGGGTGGAGCACTCCCCTAACCAAGCCAGTTGCTTCCAACTTCCTGATCTCTTCAATAATAAACTCTTGCCGCTCCAAGGCCTGCTTCCTGACCATCTGCTTGACGGGCCGCGCATGAGGATAGACAGCAAGATGGTGCTCAATCACCTCCCTGGGAACGCCGGGGATGTCAGATGCTTGCCATGCAAATACATCAACATTCGCCCGCAGGAAGGCGACGAGCGCGCTTTCCTATTTGCTGTCGAGGGTGGAGCTTATGGTGAAAGCTCCGCCCGTGCCATCCTCCTTGACGGGCACCTTCTTGGTCTCTGGTGGGGCAGCCTTGGATTTCTTGCTCTTACCGATGGAGCTCTCTGGCACTTCCTCAATGGTAACGCAGCACTCTGAAGAGGTGCGCTTGCCGGAGTAGGTGCAGGAGGTCTTGCCGGGGCAAGAGGTCTTGCCGGTCTTCTTCTCCCCGGGAGCTCCAGTGGCAGGAGCAAGTGCCTTGGCGGTAGGTGCTACAACTGCCTCCCGGTAGAGCTGATCGGCGCAGATGAGTGCGTCTTTCTCGTCGCAGTTGACTGTGATGATGCTCAACGGGCCGGGCATCTTCAGTGTGTTGTAAGCATAGTGTGATGCTGCCATAAACTTGGCCAATGCTGGCCGGCCAAGGATCCCGTTATACGGCAACGGGATCTTGGCAATATCAAAAACGATCTTCTCTGTCCTATAGTTCAGCTCACCACCAAACGTAACTGGTAGTGTGATCTTACCCTTCGGCTGGCTTCTTCCCGGATTGATCCCTTGAAACGTGCCCGTCTCTTCGAGATCTTCGTCGGGAATTTGTAACCTCTTGATCACATTGGGCGAGATCAAGTTCAGACCGGCCCCACCGTCAACTAGCATTCTTGTCACCTTGAGGTTGCGAATTATTGGGGAAACCAACAATGGCAAACACCCGACCGCGGTTGTGCGATCAGGGTGATCCTCGGCGTAAAAAATGATAGGAGTGCGGGACCATTTCAGTGGCTTCTGGGCATCGATCGACGGCTCTGTCGCATTAATCGCGCGCGCCCACTGTTTAAGTTGGCGGTGAGAAGAATGCAATGAGGCGCCACCATCAATGCACATGGCCTCCGTAGCTTTTTGAAACTCATGCTCAGTGGAGTCGTCGTCATCTTCGTGGCCATCATCCCCCTCCTTTTTGTCGCGGCCTCGAGCAGGCCTTTCTTGTTGTTTGTCTTTGCCACGGTGGCCCCCTCGGCCACCACGCTTCTTGTTGGACCCTTCAGCACCATCCTAGCCCTTCTCCTTGTCTCGCCTTTCATATTCAGCCTTCTGCTTCTCGACGAGAAGCTCAATCTGCCGACAGTTCTGGAGGTCATGACCCATGGTGCGGTGGATCTTACAATATTGCTTGTCGGAGCCCTCCGGCTTGTCGGCAGCCGCCAAGTCCTGGCAGGCAGCGCACCCGGCAACCTCCTTGCTGGGGTCGTCAACCTTGGCCTTCTTGGCGGTGCCGAGGTTGCCGAATCCCTCGACGGCAAGCATGGTTTTACCCTTGCGCTTCCTATTACGCCGTCAGCCCTTCTTTGCTGGGGCGGCGGCGTCTTCATCTCCGGAGTCAGTTCCCGCGCAGGCATCTTCACCGGGGTACTTCCTTCCTTCTTCAGCCCAAGCACATTTGTCGGCCAAAACATAAAGCTCGGCAACATCCGTAATCTTGTTCATCGCCAGCTCTTCGCGCATCTTGCGGTTGCGCACATTCTGATGGAATGCACTGACAACAGCGGCAGGATGAACATCCGGGATGTTGTACTGCACATGGCTGAACCTCTGTATGTATTTGCGTAAGCACTCGCCATCTTTCTGGGGAATGATATGTAAGTCACTTGCCTGGCCAGGAGCTTGGTGGCCTCTGGTAAAGGCGCCAACAAACTCGTGGCACAGGTCCGACCAAGAAGAGATGGAATCTACTGGTAGGTGCATCAACCACGACCTGATGATGGACTTAAGCACCAACGGGAAGTAATTGGCGAGCACCTTGCCGTCCCGAGCGCCAGTAGCTTGCATCGCGATGGTGTAAACACTCAGGAACACGGACGGGTGAGCCTTGCCGTCGTATTTCTCCGGGACCTCTGGTTTGAATGTGCGGGTAGTGGGCCATTGGAATCGCCGCAGCTCACGGGTAAAAGCTGGACAACCCACCTCATAAGGTAAGTCATCAGGATCACCCAGCACAGGCTTTTCTACAGTGGGCCCTGTGCGCCGATCTGATTGATGGCGCGCTTCCCACCACCGCTCGATGGTAGTTCGAGCGTCTTCTTTGACCCGTTCCTGAAGAACTTGATGTTGGTCGCGGCGAGCTCGTGGATCGGAGGACGCCGTGGATCCGTCATCGCGGGCGTCGACCCGTCGAGCTGGCGACCGCTGTCATCGTAGTGGAGGGGAGTGCACCGTGGTCGCGGCGCCTCCGTTCTTCCCGTCATCGACACGCGCCGGCTCAGTGGACCGCCGCCGCGAAGGCTCTGCGAGCTGCGGCCCATCTCTATTGGCGAGACCGATGAGACTCTGGATCACAGCTCTCCATTCGTCTTGCTTCTTCGCAGCGAGAGGAAAATCCAGGAGGAGCTGTGCTCTCGTCAACGCTTCGGCTGGTGTAGGTGGTAGCGATAGGCGCAATGAATGGGGGGTGCTCGGACTTCTAACCGTGTTAGAAGGAGCCCCATCAAGGTTCCGCGGCCGTGCGTGTTTCCACCAGCATCTTGGCGTGCATGCTGGCCCTGTGCATCTCGAGAATGATGCTGAGGGCCCTTTCCATGGGGACGCTCGGGGCCCCCATCATTACGGTGCCGCTCGTCGCACACGGCCTGGGAAGACCACGGTGCACGTGCCGGCGGGGGTGTCTTGGAGGTCGCTGCGCCGCCCATCGGCAGCACGGCCCCACCCCCGGACCCAGCGGCGCGCGGGTCATCATCGTGGCTGCGGATGATGCCGCTCCCCTGGCTCCGCTCGCCGGAACGTCGCGGATGCTCATGATGTGCACCCCCGCCGCCATTCGTGTCTACACCGTCGCCCGTCCGTGCTGGCACAGGCAGATCGGCCGCAGATGAACCGATCGCTGCGATCGTCTTCTTCTTGGGAGCCATGGTGATCGAGAAACTGACGCGCTAACCGCTAGATCAGGTTTACACATCCTCTCTCGCCCCTACCTGCCCCGCCAAAGATGTCGGGGAAACGACACCTATGGGATCAAGTGGATCTCTTCTACGGTTTGTCAGGGAAGAGGGGTGCGCAAAGAGCAGATCTAGAGATCAACACGAGGGATCTTTACCCAGGTTCGGGCCGCTGAGAAGCGTAAAACCCTAGTCCTGCTTTGTGTGTATATTATGTGTTCTTGAGCTTCGGCTAGCTGCTATGCATGCAAGTTGGGCCGGAGAGTCCAAAAAGTCCGAATCCTTCTACAGTATGCCTTGAGCCTCCTTTTATATGTCCAAGGGGCTGCCACAGTGGCACACAGGAGGTGTAAAGTGCTACAGTGCACGTGCTTATCTCTGGCGTCTTAGGACTAGCGCCTTAAATGCACTGCTTACGTGCCACCCTAACTTTATCGGGGACAGAAACAGAGCCTGTCCCATCCGTCGCTGCCTCACTCCATCCTGACACGCACCCAAGATGACGAGGCATGCGAGTGCCAAGCTGGCTGGCTAGCCGCTGCGCTGGAGCGGTGGCAGGATCTTCATGAAGATCTGCATGCCGCCACACAGGTGCTCGCCAGGTTGGCTGGCTTATTGCTGTGCAGGGACAGTGGCAAGGCGGTGGAGCCTTGTCGTGTGTGAGCCTTGCCGGGGCCTCGCGGTCGCCCCCAGCAAGAACCATGCTGGGAAATCCGCTCTCTGGTCTTCACGAAGATTTGCATGCCACCACGCATGTGCCCCTGAGTCTTGGTCTTGACGTTGTTGATGGTGTCAGAGCTCGCAACCTCAATGGTGGTGTTCTTGTCAGTGCCTCGCAAGTCGCCCCGGCAAGGATCTTGCCGGGGGCTCGCGAGCTGCCCCGGCAAGGATCTGGCCGGGGCTCCAGCTTGTCTTCTGCTCCCAAGTTACTGGCTTGGACGCCGTCTTCGTTGTCTTGCATTCTGCCTCCAGCTATCCCCGTCAAGGCTTGCCGCGGGCGCAGCAACAACTGCGCGTGCACAAGTAAGGGGTGCTAAAAGGGCCCAAACTTTACTACACCGACACTCGATCAAGGTTGCTTAAGCAATCACCAAAAGAAGTTCCGTAAACGGAAAAATCATCCATGAAAACCTCAACAATCTTTTCACAAAAATCAAAGAATATAGCAGCCATACATCTTTGAAAGGTAGCAGGTGCATTACATAAACCAAAAGGCATACGTCTATAAGCATAAGTTCCAAAAGGACAAGTAAAGGTGGTTTTTCTTGATCAGGTTGTGAAACAGGTATTTGAGAAAAACCGGAATATCCATCGACAAAACAAAAGTGTGTGTGCTTAGATAATCTTTCTAGCATTTGATCAATAAAAGGCAAAGGGTAATGATCTTTTCTAGTTGCTTTATTTAATTTTCTAAAATCAATTACCATTCTGTAGCCAGTAACAATTCTTTGTGGGATAAGTTCATTTTTATCATTAGGAACAACAGTAATACCTCCCTTCTTAGGGACACAATGAATAGGACTTACCCATCTACTATCAATTATAGGATAGATTATACCTGCTTCCAAAATCTTCAAAATTTCAGTCGTTACCACTTCTTTCATTTTAGGATTTAAACGTCGTTGGTGATCAACAACGGGTTTAGCATCAGGTTCCATATTAATTTTATGCTGACAGAGATTGGGACTAATTCCATTTAAATCATCAAGAGTATATCCAATAGCAGCTCGGTGCTTCTTCAGAACCTTCAATAATCTTTCTTCTTCATGTTCTGAAAGGTTAGCACTAATAATAATAGGATATATCTTTTTCTCATCAAGATAAGCATATTTCAAAGTGTTTGGCAATTGTTTTAATTCAAACACAGGATCACCTTTAGGTGGGGGAGGACCTCCTAGAGTTTCAATAGGCAAACTGTGTTTAAGCAGAGGTCGTTGTTCAAAGAAAATTTTATCTATCTCATTTCTTTCATGCATATGCATATCATTTTCATGGTCTAGCAAATATTGTTCCAGTGGATCTGTAGGAGGCACGACAATAGAGGCAAGACCAATTATTTCATCCTTACTAGACAATTCTTTCTTATGATGTTTTCTACTAAACTTAGAAAAATTAAACTCGTGAGACTCATCACCAAAACTAACACCGACAGTTTGTTTCTCACAATCTATTTTAGCATTAACGCTGTTCAAGAAAGGTCTACCAAAGATAATGGGACAAAAGTCATCTTGTGGGGAAACAAGAACAAGAAAATTAGTAGGGTATTTTATTTTCCCACACAAGACTTCAACATCTCTAACAATCCCAAGTGGTGTGATGGTGTGTCTATTAGCAAGTTTAATAGTAACATCTATGTCTTCTATTTCAGCGGGTGCTATATCATTCATAATTTCTTGATATAAGGTAAATGGAATAGAACTCACGCTAGCACCTATGTCACATAAACCATGATAACAGTGATCTCCTATTTTAACTGAGACAACAGGCATGCCAACAATAGGTCTATGTTTATCTTTTTCATCGGGTTTGGCAATTCTAGCAGCTTCATCACAAAAGTAAATAACATGCCCATCTATATTTTCAACCAGGAGATCTTTAACCATAGCAACACTAGGTTCTACCTTGATTTGTTCAGCAGGTTTGGATGCTCTAATATAACTTTTGTTGACCACAGTTGAAACTTTAGCATGTTCCTTTATCCTAACAGGGAAAGGTGGTTTTTCAATATAAGTAGTAGGAACGACTGGATCAACATTATAAATAATAGTTTCATCTTTAGCTATTACCGGTTCTTTAATTTCTTCTTTAATAGGTGGGTGATATTTAAACCACTTCTCCTTAGGGAGATAAACATGAGTAGCAAATGATTCACAAAAGGAGGCTACTATCTCAGAGTCAAGTCCATATTTAGTGCTAAACTTTTGAAAAGCATCGGTATTCATAAAAAGATTTAACACAATCATACTTAAGCTTAATACCTGACTCTTTACCTTCGTCGAGTTCCCAATCTTTAGAGTTGCATTTAATTCTTTCTAAAAGATCCCACCTGAATTCAATAGTCTTCTTCATAAAGGAACCAGTACAAGAAGTATCAAGCATGGATTGATCATCACGAGAAAGACGAGCATAAAAATTCTGAATAATAATTTCTCTTAAGAGCTCATGATTGGGGCATGAATATAACATTGACTTAAGCCTCCCCCAAGCTAGAGTGATACTTTCTCCTTCACGAGGCCAAAAATTATATATATAATTCCGATCACGATGAACTAGATGCATAGGATATTTTTTTTGGTGAAATTCCAGTTTCAATTGATTCCAATTCCAGGATCCAATATCATCGCATAGCCTATACCATGCCAATGCTTTTCCCTTCAAAGATAAAGGGAAAACCTTCTTCTTAGCTTCAACTCTGGGTAAACCTACTGTTGGAAATATGCCCTAGAGGCAATAATAAAATGGTTATTATTATATTTCCTTGTTCATGATAATTGTCTGTTATTCATGCTATAATTGTGTTATCCGGAAATCGTAATACATGTGTGAATACATAGACCACAACATGTCCCTAGTAAGCCTCTAGTTGACTAGCTCGTTGATCAATAGATGGTTACGGTTTTCTGACCATGGACATTGGATGTCATTGATAACGGGATCACATCATTAGGAGAATGATGTGATGGACAAGACCCAATCCTAAGCCTAGCACTAGATCGTGTAGTTCGTTTGCTAAAGCTTTTCCAATGTCAAGTAACTTTTCCTTAGACCATGAGATTGTGCAACTCCCGGATACCGTAGGAGTGCTTTGGGTGTACCAAACGTCACAACGTAACTGGGTGGCTATAAAGGTGCACTACGGGTATCTCTGAAAGTGTCTGTTGGGTTGGCACGAATCGAGACTGGGATTTGTCACTCCGTGTGACGGAGAGGTACCTCTGGGCCCACTCGGTAGGACATCATCATAATGAGCTCAATGTGATCAAGGAGTTGTTCACAGGATGATGTGTTACGGAAACGAGTAAAGAGACTTGCCGGTAACGAGATTGAACAAGGTATCGGTATACCGACGATCGAATCTCGGGCAAGTATCGTACCGATAGACAAAGGGAATTGCGTACGGGATTGATTGAATCCTCGACATCGTGGTTCATCCGATGAGATCATCGAGGAGCATGTGGGAGCCAACATGGGTATCCAGATCCCGCTGTTGGTTATTGACCGGAGAGTCGTCTCGGTCATGTCTACGTGTCTCCCGAACCCGTAGGGTCTACACACTTAAGGTTCGATGACGCTAGGGTTATAGGGAAAGTTTGTACGTGGTTACCGAATGTTGTTCGGAGTCCCGGATGAGATCCCGGACGTCACGAGGAGTTCCGGAATGGTCCGGAGGTGAAGATTTATATATGGGAAGTTGTCATACAGTCACCGGAATAGTTTCGGGGGTTATCGGTATTGTACCGGGACCACCGAAAGGTGTCCGGAGGTCCACTGGGTGGGGCTTATTTACCCGGGAGGCCTAATGGGCAGTATATGGGAGGGAACCAGCCCCCTAGTGGGCTGGTGCGCCCCCCCCAAGGGCCCATGGCGCCTAGGGTTGGGAAACCCTAGGGGAGGGAGCCTTCCACCTTGCTTGGGGGGCAAGTTTCCCTCCCCTGGCCGCCTCCCCTCCCCTCAGATTGGATCTGAGGGGGCCGGCCCCCTCTCCTCTTCCCGCTATAAATAGTGGAGGGGTGGGAGGGAGGCCATACCTCATCCCTGGCGCAGCCCCTCCCCTCTCCAACACCTCCTCCTCCTCCCGCGGTGCTTGGCGAAGCCCTGCAGGAATACCACGCAGCTCCAACTCCACCACGCCGTCGTGCTGCTGCTGGAGCTGTCCTCCCCAACCTCTCCTCCCCCCTTGCTGGATCATGAAGGAGGAGACGTCTCCGCTCCGTACGTGTGTTGAACACGGAGGTGCCGTCCGTTCGGCGCTCGGTCATCGGTGATTTGGATCACGACGAGTACGACTCCATCAACCCCGTTCTCTTGAACGCTTCCGCTCGCGATCTACAAGGGTATGTAGATGCACTCCCCTCTCTCTCGTTGCTAGATGACTCCATAGATTGATCTTGGTGATGCGTAGAAAATTTTAAAATTCTGCTACGATCCCCAACACCTACAAGCTTAAATAATCCACAAATTTCATCCACATATATCAAGTGCATATCGGGATGTTCGGTTCCATCTCCTGCATATGGATTAGCTAGCAGTTGTTCTATCATACCCGAAGGAATTTCATAACCAATATTTTCAGTAGGTGCAGTAGGTTTAGGGGTAACTAATTGTGGTTCCGGTCGAGGTGAAGATACCCCGAACAAACCCCTCAAAGGATTGTTCTCCATAGTAACAAGTGACAATAAATTTCAGCACGTAGTAATAATTTTTCCTTACCGATTTCCACTTACCAAGAGCGCTTCACTCCCCGGCAACGGGGCCAGAAAAGAGCCTTGATGACCCACAAGTATAGGGGATCAATCGTAGTCCTTTCGATAAGTAAGAGTGTCGAACCCAACGAGGAGCAGAAGGAAATGACAAGTAGTTTTCAGCAATGTATTCTCTGCAAGCACTGAAATAATAAGTAACGAGTAGTTTGGTAGCAAGGTAATTTGTAACAAGCGAGCAATGGTAACGATAAAAAAAGTGCAGCAAGGTAGCTCAATCCTATTGAGGCAAAGGACAGGCCAAAACGGTCTCTTATGATAAGCAAAGCGTTCTTGAGGGTACACGGGAATTTCATCTAGTCACTTTCATCATGTTGGTTTGATTTGTGTTCGCTACTTTGATAATTTGATATGTGGGTGGACCGATGCTTAGGTGCTCTTCTTACTTGAACAAGCCTCCTACTTATGATTAACCCCCTCGCAAGCATCCGCAACTACGAGAAAAGTATTAAGAATAAATCTAACCATAGCATTAAACTTTTCGATCCAGATGGGTCCCTTATGGAATAGCGCATAAACTAGGGTTTAAGCTTCTGTCACTCTCGCAACCCATCATCTAATAACTACTCCACAATGCATTCCCTTAGGCCCTAATAAGGTGAAGTGTCATGTAGTCGACGTTCACATGACACCACTAAGGGAATCACAACATACATACCATCAAAATATCGAACACATATCAAGTTCACATGATTACTTGCAACAAGATTTCTCCCGTGACCTCAAGAACAAAAGTAACTACTCACAAATGATAGTTATGCTCAAGATCATAGGGGTATTAAAAAGCATAATGGATCTGAACATATAATCTTCCACCAAATAAACCATATAGTAATCAACTACAAGATGTAATCAACACTACTAGTCACCCACAAGCACCAATCTAAGGTTCTGGTACAAAGATTGAACACAAGAGATGAACTAGGGTTTGAGAGGAGATGGTGCTGTTGGAGATGTTGATGGAGATTATCCTCCCCAAGATGGGACAGTTCTTGGTGATGATGATGACGATGATTTCCCCCTCTGGGAGGGAAGTTCCCCCGGCGGAATCGCTTCGCCAGAGGGCAAAAGTGCTCCTGCCCAAGTTCCGCCTCGAGACGGCAGTGCTTCATCCCGAAAGTCCTCTCCTTATTTTTTTTCTAGGTCAAAATGACTTATATACCAGAAGAGGGGCACCGGAGGTGGGCCGAGGAGGGCACAACCCACCAGGGCGCGCTTGGGCTCCCTGGCGTGCCCAGGTGGGTTGTGCCCACCTGGTGGGCCCCCTCAGGTACTTATTTGCTCCAATAATTCTTATATATTCCATAAAAATTCTCCGTGAAGTTTCATCTCATTTGGAGTTGTGCAGAATAGGTGGCCTAGCGTAGCTTTTTCAGGTCCAGAATTCCAACTGCCGGTATTCTCCCTCTTTGTGTGAACCTTGCATATTATGAGAGAAAAGGCATTAGAATTACTCCAAAAAGCATTATTATACCTAAAAACAATATAAATAACAGTAGGAAAACATGATGCAAAATGGACGTATCGTAGAGCAGAAGGTTAAAGATGTAGTTCATCTGAGCATGGCCAAGCAACAGCTGCTAAACGGCCTTGACAGCAATGAGGAGATGAAAGAGCTTGTGAAGATAATGGGCAAGATCGTTGTGCTCTGTAGGATGATTGTGACTTTATTTGCAGTGCATGTAGCACTCGTGATGTATTCAATGGCTATGACAAGAGCACTTTGCTGAAACTAGTAATGAATGAAACTTGTTTAGCAGGCTGGGCATAGTGTTGTGAACATTTAATGATTTCTATTAATGGAAATCGGGGGGTATCCCCTTTTGCTCATAAATAAATAAATAGTAGAGGCCCTTTTGCTAATAAATAAATAAATTAGCGGAGGCCCTGTCGGGTCAGCTTTGTTCCCATTCGAAGACGTCGAGCAAAATGCAGTCCAACAGCAAACTATGTCATCAAATACAAGTTTCGCAGCCAAATATGAGTACAACTAAACAACAATGTCATCATGTTTTAGTGGTCATACAATCACCAAACACAAGTCAACATACATAATAAGTGATGTTCTCACAGCAAAATACTAAACAACAACTTCATCAGTTTTCAGTTGTCATAGCAAACACAATTTTACATTGTAGATGAAAAGTCCTCTTCTCACAGGAAAATATGACAAAAGCAACCTAATCATCATCCACAGCAGCAGCGTCAACATCTTCACCATGTGTATCAATCTGAATCATAATTCCCCCCAGTGTCATCTTCTTCTTCATCCTCAATGTCCTCAAATATTGTCGTCTTATTGATCAACTCTCGTATGTCCACAGCCCGACAGGCAATATTTTCGCCAGCGTCATTGACATGATGGTTCTCAAAGATATTAGGAACATCTATGGAATCTTCTACATCAGGAGCAGTGTAAGCATCATCTTGTTGTGCAACTTCATTAATTGAATTCCTCTGCTCAAACCTCTGCAATACTCTCCAGTCATCGCTACATGCATATGTGTCTTCCAAGAAAAATATCTGTGTTGCTTGATTTGCCAAAATAAAAGGCTCGTCGGTCTAGTACGCTGCCTTGACATTGATGGATTTGTAATAATCATCAGCTCTGGGTTTTGCGATCCTGGAAAACAGCTTATACCAACGACAACACAACAGAACCACACACCGATGAACCTCGAAACTGGAGATATACTGCAACTAAACAATGTCTATTATGTTAGCATACATTTTAGTTGTCTCTTCGTGGTACGTATTCGTGCTCATTATGGCATAGTTTTGTGTCTTCCTGCCTTCGTCGCGTGCAAGGGTGTTGTAGCGCACATCTCCAACAATGCAAGATTCATAATGTCTTACCCGAGTATCAGGACCCATTGCTAGTGCGTAAAGGGCATCATCAACTGCCTGCCCATCCTCCCGCATCTTCTTAACCAATGGTTAGAAAATAGACAAGCTGATCATCTTATGTACTCAATATATTAAAAAAACTGACAGTGCAATTCAAAAGCTTACATGGCTCTTGAACCATTTCGCAAATCCTGCCATAACCAGTTTGTCAATGTTTCTTGGATTTTGCGGTAGTAACTCCTTTTTGTAGATTCTGCACAACATAGTGATCACGTCAAACATCTAAATATATAAGAATGTGCTGCAAGTTTAGTAGATTACAATGTATAAGCTGCAGTACTTAGCACTTACTCGATATAAGCTAGAATCTCAGGACAGTTATTCAACACATACCATACCATTTTGTCCAAATCTTTAGGTTTGTCATCTTGTCAACTCTTCCCTGTAACTCGAACAGAACAATCGAAAACATTGAGCTCGGGATTGTCTTCACCCACCACTTTGCTAAGCTGATCAGCTGTTTCAAATTATTTTGAGCAGAATGTCAATGCTTCTGTAGCAATGTAGGCCTCTGCAATGGAACCCTCGGGTCAAGCTCTATTCCTAACATAGCCCTTGAAAGTGCCTAGCCGCCTTTCAATAGGGTACATCCAGCCATACTGTACTGGACCTCTAAGTAGTGCCTCATCAGGTAGATGAACAGCCAAATGCACCATCTCATCAAAGAAGGCTGGAGGATATATCTTCTCAAGGTCGCATAGGATAGTTGGTATCTTGTCTCTAAGACGCTCCAAAGCATCTATCCTGATATTTCTACTGCAGAGTTCCCTGAAGAATTGTCCCAACTCTGCAACTGCTTTGTATAAGTCAGGGCGGCCCAATACTCTAAGGATAACAAGTAAAACCCTTTGAAGTAGGACGTGGCAGTCATGAGTTTTCAACCCTTGTACCTTGTTTCCATCTGCACTGACTCTCCTTTCAGGGTCGAAAGCAAATCCATGTGGGAATCTCACACGTGACAGGACCTTGCAGAATTCTTTTCTTTTTACCTTGTCCAAGACGTACAGAGCTGGTGCCATATCCTGTGATGCACCATCATCGTCCACCTAAAAATCCCTTCTGAAACCCAGGTGTGTCAAATCAATCCTAGATTTTAAGGTATCTTTCGTCTTTCCTTCAATATTAAGAAGTGTGCCGATAATGTTGTCACATATATTTTTCTCGATGTGCATCACATCAAGATTATGCCGCAGATCCAAATCTTTCCAATACTCCAAGTTCCACAAAGTGCACCTGCGGGTAAACAATAATCTCTCTTCTGCCCTGCCACGTTTCCTTTTCCCGCTACCATTATCAGGATGGTTTCCTGGTGTAATATGCCTGACCTTCTCTAAATCCACTTGCAACTCATCGCCGGTGAGCCTCTTTGGCGCATCATGGTTTTCATGCTTTGCATTTAACACATGTCTTCGGTATTTTGTAGGATACGGCTTGTCCTTGGCAAGGAAACGGCGGTGTCCAATGTAACAGATCTTGCTAAGTATTGCGTATGACAGCGGATTCCTGTCACAGCGAACACATGCATTGTAACCATGTGTCATGTTCCTCCACAAGAGGCTCCATGAATAAATCAAAATCCTTTCCAGCACTTTTTGGACCTGGGATGAGCAAGGCCATCATGTAGTTTGATTCTTTGGTGCAGACATTTGGTGGCATGTTGTAAGGGATAACAAGCACTGGCCACATGCTATATGTGGCGCTCTGGTGGCCAAATGGGTTAAATCCATCTGTAGCTAAGCCAAGTCTAATGTTTCTCGGGTCAGCAGCAAACTCTTTGTGTTTCTGATTGAAGCTTTTCTAGTCACTACCATGAGATGGATGGCTCATTACATTCTGATCTCTGTACTCCTGGTTCCTAGAATGCCACAGTACATCCTCTCTTGTTTCAGCATCATGAAACAACCTCTGCAATCTTGGTATAATTGGAAAATGTCTCAGAACATTATGAGGAATCCTCTTCACAGCATCGCCATCTTTCCATCTTGATGATTTGCATTTTGGGCATTCACTTAAGTTGGCATAATCCTTCCGGAACAGAACACAATTATTCTTACAAATGTGGATCATATCATATCCAATTCCAACTGCACGAAGGAAATTCTTCATTTTACTGTAGGTGTGTGGCAGCTCAGACGCATCTGGGAAAGATTTGCGGAGAGCAGCCAACATTGCATCGAATGATTTGTTGGTCATCCGCTCAGATGTATTCACCTGAAGAAAGGTGACCATAGCTGAGAATACTGACAGCTTATTTCCTGGGGTGACTGCCACATTACATTGTTCCAACATGCGGGCCCACCGTTTTTCTTCTGCAGGTGAAAGTTCACGAAATGTGCAAGCATTTCGTAGCATTATTTCAATGTTGGTCAAACTCGCTGGCTCAGCCGCCACCACCTCCTCCTCCTACTCTTCCACCTGAGCATTAGGCAGATCAAGATGGTGATCTGCTACTTCCACATAGTCAGTAACATTGACGTTCACAGCTTCACCATGATGAACCCACCTATTATATGTGACCCACATCCCATACAAGTGTAGATGATTTTCCATAGTTGACTGGGGTCTTGTAACTGAATTTATACAACTGCTACACGGGCAGAGCACATCTGATTTCGGACCACCGTACTCAGCTCTGATAAAGTTCATGAAGTTTTCAACCCCCTCGACATATGCAGCGAAGAATCTTCGAGTAGAATTTATCCAAGTCCTGTCCATCTGTTAGACATACAAATTAGTTCTTCTACTAGATATTACAGGAAAAACATATATGCTTTTTTATAAAGTCTAGAAAAAAATACCTAGGTCGATGTCTAAAGCTATGGCAAGATATTTGGATAAGCAGATCTAAGTAACGAAATATATGTAAAGCTAATTCAGCAAACAGATTTGAGTGCTAAATTATGGCAGGCTATTTCAGCAGTCAATGAGGCCGAGCACACAGCCATCGAAGGCCATCTGAGCAACAAAGATCGAGTATAAAACGGTGTCGAGCTATTTCACCTAACAGATTGGCTACTAGACCATGGCAATCTACTTCACAATAAATATATGGCATGATATTTTAGCAACTAATCGGGCGTGGCATGCCTTCTCAGCAAAGAAGATTGAGTGCAGAACAAGGCAAGGAAGCTTCTTAAGCAGAGCATATTGACTGTACACTATTTTGGCAAACAGTGAGATTAACAGCGTCTATCAGCTAGTAACATTCAGCGCTACTCCGACATGCACAGGGCCTCAGTCTAGAATGTGCGTACCATGGGAGAAGCTGACTGCCGTGCGTCTCCACAAGAACGTCGCCAACGGTGGCGGTGCGGCTGGAGGACCGCAGTCTACGAGAGTGTACTGTGGGAGCGAGAGGATCGCCATGCATCCCCTCGACGAACCGCAGCGCCGATGTATCGGCGCAGTGGGGAGGGTGGCTTTGGCGGAGCGAATGGAGTGGAGGGGGCCGGGGGAGGAGGTTTGGGGAATATTATTGGCTAGTGGGCCAAAGGGCAATTGAATTTGGGATTTGGGGGGAATTTTTGGGAGGAAATTTCACGCGGTGGGCGGGGGAGCTTAGCGCATGGTCGGTTTCTCCAAATGTGGTCCCACGTGTCAGTGAAGAGGCAAGCCGAAGCGCATTCTGTTTGCGTGAGCCGTGTGCAGGACCGACCGTGTGAGGGGTGCAATTTGACCGTGACAGGCGTGCTGTGAGTGTACCGCCTTTTTCTTTTTAAACTTGGTGGTTCGCGCGATCCATCGATACTACTACTAGTAATCTGGTAATCCCGACTAAAACGGCGCGGCCGGGTCTTTTCCCGCGCGATATGCTGGGAGGTTGGCTTAGTTGGTTTTTTTTGGACTTTATTTTTTATTAGGACAAGGCTTAGTTTGTTTGACAGATAGAGCGAGAGAAAGATGTGAGATGCGTGAATGTGTAGTGGGCGTACTATTGCAGTGCCTAAGATAAATTGTGTATGTATATTACCTATGTGTTTATTTACTCTGCATGTTTGCGTTGTCTCGGGTCAAACGTTCTAAACTTAGACCAAGTTTATACACACATAAACGAATCATCATTCAATATATTTTCATACAATATATCTTACTATTATTGTGAAAGTTCATATACACCGGACGAGATTCATGCAAACACGGCAGATTTTCATTACATTTCGAACTTTTATAGGACAGAAAAAGAAAAGAATCCCGACACTAAACCTATTCTACGGCGGCGACCGACGTCCAGTTTCCTTTGTACTTCCGCATCGGCGACAGCGTCCTCCATCTGCCGTCTCCATGAACGGCGGCGGGGTTCAAGACGTGTGAAGTGAAGGTCCGGTCTCCGGCGAGAAAGAGTAGAACACGGGAGACGGACCGGCCAGTTGGCGCACCATGCCCTGCCGCCTCCCATGCCCTACTCATCCTCGGAGGAGTCCCCGACCTCGGCGGTGCCGGTGGACGTGAAGTCGATGATGATGGACGTGGACGATTTATCGCTTCACCTACCACTTGCGCCACCGAACGTTGGACGGCGACAAGTAGGACGTGTGGCAGGCGGTGCTCCCATCATCGGCGGCCAGCGTGGCCATCGCTTCTGTGGTCGCGTCCGTGTCCGGCTACGCTGGTATTGTGTTGCGAGCGGCGAGTTCAGCGAGGGTGGCGACCTCGAGCTTCATCCCCGAAGACAAGCTCTCCCACAGAGCGTTCCCGCTCGTGGTCATGGTGGATGTGGTGCCAGGTAGGAGGATGTGCTATGGTGTGGAGTTCAGCTGGGCGTTGCCGCTTTGAGTAGCGCATTCCGGTGAGGCCAAGCGTCCGGGTGCATCAATAAGTCGCCGGAGTTGGTTCCTCGGGCAGCGAGCCTGCTTAATGACGGCATACGGACGGACTACATGAATGTCGGCAACTGGCATCGGCTGGGAACGCACGCGCGCGACGGCGCGAGGGACGAGGGTTTTTTGTGTGCCAGGGTAGTCAGTTGCGGGCGTGGCAACGTTGGACAGGCTTGTTGCTCACATGCGATCCCACATGTCATTGAAAGACGACCCGACATGGTCTCAGGTCCTGGGGATGCAGTTGGCCGCGCTAGAACACTCCGTAGATGTGTCACGACACGTGCGCACTTCGGCGCCCTGTGCATCCTCGGCGAGCCGGGTGTTGATCTGCTGGTCGTGCCACAGCGGCAGAGCCACCCTCGGCACCCTGAAGCCGAGCGTGTCCAACGGCGATGAGCGTGTCGCTCACCGCGGTCGCCGTGCCCTGAGGCGGTGCGGGAGCTGCGCCACGTTGCTGGCCCCCACGACCCACATGAACGGTTGCCGGTGGCGAGGAGGTCGTGGGCCAGCTCCTCCATTGGACTAGTCTATGCCACGTCATCCCGACTGGTGTGCCCCACATGTCGGTTTCCCTGTTTTCCTGGCCAAATTCGAGTGTCAGTATGGCCTCATTAACACTCGGCCGACCTCTCTCTCTCTCTCTCTCTTCTAGTCTAGTAGTATCCGTAAATGATGCAGGCGGCGGAGGGGGACGGACGTCGGTTTGCTCTCAACTGCGGTCTCACACGCGAGCAAAAATGAAAGATGAAGCGCGTTCCATTCGGTGAGCGACGTGCAGGGTCCACCGTGCCGGGGTGCAACGCGAACGCGACAAGAGTGATGTACATCGTCCATTTGTTATGAACTTGCATACTTCGAGTACTCCTTTTTTTAACACAGTAAAGACGCAAGCGCTCATACATGCGCACATACATTCACCCCTATGAACGCACACACGCACACCCTACCCCTATGAGCACCTTCGAGAGACTGAGCCGTCATATCTATAATACTATATCTCTACTCTTATCTCTACTCTCGGTGATGATGGTGTGCCTGCCTTCTTGCAATATAGACCGTCAAATCTACATCTGACGGATAGAAAGCAAACTATGGCAATTTTGCAAAAGGATAGCCGCACCTCTCTCGTTCATCCTTATCTCCCACAACTTCATTATTGAGTAATTAAAAAAGGAAGCCTCTGGAACAATCTGGCATGGTGGCCACTACCGGCGTCGTCCATCCCCATGCCTCCGCTAAGTCCGATCATCAATCACCACCGCGCCCCACTCCTCCTCACCTTATCTCTCATCTTTCTCGAGATATCATTTTTTGATGAAATTCTTGAGATACCATTTTTTCGATGAAATTCTCGAGATATCATTAGTTTTTACACATGGGATTACTCCTTCATGGGTCAATCACAACAGGTGTTTTGTAAAAAAAATGCATCCTGATGTTCCGTGCAATGCATAGGCATCTTGCTAGTCATCTTGAGATTTACGAAGTCACCGCCTCGTCGTCGACAAGAACGGTGGGGAGGTCCGGACGTCTTCCACATGAAACTCTGAAACTTTGGTCCCATCCCACCCCACAACTCTCCAGGCTCCAGCCATCCGGCTTTGCAAACTCCGCACAGTCAAAACCGATTGACCGGTCGTCACCAGAACCTTCGCTGCTCGGCCTACGGCAGCAACTTGTCGGCCGGTCACCACTGCCCCAAAACTACACCTCCTCTCTAGCCCATTCCCCCACCTTTCGATCCCCTAGCACACATCAGCCGTCCCCTAGTTCACCGGAAAGCCATGGTGCGCCGCAAGATCACGTACTACAAGATGCTGACGCCGGAGCACCGCGCAAAAATCACGACGGCGATCGGTGCCACAAACCTTCGTTCCCAAGCTCGCTTTGCGGCGGGCCAATCCCCAAGTTCTCTGGAGCCAAGCTCCGAGGAGGAGGAAGCCGATCCAATGTTCATGGCGGAGGTCGCGGCGCAGAAGGCCCCCGATGCGTATGAGACGATGGACGTCGACTTCGTGTCGGCGTCCGGGTCCCCCATGGTGTAGGCGGACCAGTGGTTCAACCTGGCGATCCTAAAGGAGGACCGGGAGGCAGAGGCTCAACTCGACACGGAGCGCGCGGATGCCGCTGCCATCGAGGCCCTCCTGCAGGCAGAACCAGATGTCGTAGATGTGAACCGGGCGGCAGAGGCTCAACTTGATGCGGAGCGCGCGGTTGCCGCTGCCATCAAGGCCCTCCTGCTGGCGGAACCGGATGTCCTGGACTAGAACCAGGTGGCGGAGGCTCAACTCGACGCGGAGCGCGCAGATGCGGCTGCCATCAAGGCCCTCCTGCAGGCGGAACCGAATGTCCTGGACTTGAACCGGGTGGCGGAGGCTCAACTCGACGCAGAGCGCGCGGATGCTGCTGCCATCGAGGCCCTCCTGCAGGCGGAACTGAATGTCGTGGACATGAACCGGGCGGTGCTCGGGTCCGTGTAGAGCGCCCGCACGCTCCGTGTGAATGAGTAGATGGAGTTCGAGGACAACCACGGTGCGGAGACACACGTCGGTAGCTAAGGCTGGTTCGCGCCGGCAGCCAAAGACGACGAGGCCATCTCGTTCCGCGAGAAGTGATAGTTTTTCTTTATGTTGTTGTTTTTAGGGATCTTTTGATGTGTAAAAACATATATTTATGCAAGTCGCCTGACTTTCATCATTTGGGCCAGTCGACCATTTCTGGAGATTGGATGAAAATCCTACATCTCCTAACCCTTTTTCTTCCTCACCTCTTCTTCTTCCCCAACAGACCACCACACGGGCCGCACAGATCTTCCCCAACATGCGGTTGGATAAACATACTATATGAATGAAAATTATGTGTCAATGGTAGGATGGCTGAGTTTGGTTTGATCACATGCGGTAGCACGTGTCAGTGAGGGTGCGTTCCCTTGGTTGGGGTTGCGGCGTGCATGAGCGACTGTGAGAGGGTGCGGTGCGACCGCGACAGCCGTGCGCAAGTGTACCTCCTTTTCATTTTGAAAAATATTAGGCAAGCTTGGTAAAAATGTGTGGCGAAGTATGGCAATGCAAGGCCTAGACCCAAACAGGATACAAGTACGTACGTACTACTTGTGTTAAAAAAGAAAGGCGGGGTTTTCCTTCACGGGATTTATCGATTCAAATCCTTGTTTGACGTGTCAATTAGTGCGTATTTTTTTCTCCAACGCGCAGAGCTAACCATCTCACTCCTCATTGCTTTATTAATGCAGCGCCATGCAAACCAACCCTAACACTTCCGCATGCATGCAAGGGTATATTAATGTCCTTGGTTGCTAGTACGAGGCAAACCCCATCAATTTTGCCTTGATTAGTGTTAGTGGCCTTCTGCAAAATGTAATTTTGATACTTGCCTTATATACAAAAAAAATGGAGGTAGTAACTATTTGACTTCCTTCCCCATTGCGGTGACGTCGACGATATCTCGAACGTTGTGGCTTTGGCGAAGTGCGTTCTACGAAGCACACCATTGAGGGAGACCACGGTAAGTCGTTCGCAAGTGCCGCCTGCAAGCCGAGACAACTGCCTTCTTTGCATCCAGGAAGTCCGTTGAACCAAAGGAGGCGTAAATGTACTAGTACTACACAATAGCGTCGTCTGTCCAGCTTAGTGCGGTAAGGTGGTTTCTCGAAGAAGACGATGGAGAAGCGGAGTCAGCGAAGAGTGAAATGATGGTTTCTTCATCCGTGCTTTGTGATTTGATGCCTCATTGCTTTGTGATTTGTGATAGAAGGGACAGGGGAGTAGACTCGGTGCTCTATACTGTACATGCGTCCAAGCACGGGAGAAAGAGGAGAGAGGTTGCATTTTTCTATTCCTTCAATCAATCAATTAGGGAGCTTCGGTTCCATCTTTTTGGCTTTGGCAGCACCCTCCACAATGGTTCCCATCGATGCCAAAAGCTATTTCCACATTTGGCTACACATTGTGGATGCCCTTAACCGTACCACTTGGTTTTGCTATTGTGTGCTATCTATACAAATCTCGATTATATTGATCTAAAAAATTATAGTATCAAGATTAGTAAAAAGGAGGTGATTTTGCCGCGTGGAAGGCGGGGGAGGTTTCTTATTTTTAGAGGACATTGGCCTGGCGGTTTGCTAACATGCGGTCCCATGTGTCAGTGCTTTACCAAGCCGATCCGCGTCCCACATGAAGCAGAACAATGGTAGAAGCAACACGTGGTTACTTGAAGAAGATGAGGGAGAAGCGGATTCAGCAACGAGTGAAATGATGGTTGCTTCGTCCCTCCAACTTCTTTTTTTAGCATTACTTCATCCCTCCAACTTAAATGTGGGAAAGGTGTAGCTTTGTGATTTGACGCCTCATTTCTCATTACTACGTCGGCGCCATGACTGGGGTGCTTCACCCCTGCTGCTCTGCACTGTTATTTTGGTATGGCACGTGTACCCGGTTGCTTGATGTCCCACATGTCGGTGAAATTGACTAGAACATTTATGAAAGCGAGCGCTCCACTCTTACGACGGAGGAGTACACGACACGGCGGCCCAGTGAACTGTTACTTGTACTGTAGTACTACTATAGTTTTGCTGTTTCGCACGATCCATCGATACAAACCTGATTAAACAGGCAAGGGCGGGATTTTTCCCGCGTGGTAGATGATACTAGCCATACATTTCAAAGGCAATTTTAATATATGCAAACTGAATAATTAAGTAACAATATGAGATCTAGTAAAACTAAAAACACATATGATTTATTGTGTTAGAGTGTAGTAGTACTGCTGTATTGCATAGTTGTTAGATGTAACATGCGAGAACGTGTAGAGATATACCTTTGGAGGGCCTACAGAGAGAAATTGGGCATAAAGTGGATTCAAATATTTGTATTCGTCTTCATAGCATTTGTAACTCATATCTAAAGTTTGTACAGTAGACGTGAATGCTTGTTCGCTCTTACAAAACCAGTACAACAATAATGGGGTGGCGTGCGCCAATTTAGGCACGGGCACGTTGGCCTACTCGGCTTCACAGAGAGAGCGAGAGAAGAGATAAATACACTGGCGGTCAGTGTATTTCAAGCGAAAAGCGTAATACGGTCACCGGACTTCAGAATACGATCATTATGGTCACTATATACGTTTTGCGGTGATTATACGGTCACTTGCTCACCGTTCAGCATCGGATTGCACTCTGTTGACCGGCCAAATAGTCTGCGTGGCGCTATGTTGACTGGTTAAATTGACCACGCTCCTAGTGGCTCCCACCTGTCAGTTTTTTTTTTTTGCGGGTGATAAATTTTTTTTGCGGGTGCCACCTGTCAGTTTGCATAGGAAAAAGGAAGATAAACACAAATTTACGCAGGCGCGACAAGACTCCAACCCATGCGCGGGAACCACCTGGTTGTGTATGTGTCTGTCAGGGCCTGATGTGTGCGGATGCACGTGTAGGTTGAGCACTTGAGCGTGAGCATGTGTGTTGGTCGTGTGGTGTCTGCACTAGTGGAAATAGTGCTAGCCACAACTTACGTTGGTGGCGCGCCATTTACAACCAACGCCACCACTATTTTTTTCAAATAGTGGTGGCGTTGGCTTATTTGGTACGACATTAGTAGGGGCATAGTGGTGGCATTGGAAAACAGGGTAGCGTCAGAAGTATATAGGATCAACAATTTATACTAGGCGTAATATAGTGCTGTCAAGGAATAGCAAGGAACGCCAGCACTATTTTATTTAGTTGTGGCGTGTTGTTGGTTCCGACACCAGTATTGTTATTTTGTCAATGCCACTATTAAATTTTTATTATTTTTAAATAGAAATAATGACATTTTTTAAAATATGTACTTTGAGACTTTAAATTTACTTTTTTTCTTTTTATTTTAAGACTTGAAATATATAGTTTTGAGCCTTCAAATATGTGGTTTGACACTTTCATTTTTTTTATTTTTAGTTTTTTTTGCGGTGATCTTTTTTATAGTATATTATAGTTTACTTTCACTAAATTTCTATTATTTTTAAATGGAAATAATGACATTTTTTAAAATATGTACTTTGAGACTTTAAATTTACTTTTTTTTCTTTTTAGTTTAAGACTTGAAATATATAGTTTTGAGTCTTCAAATATGTGGTTTGACACTTCAATTTTTTTTTCTTTTTAGTTCTTTATGTGGTGATCTTTTTTATAGTATATTATAGTTTACTTTTATTAAATTTCTATTATTTTTAAATGGAAATAATGACATTTTTTAAAATATGTACTTTGAGACTTTAAATTTACTTTTTTTCCTTTTTAGTTTAAGACTTTAAATATATAGTTTTGAGCCTTCAAATATTTGGTTTGACACTTCCAAATTTTTTTCTTTTTAGTTCTTTATGTGCTGATCTTTTTATAGCATTGGGCCAAGCCCAAGTATTAGGAAGCCGTGGGGGTCAAAACTAGGGCAACGACACCCTCACCCCACTCCCTCTCTCTCTCGTTCCCCTTCCTCTCCCTCTCTCTCCGCTCGTCGTCGGCGGCCGCTCTCCCTCTCTCGCCGCTCTCTTCCTCTCTCGCCGATGGTTAGGTAATCTTCCACTCTCTCCCCCTCTATCCCTCTCTCGCTGCTCATTGCCCTCCAATTTGATTGGAGTTCATTTCGTTTTGAGCTAGGGTTTCTTCGACGGCGGCGGCGGAAGCGACGGACTGCTAGGGTTTCTCGCCTCCATCTTTGTCCCTCGATGAGTTCATCGCCTCCATCTTCGTAGTGGCAATGGCATTTTGTAGTGGCATTTTTTAAAATTGTAGTGTTAAATTGTTAAATTGTAGTGTTCCTAATGCTAAATTGTAGGGTCTTTGGTGTTTGTAGTATATACAATTTCTTTTCTTGTTTATCACTTTCATGTGGCAGTGGCATTTTGTATCTACATTTTG
Organism: Thinopyrum elongatum; assembly: GCA_011799875.1. Taxonomy (NCBI): domain Eukaryota; kingdom Viridiplantae; phylum Streptophyta; class Magnoliopsida; order Poales; family Poaceae; genus Thinopyrum; species Thinopyrum elongatum. The sequence continues at coordinate 441,950,457 of CM022299.1, forward strand.
CATCAATGAACATATGACAGTAGCGGTGGCATTTTGTATCTGCATTTTGCATCAATGACAGTGGCCTAATGCCAAATATGTATCTTATTCATTATATGACAATGGCAGTGGCATTTTGTATCTGCATTTTGCATCAATGACAGTGGCCTAATGCTAAATATGTATCTTGTTCATTATATGGCAGTGGCAGCGGCATTTTGTATCTGCATTTTGCATCAATGATCATCATGTGGATGTTTAGATTAGGGTTCCATTGTTTACTCTCATAAAAGAACATAATTTCCTTTGTTTACTTGACAAGTTGACATGACTCTGTATAGATCAGTTAGGTTGTAGAATTTGTGTAAGTGTATTAGATCACTTGCCATACTTTTATTGGCATTATTATCAACTTGCTTGTTATTATTGTTATGATTGGCATTAGATCACTTGCCATACTTTGATTTGCATTATTATCAACTTACTTGTTATTCTTGTTTGATCAGCAAGGCAATATTATCAACATACAAATCATTTTCCAACTGGCAACACATAGCAAAGATGGGCATGGATGCAACTTACTTGTTATTCTTGTTTGACATGTGTGTTTGGTTCTTGTTAGAACTAAGGAATTTTTTTGTTAGCACTAAGGAAATTCTTGTTTGACATTGTGATGCTATCTATATATATTTTTGTAGTGATTGGCATTACATTGCCATGTGTGTTTCGTTCTTGTCATAATAACCTATACTTGTCATTATTTTGAAGTTCCAGCCATGACTAGCTGGAACAGCCACTACCAGTCCTCGTGCACCTTCGCGGCCTATGATGAAGTTGACAAAGGCGAAATGAGCACCAACCAGGTAAGATTACAAAAACATCCATGAGTATTGCAAACACATGCATATATACATATATCATCTAACCATTCTTTATTGATGATTTCAAATATTTAACTTGCCAGGCATATGTACGAGACCCATCTCCAGAACTGGTCCAGCAGCAGCTACCGGTACATGACGTGGACATGCTCAGCTGTGAGTTTGTCATGTCAAAGGAGAGTACAATGAAGGCACGTAACGAGTTGAATAACTCCCTGAAGAAAGAGAAGGACGATATGATCGACTAGATCTCCGATCTCTGCGATAAGAAATTGAAGCTCATCGACCAGAAGCAGCTACTGGTCACCGAGATCGAGTCTATGAAGAAGGAGATACGGCTCCTGAAGACCGAGAGGGAGGAGCTGAAGAACCGCAAAGTCTATTTCAGGAAGGAGGGAGAGAGCAACAGGAACAAGTTGTGTGAGATGAGGATCATTCTTCATCGTAGCTAGGTAGCACGCGGATAACAAGTTGCGTGAGATCGATGACGATACTTTTGCTTGTATATAGAGCTAGCCACCGGATAACTTTTGCTTGCAGGTAGTAGCAAGCTAGTTACTGAAAACTGTAGTAATAGCTGGGTATATTTTGTGGATTTGAGACTTACCACTAGACCACTAGAAGTTTAAATGGCTGCACATATACTAATCGCTGGGTATATTTTTTTTATTGCTGAAAAATACAAATTGCTGGAGTTGCCTCATAATAAACGCCATAGATAAAACAATATATTGCTGGAGTTAGCCAGGTGGACGCCATCAGTACCAAAAATACTGCTGACGTGTCTGCCAATGCACCACTAAACTATTTTCACTAGTGCCATATTGGTGGCGTTGGGTCTCTACGCCAGCAAGGCAGTTTTTGCCACGCCGTAGCTAGCCTTTTTTCCACTAGTGGTGCATGCATGCGTGCGTGTGTGCGTGTGAGTGTTGCGTGTGTCTATGGCTGCGTGTGTACGTGTGAGTGTTGCGTGCGAGCATGGCTGCGTGTGTACGTGTGAGTGTTGCATGCATGCAGTTCGTGTGCATGCGTGCGTGTGTGTATAATCACCACACTAGCTCCTGTGTGTTAAAACAGACGTCTTAGCATACCAATACAAGGCCACCTTGTTCGCTGTGCCCTCGTTCATGACTTCGAACCACCATCCAATATTTTTTTATCGTTTGTTTTCATTCTTATACACGCCGACAGGTGGGCCCAATGGTAGTGAGATAATGTGATGCAACACTAGAGGTGCCACGTGGAGCGTTTAACTGGTCAACTAGTCGTGTCTTAAGCAAATACAGAGTTGTACGGTGAGCCCGTGACTGTATAATAACCAGAAAACATAAATGGTGACCGTAATGAGTGGATTCTGAAGTCCAATGTACGTATCGTGCTTTCTCTTGAAATACAATGATCGTCACTGTATATATCGCGAGAGAAAGATAAAACATGCGTGAATGTGCTCGGGGCATACTTTTAGAGGACCTGGAGATAGTTTGTGTGCGTACGTGAAAGGGGCGTAGAGGGGGTGTATGCGATGGAGAGAGAGATGCTCTTCATTTCTTTTTATTATGACTAACTTTATATATAGTATAAAAATATAAAAATTCACAGTGCGGAATAAATATTATTGGGTGCACCATGCAATGCAAATTAACGTTCATACTCCTCCATATAACTTTGTAATGTTGTATATATGTAGAAATTCTAAAATAATTTTTTGGCCACACTTTGTGTGGTTTTATTCAAAAGGAATGTTGTATGCGAAATAAACGTGAAGAGAGGGCTTTTTAGATCAATGGGGTATGTGATGTAACATGTGTGAATGTGTAGTTGACATATTTGGCAGGGCCTAGAGAGGGTATGTGTATGTATTACGTATTCGAGAGAGGCATGGATAGAGGGGCCGGCGGCGGGGCCATGTGGGAGAGATAGCACAAGAAATGAGAGAGGTCTAGAGAGAGAGATGAATAGGATGTCACAGCGAGAGATGCCCTTGAGTGTGTATATGCAAGGGGGGAGGGGATAGAGGCACGAGGAGAAAAAAATTTGTGTGGTGTTTGTGTTGGTATGTGTGGGTGTGAGAAGATAACGAGACCTAGGGGTAGAGGGTGTGCCACCGCGTGAGGTCCGGTGGGCCAAGGTGAGGCCCTTGGTTCGGTTCCGTCCTGCGCCACATTGGTCGGCCCGTGACGCATTCAGGGAGACCCATGGAGGACTAGTCGTACAAGACAAAGATACCAGAGTCGTGAAGGACTCTGTGTCCACTGACAAAGCCGGCTAGGATTTGTAACCCTAGGTCCTCGGACTAAGGTAACCCCTTATCTCTGATATTACCATTCATCCAACCTAACTTTAAGGGGCATCCTACAGAATGCTCTGCTAGAATAATACTCGTCAATTAGGAAGAGAGGTGGAGACAATGCATGCGAGACAGGACTAAAGATAATGTGCGTGCGGGAGACATGTAGGCAGGTCTATGTATATAGAAAGGGTCGATGGGGATTGTGCATGTGTATGCATGTGAGAGGAAGAGTTCTTGTGATAAAGGTTAGTGAAAGCAGTCGTAAATGGTTGCGAGAGGGAGGGTGATATCGAGAGCATGTCTGTGAGAAAGACACCTTGGGAGAGAGTGTGTGAGCATGTGTGAGAGACCACCGACGGATATACATCGTGTGCGCGTATGTGTGAGAGAGAAAGTCAGCACGTGTGTGAGGAGGGGCCTATGGAGAGTGAAACTACACGTAAAAGACTGATGTACACATTGATTAAAAATATAAATTGTATCCAAATATTAGGATGGGATCATGATATTTGCAATTCGCATAAGGAACGGTCATTGATCCATCAGACATCTATATTCTATCGAATTTGAGCATGTCTATGTTATTATTCGACATAATTGATCCACAGAGTCAGTATTTTGAAGTCCAGACAATGCATCACTTTAGCAATTCGAATATAAATGTGAGTATAGTTCATGTTGTGTGTGTAAAGCACATTATACATACAAAAGTTACACAATGAACATTATAAATAGCTAGCTATGAACTAGCATACATTTGAATTCAACTTAAGGTGGTTTAAAAAATTCGAATACAGCATGAAGCCCATTCAATTATTTGAATTCGAGATCATGGCATTTGTAAATCATACCTAAATTATGGGGGCACCAATCTTTGCTCTGCTTTTGTACATAATAGCATATATAGTCATGTACAAAATAGATTCAAATTTACCTCCTCCATTCCAAAATAATCGTAGTTATAGGATTTTCAAGTGTCAAAATTTCAAAAAGAAGTGCATAATTTAATGAGGTTTTCAAACATACAAGGTCAAATTTAATGTTGTCTATTTAGGTCAATCCTCGAACTTCAAGACTACCCTAAATGTGAATGCTTCTGTTCCAAAATCTCGAACGAAGCGCCAAAAGAGCCTCTACTCGCCCGAAACCGCATGAGACCAATGTTTGGTAGAAGGAAATTACTTTTCTAACTCCGACCCGTGAAGCCTACCGGCCCGATGTCTATAGGTCTAAACCGGGGTAGGTTTGTAACTTCATCTAGATGACACGCAACCGCCTTCGAAAAACATTCATACACCATGGCCGCCTAAACACACATTCGCTCGGCCGAAATCGCTCCTGCCCACTATTTGGGACACCTGGGATTACCGTCCTACCCCCAACCCGCAGTAGGTCTGAAATTTAAGAGGGGGGCAAAGTTTGTACTTTCCCCAAATTTCAAACAAGCGTGTCCCATCTGTCCAAAACAAAAACAAAAACAAGCGCGTCCCAGACCGAAACATGGTTCCCCCTTAGCTCCCCCCCCCCGCCCCCCGTCTGATTCCCCATTCGTACTCTGTGGGTGCCAAAACTACCTCTCCACCAGCCGCGAAACCCCGACGTCCTCCGTCCGCCACCCCATCCCACCCATCAACCGCCGCCCTCCTCCATCACGCTGGAGCCTATACCCCGACGTCGTCGTCCACCGCAACCGCAACCGCAACGCCCTCCATGGCTAGTAGTTGAAGCCGAGGCCGAGCTGCCTCCAGGACGCCGACGTGCGCCGTACCCGAGCTAGTTCAACCATGCCGTCGTGCGCCTCACCGCTGCAGCTCCAACGTCGCCACCGTCCACCGCACCGGAGTTGTTCCCGCTACGCCGTCCTTCGCCGCCTCGGATCTGCTTCCCCTCCATCGACAGACAGCCACCGCAACACAGTCAACAATTTGGCCATGGGTTCGTCCAAGGCTCTGCCATCCTCCAAAACATCGGTTCCCCCGGTAAAAAGAAGAACATCGCCGCGATATCAGGAGGACACAGCACTGGCAACAGGATCTGGTACTCCTCTTCCTTATTCGTGCAAATCTTATGTGTCTGCTTGCACGGTATTCATCCCACAGAAGATACTAGTTGACCGCTTCTTCCTACACCTTCTTCCTGATACTAGATGTTCCTTGTAACTCGCGATGCACAAGGTTTGTCCTCATATACTATTTCATCTTAGCTAGAGGTCTGTCGCCCCCTGGATATCAATTCCTAGTCAGTTGATTCCCAATTAAAGGAAGCATTCCCCGGCGTAACAGCCGCTAGTCCGCCTATTACGCTAGGGAAGCAGCGCCTCGGTGTTTATCTTAGGGGTGTGTGGGGCCTAGGAGCTGCTGGCGCCCGAGCTGGAGGTCGGCCAGGCTTAAAGGGATGGCCGGGGGGCGCTGCCAAGCACGGCGATGATGTAAGGTCGAGAAGAGGGCGGGGCGGCGGAGGCAGGGGTCTGGGCCGGTGGTCGCTGGCGGTTCGAGAAAGATCATCAACAGTAACTGGCGGGAGGTAGACGAAGGCCATCTGCCCATTCCTTGTAGATCAGACGGTTCATAAAAAAACCGACTGACCTATTTATTTTCAGTCGAATGTTATTTTGATAGGACCACATGTGGTGGTGTGCTGGAGGAGTACCTGCATTTCCCAGCCATCCCTGTGCTCATATATTACAAAATCATACGAAGTAGAATCTAATTTTGTTTGCTATGCAATGTTGTAGAACTATCATATGTCTCATGTCATTTATTTTTCAGCCACCTGCTTTCTGCTACTTTTATAGTGCACAAGTTCTGCACACACTTCACCCATACTCTCACTATTGTTTTTTTATGCATGGGGATTTCAGACTCTGCCAAACTGTTAACAGAAGCATGAAATAAAAGAGAGAAGTCTCTCCTGCTTTCTTCGTTGGCAGGCAAGACACGTCTTGGCAATTTAAAGGTTGCATGTTTAACAGATGGAGACGGTAAACGTAGCTCTGGAGTTGATGATCTCGCTCGCCATGAACCACCATCTCAGGTGCTTGCTTTAACTTCGCGGTGTCATATGTGGTTGCATGTTGCATATGGTGTCTAGCTTGTATTCGAAAGGCCGAAGTCGGTCTTTATTAAGATAAGGAAAGATATTTTTTACATGAACCACCATCCCGGGAGCACCAAAAGCCAAATAGCTAGTCAGGGCACTGGCCGAGCCAGTGACAAGCCCAGCACAGAAAGGCATCACCTGCAAGCCAACTAAAAAGCCACGGTGGTGGCGAAGCGGCCCGCCTCCCACCAGGCTCTCAGGTCCTCGATGATCATGCTCACCACTCCAGCCGGGTCTCTAGCTTGTATTACTCCAATTTGGTTAAATTGCATCTGCTTAGATTACACATTATACCTTTGAATATGACATGCCTTCCTATTTTTGGTACATACTACTACATCTGTCTATTAACCATGTTCTTACATCAAACTAATGTTCTTGTGTATCCCTCATCAATCACTTATGATGAGACGGTCAGGCCAATGGACTATTGTAAGAAAAGATCCTCTTTTAAAGAATGCAGTGTCAGCCTCCTCATATGATTCTCAAGAAACAACAATGCTAGATGAAGATAGTCAATGTAGCTCTGTAGTTGATGAACGCATTTCCCCTACACCACCATCGCAGGTGCTTGCTCTAACTTGGCAGCGTGATATGTGGTTGCATGTTGCATATAGTGTCTAGATTGTAATCCTTCCAATCTGGTTAAATTGCATGTGCTATTCTTCTTAGTTTATACATTATACCTGTTAATGTGACATGCCTTCCTGTTTTTGGTACATAGTACATCTGTTTATTAAGCATGTCCTTACATAAAACTACTATTTTTTTGTATCCCGCATCAATCAATTATGACGAGGCACCTTTAGTAATGCAAAGTGATATTGGTTGCATCTTTCATATGATTTATAGCATGCACTGCTTCTAATTTGTTGAAACGCCATTTATGATGGGACGCTTTTAACTTGGCAGTCATATTGGTTACATCTTTCATGTGGTGTCTAGCTTGAATTTGTTGAAATGGCTTCTGCTATGTTTACACAAATAGTTGTGAATATGCCATGCCGTCCTGTTTTTCGTACATATTCCATCCTCGTATCATGTGTTTGCCTTACATCAAAGTAGTGATTGTCAGTATCATGCATGAATGAGTTCTGAAGAGTGAATTTTATTGCTTTTTCTTGTCGGTTTTACTTGACAATGCAAAATCAATAATGCGGAGGGAAATTAGCAAGGCAGTGGATAAAGGTTCTCCTTCCAAACAACTGAAACGAAGGGCCTCTACATATTCTACTCCGCCACCACCCCCCCCCCCCCAAGAAGATTTGCAAGACAACACATGCATAGACACTCAACGTAGCTGTGTTGATGATGAGCACGTCTCCCCTAGTCCACCATCGCAGGTGCTCCCTCTAACTTGGCACTGTTATATGTGGTTGCATGTTATGTATGATGTCTAGCTTGTATTGCTTCTAATTTTGTTGAATTCCATCTGCTTACTTTACACATTATTCTTGTGAATAAGACACGAGTTTCTTGTTTCTAGAACATACAATATCTGTCTATCACACCATGTTCTTACATCAAAGTACTACTGTTGTGTAACCTGCAACAATCACCTATCATAAGACAAACTTGGGAGTGTGATATAGGTTACATCTCGTATTCTTTTCTAGCTTGTACTACTTCTAATTTGTTGAAATGGCACTTATGACAAGATAGTTTTAACTTGGTAGAGTGCAATTCGTTGCATCTTTCATATGGTGTCTAGCCTTCATTGCTTCTACTTTGTTGAAATGCCTTCTGCTTAGCTTACACATCATAGCTGTGAATATGCAATGATGTCCTTTTTTCTTACAGATTCAATCGTCCTATCATGCGGTCGCCTTACATTAAAGTAGTGCTCGTCAGCATCCTGCATCAATGAGTTCTGATAAGCGATGAGCCAAAAGAACACAAACGATTCGTGTAAACAAGATGTGTGTGGTACGCAGCAAACAGCCCACTCAGATGAACTGTTTGCGATGAGAAATTATAACACAGACGGTTACTATATTTAGTTCATGTGCGATTATGTTTGTACAAAAAACTTTGAAAAATGCAAACTAGCTGCTTGCGGTGGCTAGGAGTATCACACACGATGCGTCTGCGAGTACTCGTATGCGATGATTAGTAAGTTACACATACGTTTCCTTACAACGCAATAAGTAATTGCAAATCTATTCACACCGATCAAACTAATATGTGTTCACACTTAGCACCGGGCTATAAAAACTACCCACTCGGAAATTACTTCATAGTTCCTCTCCTCATCACCCACAAAACAGGTCTTTCTTTTCAAGTCATTCCGCCATGACCGGTATGAGGAGTTTCGGGTGGACATATAACCAGGCAGCAAAGACCAAGGCCGCGGAAGCACTAGAGAGGTCCCGCTGCGAAGCGGCAGCCACAGCAGAGATGTCCCGGCGCGCCGCGGAGCCCTCGAACGAGCTCTCACGGGCACGCGAGGGCTCTCACAAGCGCACTCGCCGCGTCGGCAATCGCGATGAGCTGGCGTTGCTGAAGTCCTTGGCCGGCGACGATGACATTCTCACTGGCCTCATTAAGCAGCAGGAGCTGGTCGACGGCTTGATGAAGCTGCTCGAGATCAGCGATGCCTCGGTTGAGAAGGCAACCGGCCTCGTCGAGAAACTCATGGGTGACAATGCGAAGCTCCTCAAGGCGCTCACCAAGACGGAGGAGGAGGCCACCGGCTGGAAGATGCTGCATGAGCAGAGCACTGCCTCGGGGATGACGCTGACAATGGTCATCGAGGAACTGATGGGTGACTTAAGGAAGCTCCGGATCAAACGTGAGAAGGAGGTGGAGGAATCCGTGGCTGCTTTCAAGCAAAGTCGTGAGGAATTGAAGAAGGAGCTAGAGGATGTCGTTGCCCGACGATCCATCGATGAGTAGAGACAGTAGCGACCCAGATCGTTGTCTGTGATTTCCTTCTTCTCTTGCCCCCGTGTCTTCCGGGCTTTGCCGCATGTGGCATTTTAAATTATCCGGAATATGTAAGACAATTATTATCCGCGCCATTGTAAACTTGTCATCGTATTATCTGTTGCCATTTTATTTGTCATCGTATTATCCGTTGCCCTATGTGGCATTTTAAATTAGGCCGGAATACGAGTTGAAAACACGAACAAAGCAAATGCTAACGTTGAGCGGGGCCATGGGATCACAAGCAAACACCCTCCGTCCAGGTGCTTTAATTAACCGCGTGTTAAACAGCGGCTCGGCCGCCATTAATGGAGAAGTTGTGAGCGAGGCGGGCGGCTGGTGGATGGAGGTCAAAGAGCTTGCTTCCCGGTGAGCATGGGCGGCCTTGCTGCTCGCACGTGTCCCGTCGAGCCTGTGAGGTGGACAGGATGCACGCGTCCCGTCGAGCCTGCGCGGCAGACTGCTCGCACGCGTCTCATCGAGCCTGCACGGCGGACTTCTCGCGCTCGTCCTGTCTAATCAAACAGCTGCACGCACGCCACCGAGTATGGTTAAATTTTGGCACAAAATACAAAGATGACCAATGAACGAGGACGGAGGAAGTACTATCCCATAAGAAAAGAGGGGCATGTGGCCGCACTTAAATGGTTACGGGAACACACGGTTCATATAATACAACCGTTTGCGATATTAACGTGTTAGCTATTTGTTTCAAAAGGACTTCGTTGGCTATTAATGTGTGCGCCTTGTCTCAAAGTGGATGATTTTTTTTACCACAGCATATATGTGCCATGTCATGAAACCATGCCAAGTTTCATGTTTTTTGGGTGAGTTTTCGATTTACTGGGATTTAAAAACCGAGATTCTCAATGTTTCAGGACGACGAGAAGTTTGTAATTCATTCCCATTCCTTCAATGTGACCTAAACATGCACCCAATGACACATGTACAATTTCCCACCCATTTTGCTTCACTGGAGCATGTGCTTGTAGTTCAAATTTGAATTATGGACTACATTAAATGCCTAGAAAACATAATTAATATATAAAATGGCCAAACGAACCCTGAACAGTTTTAAATTTCAGCATGACACTCCTGTTATTCTATGTTGCCTGTAGAAAACAAAGTTCAAGGCGAGAAGAGGCAGCGATTATCGTTTCGCCCACAAGAGGGGCATGTTTCCCTACCAGAACCGAGGGTTGCGAGAAGCTTCGGTTTGTAAGAGGGTTGTAATATAGCTTGGCCCAAATTGGACAATTATTTTACCACGACATATATGTGCCATGTAGTGACACCATGCCAAGTTCCATGATTTCTTGGTGAGTTTTGGATTTACAGAGATTTAAAAACCAAGATTCGCAATGTTTGTGGCCAAGGCAGGACGCCGAGATGGTTGAATTCATTCACATTCCTTCCATGGGACCTAAACATGCACCCCAAGGACACATGTACGTTTTTTCTAGCCATTTTGGTGCACTGGAGCATGTATTTGTAGTTCGGATTTGAATTATGGACATTAAATTCCTAGAAAACTCAATTAATGAATAAAAAAGGTCAAACGAACCCTGAATAATTTCAAAGTTCAGCCCAAATCTCTCGTTGGTCCGTGTTGCGTGTAGAAGAAAATACAAGGCTAGAAAAGGGAGCGATTATCATTTTGCCCACAAGGGGACACGTTTCCCTATCGAAACCACGAGGGTTCTTGCGATAGGCTTCGGTTTGTAAGAGGTTTGTAATAAAGCTTGGCCCAAATTGGACAATGTTTTTACCACGACATATATGTGCCATGACGTGACACCATGCCACCTTTGATGACTTTCTGGTGAGTTTTGGATTTATGGGGATTTAAAAACCGAGATTCCAAATGTTTGAGGACGAGCCAGGACGCCGGTACGGCTGTAATTCATTCCCATTCCTGGCATGGGACCTAAACATGCACCCAAGGACACATGTATAATTTTTCTAGCCATTTTGGTGAACTGGAGCATGTATTTGTAGTTCAGATTTGAATTATGGACATTAAATGCCTAGGAAACTCAATTAGTGTATAAAAAGGCCAAACGAACCCTGAATAAGTTTAAATTTCAGCATGGATATCCTGTCGTTCCATGTTGCCCGTAGAAGAAAATACAAGGCGAAAAGAGGCAGTGATTATCATTTCGCCCACAAGGGGAACACATTTCCCTATCGGAACCATGAGGCTTCTTTGAGAGAAGCTCCGGTTTGTAAGAGGTTTGTAATAAAGCTTGGCGCAAATTGGACAATGTTTTACCACAACAAATAAGTGCCATGACGTGACACCATGCCAACTTTCATGACTTTCTGGTGAGTTTTGGATTTATGGGGATTTAAAAACCGAGATTCCAAATGTTTGAGGACGAGCCAGGACGCCGGTACGGTTGTAATTCATTCCCATTCCTGGCATGCGACCTAAACATGCACCCAAGGACATATGTAGAATTTTTCTAGCCATTTTGGTGAACTAGAGCATGTATTTGTAGTTTAGATTTGAATTATGGGCAGTAAATGCCTAGGAAACTCAATTAGTGTATAAAAAGGCCAAACGAACCCTGGATAAGTTTAAATTTTAGCACGGATATCCTGTCGTTCCATGTTGCCCGTAGAAGAAAATACAAGGCGAAAAGAGGTAGTGATTATCGTTTCGCCCACAAGGGGGACACGTTTCCCTATCGGAACCACAAGGCTTCTTTGAGAGAAGCTCCGGTTTGTAAGAGGCTTGTAATAAAACTTGCGCCAAAATGGACAAAAAAAACTCCTTGACATATATGTGCCATGTCGTGACACCATGCCAAGTTTCACGATTTTCGGGTGAGTTTTGGATTTACGGGGATTTAAAGACCGAGATTCTTCTCACGAAATGTTTTCAAATAGCACACGGTTCACTCACGAAAGTAGTGTGCCTACCAAACTATGGCCGATGCCACCCCTCCCCCCTGCTGTGCACGTGATCTGAGTCATGCGTTCTGATTGGCCAGAATCCAAACCCCACGGATCGTACGTCTGCACCATTGGATGCTCCCAGATCGAACGGCAATCCTCATCCCTTTCGACAACACATGCAGTATATGGGTAAGCACTGTGCGCATGCGTTGTGCTAGCTCACGCTTCCTTCTCTACTAAGTTTTCTATATTAATGTTGTTATATATCCAAACAAGCTACCGTTTCCCGCCACTACTCTCATCGGTTTCCCACCACTCCTCTCATCGGTTTCCCGCCTCTTCTCCCATCGTTTCCCCGCTACCAGTGTTAGTGCTCATTGAAGGCTAGGCGGCGACACACCGGCCATGTAAATATTGCACACAGTTTCTAAAAGCACAAATGTGTGTGATAGGAGGGAGTAGGTCCCATAGGGTGACCAGCGTGAAACGCCTTAAAGGCAAGGAGGCAATTCCTATCAGCAATGGGCGGCTTCCCATCCACTAGACTAGTCGAATAGAACGCAGAAGTTAAGCGTGCTCGGGCTGGAGTAGTCCAATGATGGGTGACCCAGTGGGAAGTTGCATATCTCAAGCTTCATTTAAATGCTATGACATGGTCATTATAGAGATAAATATCTCTATAGTGACCTCTCATGGCGATTATATAAACCTTGGGATCCTTGTTTTGCTAATTTGAAGACTATGTTTTTATTGGTTATTTTTTGCTCTAAAAAATTAAAGAATGATTGAATCTATAGTGACCTGTCATGGCGATTATATAAACCTTTTTCAGGTCGCATGCAGGGTATAGGGGGGCGGGTGTTCTGATCGAGCATGTCTCCCTTGTGCGGTTTATAGACGCCGCACATATCTGTACGAGAAGGGTTTGACCGTGATGGTTTCATATTGCTATGTGTGCCATGTTAGACCAAATAAAGTTTGAGCGCATGCGTTGGACGACACCCCCCCCCCCCCCCCCGCCTCGAAGTTGGGAAGCCGACATCGTACAATTGAACCAGGCTTGGGGTCGGGTACGGTGTTCGGTTTGTAATATAGTTGGTGGCCCATCAAAGTTGTGCATTTGGGATTTAAACACATAACACACCACAATACCCATACATATTTTCGGGCCGCATGCAGTGTATACGGGGTCTTCTGATCGACCACATCTCCCTTGTGCGGTTTTTTGTGATGACACGCATATCTGTGGGCTCCCCGAGTGTATATATATCATCCCTTTGACCGATAACGAGGGGTATGTGTTGGCCATGAAAGGATTCCTCCTAGTTCATGTTAGGGCCGGTCACCATCACATGTCGTCCAACCAAAGCTCGAGCTCATGCATTGTCAGGATTCCCTCCCACATGCTCGGATTGCTGGGTTTGACCTACACCGTACCCTGCGTATCTCGTCCTTAACTACCTGGCATTCATGGTTGTTGTCTGTATCGAGAGATCTTTCTTATTAAATGTTTGCGATAGTCACCTTATCACACACGCTTCGCAATTATGGACTGTTTGTGATGTTGTGCGCATCGCAAATGTTTGGTCATATAAGAATGCGTGCGATAGGTCGATCATCCGACGTGGGTACGACGGATGAATCATGTGGGATGTATTCAAGCTTTGCATACAATTTTATAGCGACAACTGTGTGCGCTCTTACATCGAATCACACACAGTCGAGGAAAAGTAAATGTGTGTGATTGTGTACTTCTATAATTGTGAACAATTTGTGATGGGTCGCGCATCGTAAACGTAGCACCATAGAATACCGATTTGTGATGGCAATGCGAGCACAAATGAGTAGGGAGTATTGTATATGCATCAAGGCTCCCTATCACTGGTACAGCGAGGTGATATACAAATGGTTTTTAACCCCTTTCCGTGACGGCATTTCGAACCGTCGCCAAGTGAGTGTGGGCGATAGCGGGGGTCCTTCCCACATGACCCAGAAACCGTCGGGGATAGGCAGCCAAGATGCATATACAGTACTCCTACTCGTTTGTGCTCGCATTGCCATCGCAGTCGGTATTCTGTGGTGCTACATTGACGATGCGCGGCCCATCACAAACGTCTCACTATTATAGAACATCTATGATAAGCAGACAATCACACACATTCGCTTTTCCCAAACCGTATGCGATAACTAATTAAGAAGATTAGCTAATCGTCGTACGAGTGTCGGACAGGATTACGAAACGTCAGACCGTCGTAACATCGTCTTACACGACAACTATCGCACACGCTATTCTGTGGCGCAACGTTTATGATGCATACTTCATCAGAAACAGTTCATGGTTGCGAATTGTGTACGATAAGGCAACTATCACAAATGTTTAATTTGCCTGCACCATTTGTGATATTGTTTGACATCGCACACGCTTTGCAAACGACAACTGTGTGCATGCTTGCACATGTTTCCTCTCTATGAACTGTGTCGGATTATGGTGTATATCGCAAATGTTTGTGTTTTACCAACCGTGTGTGCCGTAACGACCTCGGGAGCGTAATTTCACGGTAATTTATTTGCTGCTATTTCAAATTGTACCGGATTTGAATTTGAATTTGAATGTATGCTATAGCTTTATTCATATCCATTAGGTTCAAACAACCAATGCATTATTCGATTCATAGGTACATTTGTTCAAGAATTACATAAGAACCAAATAAAGAATGATGAACCACAGTTGTATACTTGTACTATTAAAGACGGTAAAGAAAGAGGCGAAATACATTCTGGTTGCTGAACAAGGTGAAGCGGAATGCCCATATTGTGCCCTCCTCCATGCAGAAGGCACGCACGACTCTAGTCCAACCCCTTGTGATGGCCGACCGCCCATCCTTCACGGTCTTCATGAAAACATCTAGATAATCATCGTGTTCTGGTAGAAATACTTTAACCTTTGCATGCCCACCAATCATGTAGTTTGAGAGGTAATCTTGAGTAAACTGCTTTGGGAACCACTGCAAAGGAAAAAGATTCAGACATTGTCATCTAACACAACTCATTATGGGCAGTAAAAAGAAGGCTGCAAAGTTCTTACTTCCCATCCTGTAGTTCGCTGTTGTCGTGGATAAAGTGTAAACAAATAGTTTAATTGCCATCTTTTGACCCATTTTACTAACAATCTTTATCAGCTTCCTCACTTGATGCTGGTTCATCGATATCTCATTTCCCGATATGCAGAAAGGGTCGAAGCACGGATCTTTACCGATGACATATGTACCTAAAAGCACCAAGTTAATATTAGAAGCTAAACAGCAATTGCACAATGATGTAGTACAACACACTTTTATAATATCTTATAACATCCTATATACTCACATATTAGATGAATTAACATCTTATATTATGGGTCAGAAGGAGTTTATTGCATTCTTACAAATTATCCGCTGATTAACTGCTGCTGTATCCATGGGGTAGAGTTAGTTTGAGCTAGTTCGGGCTCAAATAGCCCTAAAGTATATCCAAACATGATGTCTAGTTTGAGATAGTTGCATCTAACCCACCCAAAAAACCATTCCAACCCAAGAGGTGCTAATTAGAGCTAGTTCTCCTAGTGCATTTATTGTCAATCTAACCCTGTCATCCAAACACCTCTTTGGATGGAGTTAGTTCAAGGTTAGTCATGAGCTAGAAACTAACTCTAACCTCTAGCTAAGTTGAGTATCCAAACAGGGATGTGTTGTTGTTGTTGCTGCTACTGCTCTTCTACATATATCTAGACATCATCAGAACATTAAGGTAACACTCATCCTTGTTGCTATGTAGCCTAGGATTGCATATTTAGAAATTAAGTACAGTGCATGTTGCTATGTAGCCTCAGATATATTACATATGGCCCTAGTTAACCTAATGATAAATGGATTACAGATATATTCAGTTAAAAGTCCGATTCATCGATTAGTCCCTTATCAGCCCCCGGCCTATATAGTACCAGCTACCGATATCCTGAACAGTGAGTATATATAAGCCATGGGATGAAACTAACCTCGATGGAAAACATCAGTCGTTCCCAAAATTGTCCTGTGTAGGTACATCGAGAGGCATGTTAAGCATAACAGGCTAAACATCAACCAAAATTACCCATGGCAGACAAAATAATCTCCAAAAGATAGCTTCAGTGTGCAGGTTTAAGCACGCTAGTAAAGCAAAACAAGTGGAAAGGTGTGTTAACTGCAACAGGCCAAACATTTAACAACAAGCAAACATAGTCATTCAAACTGGTATTGTCCCAGTCTAAGTACACTGGTTATTGTTAAATAAAAATGGAAAGGCGTGTTAACTACAAGATGCAGCAACCAAATGTAGTCATTCATAGTGGTATTGTTGAAACTGGTATTGATGAAATTGAACTGCACAGTTCATACTTGCACATATAGAACATCACGTTGTGAATAACTGGAATAAACAAGGCATACTACGAACAACCAAAGATAGCATTTGAAACTGGACATATGCTAACTACAAACAACCGAATAATCAAAAAACTATAAAAGAGGCATATGCTAGCTATAACAGGCTTAACAGCAAGCAAATATAAGCATTCCTATCGGTATGTTTAAAACTGGATTGATGAAATGTACAGCACAGTAAATAATTGCACATATAGAGCATCACATTGTAAACAAATGAAATAAACAAGGCATACTGCAAACAACCAAATATAGCAATTAAAACTGGACATATTCTCACTACACTATAAAAGGGACTTGACAAAACAAATCATGGGTTTCCTCCTGTGAAGAGGCACGGCAAAACAAATCATGGGTTTCCTCACTTGTCACAGATGGGCTCGTTCCCGTGGGAAGAGCACGGACCCTGGATGCGCTCCATGTTGTCGCCGATGGGCTCCTTCCCCTTGGAAGAGCACGGCTGTAGGGTGCCCTGCCTGATGTTGCAGACGGGATCTTTCCCCTTGGAAGAGCTGATGGGCTCTTTCCCCTTGGAAGAGCCAGAGAGGGTGCCCTCCTCGTGGTCGCCGTCAATGAGGTCTGACTCGGAAGCTGTGGATCCCAAGCTAGCGTCGCAGAACGTGTCCTTCAGAAATGACAAAAGGGGCTCGGTGGCGATGTAGGATGGCAAATTCTTGACAGCGAGCCAGAGGAGATCAGCGGTGAGGCCATGGATGAGATCAACGGAGGTTGAACCCAAGGGGTTGGGGGTGGGCCACTTAACCTGTGACATAGCCCGCCTTAGGCCGTCACTGTCGACGACCTCGATGTCGTAGCCGGTGTCCGCGACATACCCGCATACTCTAGCCCGCTGATTGAGTGCCTGCGGCCAGTAATGGTCGTCAGCTTCCTCGAAGACGTCGGGCGAAGAGACCGCGATACACCTCTTTTGGGCCAGTCGCTCCTCGAGCTCCATGGGAAGCATAGCCGGGCTTAGGCTGCGACGCTCTGGAGTGGGGGATGGGGATGGGGATCTGTGGGAAAGGGGGCGTTTGGCAGGCATCATCTAAGAAACTCAGGGCGGCCTGGGTATGGAGATCGGTGGGTAAGCTGCACGGGCAAACCGGCAGATGTTGAGAATGGAGGCCTTGCGGTGGCGGCGGCGGTGGGGACCTTGCTAGGGTTTCGAGCGAGGGAGGGGGTGTGTGTGTGTGTGTGCGCGCGCGCCCCATGAGGTTTTGGGGTGTGTGTGTGTGTGGAGGGGGGCGGGGGGGTGTTTGAGGAAATGACGTGGGTACTGAAAATTTTACTATATGGGAGTCAAACGCGGGAGTGAAATGCCGGGGCTATTGAAAATTTTGATGATGGTGCATCGCACACGGTCCGGAGATAACAACCGTGTGTTATGAAACAGAAAAACCCTCGAGGTGGGCAGATAATTTCGAGGGATGCAGCCGGGATTGGGAACAAGAAACATCACACACGGTCGAAACATAATAACTGTGTGTTATCAAACAGAAAAAAGCTGCAGGCGGGTAGATATTTTTGAGAGGGGAAGCCTCGTGGAGCCCAATGTACCGTGAGGATGTGCGAGACAGGGGCACCGGCATGGCACACGGTTAGTTTGAGTGAACCGTGTCTGTTGCGTCATCCGACTTGTCTAATGTTCATAAATTTGCCGAAAAATGACGCGGGAGAGGGTCAGAACACGAACACACTTGCATGTGGACCAAATTTATGTATGAAAAGGGTGGTTTGATGTTCAAATACCAAATGCAACTTCGATGTGGCACCTATCTCGCAATGCGCACGGTATTGCTTGCCCCCCCCCCCTCGTGTCGGCACGAGGGAATCCTAAGCTATGAATGCATGCCCCCCCCAACCGAGGTTCACCTAGCAAAGTGCGAAGTAGCAGCCCCCCCCCCACACACACACACCCACTTTCAGTCGGCGGGCCAGAGAGGCATCTCACCAAGATGGATCATAAAACGGACCAAGAATAATCCACCTTCGTCGTACAACCTCTCTCTTGTTGTTGGTCAAAGTGATGGCCGTCCATGCGACCCCGGAGATGGGCTAGCTCGCCAATAATCACGCAAGTAGCTATTCCCCGAAGACAACCACTGCATGCATGTGGCCCAAACATATGTATGGAGAGGTGTGTTTTTTAATACACAATGGAACAACTTTGATGTGGCACCGTGCTTTCGAACTAGAAATCCCCACACTGAGTGAGGGTTAGGTTGACGATGCATATGTATGTCACACCACACTTCAAGCCGACGACGGGGATTCATGCATGCATGCGTGCATAGTATATGCGCTCAAACTTAATTAGGTCTGAATCTCACCATGACCTATATACGATAAAACGAACCAAAGGAAGAATCCGCCATGGTAACCTATCTTGTTGTCGGCCAAGGTGATCATCGATGTCCACGCGGGCCCACGAATATATAGGCTTCTCGACAATAACAACGCAAGGGAGTGTACCGTTCGAAGACAACCACTACATGCATATGTATGGAGGTGATGCGTGCATGTTTGAATACCATTTCACAACATTGATGTGGCGCGTGCGTCGAAAATCATACGGTCCCCACACAGAGCAAGATCGGTTCATGACGTGTCGTTGTACTAGCCACTTCAACTCGATGGGAGGGATTCATGCGTACACATGCATGTGTGTGTGCTCAAACTATATCATGTCATCCCAGAGCATGACCTATATATATACCGTATTACAAACAAAAAAATAATCCCCTCCTAAGTCAAATTAACCTCTCTCGTTGTCACGCAAAAAGTAGTGATGGACCAAGCGGGCCCACAGATGGAAAGTATCGATATCGCTGATAACCGCTTAAGTGGGTGCGAGAGGACAACCACCATCGCTTTGCATGTGGGCCAAACATATGTTGAATACCCAAAATGCACAACTTTGATGTGCCACATGCCTCAAAAACCGTAAAGCCCCCACACAGAGCGAGGTTCATGAAGCGTACTACATATGATGGTCCCCTTCCCCCTCTTCGACGCATACTATATGCTCCTACAGTAATACAACCCAAAAAGAATCCTCCTCGATGGTGAAATTAATTAACCTCTCCCAATGTAGGTCAAAGTGATGCATGCATCGACGATGGCCTCGTGGGCCCATAGATGTAAGCATCACACGTGAGTGTCCTACCTAGGATAACCACCGTCTGCATGCATGTGGCCCAAAGAGGTGTTGTGTGATGTTTGAATAGCCAATTTCACAACTTTGATGTGGCACGTGCCTCGGAAACCGAAAAGTCCCTTCACTGAGTGAGGTGTACTTGTTCACGGACGCGTACGTATAGTATATATGCTAGTCCCCTCCCACCTCTTCGACGCGTACTATATATATACTCCCACCATAACACAAACAAAAAAAGATTCTACCTTGCTGGTCAAATTAACCTCACTGCCGGCTGTTCGTCAAAGTGATGGACGACGACCTTGCGGGCCCACAGAAAGTGTCACACGCGAGTATCAAGTGTCATGTAGGACAACCATCGACTGCATGTGGCCAAAACATGTATGTATGAAAGGGTTGTGTAATATTTTAAATAACGAATTCACGACTCTGATGTGGCACCTGCCTAACAAAACGGCCAACCCACACGGTGGCTCACAACTAGTAGTGTACTGCGAGCCACCCCCCAGACGCACACACCCACACACACAACGCGAATCCACCGCAACTACGATGCATGTTAAATTATCCCGCGGTGAACATATGTTACCAAAGGAGGGACATTTTAATTTCAAAAAAAACAGATATCATTAAGACATTTTAGTACATTGATTGATTTTCTACGGGTATAATGTGCAAAAATCAAATTTGAGCTACATGCACACGTGACAGTGCACCTAAATGGATTGCAAAAACACACGTGTCTCACTGGGTGCATGTTTACTCCCCGTGCAAGAAATTTCAAACATTGAGAATCTTGATTTTAAATTCTAGTACATCCAAAACTTATTTGAAATTCATGAAACTTATCGTGTTGTCATATGGACACCAATACAAAGTGGCATTGTACTTTTTTTTGTCAAATTTGAGACCAGTTTTGATGTAATTTTATCTAATTACAAACGGGAGATTATTAATAATTGGGAACCAATATCCCAAACGGATAATTTATTCAAACTATGAGCGTTAGACCAACAATGGATACGTGCCAAGCTTCTGTTAAGCAATAAAGCGGCAGCATTAATCATCTAAATAGAAAAAATATATATGTGCCGCCACGCGATCCGTGTGCCGTGCGAGCAGGCGTGAGTTGACGGGACGCATGCGAGCAGTCCACCGCACAGGCAGACCGGGAGGCGTGCGTGCAGGTGTGTGAATTGACGAAGGCGTGCTCGCTGCATAGTGTCATCGGGAGGCGTGTGAGTAGCTGTGTGAAATGACGGTAGGCATGCCAGCAGTCCGGTGCACAGGCTCACCGGGAGGCGAGCCAGCGGTTTGACCGCCGCCCGCCTCTCTCCCACTACTCCATATTAATGGTGCGCTCGAGCGGTCGCACCCCCCATCCTCGCCACACACACAATCCTCTCTCTCCGCTTGCATCCTCTACGCCGCTCTCAGTCCTCAAAGCCGTCAGTGTATGAGGATGCCGCCGAAGTGCCCCATCAGAGGGAGTGGCGACGCCGGGGCTACTGAAGCACCAGAGCACGGCGTGGAGATGGAGGCAGAGGTTGCCGTCACCGCCGGCGAGTTATCGCTGCACCCTGACATCGTCGACGGCGTCGATCTTCCACAGCCGAAGGTAGAGTTCCACATCGCACACATCGTCGCAACAATAAGTAGATGATTAGATCCTCGTTTCTCCTAGTTTAGTATGCATGTAATTGCTTACTTTGGTGTGTGGAAATGTTATGTGTGTAGTCACTTGTGTAATTGTATGCTTAATTTGGTTTTGCAATGCTGTCTTTTTAAGTATATATGTTGATGCTCTGTAGACAGAGCAAATCACATCGCACACGGACTAAACAATGGAACCCGTCGGTGATGATTTCATCAATCACTGACACTTGTATACCAGCAATCATTTGCTCACAACACACACGGCTTGTTAACAGGAATCGTTTGTGTTGTTATCGGTCTTCCCACACGTTTCCGATTACAGACCTGTTTGTCGCGTATCACACACATCTTGTTAAGTTGAACCGTTTCTATTCTCTTGGCTTAACGCAAATAGTTCATCCGAGTGAACTGTATGCCGTATATCGCACACACCTTGATCTGGCTGACCGTTTCTTTTGTGTTGCCTAATCACAAACAGTTCATCCGAGTGAACCGTATGCTGTATATCGCACACACCTTCATCTAGCTGCCCGTTTCTGTTCTTCTCCCTCATCGCAAACAGTTCATTGAACTAAACCGTATGCCCCTCATCGCACATGCAACTAAATTCTGAACCGCGTTTGATGCATCCGCCATCGCAAACATTTTGCATCTTTTTTTACGGGTTTTTTTTACATCACCGTTTGCGATTATTGCATCGCACACAGTTTCGTCGAAGGGTCTCTGATCGTAGTGTCACGTTAGCAGCATCCTACAGTAGTGTATCCCCGACAGTTTCTGGGTCATGTGGGAAGGACCCCCCCTATCGCAGTCACTCACTTGGCGACGGTTCAGAACACTGTTGCGGAAAGGGGTTAAAAACCGTTTGTATAGCACCTCGCTGTACCAGTGTTACATCCTCCTATCATGCGGTTGTCTAACATCAAAGTTTAGTCCGTATGTATCACGCATCAATTTGTTCTGAAGAACTAAATTTTTATTCCTTTTGCTTGTCGGCTTGACTTGCATGGCACAGAGAAAGAGGAAGGAACACAGAATGGCAGGGGATGGTGTTAGTACTCCGGACGCACTGAAATGGAAGCGGAAGAATTATGCTGATTCTGCTGGTACTGATGGTGCAATAGAAGGTCAAAGTCCACCGGAAAATTGTACAAACACGGTATCCCGTGCTACACCAGCTGCAAAACAATCCAAACAGAAACTAATAGCTGCCACCAAACAAGCAGTGACAACTCTAGTTGTTGCAACACCTTCCACGGTACCACCAGCTGCACGAGTTACTCGTTTGTCAACTCAGCTAGTAGCACGTTCCCAAGCTCCCTTGCCACCTGACACTACTTCCGAAGCACTCTTGACACAAGATGAGTTGGCAATATCAGATGAAACTTGTGAGCTTCAACAGCAAGAAGGTAGTTGCTGGAGTCAAGTTACAGTTGCATGCTTCTTTATATGTAGTCTCACAGTTTGATGTACACTAACACTTCCTATGTTTGTTGTTGGACTAGCACCTAGGTGCAAGAGGAAATAGACATCAGGGATAATGCTTGATAGGTTAACTAAATCTAGAGGAGGAAGAATAGAGATCCGTTTTGAGGTAGGTTTAAAAAGGCCACGTGATGCTACAGAGTCAACCAAGTTAGTATCAGAGGCAGCGGTTGCCGTTAGGTGTCATGCACGTATCCTCCCAACATGGATTCAGTACAGGAATGACAAAGATGAAACCCAGTTCAACACCTTCCTCGACCATTTATCTATATGTATGGTTATGTATGGAAATTAGTAATATCGTCTTGGTCTGTCCCATACTTTCTAGGTTGATGGTAATGAGACTCCCATAATTTTCAACAGATGAGGTTCAAGTTGGATAGCCAAGATGATGCAACCAGACAAGCATGCACCCATTCTTTCAAGTCTGCTCTACGATAGTATCGGTATAACTTGAGGAAACTCACTTTGAAGGCAAGGCTAATAGTGAACTTGCCCAAACATCTCCAGTGGAAAATATATCGGATGAAGATTGGAGAGGCCTCGTTAAACACTGGCCTGATCCAAAGTATCAAGTAAGTTATATATATGTGATCAGATCACATGTTGAACTCCTATTTACGCATGTGCCTCACAAATCTACCTTCTTGTAGGTGAACTGTTCAAAGAACAAGGCCAACTGTACGAAAGTGAAATTCCAACATACGACAGGATCTCGTAGCTATATTGCACACGGCGAGGCTCTTGTAATTAGCTGTTGTTTCACTCTTTTCGCTGTGCCATATTATCATATCTATATTGACTTGTTCCAAATGCAGAGGAAAGCCCGCAAGGACCAAAAAGTACCTGAACCAAATGTTGTGGAAATCTTCAAGGACTGTCACACCAGCAAGACGAAGGGCATGACTACACCAATCAAAGCCGCTGTTGTAAGTCCTTAATCCTCATGCCTTTTAACTACTACTTACTCTGACTTGTGCATTGAACTGCACGGTTTGCAGCCAATGTCTATTACTATTTTCAATTTTATACACAATTGTCTTAGCGTATCATTGCACCTTACAAACTTTAAAAGAGAGGAGTGGTGTTCCTTTGATCTTGATATGTAATCTAGTTCCGTGCTGGACTTGTCTACACAACATTACAATTGCATGTTTGTCTGTTCTCAGTTGTTTTGTGATATGAATGATGTCATACTATGCTTACCGTATTATAAACTTTGTCTCTTTATCCTTAGCTATCAATACAATGTTAAGAAATAGACAATACATTAGCCATGGTACATGGTCTTATGTTTGGAACATGGTTTTATTATGTACTTTGCAGTAAAATACAACTAATATTTTACACTGGTTCACCAAAATAAGTTCTGTATATAGACCAAAGCTATTTTGTTTGGTTTTGCTGCCTCCTTAATATCTTCTGTTCTGGTACTACTAATGTAAAAACTCAACTTTTCAGCAAGCTATGGAACAAATGGTGGAACCGCCACCTTCTGAAGGTGACGAGGCAACTATAACCGCAATGTCACCTCTTGCTGCAGTGGGTCAGTACCTGTCCACTAACAGTGCCAAAAGCACATTCTTGCGTAATACTGGGTTGGTTGTTAAGGCAATCTTTTCCAAACTACCTCATGATCAAGATATGAAAGCTCAAAACAATGTTATATCTGCGCTCCAGACACAAGTCCATTCCCTAACAGAGACCCTTTGTGAAACAAGGACAACCATTGTTCGATGTCGTCAAGATATGCATGGTTTTGAAACCAGACTATCAGACATTTGCTATGTTGTTCAGGAGCCTAGGATAAATGAAGGCGAAGGTTATGGTGCTCCATCGGACAGTACAGCATGAAAACGTAACAGTCAGGTCAAATGAACTGAGCTTCTGAATTTCTGGTGGTGCATTTATCTGCCGGACTGTTAACTTTTATGCCAACCTTCCTTTTGTTTTATGGTTGTAATTTGTTTTGTTGCGATACAAAATTTGTTCTTAACATGCAGCGGCCGTCTGAAGAAAACAACAAGTCATTTTTGTATACTGTAGGGTGTTCCCTATATTTGCACTGGGGCAAACTTTCATGCCTAGTGGATGTATCTGTGCAATCGCCTTAATAGCCTAGCGTTAGTTTCTGGCTTATTTATTCCCCTAGTCTTCTTTTTCCTTGGTTTGCTAGTGGCCGCAATAACCATGGGCCATATACGGACCGTGGTAACCTTGAGCCTGCTACGGGCCGTAGGACCCATGGGCCTCCTACGGGCCGTTGGATAAATGGGCCTCTAACGGCCCGTAGATTCAGTGGGCCTCGGGCCGTCGGATAAATGGGCCCACATGGGCTGTAAACGGGCGTAATTGGCATCGGACCAGCACGGTAACGGGCCATTAACAGGCCAGAAGACAGCAAAGGCTTAATTCTGTCATAGGCATAACGGGTCGTTAATGGGCCAGAATATGGGACGGGCTGGAAATGGCGCAATGGGTTAACAGGCCACAAACGGGCCGATTCTAACCATGGGTCGAATTTGGCCCATTAGGGGAACATGCCAGTAACAGGCCGGAAGTAATCGAGGGCAAGAAAGGAGCCTAAGAATGTATGGGCCGTCAGTAGGCCAAAAGCTAACACGGGCTGGAAACAGCCCATGTGAATCATGGGCCGTTACTGGGCATAATGAAATTTACTGTTTATTATGGGCCAGAGTCACCGCGGCCCATTAAAGGGCCCAAAGATACGAAAGGCCTCGTATGGGCTGAAAGACATCATGGGCCATACATGGGCCGAAAATGAAACAGGCTGGTATTATACTGGACAGCCCACATGACGCTGTTGGGCCGATTTCAGGAACGCCATAACGGGCCGTGAGTTACCGGGTCGTAAAATGGGCTATATGCGAATAGACCGTTAACAGGATTTTCATGGGCTGGCCGCTATCTTTTGACCAAGTCAAATGGGCCGGCCTTTGTAAGCTAAATGGGCCAGTGTTGGGCCGTCGCATGTGTCGACATATCATAGGCGTGTATCTAACCCAATGACGAGCTGACACGTGTTTCCTCCGGCCAATGAGAATTTTACACGTGGAAAATCACCATTGGTCATTGCTGTTAACGGGTTATCGGATCCAAAACCGGACCCGATAGATAAATGGTGTCGGCGACCCGTTATGGTGGATGCCACGTATCGGTTACCCTTGACGAAAGCACTTCCATGACGCATCATTTATCGTCATGGAAGTGAACACTTCCATGATGATAATTTTGGTATTGTCATGGAACACTTCTACGACAGCACAGGTATGACTATCTTGATTCTGTCATAAAATCGTCATGGATGTACATGCATGACAGAAAACCTGACCTACTATGACAAACACGTATCATCACGGAAGTGTATTTTTTTGTAGTGTAAAGATGAAACAATTATTTACAATGTTGATCTAGTTGTGCCTATTACTTAGGTTTAAAAAACTCCTTTCCATGTTTGCATTAAGGAACATGCTAGAGCTACAACCGTGGTTAATAAAAGTAATATTAGAGCATCTAGACCCTCTGAACAAATTAAGGTGGAACCTAATAATGCAATGGCTAAAGATCTCTTAGCTGATAATATTGATGGGCATGTTATTTACTCTTGCTATGATGCTGCTAGAATTGCTAAACCTGTTAGAAATGAGCGTGATATGCTAGATAAGAATAAAACCATAGTGGGCATGCCTGTTGTTTATGTTAAAGTTGGAGATCATTGCTATCATGGTTTATGTGATATGGGTGCTAGTGTGAGTGCTATCCTGTTTACTCTTTACCAAGAGATTATGAATGATATTGCACCTGCTGAGATTCAAGATATTGATGTTACTATTAAGCTTGCTAATAGAGATATACTATTTCACCACTTGGGATTGTTAGAGATGTTGAAGTCTTGTGTGGTAAGATCAAGTACCCTACTGATTTCTTAGTACTTGGTTCACAACAAGGTAATTTTTGTCCCATTATATTTGGTAGAACTTTCTTGAATACGGTTAATGTTGAAATTAATTGTGTTAAAGAAAAGGTTAGAGTTAAGTTTGGTGATATATCTCATGAGTTTAATTTCTCTAAGTTCCAAAGACAACCACATGAGAAAGAATTATATAGTAAGGATTAAATTATTGGTCTCGCTTCTATTGTTATTCCTCCTACTGATCCTTTAAAACAATATTTGCTAGACCATGAAAACGATATGCATATGAATGAAAGGAATGAAATAGATGATATATTCTATAAACAAGTGCCTATCCTTAAACATATTTTGCCTGTTGAAACTCTTGTGGATCCTCTTCCACTTAAGAGTGATCCCGTGTTTGAATTGAAGCAATTACCTGATACATTGACGTATGCTTATCTTGATGAAAAGAACATATATTCTGTTATTATTAGTGCTAACCTTTCAGAGCAAGAAGAAAAGATATTACTTAAAACTCTGAGGAAGCACCGTGCCGCTATTGGATATACTCTTGATGATCATAAGGGCATTAGTCCCACTCTATGTCAGCACAAGATTAATATGGAGCCTGATGCTAAGCCAATTGTTGATCATCAACGACGGCTGAATCCTAAAATGAAGGATGTGGTAAGAATTGAAATATTAAAGCTTCTGGAGGTAGGTATAATTTATCCCATAGCTGGTAGTAGATGAGTAAGTCTTGTTCATTGTGTCCCTAAGAAAGAAGGCATTACCGTTGTTCCTAATGATAACAATGAACTCATTCTGCAAAGAATTGTAACTGGTTAAAGGATGGAAATTTATTTTAGGAAATTAAATAAAGCTACTAGAAAAGATCATTACCCCTTGCCTTTTAATGATCAAATGTTAGAAAGATTGTCTAAGCATACACAATTTTCCTTTCTATATGGTTATTCTCAAATGCCTGTATCACAAGAAGATCAAGAGAAAACCACCTTTAATTGTCCTTTTGGAACTTATGCTTATAGACATATCCCTTTTGGTTTCAAAGATGTATGACTGCTATATTCTCTAATTTGTGTGAAAAGATTGTTGAGGTATTCATGGATGATTTTTTCGTTTATGGGACTTCTTTTGATGATTTCTTAAGCAACCTTGATTGAGTTTTGCAGAGATGTGAAGAAATTAATCTTGTTTTAATTGGGAAAAGTGACACTTTATGGTAAATGAAGGTATTTTCCTTGTGCATAAATTTTTTGAAAGAGGTATTGAAGTTGATAAAGCTAAAGTTGATGCAATTGAGAAAATGCCATGTCCTAAAGATATAAATGGTACAAGAAGTTTCCTTGGTCATGCTGGTTTCTAAGAAGGTTCATCAAAGACTTCTCTAAAATTTCTAGGCCTCTTACTAATCTTTTACAAAAAGATGTTTTTTTATGATGATTGCGTAGAAGCCTTTGAAATACTTAAGAAAGCCTTAATCTCTGCACCTATTGTTCAACCACCTTGGAACTTGCCTTTTGCAATTATGTGTGATGCTAGTGATTATGTTGTTGGTGTTGTTCTAAGACAGAGAGTTGATAAGAAATTCAATGTTATTCATTATGCCAGTAAAACTCTAGATAATGCTCAAAGAAATTAAGCTACTACTGAGAAAGAATTTTTAGAAGTTGTGTTTGCATGTGAAAAATTCAGATCTTATATTGTTGATTCTAAAGTAACTATTTAGACCGATCATGGTGCTATTAAATATCTTATGTAAAAGAAAGATGCTAAACCTAGGTTGATTAGGTGGGTCCTTTTGCTACAAGAATTTTATTTGCATATTATTGATCGAAAGGGAGCTGAGAATCCCGTAGCTGATAATTTATCTAGATTGAAAAATGTTCTTGATGACCCACTACCTATTGATGATAGTTTTCCTGATGAACAATTAGCTGTTATAGATGCTTCTCGTAATACTCCTTGGTATGCACACTATGCTAATTACATTGCTGCTAAATATATACCACCTAGTTTCACATATCAACAACAGAAAAAGTTCTTCTTTGATTTAATACATTACTTTTGGGATGACCTACATCTATATAAAGAAGGAGTAGATGGTGTTATTAGATGTTGTGTACCTGAGCATGAACAGGAACAAATCCTACGGAAGGGTCCTCCAAAGCATACGGAGGACACCATGTTGGAGACAGAACTGCACACAAGGTATTACAGTCTGGTTTTTATTGGCCTACTCTCTTCAAAGATGCACATAAGTTTGTCCTTTCTTGTGATGAATATCAAAGAATTGGTAACATTAGTAGATGGCGGGAACTGCCTATGAATTATTCACTTGTTATTGAACCATTTGATGTTTGGGGATTTGATATATGGGACCTTTTTCTTCCTGTAATGGGTATACACACATTTTAGTTGTTGTTGATTATGTTACTAAGTGGGTAGAAGCTATTCCAACTAGTAGTGCTAATCACAGCACTTCTATTAAAATGCTTAAAGAAATTATTTTTCCAAGGTTTGGAGTTCCTAGATATTTAATGACTGATGGTGGTTCACATTTTATTCACGGTGCATTTCGTAAACTTCTTGCTAAATATGATGTCAACCACAGAATTGCATCACCTTATCATCCTCGGTCTAGTGGTAAAGTTGAATTGAGTCATAGATAAATAAAGTTAATTTTGCAAAATACCGTTAATAGATCTAGACAGAATTGGTCTAAGAAACTTGATGATGCATTGTGGGCATATAGAACTGCTTATAAAAATCCTATGAGTATGTCTCCATATAAAATGGTCTATGGAAAACCATGTCATTTACCTCTTGAGTTAGAACATAAAGCATATTGGGCAATTAAAAAACTTAATTATGGTTTCAAACTTGCCGGTGAAAAGGAGTTATTTGATATTAGCTCACTTGATGAATGGAGGACACAAGCTTACAAAAATGCTAAGTTGTTTAAAGAAAATGTTAAAAGATGGCATGATAAAAGAATTCAAAAATGAGAATTCAAAGTAGGTGATCAAGTTCTATTATACAACTCTCGCTTAAGATTCTTTGCAGGAAAGCTTCTCTTTAAATGGGAAGGACCATATATCATCAAAGAAGTTTATCGCTCTGGAGCTATTAAGATCAACAACACCGAGGGAACTAATCCGAGGGTAGTTAATGGGCAAAGAATTAAACATTATATCTTAGGTACCCACTAATGTTGAAACTAATATTATTCAAACTATGACACCGGAATAGCACATAGAGGAAACCTTCCGGAACACTCCAGAACCCTGAAAAGTAGTAGGTATGTGGTACAGTAAGTAACCCGATTCCAAAAGTTCTATAAAAGTACTTTTTGTTCGTTTCGGAATATATATAAAATTAGGAAAATAATAAACAGTCCGAAGAGTGCACGGGGAAGCGACAAGCCCAGGGGCGCGCCCTACCCCCTGGGCGTGCCTCCCGGGCTTGTGGATCCCTTGTGGACTTTCCCGACTCCGTTTTTCTTCCATATTACTTGTCATGCACGAAAAAAATCATTATATATAGTCCCTGATATCTTGACCACCGTATCGCAAGTTTCTCCTCTATTCTTGTTTCGGGCTATTTTTTTGACAGATCTAGATCGTCATATCCTCCAAGGTCGTCCAAGGACAGGTTCTATGAGAAGGTCATCAATCCATACCCCCCGGAAGTGATGAAACACCCTCAGGAAATTGAGATGCGTGAGGAGGTGTTTCACATCCGGGATGTTCAAGGGCCAAAGAAGACCGGGAGCGAGAAGGCCAGGATGGAAGCGATGGAACAGGAGATTTCAAGTCCCAGGGGATAGCGGAGCGTGGAGTCAACGCCAACCACTCCATGATCACGGAATTTTCTCATGATCACAAGTTGGACAGCGATGAGAATGGTGACGCCATCTTCAAGCTCAATGACAGAATTGATCACCTCCAGGACCAAATCTATGATTTGCAAAATCAAAATTTTGAGTATGAAGCCAGATTTAAAGGTATGAGTTTAGCTGCAAGTTTCAGGACCCCGGAGACACGTTCATCTTTTTATGATGGGGAGCCTATGCCTTAGAAGCCAGAGGACAAGCCCACTACCTCGTCATCACTATCATCATCGAAGAAGGAGACTTGAGTACACGGGTATGGCCGGGCACCACCCTTTGCTTGTGCCAAGCTTGGGGGAGGTGTCCCGGTATCGTATCACCATCACTTTTATCATCATTATCTATTTTAGTTCGATCCTTAGTTATTTTGTGATTTAGAAGAATAAAGTTTTAGTCAATAGCAGTCAAACATATAGATCAACTATATAATAATACAAAAGACAATAGTTCCATAAGACAAGCAAACAAACAAACATTACAAACATATTAGTTAAGCAATCAAACATCGTTCAAGAACATGAATTGAATTGACCTAGGTCTAGCCCTAAAACATCATTAAAATGCAATAGGATCAACTCCATTATATCAAACCAATTCATTTGTCTAACAATTAACAAGAAACTATACAACACATGGAACAAATGGATGAACAGATATCCTAGGCATGATATGATTAAGAGTAATGATCAACCAAGAATAAATATTTGGATGAATCCAAATACTTATAATGGTTAACAACAATCAAAGACTAAACATAAATCATAACAACTATTAACAAGCATTTCTATGAAAGAAGACAAACCAATACTAATTAAGGTAGAAACTAATTAAAACAACTTATAATAACACACATCTCACACAAGCATGTGAGTAAGATTCACTAAATGTCTAAACAATAACACAAGCATACAGGTGATCATGAAACTACTAACCTAGAATGGCTTTTAATAATAAGAACAACTACTACCCAATAACCACTAGCAATAATATTATCAGCACATGCTTAAACCAGAGATCAAACTATACACACTAAGCATATGAGAAAGATACAACTCAACTAACATGAAAGGTAAACTATCCTAAGCATGTGATGAGCAATTGAAACATGTATAAAGCGCTCATAATACTAACATGAGAAGAAGTTAAAACATCTTTAAGGAAGAACTAAACTAGGTAACTATAACACAGAACATCATAAGACATGAAAGATCACTTGCATGAATGAGGGTTAGACATACAACAATGCAACGATAGATACACATGTATAACACTAAGCATGGATGATCATTACACGAGATACCAAATTGTGATACTAATAGAATACAACTCACAATAATAAGATATCTTAGTTGATATCAACTAACATGACAATCAAGTAGGCAATAGCACACCACCGTACATTCTAGACGTATAAGCACACCGAGGAAGCATACTAAGCATGTGGGCAAGCAAAAACCAATTCATGGCATCAACCAAATCAACATGTATTATACTAGCATGAATAACATGATTCCATGTATTTCCTCTCTAGTATGTCATACACTTGCAAGTACATAGAAAAACAACTTAGGCATCATCTAATACATGAATTGTACACACACACCCATACACACACGCACACACTATGTAGTCTAGTTATACAATCACAACATCATGGTATGGTATTGGTCAACCAAGAAAGAAACTACTTGATAAAAAAATATGAAACTATATAATGTAGATAAACAATAACCCACACCATGCATGTAATGACTTCAAATAAACAAAACACATATGCAACATGTTTGAGAATGACTCTAGAGACCAAAACTAAGATACCCGCATGCTACTATAATTAAAACAATTAAACAACACATATACATTATTTAGTAACTCAAACAAATTCAAGATACAATATACACAATACTAAGCATGACAATAATTCACAAAAAATAGTGCACACGCATAAAATACAACTATACATAGCAACACAATTTATCGAGCCGATACAATACGTACAACTATTTTTATGAATTAAACAAGAATAGAGTAAATCTAGTAAATCATATGTTACTCCTAAAACCATGAAATTAATCAAAGAGATTCCCATACATATCAAGAACATAAAGAAAATAATAATAACACAAAGTTCACTACAACCCCTATGCGATGTACTCAAAATCTAAACAACCGGTGGCTACGCAGGGTCATATAGAATATTTCATCTATTAGTCTCAAGATTAACCGATGAACAAAAACTACGGGAACATGCCGATGCCATCAGTTGACATCCGTTCATGCATCGGCGCGCACGACACCAAAAATTGGCCGAACCATGATGTCTAAGAGGTACTAGGATGTGATGTTGAGAACACTTGCAAGGGGAATTGGTCAGATGATCACTGAGTTTGACAGAACGCTAAGATGAACTCGATGAACGGAGTCGAAGAAGATGCAAAAATAATTGTCTGTGGTCGGTCAACGGTGTAGACAAAAATGTTGGCGTGCTTCTGCATGTGAGGTGAAGAAGATGACGCGGATGGAGTCAGATGTGTCCTCGTACAACGAAGGCATCATGCCCGAGAAGTAGCAGCGGCATGGATCCGTCGTGCGCACATCCAACTAAAGAAATAGGCCGAACTATGAGGTCTAGGAGATTGGTTGCATATGGTTAAGTACACAAGAAAAAGGAATTGAAAGGAAACTCACCGAGTGCGACGAATCGGTGCGATGAACTCCACGAACAGTGTAGACGTACATGTAAAATTGTTCGCGTGTAGTCAACGGAACAAGTTCCTTCTTCTCTGAATGGATTCAGGGCATGGAGGAGAAGAACTTGGCGCAAGGGTTTGGATGGAGATGCTTGGAGTCATGATATCGAGCATCGGTGTCCATGGAGCTTCAAAGTTCATGGTGAGGTCTTGGATAGAGGTGGAAGGAAGAGGGCAGAGGCTGCTGCTAGAATGGAAGAGGAGTCTGGGGCGCACGTCTATATGTCTTCGGAATTGGAAACGGTCTATGGAGGAAGGGCAGAACCATGGCTGTTGGCTTTTGGTTTCTATACATGTGTGCGTGAAGGCGCGGGTGGAGGAGGGAGATGAAGTGCTCGGGGCTGTCACTGGGAGACGAACTAAGGCTACATATCTTCAGATCAGGAAACGGTAGAAATTAAAGGGGAGTCAGAGGAGGGTTTCCATAGTGGTTGTACGTTTCTAATCTATGTAGATTGTGAACGTACAGAGGAAGGAAAGGAGAGGAGGCGTTCATTGGGGAGATGGCCAGCGAAGAGGACTAGGAAGGGAGGAGGAATTAAAGGAAGGTGCAGAGGTTTCCTATGTGTGCAAGTAAGTGGCTGTTGAGATTTCCTCTTCTGTGAGTTGTGAACGTACAAGGAGGAGAGGGGTTCGTTGGTTGGGAGAGATGGGCCACTTCGGCCAGGCCCATGGTGAAGAAAAAATATAGAGAAGGAGTGGTTGTGTTGTAGCCCAGGAAACAGAGAAAAACAAAAACAAAAGAGAGATATGGGTTTGGCCCAATTCGGCTGGGAGGAAAAATGTAGGATGCGCAGCCACGGAAGAGAGAAGATGTTGGGTAGAAATTCTATACAGAGTTTGACAACGAGAAAATAAATGATTTGCTTTTAGGAAAAGAAAATCTAGAAAGGAATTAAAAGCTCGAATACATATCAAATGAACTGAGAAATCCAAGAAAGTGTAGACTCGCATATTTAAAGATGCCGAAGACAAATTTAAAAACAAGTTAAAAGAAAAGATCAAAACACAAATTTAATTTAAGTTGACATTAGTTCAAATTAAATCCACTAACTTTATGAAAACTCAATTTAAGCTTTTATTAACATAATAAACAAATGAAATTTTCTCGCACTGATTTTTGGAAAAAAAAATTAACATTCCGAGAATCGAGATGTTACAGATCTACCCCCGTTAAAAGAAATCTCGTCCCCGAGATTTAGGCTGACTAAAGAATGGGTTTGGGTAAGCTTTGTCTTCGACGCAATTCTTCTCGGAAACTTGTGAAAATCATGGTCGATTCTGAACTTGGCGGTAGGCAGGTTTGCTGTCTCGATTGGAGATACTTCTCTTGTC
This sequence comes from Thinopyrum elongatum, assembly GCA_011799875.1. NCBI lineage: Eukaryota > Viridiplantae > Streptophyta > Magnoliopsida > Poales > Poaceae > Thinopyrum > Thinopyrum elongatum. The sequence goes on from CM022299.1 coordinate 441,985,201, forward strand.
CAAATTCTTTCTAGCTTGATCAAAGCTTGTAAACAATCCTTCTGTCTTACTGATGGCAACTTAATAGCTTCTCTAAGTGGTTGTCCATTCTTCGGTCTGGCCCTTCATCTTGAGGTGAAGCTTTGGTGCAGATAGACTCGTTGATCCTTTCTACAGATTGAACTAATGGTAGCTATAGTGAAGTACTCAAATCATCATCTTCTTTGCGAATGAAGGTCTTCAAATCTTTTATCTTGACACAAATCATCGACTACTACCCCCCTTAAAAGAGATTTTCCGTGGGGTTCACAATGATAATAGACCTCGAAGCATGATGTTGCAACTTCATTCCTCTCAAAGTGTCCTCCAGGGTTTATAGAGAAGAGGGAAAGAGTATAAGAAGAGTAAAAGAATCCTAAACAAGGCGGAGATACCCCAGAAGATCAACAAAAGATAACACCCAGATAATCATGAAACCATCAAATAAAACTCAAAAGCAACTCATTTTGGCAAATATGGTTTTAGTATGACTGCATAGGAAAAAATGCCAGAAGAAAAATATGCAGGCCAAACTCACACAAAAAAAAGTTTTTGCGTCTACTAGCTACGAGTCCTACCACTTACAAGGGTGTTAACCAACCTAATCCTATATGGCTGGTCACAATAAATCTTGGGGCAAATCTTCGACGTTGACGATTGGAGCATGATCGATGGTTGTTGCCTTCTTGAGGTCTCGAAGTGTCTTCTCTTGGAAAAATGCTGCTACTTAGAGCATTAGGGTTGAACTTACCTTGAAATTCTTGGCACATCTTGTGAAGCTTTTGACTTTTAACACCATGGGCAGGGAAAGGGTTTCATACTATAAAGAATATAGTAGATAAATAGAGTTTAAATTACAATTGAATAAGATGCGATAAGAAGAGCAATAGTGAACACGAAGAGTATGAGAATGATTCTTGTCAAAATAGTTTTCTTTTGAAAATAGTCCTAAGGCTTTCCATTTCTAACTAAGGCCACGCGACTAGGTTGACATCGGCTCTGATACCACTTCTGTGAGAACCCGGAATTAACTTCCAGATCCTCCTGTGTATATTTGTCAACCCCAGGATCATTGTTGACAACACAGCGAAATGATATCATTGCATAATACATAAAAGGTATTACAATTTTAAATATATCTTGCCACAAGGCATACCTAGATAAATGTCTCATGAAATTTATTACATTCAGAAAAACAGCGGAAAGTACAATGCGTAGCGACTCCATCTCAGCCACAGGCAGTCGATGTAGTCCACGTGACCTCACTCCTACGGATCGCCATAGTAGTCGTAGTCATCACCTTCGTCTTCATGGAACTCTGTTGTCAAGAAAATTATTGCCATGAGTACATTACGTACTCAACATGCCTCCCTCGGGGAAGGTCCTAACAGCTACATGTGGCTTCAAAGGAAGGCTTTATGGCTCATTTGCATAAAAGCTAATTTTGTTAGAAAAATATAGCAGTTTGATAAAAACATGTTTTATCTCGAGAATAACTTTCTTCAAAGTGAGGATCCTCGATCAACTCACGTCCTTCATAGGTTCCAAGAATAGGGGCAAAGAGGGAATAAGCAAGACATGTCCTGTACATCAAGAAAGATTCATGTGTCGTCCATGACCGTGGACACGGCTATTCGAATAGTTTTACACTCTGCAGAGGTTGTACACTTTACCCACACGACACAATCCCGACTTGTTGCCACCAGTGGCCGCTGGTGTAGTACACCATTTGGTATACCGGCAGGGAGATTGTGACGAGGTCTTTCATTAGACCACACTTACTGTGCCAAGCCCACTAGGTTTCAACACGGAAGTAACCGCAGTTCACAGTCCGGGCCCCCCTTTTGTGCCGAGGATACTCCTCGCAAGGCAGCTATCCCATCTGCGGTACGGTGATGACGACAATAAGGGTGAACTAACTAATCAACCAAGCCAGTGCCCATATAGCATGTGGCTGTACTGTTATCACAATCTTCAAATCCAAGACTTATTAGGCCTCATGCGGCATGGACGACTGATTACCCCCTTCAACACGTGAAGGGCGGCCAATCGCTCCTTCAATCCTTGATTCAGCTGTCGCCCGTGCCAGTATTCAGATGGTAAGTTTCACCCTGAGTAGAAGAGGATAGAGAAGGTCAACAAGGGCCAACTAGCCTAGCTCAGCGTTAAGTTTCAACTGTCAATGACTCAGAGGTCATTCAACAAGGCACCTATAGGGTGATAAGCATGGCTAAGCATTTCTACAGTACCAGAACCATATACTTCTACTCAGGTGTCAAGTAAATAGGCAACAAGCGGATCAAGGTAATGTTTCAATCGACACGCTAGCTACGAGAATTTAAAATAGCATGCACATAGTAACAATAAAACTCAATGCAATTTTGTAAACCATAGGATAAGTATGATCAAAGAAGGAGGCATGCCTTCATTGTTGAGTCCTTCTTCGGTAACCTGATTATGTCCTTGTCCAACATCGTCGTCACTCCCTACTCGTTGTAACGATAGAAAATGAAAATCAAATAAATACCAAAGCACAAAAGTAAATTCCAATAACATCCTAAAGCAAGTTAAGAGTGGATAGATAGCAAGATAGATGGAGATTCCAAAAGGAGATAGCACGATTGGAAGGTAAGTAGAGAGGATTTGATGGATAGGCAGGGTTTAGGTTGAAGACGACTAAGCAAAGCTTGTCAACAAGACTAACGTTCTAATACGAACTATGGTACTAACCATTAGAAGTGCCCACTACACATCTCAGCTTACTATATAGGAAACGGTTACATAACAAACCAAATTGCATGAACATACATGGAATAATACATCCGATGCATTTCAACTACTCAATCATAACATGACATGATGAAGGTAAAAGTTAACCACAAATAAATATTTAGATAGAATCTAAATATTTATAATGGTCAATAGCAGTCAAACTTATAGATCAACTATATAATAATACAAAAGACAATAGTTCCATAAGACAAACAAAAACAAACAAACATTACAAACATACTAGTTAAGCAATCAAACATAGTTCAAGAACATGAATTGAATTGACCTAGGTCTAGCCCTAAAATGTCATTAAAATGCAATAGGATCAACTCCATTATATCAAACCAATTCATTTGTCTAACAATTAACAAGAAACTATACAACACATGGAACAAATGGATGAACAGATATCCTAGGCATGATATGATTAAGAGTAATGATCAACCAAGAATAAATATTTGGATGAATCCAAATACTTATAATGGTTAACAACAATCAAAGACTAAACATCAATCAAAACAACTATTAACAAGCATTTCTATGAAAGAAGACAAACCAATACTTATTAAGGTAGAAACTAATTAAACAACTTAATAATAACACACATCTCACACAAGGCATGTGAGTATAGATTCACTAAATGTCTAAACGAATAACACAATCATACAGGTGATCATGATAACATACTAAACTAGAATATGCTTTTAATAATAAAGAACAACTAATACCCAAATAACCACTAGCAATAATATTATCATCACATGCTTAAACTAGAGATCAAACTATACACACTAGCATATGAGAAAGATACAACTCAACTAACATGAAAGGTAAACTATCCTAAGCATGTGATGAGCAATTGAAACATGTATAAAGCACTCATAATACTAACATGAGATGAAGTTAAAACATCTTTAAGGAAGAACTAAACTAGGCAACTATAACACAGAACATCATAAGACATGAAAGATCACTTGCATGAATGAGGGTTAGACATACAACAATGCAACGATAGATACACATGTATAACACTAAGCATGGATGATCATTACACGAGATACCAAATTGTGATACTAATAGAATACAACTCACAATAATAAGATATCTTAGTTGATATCAACTAACATGACAATCAAGTAGGCAATAGCACACCACCGTACATTCTAGACGTATAAGCACACCGAGGAAGCATACTAAGCATGTGGGCAAGCAAAAACCAATTCATGGCATCAACCAAATCAACATGTATTATACTAGCATGAATAACATGATTCCATGTATTTCCTCTCTAGTATGTCATACACTTGCAAGTACATAGAAAAACAACTTAGGCATCATCTAATACATGAATTGTACACACACACCCATACACACACGCACACACTATGTAGTCTAGTTATACAATCACAACATCATGGTATGGTATTGGTCAAGCAAGAAAGAAAATAAATTATAAAAAATATGAAACTATATAATTTAGATAAACAATAACCTACACCATGCATGTAATGACTTCAAATAAACAAAACACATATGCAACATGTTTGAGAATGACTCTAGAGACCCGCATGCTACTATAATTAAAAAAATTAAACAACACATATACATTATTTAGTAACTCAAACAAATTCAAGATACAATATACACAATACTAAGCATGACAATAATTCACAAAAAATAGTGCACATGCATAAAATACAACTATACATAGCAACACAATTTATCGAGCCGATACAATACGTACAACTATTTTTACGAATTAAACAAGAATAGAGTAAATCTAGTAAATCATATGTTACTCCTAAAACCATGAAATTAATCAAAGAGATTCCCATACATATCAAGAAAATAAAGAAAATAATAATAACACAAAGTTCACTACAACCCCTATGCGATGTACTCAAAATCTAAACAACCGGTGGCTACCCAGGGTCATATAGAATATTTCATCTATTAGTCTCAAGATTAACCGATGAACAAAAACTACGGGAACATGCCGATGCCATCAGTTGACATCCGTTCATGCATCGGCGCGCACGACACCGAAAATTGGCCGAACCATGATGTCTAAGAGGTACTAGGATGTGATGTTGACGAAACGCTAAGATGAACTCGACGAACGGAGTCGAAGAAGATGCAAAAATAATTGTTTGTGGTCGGTCAACGGTGTAGACGAAAATGTTGGCGTGCTTCTGCATGTGAGGTGAAGAAGATGACGCGGATGGAGTCAGATGCGTCCTCGTACAACGATGGCATCATGCCCGAGAAGTAGCAGCGGCACGGCTCCGTCGAGTGCGCATCCAACTAAAGAAATAGGCCGAGGAATTAGCAGAGGGGACCCACCAGGCAGCCACAAGCCTGAGGGCGTGCCCTACCCCCCCCCCCCCCCCAGGGCGCGCCCCCTAGACTTGTGGAGGCCCTGGTAGGACTCCAAAGCCCATCTTCTGCTATATGATGCCATTTTAACCTAGAAAAAAGAGTGACGGTTTCGGGACGAAGCACCGCCGTCTCGAGGTGGAACCTGGTTAGGAGCACTTTTGCTCTTCGATGAAGTGATTCCGCCGGGGAAACTTCCCTCTAGGAGGGGGAAATCAAAGCCATCGTCATCACCAACAATTCTCTCATCATGGGAGGACCAATCTTCATCAACATCTTCACCAGAACCATCTCATCTCAAACCCTAGTTCATCTCTTGTATTCAATCTTTGTCTCAAAACCTCATATTGGTACCTGTGGGTTGTTAGTAGTGTTGATCACATCTTGTAGTTGATGCTAGTTGGTTTATTTGGTGGAAGATTATATGTTCAAATCCTTAGTGATATTCAATACCCCTCTAATCTTGAACATAAACATGATTTGTGAGTAGGTACTTTTGTTCTTGAGGACATGGGAGAAGTCCGGTTATAAGTAATCATGTGAATTTGGTATTCGTTTCATATTTTAATGATATGTATGTTGTGTTTCCCTTAGTGGTGGCATGTGAACGTCGACTACATGACACTTCACCATACTTGGGCCTAAGGGAGGGCATTGTGGAGTAGTAATTAGATGATGGGCTGCTAGAGTGACAGAAGCTCAAACCCTAGTTTATGCGCTATTCCGTAAGGGGCTGATTTGGATCCATATGTTTCATACTATGGTTAAATTTATCTTAATTCTTCTTTCGTAGCGGATGCTTGCGAGAGGGGGTAATAATAAGTGGGAGGCTTGTTCAAGTAAGAACAGCACCCAAGCACCGGTCCACCCACATATCATATTATCAAAGTAGCCAACGCAAATCAAATAAACACGATGAAAGTGACTAGATGAATTCCCATGTGTCCTCAAGAACACTTTGCTTACTATAAGAGAAAGTTCTGGCCTGTCCTTTGCTATAAAAAGGATTGGGCTACCTTGCTGCACCTTGGTTACTATTGCTACTTGTTTCTCGTTACAAATTACCTTGCTATGAAACTATCTGTTACCGATAATTTCAGTGCTTGCAAAGAATCACTGGTACATCGAGCTGCTATACAAACGGCTTTTAACCCCTTTCAACGATGGCATTTGGAACCGTTACCTAGTGAGTGTGGGCGACGGGGGGTCCTTCCCACATGACCCAGAAACCGTCGGGGATAGGCCCTCTGGTCACACATGCTCGGCAAAATGAGCTCATGCGTGACGGGCGAGCGATCAAATACAATTATGCAGGCCCAATCAGTTCCGGTCGTACATACATCACACACAGTCAGTCCCAGACAAACATTTCCGTTCGTATGTACATTCCACACAGTCAATCCAAGTAATACGTTTCCGTTCGTATGTACATCCCACACAGTCAATCCAAGAAGTACGTTTTCGTTCGTATATACATCCCACATAGTCACTCCAAGTAAAACGTTTCTGTTCGCATGTACATCACACACAATTTTCCCCGTTAAATCGTTTGTGATAGCGTTGCCATTGTAGATGATATTAACAATTTTATCATTTGCGTTATTGAATGCATCACTGATTGCGGCTAGAACTACGTCGGTATTTCCCCAAAGAGGAAGGGATGATGCAACACAGCTATGGTAGGTATTTCCCTCAGTGATGAGACCAAGGTTATCGAACCAGTAGGAGAACCACGCAACACTACATGAACAGCACCTGCACACAAAGAACAAATACTTGCAACCCGACGTGTAAAAGGGGTTGTCAATCCCTTTCGGGTAGCGGCGCCAGAAATTGGCAAACGGACGTGAGAAAGTTGTAATAAATTGATAGATGCGAATAAAAGCAAATAAAATTCAGCGAGGTATTTTTGGGTTTTTGATAATATAGATCTGAAAATAAAAGATGCAAATAAATAAAAAGGCAAATAGCAATATAGATCAGAAAGTATATGATGGGAAACTAGACCTGGGGGCCGTAGATTTCACTAGTGGCTTCTCTCGAGAAAAATAGCATACGGTGGGTAAACAAATTACTGTTGGGCAATTGATAGAACTTCAAATAATCATGACGATATCCAGGCAATGATCATTATATAGGCATCACATCCAAGATTAGTAGACCGACTCCTGCCTGCATCTACTACTATTACTCCACACATCGACCACTATCCAGCATGCATCTAGTGTATTAAGTTCATGGAGAAACGGAGTAATGCAATAAGAATGATGACATGATGTAGACAAGATCTATTCATGTAGAAATTAGACCCCATCTTGTTATCCTTAATGGCAACAATACATACGTGTCAATTCCCTTTCTGTCACTGGGATTGAGCACCGTAAGATCGAACCCATCACAAAGCACCTCTTCCCATGGCAAGAAAAATCGATCTAGTCGGCCTAACTAAACCAAAGATTCGAAGAAGAAATACGAGGCTATAAGTAATCATGCATATAAGAGATCAAAAGACTCAAATAACTTTCATGGATAAAAAGATAGATCTGATCGTAAACTCAAAGTTCATCGGATCCCAACAAACACACCGCAAAAAGAGTTACATCAAATAGATCTCCAAGAGACCATTGTATTGAGAATCAAAAGAGAGAGAGGAAGCCATCTAGCTACTAACTACGGACCCGAAGGTCTACAATGAACTACTCATGCATCATCGGAGAGGCACCAATGAGGATGATGAACCCCTCTGTGATGGTGTCTAGATTGGATCTATGGTTTCTGGAACTTGCGATGGCTGGAAATTTTTTTTGTCGACTCCCCTAGGGTTTTTGGACGTCCAGAGTATTTATAGAGCAAAGAGGCGGTGCGGGAGGCGGCCGAGGTGGGCGCAACCCACCTGGGCGTGCCTGGGCCCCCAGGCGCGCCCTGGTGGGTTGTGCTCCCCTCGGAGCCCCCCTCAGGTACTTTCTTGGCCCATCGTGTGTTTTCTGGTCCAGAAAAAATCACCAAAAAGTTTCGCAGCGTTTGGACTCCGTTTGGTATTGATTTTCTGTGAAGTAAAAAACAAGCAAAAAAAACAGCAACTAGCACTGGGCACTATATCAATAGTTTGTCCCAAAAAATGATATAAAGTTGTTATAAAATGATTGTAAAACATCCAAGAATGATAATATAATAGCATGGAACAATCAAAAATTATAGATACGTTGGAGACGTATCAGCATCCCCAAGCATAATTCCTGCTCGTCCTCGAGTAGGTAAATGATAAAAAACAGAATTTTTGATGTGGAATGCTGCCTAACATGTTCATTACATAGTCTTTTCTTTATAGCATGGACATTTGGACTTTTATATGATTCAAAGCAATAGTCTAGTTTTGACATGAAGATTTCAATACTCAAGCATATCAACAAGCAACCATGTCCTTCAAAATACCAATACTAAAGCAAGTTATCCCTAGCCCATTATGCTCAATTATTGATCCATTCATGAAACACACTCGCATATTAGCAACACCCAATGCTCAAATACGATCATAGTACCCTTAGTTGGTGCTTTATAAGAGAAGATGGAGACTCAAGTAAAAAAAATAAAAATTGCATAAAGTAAATAGAAAGGCCCTTCGCAGAGGGAAGTAGGGATTTGTAGAGGTGCCAGAGCTCAACGCGAAAAAGATAGAGATAAAAACATTTTGGGTGGCATGCTTTTCCTGTCAACGAAAACGACCGAGTAATTCCCAACACTTTCCATGCTAGATATATCATAGGCGGTTCCCAAACAGAAAATAAAGTTTATTCCTTTTTCCACCATACTTTAACATTCCACGGCTAACCGAATCCATGGGTGCCGTCCATACCAACACTTTCCTAGGAATTTATTATTTGACAACATAAAGTAAATTCAGTTTTCATTTTGGGACTGGCCATCCCTAATACCTTTGCCGTACTCTCGTGCAATGACAAGTGAATAAACACTCATCTTGAGAATAACACATCTAGCATGGAAAATATTGGCCACACCCTGCCGCTTCATGAGCGGTACGAGCACACAAAAGAGAAATTTATTTTGAACATTAGAGATGGCACATACAAATTTGCTTAGAACGGCAAAAGAATACCGCATATAGGTAGGTATAGTGGACTCATATGGCAAACTGGGTTTAAGGATTTTGGATGCACAAGTAGTGATCATACTTAGTGCAAATGAAGGCTAGCAAAAGATTGAGAAACATCCAACCAAGAAACGAAAAATCTCATAAGCGAGCATTAAGCAAAACTAACACCGAATAATGCACCACAAGTAGGATATAATTTCATTGCATAACTATTGACTTTCGTGCTTGCGTAGGGAATCACAAACCTTAACATCAATATCCTTACTAAGCCATAATTACTCATTAACATGACTCACATATTATATCATCATATCACAAAACTATTACAAGGAATCAAGTTTATTTTGTCCAATGATCTTCATGAAAGTTTTTATTATATCCCTCTTGGATATCTATCACTTTGGGACTAATATTATATGTTGCTTTTGATAGCTCAAACAAATCTAAGTGAAGAACATGAGCATAAAAATTTTCTTCTCTCAAAATAATTTAAGTGAAGCATAATTTTTTTTACTAACTCTCAAATAAATCAAAGTGAAGCATGAGAGCATTTCTTCAAAAATACTAAAGCACACCGTGCTCAAAAAAGATATAAGTGAAGCACTAGAGCAATTCCAAAGCACATAAAGATTTAAGTGAAGCATAGAGAGCAATTCTAACAAATCATAGCATAATTTTGGCTCTCTCAAATAGGTGTGCCCAGCAAAGATACTTGACTTAAAAAGAAAAGCAAAACAAGCAAAGACTCATATCATACAAGACGCTCCAAGCAAAACTCATGATATGTGACGAATAAAAATATGGCTCCAAGTAAAATACCGATGGTCGTTAGAAGAAAGAGGGGATGCCACTCGGGGCATCCCCAAGCTTAGTTGCTTGTTCCTATTTTGGATAATAACTTGGGGTGCCATGGGGCATCCCCAAGCTTAGGCTCTTCTTACTCCTTATTCCTTCAACCATCGTGATCTCACCCAAAACTTGAAAACTTCAATCGCACAAAACTCAACAAAACCTTCGTGAGATCCGTTAGTATAAGAAAACTAATCTTTAATTTAAGTGCTGTAGAAAACCCATTCAAATTTTGTTATTGCATTATATCTACTTTATTCTAACTTTACCATGGCTTATAACCTCCAATACAAACCATAGATTCATCAAAATTAGCACACACTGCAAAGAAAACAGAATCTATCAAAAACAGAATAGTCTGTAAAGATATGAATTGTTCTCATACTTATGTAACTCCAAAAATTCTGAAAAATTAGGACAATGTAGGAAATTTGTATATCAATCTTTTGTAAAAACTTCAGAATATTTTATCTCTTCTGTGAATTCCAAGTGTCCATGAGATGATGACATCAAGTGTTCATGATCATGGCTGACAAGGGCAAGTTCAAGATAACCATCCCGAAGGATTACATGCTTGAAGCTTGTGGATGATCACATGATGGACAAGTTAAGATGAATACAAAGCAAAGCTTCCCAAATTGTGTATGGGGGAGCTACTTGAAGACTTCACCAATGTCTTGCCTTCAACTTGATCCAAGAAGAAACATCAACACCAAGCTCAAGTGAAAGGCTCGAGTCAAAGGTATTAGTTCCTTTGGCGTTAGTGTTGTGGAGTGATGACCACCGAATAAACATATACACTCAAGTATGGATTCTCGATAGCTATGTAGTGTAGCTCTTTTATGATTCTTGAGTTATAGGGATCCCGCACTATTAAGAGGTGATCAAAGGGGTTAGTGATAGATTTGCTCAAGTCAACATCTTCTATTTCTTCTTCCTCGCATCATATTCCAACATAGGCATATTTCACTCCTATCCAATACAAATACAAAATGCCTATACATCTACCAAAGAAAATCCAAAGCCAAATAGGTTCCCAAATACATGATAAAACCTTTGCATAATTTGCATCCTCCATTTTCATTGATCTTGGGTGGTTCTCTATGTGAGGACCTGGGCTTTTTCCATAGCTTCAAAACGAGCCCAAGATCATCAAAATTGGAGTCCGGATGTGAAAGTTATGCATGTTTCAGTTTTGGGGTTCCTGCTATTTTTCTATTGGCCGGATATCCGGGACTTGGCCGGATGTTCGGGCTGCCGGGTCGCCCCGGATATCCGGGATCCTCCCGGATATCCGGCCGTAGATGTCCAGAAACTGTGTTGTTTTGCTGGTTGTGTCCGCCGGATGTCCGGCCCTTGGCCAGATGTCCGGGGCCTGAAAGTTGGCCGGATGTCTGGGCCTTCCCCGGACATCCGGGCCCCCTGTTTTTCTACTGCGTCTGTGTTCTTCGTGTGGGTTTTCTTCAGCCGCCGGATGTCCAGCCCGTCTCAGCCACTTACACTAAAACGGCTAGTTTTCTTGGCACACTATATATGCCCCTCTACCCATCCGGTAGAGGGTTAACCACTTCATCCCAAATCGCCCCAAGAACACAAGTGGCTCCCTCTCACTTCTCCTACACTAAATCTTAGATCCCGGAGAGATTCGTGAGAGTTCTTGAGAGTTCTTCCAATCAAGTGATAGATCCACTCCCTCTTCCTCTCTTTACCAAAGGAATTCGTGATTTGAGCAAGTCTTGAGCATTTCCCCTTTGTTCTTGTTACTCTTGGAGGTTGGAGACTCCTAGGCGGTAGGAGTGCTCCGGTGAGGAACCAACTTGTGATTTGTCCCCCGGAAAGTTTGTCAAGGTTTGGAGGCCGCCTCAAGGTCTACCACTAGTGGTTGAGAATCGCCTTCGTGGTGATATCTCAAGGAGAATAGGGTGAGCTTTCGTGGCGTTGGTGTGCCTTCGTGGTAACATCCACCTCTCTAACGGTGACTAGCTTCCCTCCAAGGAAGTGAACATCGGGATACATCCTCGTCTCCGTGACTTTGGTTATCCCTAACCCTAACTCCTTACTTGTGGTTTACTTTGGTCATTTGACCGTGCATTCACTATATCTTGTTGTCCTCATTATATTGTGTTGGCCATTCCCTTGAAGAGATTATTTAGGCCTACACTTTATATTCGCAATTCATACTTTCTACTATTGTTCTATCTTATGCTTAGTGTGAATTGCTTGCTTGTAACATTCATTTCTATATCTTGTGACATAACTTGTGTAAGCTTGTAGTGCTTACTTGAGTTTGCTTGTATCATTCAATTCCATATATTGTGATACAATTTGTGTAAGCTTGTATTGCTTACTTGTGGTTGTGTGTATTATTCATTTCCATATCTCGTGATATACATTGAGTAAGTTTGTGTGACTTACTTGTGCTTACTCATATCCTCGTTGTTCTCATCTTGTTTATCCTAAGTTGTTGGTGCACTTAGTGAGCCTAGTATATTTAGGATTTGTGCTTGAAAAGTATCCGCTTAGTTTATTTCTGCATTAGGATATAGCCAAATCCGTAAAAGATTTTAAAATGCCTATTCACCCGCCCCCCCTCTAGGCGACATCGTGGTCCTTTCAATTGGTATCAGAGCTAGGTCTCTCCTTATTAGGCTTAACCGCCTAGGGAGTAACGATGTCGACTAGTGAACTAGTGCACGATGACACATTTTGTTTTAATGGCACAAATTACATTATGTGGAGATTACGCATGCTTTGTCACTTTCAGGCCATGGGTCCAAATGCTTTGCAGATTGTGGTTGTAGGGAATTCAAATCTAAAGGATGGACAATCTCTGTCACTTAATGATATGCATCTTAATAGTGAAGCTTTAAGTGTCATTCACCAAGCTATAACCTTCGAGGTGTTCAAGTCAATCTCGTCTTGTTCATTGGCTCATGAGGATTGGACCAAAATTGAAGATATATATGGTGGGTCCAATCTTGATGAAGACAATATTCTTTTCGGGGAGTTAATGGAGGAGTTCTCCACATTTTTAAATCATGAAGAGCTCTCTATTGCTTCCACCTCCGATTACTTGCATACCTCAACATCTTTCACTTCACCAACATGTGGCATACCACAAGGTAATGACATGGTGAGTGAAGAAATATCTCGTGATGATGGTATTAAGCTCATCATTGATGATCTTGCTTATGTTGATACTAGTGATGTATCTTCTATGGACACGAGCATATCTAACACCGAAAATATCGTACATTCTTGTGTAGAGAGTCCATGCATATCATCTAATGATGCACTCATAAATTCTTGTGATGATATGCTTGGTTGTTTGTGTTGCCATATTCAAAATGCCGTGATTCCCTCTAGTTCTCTTTGTGAAAAAAACCATGTAGAGGAAATCAAGAAAAATGAGGCACGCTTGGTTGATGAAGAACCCTCTTCTCCAAAAGAATCATCATCAACCCCCTGTGTTCACATGTGCCTCATGGCAAGAGGTAATGACGAAGTATCATCTTCTCTTAGTGATAATGATGATAGTTGTAATGAGGAAGATGATGAAGTCTTGACTCAAAATCTCTATGAGATTGGGAAAACTCTTCGCAGAGCTAAAAATAACACTTATAAAAGGTTCCAAGATGTTCTTGCTTGCTTTCAAAAACGAAATGACTTATTTCTTTACGAGCAAGCAAAAAGTGAACAACTTGAACATGAACTTGCTATGGCTCATCAATGTCTTAGTGACTTGAGGTCTTTAAAAGAAGAGATTGAAGTTACTCATTGTAAACTTAAAGAGGATTTTGAGCACCTTGACCTTGACTACAAGAAGGTCAAAGGAGAGCTCACCAAACTCTCTAAGTCTCATGAGGAACTTCAAGCTACTCATGCGGAGTCACTAGCTTCTACATGCTCCTCTCATATTGATAATGATGCTTGTGCTACTAACTCTATCTTGTGTGAAGCATCGATATTAAAAGAAAATGTTGAGCTGAGGACTCAACTTCATTTGCTAACTAGCAATTATGGGAAATTGGAAGAAAGTCATAAAAAGCTCTCAGGCACTCATGAGGATCTTCTAATCTCCCATGATGGGTTAAATTTAGCTCATGAGGCTATGGTCACCAAGGTAAAATCATGTGAGTCTCATGTGGATATTAGCACATCTTCTACTCGAAATGCCTTATTGCCATGTGCTAGTCCTTGCAATTCCTATCTACATGATATTGGTACATCTTGTGATGAATTGCTCACCATGCTTTGTTGCTCTAACAATGAAGTTTCTACTTCATCTAGTTCTTTTGTTAATACTAACCTTGTAGAGGAAAATAAAGAGCTCAAGGCCCAAGTCACTAGTTTGAAGAAAGACTTGGAAAAATATTGTGATAATATCTTGAGTGTGCAAAAGGACCCTCAAGACAAAATAGGACTTGATTTCATCTCCAACAAGAAGAAGTCCAAGAACAAGAAAAAGGGACAAGATCAAGTCAAGAATTCGGCCAACATTATTTGCTTCAAGTGCAAGAATGTTGGACACCATGTGAGATCTTGTCCATTGAAGAAGAAGGCTTCAAATGTGAAGCATCAAGGGAAGTGGCCTCAAGTTCAATCTCACGATAATGAAAGGCCTCTTCCCATGCCTAACCATGATAATGTTCTCCAAGTTGAGAAGGTAAAGAAGAAGAGAAAGGGGAGCACATGTTGCTATATTTGCTATGAGAAGGGACACATATCTTCATCATGTCCCAACGGTAATGTCTCTAAGCCTCCAATTGTCAATGATCATTATTCACTTAGAAAGGATAATGTTGTCAATTTATTTGCCTAGTTTGTTGGTGCCCAAAGTGGTTTGAAAGTTGATAAGACCATTTGGGTTGCCAAACCTATTGTGACTAACTTCTTAGGACCCAACTTGGTTGGGGACCATCAAGCTCAAACTTGATCAATAGGTGTGTGGAGGACATTGGAGACTTGGCTAGTTCATGTAGAAAAATGATTTTCACCATGTATTATGGTTCAAGCCAAGTCAAGTGGATTATCATCATATTTGCCATTCCAATGCTCCTCGTGGCGGTAACTTGTATTTATATTGTCTACATTGAAAGTTACTAGTCCCTCTCATGTTTAGGTTTTGTACCTAGCATGTGTTTGTATTTGTTGTGCCTCCTATTATGCTTGATTTGAGTTATCTAGCATGTGTACGTCGCAATGCACTTCATATATTTGTGTGTGTGGTTCCGAGCCTTTATTGCTTCATTAGTTGAATCTTAGTTGGCTCTTGTGAGATATTAATGGATCATCACATTATGGGGGAGTGTTATGTTTATGCATATCACAAACCTTAAATGTGTATATATGTGGGATACCACCTAGTATTGTTAAGTACAATATTATCTAGTTACCATGTGGTATGTTAAGCTCATTTGAAATTCAAATTCTCATTCATTAATTATCTTTGGTTGGATTTCACTTGCCTCTTGTTGATAATATATGAATAATCACATTATGAGGGAGCGATGTGCTTTGTGCATATCACAATCCTTGTAAATGTGAACAACTGAGGAATGCTACTTAGCATTTATATTTGAGATTATCTTATATCTATGTGGCATGCAATGCCTTGTTTGCTTTATTTGATCCAATATATATATATGGTAAATCCATCAAGTTCTTAATAGCTAAGATGTGCATGAAATTCAAATTCATATCGATATGCACATATTTAAGTGGTTTTACCCTATGTTTTGTAGTTATGCTAACTACTTCGGACCCAATAAGTTTGGGGACCATATGGTACTTAAATTATTTTAGGTACATTTGAGAAGCATTGGGTGCTTGGCTTATTCATGAAGAAGGTGGTACCACCATGAGAAACTAGGAGCCAAGCTTGGATGTGTTATTGATCTTTGACTCCATCCAATGCTATCTCGGTAACAAGTATTTACTTCATGCATATATATAGAAATAGAGTCAACCTTGTGTAGGTTGCATCATGGCATGAATTTCTTGACTCGTTCTTGCGATACTTGTTTCCTTTCTCAAAGCATCCCAACAATGATCTCTTGTTTCTAGTTGTGATGTCTTTGATGGTTGTGTGATTGGAGTTCATTAATATATAATAAGATTATATTAAGCCATGTGCTATGCTTTCAAGCAAAGATCTCATTGGTATATTTTATGTCTCCCGATTGGATATCTTATTCTTTCCTTTTGTAACTATTTCATGTGTACATCCTTCTTTGTGGATATATATCATCATGATTGTCATCTATCTAGAATCTTATACACGTGAGAGAAGTTACATCTCTAGTTGATATCCCTATTCTTTCGTGTCCACCGTTTCATTCTCATTTTGTATCTTTGGTGGCGTGGAAGCATTTGTTGTAAGAGTGTGTGTCTTACCTTTTTGCATCTTAGTGCACTCATGTTTGGTGAAGATTGTTGTCCTTGTGTTTGTCTTGACAAGCCTATTATTTCTTATCTTCACCATGGGTTGCCACAAGCTTTGATTTTTTAATTGGCTATTAGTGAGCTTGTGAACCCATTTACTTCATGTGTGTGGGACAGACATGTCTTGCACCTTGTATCTCAGTTACTCAAGACTATGTTGATGCTTGATTCTCATCCTCATATTAGTCTTCTCAAGTGCTTTGACGTGACTCCCACACATCATTTTGGTTGTGCCTATTCTTAGGTTGCCTCATCTACATGTTGCTCAACTATATGTTTGTTGAAAATGCTAGGCTTCTTTTCTTATCTATGCTTGCTTGCAATTGTTTTGTGTTCCTATTGATTTTAGGGGAGTGATGATCCTATTTTGTGCACTTGTATCCAAATAAAAAAATTCTAAATAGTGCACAAATCATGGGGAGCTTCTTTATTTTCCTTAGAACACTCATTTGCCCAAATCATAATATTCTTTTATCCTTCTGGCTCGTCGGATCTTTTGATTGCTTGCGTCACTTTGTGTTATGCAAATGAGATCAATTTGTGCCATGTGCTTTGTGCCATGTGCCTTGATCTTATGCTAGGCTCAAAGTTGTATAATAGTGGATTCACCTGTGGATATCATGTTCTTATCAATTACAACCTTTTTTTGTGTATACGGGTTTCTTTGTGGATACATATCATGATTATTATTGGCCAGTTAGAAATTTTTATACATAAGAAAGTTCATATCTTTCCTTGATATCATTTATTCCTTGCCGGCCACTTTGTGTGTTCCTTTTATTCATATAGTGGCTTCGGTAAGAGGTTGTGTCATGAGTGCTTGTATGCATTGCATATATCCTTGCGCACTCATGTGTTTTGGATGTATTTTGAACCCATACTTGACATGATGATCACACTGGATATTCCTATTTTATCTTGTCCAAAATATGTTCTTTGGATCTTTTGAATGTTTTCCTCCCATGTTTAATCTTATGTTCATATCATACTATCTTGTTGCATTCTAGATCCTAAATATGGGTTGAGATCCTCAAATTTTTCATCATTGAATATGTGCATTTGATTTCACTCACATTTTCGTGATATGCACACATTAAGGAGGAACTCACACTATATTAGTCTTCTAGATTTTTTTTTGTCCATTTTGGCATTTGTCGCCAATGGGGGAGAAGTTTAGAGGGTTTAAGATAAGTATTTTGTAGTTTAGAGGATTTAAGATAAGTATTTTTGTAGTGCTTGTTGTCACTCATGCATATCTACCCTTGTTATATATTCTTGTTGCATGGATGAGTATTGTATATAGAGAAATCTTCTCCTAGTTTATGTCAACCAATATATGCAATGACATTCAATGTTCATTCACACATGCATGTATTGTGGGGGAGTTTGCTCTATATACTATGGGTGTACTATCATCAAATGCTTGTGTAGTGTCTTGATGATAGTACAACCATTCCAAACATACAATTTATCCTTGGATAAATTGCATGCTTGTTTAAATTCATTATACAAACCCTCTTGTTGAAATTGTCATCAATTACCAAAATGGGGGAGATTGAAAGTACATGTAGTCCCCATGTGTGGTTTTGGTAATTAAATGGCAATCCTTATGGACTAATGTTTACATTGAGATATACATTTGAAGGTTAGTCCCATTAGAAAATGATTGAATAATATTAGAAGACAACTCCTTTGAAGCAACAATTACATCGAGATGATCAAAATGGAGTTCATTGGAGTATCTGAAGGATTACATGCTTAGAGCTATGGTTTGAGCCATAATGGATCATGATCTCGAGAGAATGATTAAAGAGAAGAATTTTACATATGGCTTGAAGATAGGATCATGATGAGCTCATATGTTGAGTCATGAATGTTTATGTCTTGAAGCAAGTAATTCATGAGAAGAATTTGTTGTGCCTCTCAAGAGATTGTGATGGAGCATGAAGAAGAACAAATGATGACCAATATGGTATTCATGGATAAACTCTATATGGTCATATGATAATTGAGATATTGGTAATCATGTCTTGAAGAAATGAAGCATAGCGAAGAATTCAATATGTCCTTCAAGAAGTCAAGATTAAACATGGAGTAGAAATATCGGTTGACCAAGATGAAGCTCGAAGATTGAAGTCCAAATGGTCAACACACAAGTGAAAATAATGTACCACACATGATCTTGTGGTATCGTAAGAAAATGTCAATTGCACTTTGTGTACTAACCCATACTATGTCTTGTTTATGTTTATGAGGGTTAGGTTATTCTCATGGGCTCGCATCGAGAGAAAGATTCCAAGTGTCCATGAGAGGATGACATCAAGTGTTCATGATCATGGCTGACAAGGGCAAGTTCAAGATAACCATCCCGAAGGATTACATGCTTGAAGCTTGTGAATGATCACATGATGGACAAGTGAAGATGAATACAAAGCAAAGATTCCCACATTGTGTATGGGGGAGCTACTTGAAGACTTCACCAATGTCTTGCCTTCAACTTGATCCAAGAAGAAACATCAACACCAAGCTCAAGCGAAAGGCTCAAGTCAAAGGTATTAGTTCCTTTGGCGTTAGTGTTGTGGAGTGATGACCACCGAAGAAACATATACACTCAAGTATGGATTCTCGATAGCTATGTAGTGTAGCTCTTTTATGATTCTTGAGTTATAGGGATCCCACACTATTAAGAGGGGATCAAAGGGGTTAGTGATAGATTTGCTCAAGTCAACATCTTCTATTTCTTCTTCCTCGCATCATATTCCAACATAGGCATATTTCATTCCTATCCAATACAAATACAAAATGCCTATACATCTACCAAAGAAAATCCAAAGCCAAATAGGTTCCCAAATACATGATAAAACCTTTGCATAATTTTTATCCTCCATTTTCGTTGATCTTGGGTGGTTCTCTATGTGAGGACCTGGGCTTTTTCCATAGCTTCAAAACGAGCCCAAGATCATCAAAATCGGAGTCCGGATGTGAAAGTTATGCATGTTTCAGTTTTGGGGTTCCTGCTGTTTTTCTATTGGCCGGACATTCGGGACTTGGCCAGATGTCTGGGCTGCCGGGTCGCCCCGGATATGATGTCCAGAAACTGTGTTGTTTTGCTGGTTGTGTCCGCCGGATGTCCGGCCCTTGGCCAGATGTCCGGGGCCTGAAAGTAAGCCGGATGTCCGGGCCTTCCCCGGACATCCGGGCCCCCTGTTTTTCTACTGCGTCTGTGTTCTTCGTGTGGGTTTTCTTCAGCCGCCGGATGTCCGGCCCTTGCCCGGATGTCCGGCCCGTCTCAGCCACTTACACTAAAACGGCTAGTTTTCTTGGCACACTATATATGCCCCTCTACCCATCCGGTAGAGGGTTGACCACTTCATCCCAAATCGCCCCAAGAACACAAGTGGCTCCCTCTCACTTCT
Source organism: Thinopyrum elongatum (assembly GCA_011799875.1). Lineage (NCBI taxonomy): Eukaryota > Viridiplantae > Streptophyta > Magnoliopsida > Poales > Poaceae > Thinopyrum > Thinopyrum elongatum. The sequence goes on from CM022299.1 coordinate 442,005,187, forward strand.
CCTACACTAAATCTTAGATCCCGGAGAGATTCGTGAGAGTTCTTGAGAGTTTTTCCAATCAAGTGATAGATCCACTCCCTCTTCCTCTCTTAACCAAAGGAATTCATGAATTGAGCAAGTATTGAGCATTTCCCCTTTGTTCTTGTTACTCTTGGAGGTTGGAGACTCCTAGGCGGTAGGAGTGCTCCGGTGAGGAACCAACTTGTGATTTGTCCCCCGGAAAGTTTGTGAAGGTTTGGAGGCAGCCTCAAGGTCTACCACTAGTGGTTGAGAATCGCCTTCGTGGTGATATCTCAAGGAGAATAGGGTGAGCTTTCGTGGCGTTGGTGTGCCTTCGTGGTAACATCCACCTCTCTAACGGTGACTAGCTTCCCTCCAAGGAAGTGAACATCGGGATACATCCTCGTCTCCGTGACTTTGGTTATCCCTAACCCTAACTCCTTACTTGTGGTTTACTTTGGTCACTTGACCGTGCATTCACTATATCTTGTTGTCCTCATTATATTGTGTTGGCCATTCCCTTGAAGAGATTATTTAGGCCTACACTTTATATTCGCAATTCATACTTTCTACTATTGTTCTATCTTATGCTTAGTGTGAATTGCTAGCTTGTAACATTCATTTCCATATCTTGTGACATAACTTGTGTAAGCTTGTAGTGCTTACTTGAGTTTGCTTGTATCATTCAATTCCATATATTGTGATACAATTTGTGTAAGCTTGTATTGCTTACTTGTGGTTGTGTGTATTATTCATTTCCATATCTCGTGATATACATTGAGTAAGTTTGTGTGACTTACTTGTGCTTACTCATATCCTCGTTGTACTCATCTTGTTTATCCTAAGTTGTTGGTGCACTTAGTGAGCCTAGTATATTTAGGATTTGTGCTTGAAAAGTATTCGCTTAGTTTATTTCTGCATTAGGATATAGCCAAATCCGTAAAAGATTTTAAAACACCTATTCACCCCCCCTCTAGGCGACATCGTGGGTAAACAAGTTACTGTTGGGCAATTGATATAACTAGTGGCTTCTCTCGAGAAAAACGCCTATTCACCCCCCCTCTAGACTAGTGGCTTCTCTCGAGAAAAATAGCATACGGTGGGTAAACAAATTAGTGTTGGGCAATTGATAGAACTTCAAATAATCATGACGATATCCAGGCAATGATCATTATATAGGCATCACGTCCAAGATTAGTAGACCGATTCCTGCCCGCATCTACTACTATTACTCCACACATCGACCGCTATCCAGCATGCATCTAGTGTATTAAGTTCATGGAGAAACGGAGTAATGCAATAAGAACGATGACATGATGTAGACAAGATCTATTCATGTAGGAATTAGACCCCATCTTGTTATCCTTAATGGCAACGATACATACGTGTCAATTCCCTTTCTGTCACTGGGATTGAGCACCGTAAGATCGAACCCATCACAAAGCACCTCTTCCCATGGCAAGAAAAATCGATCTAGTCAGCCTAACTAAACCAAAGATTCAAAGAAGAAATACGAGGCTATAAGTAATCATGCATATAAGAGATCAAAAGACTCAAATAACTTTCATGGATAAAAAGGTAGATTTGATCATAAACTCAAAGTTCATTGGATCCCAACAAACACACCGCAAAAAGAGTTACATCAAATAGATCTCCAAGAGACCATTGTATTGAGAATCAAAAGAGAGAGAGGAAGCCATCTAGCTACTAACTACGGACCCGAAGGTCTACAATGAACTACTCACGCATCATCGGAGAGGCACCAATGAGGATGATGAACCCCTCCGTGATGGTGTCTAGATTGGATCTGTGGTTTCTGGAACTTGCGGCGGCTGGAATTGTTTTTCATCGACTCCCCTAGGATTTTTGGATGTCTAGGGTATTTATAGAGCAAAGAGGCGGTGCGGGAGGCGGCCGAGGTGGGCACAACCCACCTGGGCGTGCCTGGGCCCCAGGCGCGCCCTGGTGCGTTGTACTCCCCTCGGAGCCCTCAGGTACTTTCTTGGGCCATCGTGTGTCTTCTGGTCCAGAAAAAATCACCAAAAAGTTTCGCTGCGTTTGGACTCCGTTTGGTATTGATTTTCGGCGAAGTAAAAAAGAAGCAAAAAACAGCAACTGGCACTGGGCACTATGTCAATAGGTTAGTCCCAAAAAATGATATAAAGTTGCTATAAAATGATTGTGAAATATCCAAGAATGATAATATAACAGCGTGGAACAATCAAAAAATATAGATACTTTGGAGACGTATCAATCACACACGGTGCATAGAAGAAACTGTGTGGCATAGGCTTTCCATCACACACACTTTTTATGTGGAAAATGTTTGCGCAAGGTGGCCTAACGCAAACAGTTTTCAAGAGGAAGTCATGTGTGATTGTTCATTGATCCAACACGTTTTCTTCCTAGAAGCTGTGTGCATTGTCTGAGGTCATCGCCCATGGTGTTTTCTCAATAATCGTTTGCAGTAGAAAAACCCAATTAGCAGGCTAATTGGCCTATTATTAATAATTCATTTATTAATCAAATTGACATTTCATATTAAGCACACAATATATTTCATTTTCGTATTAAGGAAGCAGGATATCATAATTGAAATACATCAGAGTACAACATCAGATAGCTTCAGCACTCAGCTAGCCCATTACACAACTGCACCAGCACCAAGTTTCACATGCAACATCTATAACCTTTCGAAATTAGCATCATTGATGGTACATAGACAGATGAATCTCATCTGGAAAACTACTGAAGCAGAAGGCGAATATTGAGCCTTCATTGATGTTGAAGGTCTCTGCAACTTTAGGGCAGTGCCTGTGGATGATTGACCGTCCATCCTTCGTCCTCTTCAAGAAGTCTTCAATATTGAACCATGGGTGTTGTATGAATACCTTCCTCGCCTCCTGACCATGCAGGTGGTTTGAGAGGTAATCATCAGTGAACTGCTTTGGAAAGGCCTGAAAACAAGGATATGCATAAATATCTTCTCTAGATTTCAAATGGCGCAAAGGAATAAAAAAGACAAGGTATAATAGTTAGTACCATCCTGTAGTCAACTGATGTCTTCTTCATTGTGCAGCCAAAGATCTTGTTGTTTTTTGTCGCTAATTTCTTTATCCTAACAATCTTTCTAAGTTTCTTGACTTGACTGATATTCATGGACAACTCATTTCCCCATATGCAAAAAGGGTCGAATAGTGGGTCAAAACCTCTGACAGCAGGACCTACATGTGCAAGACCAAATTGTTAGAAACCTAAATATTAGAATGGTTCCTGCAATTGCACAATAATGTGCTATTAGACAAAGGACCATGCATGTGCAAACCTCGATTGTAAACCTCAATGCTTCCCATTGTTTCCCTGCAACACATATAAGGTAGTTACTTATCAGGTTAAGTGAGGGTTGGCATGCTATCAGTAAAATATGTTGATGAAAAATAAACACATTGCAGATTCATCAGATTAATTCGAGCCACATGGAAAAGCCATTTATCCCAACCAAGCATGATTAAGAACTAGGAAATATAGCAATTGTATATGTTTGTCATGTATTAAGTGCAACCAAATTCGATTTATTCCTCACATGCATAACAATACAAAATTCTACCCACAACAACTGGACATCGCATTGCAAAATTGAACCAATCAGTTAACTAAACACCACAACAAATGAACCAAACATTAACTGAGCACCACATTGCACAATATAACATAATCCTAATAGAAGATCAGACAGTTAACCAAACCAAGCATGCTTGACAACTTGGAAATATAGCAATTGTATTTGTTTCTCATGTATTTTGTACAGCTAAATTCGATTTATTTCTCAAATGGAAGATAATAGAAAATTGCACCCAGAAGAATTGAACATCACATTGCAGAATTGAACCAAACAGGTAACTGAACACGACAACAAATTAACCAAACAATTAATAAGTGAGCACCACATTGGACGACATATAGAACATATACACTAGAGGAACAGATTGCATGGTAAAAGTGCATAGGACAATTCACTAGAATTTGTTAAGGAAACGCAGGAGCAGCACATGCAACAGGTAAACCGAGCATGCTTAACTGGCGTAGCTAGCTAACTGAACATAGGTCCTTATAGTGAGCTAATAAGACAAGCTACTCCTCATCGTCGGAGATATCGATGATGATTGGCTCCTTGGACATGGAAAAGGGCGAGGCCTCCACATCGTGGATGCCCTCCTTGTAGTGTTGAGTTGCCTAAGACGCTCCGGGCACTAACCTGCTGGCTTTCGAGTTGAGGTAAGCACGGGCACGCTGAGAAAACACCTTGTAGTCTTCGTCGAAGGAACCGACGGTGGCCACGAGAAAACGCCACGAACTATCGTTCAAAGCAGCCAACCGCGTCAAAGCATCAGTGCGCGAGGCATCGACGGTGGCCTCGATGGCGAGGTGCTCCTCCAAGATCTGGGGGTCAACACGAATGGCAGCCATCGTGACCTCATCCGCGCGCGCGGCCGCGATTTGCTTCTCCGTTGCCAAATGCTCCTTGAGCTCCTGGCTATACTGCATGCACAATGGCTTAGGGTGGCGCTTATTTAGGGTAGGGGTCGGTGATTTGGGTGGAAGGTGTCGCGGCGGTGGTCGGGGCATGTGGAATGTAGAAGGAGGAGGATGGGGGTCGGGTGTGGATTACCTGCCTGGATCGACGAGGCTGAGCAGCGTGAAGGAGGGTCGCTGGCGAGGAGGCGGCGCTGCAAGTAAGGAGTAAAGGTTTGAACTTGGAAAGGAAGGCGGAAATAGGAAAAATGTGGCTTTTGGTAAGGGGGAGGGGCGGGGAGGTAGATATTTCCGCAGAAGCCGAAAATTTTGGATCGGTGCAGCGAAAAAACTGGAACGCAAAGTGTCATCAGACACAGTCCCTTATTCAGCACTGTGTACGATATGTGAACATCACAAACAATTCATATAGCTTACCCCGTGTGTGATGAGTTTGAACATGCAAATTTTGGTCCGAATATCCCTGGTTACAGTGGTCATCCACGCCAATGCATAATTTGGGTACACAAAGGAGCCTACAGCACACGCACACTTCATAATCGAGCAAGTTCAACAATTAAACAGAGCTAGCTAACCTAAACATTACTCTAAAAAATTAAAGACCGGTGGCCTAAATTAAACAAAGAGTACTACTCCGGCTGGCGCTCGTCGACTCCGCCGCCTTCTCCATGTCCAGCTCGCACCCGACGATCTCCTGGGGAAGGGGCTCCATGGCATCCATCGCACCATACTCGGCAAGCATCTCGCCATCCGCGTCCGCCATCTCTTTGGAAAAGGCTGCCACGAGCTAGGCATGGGCGGCCGCAATCTGGGCTTGGATGGGCTCTGTCGTGGCAAGGTATGTCGCGAAGGAACGGACGGCTGCTCGAGCTCTCTCGGCGATTGCCAACTCTTCGGCCGTGGGTTGGCGGCCGTTGTTAGAGAAGCTTCATTCGATTTGTGCGGTGACCGCCATAAGCTGGGCATGGGCGGCCTCGACATGGTCGTGGGCGGCCTCCATCAGGGCTAAGGCCGCCGCTGCGGAACGAACAGCTATTATGCCGCTCTCGCCAGTTGCTATCCCCGACGCAGATGTTGCTGCCGCCACCTGAGAAGCAACAGCGGCTGTTTGGGCTGCCTTGGCTGCCCGGTCACAAATTGCGGCCGCGCTCACGCAGCTTGTTACCACACGCATGGCGGCTGCGGTCGCGCTCTCGCTGGAGTGGGCCGCCGAAGTGGCCCTCACGACGCAGGTCCATGTCCCCATCTTTCACCGGCGATGATTGAACAGTGAAATGATATTTGGGGAGCGAGCTAGTGTCCTTGACGCGCCGGCTATGGACTATAGCCGACGCACCTTCTCGCATAAGCCATATACGTACTACTCCGACGGTGCTCCAAGATATTTTGTACTGCATCTTACACGGTTGGTGATAATAAATTGTGTGCGGTCTACTTGATTTTTCATCTTGATTTGAAATACATAATTGGGTCACAACGGCAAAGGAGGGTGTTTGAATTGCTAGAACTTTTATCTGAAGTGAACATGCAACTATAGGTGTGTCGTCAAAAAAATTGGAATTATTCAGAGTTCATTTGGATATTTTTATACATTAACTTGGTTTTCTAGGCATTTCAGATGCACAATTCAAAATTAAACTACATGCACATGCTCCGGTGCACCAAAATGGGTTGTAAAATCATATATGTGTCCATGGGTTGATTCTTATGTCTCATGCAAGAAATGGTGATGAATTTCAAACACCTCGGCACTGTGGCTCGCCGGCAAACATTGAGATACTTGGTTTTGAAATTCTAGTAAATCCAAAACTCGTCTGAAATTCATGAACCTTGGCATGCTATAATGGAATGGCATCAGCATGCTGTGGTAAAGAAATTGTCCCATTTGGGGCAGGTTTTGGTATAAGCTTCTCACAAACCAGAGCTTATCACAAGAAGCGTCATGGTTCCGGTAGGGAACGTGTCACCTTTGTGGACGAAACGATATTCGTTGCCTCTTCTTGCTTTTAAATTTTTTCTGGTGTCAACATAGAACAACAGGAGTGTCGTGTTAAATTTTGGAATTTTTCGCGGTTTGTTTTAGCATTTTTATACATTAACTGGGTGTTCTACGCATTTATGTGCATAATTCAATTTTGAACTACAGGCACATGCTCCAGTGCATAAAAATGGGTTTAAAAATCAAATGTGTGTCCTTGGTTGCATGCTTAGGTCCCATGCAAGAAATGGGAATGAATGTCAAACACCTCGGCACCGTCGCTTGGCCGCAAACATTGAGATATATGGTTTTAAAATTCTAGTAAATCCAAAACTCGTCTGAAATTCATGAAACTTGGCATGCTATCATGCAACGACATCAACATGCCGTGGTAAAAACATTGTCCCGTTTGGGGTAGGTTTGGGTATAAGCTTCACACAAACCAGAGCTTCTCACAAGAAGCCTCATGGTTCTGGTAGGGAATGTGCCTCCTTCGTGGATGAAACGATATCCGTTGCCTCCTCTTGCTTTCAAATTTTGTCCTAGTGGCAACATAGAGCAATAGGAGTGTCGTGTTAAAATTTGGAATTTTTTGGGGTTCGTTTGGACATTTTTATACATTAACAAAGTTTTCTAAGCATTTCATGTGCATAATTCAAATTTGAACTATAGGCACATGCTCCAGTGCAGAAAAATGGGTTCAAAAATCCAATGTGAGTCCTTGGGTGCATGCTTAGGTCCCATGCAAGAAATGGGAATGAATTTGAAACACCAGGGCACCGTTGCTTGCCAGCAAAATGTTGAGATACTTTGTTTTAAATTCTAGTAAATCCAAAACTTGTCTGAATTTCATGACACTTAGCATGCTATCATGGAATGGCACCCGAGATGCTGTGGTATTTTTCATGTCCAACTTGAGAGAAGGCGCACTCGAATCAACAGCCAACAAAGGCATTTTTGAAACAAATAGCTGCCACCTTATCATCTCAAACATTTGTATAATTTAAATCATGGGTGTTCTGTTAAGCATTCACGTGACACCATGCGTCACACTTTTAATGGCTAGGAGGTGCCGTGCGGACAGCTGCTTGAGTAGACGGGAGGCGTGCGAGCGCAGTCCGCTGCACAGGCTGACCGGGAGGCGTGCAAGTTGTCCTACAATGCGCAGGCTCATCGAGAAGCATGTGAGCTGTACGCTGCGCGGGCTCACTGGGAAGCGAGCCCTTTGAATTCCATGGTCGCCCGCCTTGCTCGCATCCTCTCCATTAATGGCGCCCGAGCCACTGTTTAATACGGGTGGCCTTACTGTTCGCCTCCCATTCCCCTCCCGCAGACCTCCAGCAACGCCATGGCACAGAAGGATCATCTGCCACTAGTCTTCCATTTTGGTGAAGTCGACTCCGAGCCGGACGAGATAGAAAATAAGGAGGAATGGGGCCTCATGGACATGGCCCTGAACCAGCTGGCCGCGGCAGTTGCTGCCCCCGCGCCCGTCCCAGCTCCCATTCCCGCGCCCGCGCCAGCGACCATCCCCGTAGCATTGACGGGCTGGTCGCCAAGCACTATCGTAGAGCTGGAAGCCACTGGTGTCAGTGAAGTCCCCACGAACCCGCGCGAGCTTATGTACATGCCAGCGCCCGTGCCCGTGCCCGTGCGCGCCCCTGCACCCACCGCGGTGCCGATCCCTGTGCATTTGCCTGCACCCGTCGCGCCCGTGCCCGTGCACGCCCCCCCCCCCTCAGCGTCATGGGACGCCGCCATCGACCGCTACCTCACAGCGCCGCGAGTTGCCGTCCCCCCGCGCCCGGCCCGTCGATCGCGCGATGACAGGAAGTTTGATTTCCAAGTGAAGAACATTCTATGCTGCCTTGAAGACTTCAACAACGGCATCCAGGAGGACGACAACGACAACGCTGGCGCGGCACGCCGCCTCCGCCACTGCCAGAATTAGTTTTTTTGGGTTTAATACTGTATCTCAATCATATGAATATAAAGTCGCAGTGTGACTGAATGAAACATATGGTTTGAGGAAACTTGCGTTTTTCTCTCTGAATCTACAGACTTATCAAACGATTTTTTTAAACCGACAGCTTCCCAGTAAGCCAAGGGAAAATGTGTCGAGCAGGATTTGTGGAGCTCTTCATCGCAAACATTTTAGATAGAACACCCGTATGCAAAGAGAGAGCTACGGTCTTCCCCGGTAAGCCAAGGGAAAAATTTGCCGCGCAGGATTTGTGCATCCCTTCATCGCAAACAGTTCAGATTGTATATGGTATGCAAAGCGAGAGCTATGGTTCCTTCGCCGCTAAGCTAAGAGAAAATCTAGAACGCAGGATTTGTACATCCCTTCAACGCAATAGATTTTTTCGGATGACCCGTGTGCAACCACGTACAGACAATTTGGTAAGATTTGCATCTGTCATATTGGGTATATTGCCATTTGTCAAACTGGAAAGATTGACATTTGTTGATCTAGTAACATTGCCCTTTGTCAACCTTGTAACACTGACATTTATCAAAAATTGTAGCTAAAAATCACTAGTACTATCTAATTTTTGCAACTAAAATTCAGTAAGCATATATTTCATTCATAGATTAAGCAGCCGTTCTTTATACAAAAAATTCAACTTGACAGCTGAACTGACCAAACTTTTCCCCAATTGTTGCCAACCACATACTCAAATAGTTAGTTCAATTATATATACTAGCTAATTTTAAGTACGTTGTACAGTTCAACCACATCTATAGTTAGATGAAGTGAACAAAATTGCCCCTAAATACTACTACTACGGAGGGGCTTTGTACTACTTCCAGCAGCCTTTCCTCTCTCGAGCGCGCTCAGTAAGAGGCAGAGGAGGAGGAGCCTATCGACGAGCTGGACAACTGCAATCCAGTGCCTGTCGTTGCTGCACCTTCAGCGACGCTCACCTAGAATGCCCTCTGCCGCTCAGGACGACCCCTCTCGAAGCGGCAGGACTCCTCATATATCTCCTCATTGCTCTCCTCTACGGCAGCATGTGCTGCAGCCACGGCGGCGGTAAGAGTCTTTGCATGCTCGACGAGGCGCTCCTCCTCCCGCAGGAACTCGATGTAGCGTGCAAGGTCGCTGACGCACGTGCCGGCCACCACCTCCCGCCTTCGTGCGGCGGTGGCAGAGCTGGTGATGACCCCGGCGGTCGATCATGGGCTGGCAGCCACGACGGCCGACGGTGCGGTGGCGGCCACGACCGCTACCTCCCGCCTTCGGGCCGCGGTGGCGGAGCGCGTGATGGCCACGGTGGCATGATACGTCTCCAACGTATCTATAAATTTTGCTTGTTCCATGCTGTTATATTATCATTCTTGGATGTTTTACAATCATTTTATAGCAACTTTATATCATTTTTTGGGACTAACCTATTGACATAGTGCCCAGTGCCAGTTGCTATTTTTTTGCTTGTTTTTTACTTCGCAGAATATCAATACCAAACGGAGTCCAAACGCAGCGAAACTTTTTGGAGAATTTTTTTGGAAAAAAAACACAAGATGGGCCAAAGAAGTACCAGAGGGGAGGCCCAAGGGGAGCACAACCCCCCCCCCCCCCAGGGCGCGCCCAGGAGCCCAGGTGCGCCCTGGTGGGTTGTGCCCACTTCGATGGCCTCTCGCACCGCCTCTTCGCCCTATAAATTCCCAAATATTCCAGAACCCCTGAAAATAACCCTAGATCAGAAGTTCCGCCGCCGCAAGCCTCTATAGCCACGAAAAACCAATCTAGACCCCGTTCCGGCACCCTGCCGGAGGGGGAAATCATCACCGGTGGCCATCTTCATCATCCCAGCGGCCACCATGATGAGGAGGGAGTAGTCCACCCTCGGGGCTGAGGGTTTGTACCAGTAACTATGTGTTTAATCTCTCTCTCTCGTGTTCTTGAGATGGCACGATCTTGATGTATCGTGGGCTTTGTTAATATAGTTGGATCATATGGTGTTTCTCCCTCTATCTTGTTGTGATGAATCGAGTTTTCCCTTTGAGATTTCGTTCTTATTGGATTGAATATTTTTATGGATTTGAGAGCACTTGATATATGTCTTGCATATGAATACCCGTGGTGACTATGGGGTATTATATTGATTCACTTGATATATGTTTTGGCACTCAACTCACGGATTCCCGAGGTGACATTGGGGTAATCTATGCATAGGGGTTGATGCATGTTTTCAACCTACTTTCTCCGGTAGAAATCTTGGGGCACTCTTTGAGGTTCTTTGTGTTGGATTGAGTATTATGAATCTGAATTTGCTTTGGTGTTATTCTAGTACAAACTCTTGATAGATTGATCGGAAAGAATAACTTGGTATTATTTTAGTACGAACTCTTGATAGATCGATCGGAAAGAATAACTTGGTGTTATTTTAGTATGAACTCTTAGATAGATTGATCAGAAAGAATAGCTACAAACAATTTCTTCTTATGTTCTCCGCTAGATAAGAACTTTGGATGATTCTTCATCGCACTTTGAGGGATGGTTATATGATCCAATTAGATTAGCATTGTCGAGACATTGCACTAGCAAAAGTACGGACCCTGGGCCTTGTTTTCAAGCATTGCAATACCGTTTGTGCTCACTTTTATCGTTCGCTACCTTGCTGTTTTTATTTATTCAGATTATAAAAATATATTTCTACCACCCATATTACACTTTTATCACCATCTCTTTGCCGAACTAGTGCACCTGTATAATTTGCCATTGTATTGGGTGTGTTGGGGACACAAGAGATTTCTTGTATTTGATTGCAGGGTTGTTTGAGAGAGACCATTTTCATCCTAGGCCTCCCACGGATTAATAAACCATAGGTCATCCACTTGAGGGAAAATTGCTACTGTCCTACAAAACTCTGCGCTTGGAGGCCCAACACAAGTCTACAAGAATAAAGTTGCGTAGTAGACATCAAGCTCTTTTCTGGCGCCGTTGCCGGGGAGGTGAGTGCTTGAAGGTATATCTTTAGATCTTGCAATTGAATCTTTTAGTTTCTTGTTTTATCACTAGTTTGTTTTATAAAAGAAAACTACAAAAAATATGGAATTGAGGTGGCCTCATATTATTCGTCTTTATCATGTCTTTCTTGAAAATGATGGAAAGGAAATTTGTGCTCAATTGATAGAAGAAGAATTCAATAAAATGTTTTGCATAAATGATGAGCATGATTGCAATGTTGGTAGTATGAACTCTTTGAATATCCATGATGCTAATGATATGCAAAGCCATAAGCTTGGGGATGCTATGTATGATGAAGATGATATTTTTAGTCCCCCAAGTTTTGATGAGAATATTTACTATGATGATTGCATGCCTCCTATTTATGATGATTACAATGATGAAAGTGGGTTTGGAAGAGTGTTAACTCTAGGTACTAATGATCCCACTATTTTGGAGGGTGTTGAATCTTATTATAATAATAAAAGTGGATTTGGAGAGGTCATGACTTTATTTTGTAATGATGAATCCACTATTTTGGAAGAGGTTTCAATTGATTATGAAAACAAAGTTCGTATCTATGATGATTATGGTGATGACAAGTATGCTATAAAGAGTAATGATATCCATGAAAATTGTCATCATGATTTTAATTTTCAATCCCATGATAGTTATTTTGTTGAGTTTGCTCCCACTACTATTCATGAGAACAAATTTGCTTATGTGGAGAGTAATAAAATTTCAATGATTGTGTATCATGAAAAGAACGCTTTATGTGATAGTTATATTGTTGAATTCATTCATGATGCTACTGAAAATTATTACGAGAGAGGAACATATGCTTTTACATATTGCAATAATATCAAGTTTCCTTTCTATGTGATGAAAATTTTGAAGTTTTGCTTGTTTTACCTTCCTATGCTACTTGATTGTTGTTCCCATAAATTATTTGCTCACAAAATCCCCATGCATAGGAAGTGGGTTAGACTTAAATGTGCTAGTCATATGCTTCATGATGCTCCCATTATGTTTCAATTCTTATCTTCTATGTGAGCATCATTGAAATCATCATGCCTAGCTAAAAAGGCATTAAAGAAAAGCGCTTGTTGGGAGACAACCCAACACTTTTACCTACTGTTTTTGTGTGTTCACATGATTAAGCTACTTTAGTAATCATGTTTTATACTTTTTGTTTCAATAAAGTGCCAAGTAAAGCCTTTGGGATAGTACGGATGATAGTTGACTAGATTCTGTGCAAAAACAGAAACTTTTGTTTTCAGTAACAGAATTGTTTAAATTAACTAGAGCTTAGAAAAACTCTGAATTTTTTACAGATGATTGATATACAAATTAACTACGTTTTCTAAATTTTAAGAAATTTTGGATTACAGAAGTATGACTTTAATTCAGATCTTTATATACTGTTCTGTTTTCGACATATTATGTTTGCAATGCATAGTTTGCTTGTTTTATGGTTTCTATGGCTTATATTGCTTAATATAAATCATGGAAATTTTAGAGTACAGTAGACATTATGTGGAAACAATTATGAATCTTATCTTTACAGTACCAAAGTGAATGATTTGTCTTTATCATACTAACCCATCTCAGGAAATTCCGTTAAGTTTTGTGTGATTGAAGTTTTCATGTTTTGGGTGAGATATCGATATGAGGAGAATAAGGAGTGACAAGACCCTAAGATTGGGGATTCCTGAGGCACCCCAAGGTAATATTCAAGGAATATCCAAGCAACTAAGCTTGGGGATGCCCCGGAAGGCATCCCCTCTTTTGTCTTCAACATTATCGGTAACCTCACTTGGAGCTATATTTTCATTCATCACATGATATGTGTTTTGCTTGGAGCATCATTTTATTTTATTAGGATTTACTTGATGTTATTTAGAATAATGTTTTGTATCTTTTAATTCAATAAAATTGTCAAGTATAGCCTTTGCCATGCTTATTTTGCAAGTCTATATGTTGCTGTTTGAAAACAGAAAGTTGCATGCTAGTGCATGAATTCTTTAGAAAAGTAAGAATATGATAAAATGTTGAATTTTTTGAACTATAAGCTACGATAAATTTTCTACAGTGTGGTAAATTTTCATAATTTTTGGAGTTCGGTAAGTATGAGTAAATTTGCACTCTTTACAGACTGTCCTGTTTAGACAGATTGCTGTTATGTTTGCATTATTTGCATATGTTTCCTTGTTTAATGATTCTATTTGAGGATGGAAGTATTAAATATGCAGAGTCATTTAGTATGAAATGTTAAATAATAATTTTAGTGATTTGTTACAGTAGAGAATGATAAGGTGTTGCATTGATTCATACTAACTTCTCTCACGAGTTCTTGTTGAGTTTTGTGTGGATGAAGTTTTTAAGATTTAGGGAAACCGTGATATAAAAGGAATTAAGGAGACACAAAAGCTCAAGCTTGGGAATGCCCAAGGCATCCCAAGTTAATATTCCAAGAAGTCTCAAGCATCTAAGCTTGGGGATGCCCCGGTAGCCATCCCACCTTTCTTCATCAACAACTATCGGTTAGTATCGGTTGAGCATAAGTTTTTGCTTCTTCACATGATGTGTGCTATTCTTGGAATTTCATTTTATTTTATTTTGCTTGCTATTTTAAAAAATACTTAGATCTTAAACTTTTAAATAAGAGAGAGTCCTCACATAGCTACATATTTACTTAACTATTCATTTGATCTTCACTTATATCTTTTTGGAGTAGTTTGCCGAATACTCTCATACATCACTTAGATTATTTTGAGAGTTGATAATAGTGATGACAATTTGCACAAGCTATGAAATTGGTCCCAAAGTGATGGATATTCAAGAAGGATATAATAAAAACTTTCATGTAGATCATTGGATCTGATAAGTTTGGTTCCTTGCAATAGTTTTGAGATATGGAGATAATAATATGTGAGTCATGTTGGTGAGTAATTATGCTTTAGTAATAATATTGGTGTTAAGGTCTGTGATTCCCTATGCAAGCGCAAAAGTCAATAGTTATGCAATGAAAGTACATCCTACTTGTGGTGAATTATTTGGTGTTAGTTATGCTCAATGCTCGTTTATGTGAATTTTTGTTTCTTGGTTGGTTGCTTCTCAATCTATTTGCTAGCCTCCATTTGTACTAAGTAGAATACTACTTGTGCATCCAAAATCCTTAAACCCAGTTTTGCCACATGAGTCCACCATACCTACCTATATGCGGTATTTCCGTGCCGTTCTAGTGTTTATTCACTTGTCATTGCACGAGAGTACAGCGGTAATAGGGATGCCCAGTCCCGAAATGAAAAAGAAATTTACTTTATGTTGTCAAATAATAAATTCCTTGGAAAGTGTTGGTATGGACGGTACCCGTGGATACGGCTAGCCGTGGAGTGTGAAAGTATGGTGGAAAAAGGGTTGTGCCCACCTCGGTGGCCTCCCGCACCACCTCTTCGCCCTATAAATTCCCAAATATTCCAGAACCCCCGAAAATAACCCTAGATTAGAAGTTCTACCGTCGCAAGCCTCTGTAGCCACGACAAAGCAATCTAGACCCCGTTCCGGCACCCTGCCGGAGGGGGAAATCATCACCGGTGGCCATCTTCATCATCCCGGCGGCCACCATGATAAGGAGGGAGTAGTCCACCCTCGGGGCTGAGAGTTTGTACCAGTAGCTATGTGTTTAATCTCTCTCTCTCTCTCGTGTTCTTGAGATGGCACGATCTTGATGTATCACGGGCTTTGTCAATATAGTTGGATCATATCGTGTTTCTCCCTCTCTATCTTGTTGTCATGAATCGAGTTTTCCCTTTGAGATTTCGTTCTTATCGGATTGAATATTTTTATGGATTTGAGAGCACTTGATATATGTCTTGCATATGAATACCCGTGGTGACAATGGGGTATTATATTGATTCACTTGATATAAGTTTTGGCACTCAACTCGCGGATTCCCGAGGTGACATTGGGGTAATCCATGCATAGGGGTTGATGCATGTTTTCATCCTACTTTCTCCAGTAGAAATCTTGGGGCACTCTTTGAGGTTCTTTGTGTTGGATTGAGTATTCTGAATCTGAATTTGCTTTGGTGTTATTCTAGTACGAACTCTTGATAGATCGATCGGAAAGAATAACTTGGTATTATTTTAGTATGAACTCTTGATAGATCGATCGGAAAGAATAACTTGGTGTTATTTTAGTACGAACTCTTGGATAGATCGATCGGAAAGAATAGCTGCAAACAATTTCTTCTTATGTTCTCCGCTAGATAAGAACTTTGGAGTGATTCTTCATGGCACTTTGAGGGATGGTTATATGATCCAATTAGATTAGCATTGTCGAGAGATTGCACTAGCGAAACTACGGACCCTAGGCCTTGTTTTCAAGCATTGCAATACCGTTTGTGCTCACTTTTATCGTTTGCTACCTTGCTGTTTTTATTTATTCAGATTATAAAAATATATTTCTACCATCCATATTACACTTTTATCACCATCTCTTCGCCGAACTAGTGCACCTATACAATTTGCCATTGTATTGGGTGTGTTGGGGACACAAGAGATTTCTTGTATTTGGTTGCAGGGTTGTTTGAGAGAGACTATCTTCATCCTACGCCTCCCACGGATTGATAAACCTTAGGTCATCCACTTGAGGGAAAATTGCTACTGTCCTACAAAACTTTGTGCTTGGAGGTCCAACACAAGTCTACGAGAATAAAGTTGCGTAGTATACATCATGGCCGACAGTGGGGTGGCAGCCAGGACGGCCACATCCCGCCTTCGGGCCGCGGCAGTGGAGCAGGCGATGGACCTGGCTTTCGACGGTGGTGTGGCAGCCACGGCGGCAGACGGTGGGGTGGCGGCAACGGCGGCCGACAACAGCTGCCGACAGGCAGCGGCGGCTGATCGTGTGGTGGATGTTGCGCGCACACCCAACAGGGACGCCACACACACTACACTACGTCGGGGACTGCGCCGCCGCCGTGGTGTAGTCTCCCAGCTGGAGCTGTCCTCTGATGACGGCGGAGTGGTTGAGCGACGATGACGGACCGGTGCCATTGGCGATTGTGGGAGAAGCAGACAAGATAAACTATAGGGAGGGAGGCAAAAATCCGACGCAAGACTCGCCGGCCGTGAGGGTTTATATAGTAGGTCGGTAAGCATTGGGATTTTGGGGGATTTTGCCGAGTCGGTCGGGAAGCTTGTGTGGCTATGTGCGGGAACCTGCGGGGTTGCGTAGGAACAGGCTCACCGACGATTCATTGGCGCCACTTCGAGCCACCGTTTAGCCAAAAGAACGCCCCCGCGTGCTGCTCAAGCTTGCGCTCAAAGCCGTCTACGCATCGGGGTGACAAGACATGCGAGAGGAGGACGAAACTACACGTACACATACGGTTAATAAAAAAACATTTGCGATTTAATTATCTACTACCCACGTCCTGGTTTACTAGTCCTCTTTGTATTTTTGTGCCAAATTTTGACTATTGATTTAACTAATAAAATACGAATGCATGTCGCCAAAGATTATATCGTTGGATTCGTATTTGAACATAGTTTCCAATTATATAATTTTTATAACATGCATCAACATTTTGTTAGTTAAATTGAAGGTCAAAATATGGCACGGAATATAAAGGGGACTAATAGACCAAGACGGAGGTAGTAGCACACGGCCGCTCTCTACGCAGCGTCGCAACTGTCGGCCGGCTTGTAGACGACCATTCCTGCGTGTTCAACTACTCTATGTGTGTGGTTGCTCACGGTTGAGGCGGCCGCGACGCACTCTGCTCGTGTCCCATCGTGCATGCTCTGCTCTAGCATCCCTCCACGCGCGCTGCCAGTGTTTGGGGCTGGCGCACGATCACGTACGTTCATGCTGTCATTATGCATGCGGTTGCGTCGGGCACGGCGCCACAATGCAGTTACCCGCTGCAAAAACTATCATGCGGACATGCCGAGAATCTAGGCCGCCCGGCTCCCATTTATTCCCGCGGCCATTTACCTTCATCTCTCGCGCCACACGACACAATAAGCACACCCACGACGACACATACAGAGAAGACATCCAGCGGTTCCAATGGCGCTCCCCATGGCTCCAATGGCGTTCCCAGCGGCCGATGACGACAACGGGGGGCAGTTCACCACGCATTACATAGTGGACACCCACGGGAGAGGGAAGGACCTCTCGGTGGTGTACACGAACGAGCTGGTCTCGGTGGAGTGCTCCATCCAAACTATGGTTCAGTTGCTTGTTGAGGACAAGTACCAAGTGGTCGGGTTCGACCTCGAGTTCACCAGTGCTCGTGTCGGGCAAGATCAGAAGGTTGTCGTCGCCCAGTTGTGCGTGCAACATGACATCCTCGTCTACCACTACCACCTGGCCACAAGGCCTTGCGAGCGTTTCTCCAGGCTTATCAACAGCTCCGACTACAGTTTCGCTACGGTGGACACCACCAACGATCTAAAAGCGCTCAAGGTTTCGGGCTTAACCTGCCAGAATCTTGTCAACATCCGTGACCACTACAAGGTCTGGGGCAGCACCAACAACAAACAGAACTCCCTGGTTGACCTCACCTTGGCCATCATCGACCCCTACTACATGAAGATGAAGGATGAGAGCAAGAAGGATAAGAACGCCTGGCACAGTGCCTAGCATCAGAGACTGGATGAAGAACACGTCAAGTACGCGGCCAAGGATGCGTACACAAGCTACGAGATGTACAGGCGGATCGTTGACATGAGGAAGTGTCTTCATCCTACCCCAGATGAGAGATCGAGCCACAGAGCAGTGGCGGGAGCGTCACAAGAAGTAGATGACTAGACGATCGTTTCTCCTAGTTTAGAATGCATGCAATTGTTTATTGACGTGTGTATGAATGATCTATATAATCACTTATGTAATTGGATGTTTATTTTAGTTATATATATGTTGTTCTTTTGTAGAAAGAGCAAATCACACGGCTTATTAGCAGCAATCGTCTGTGTTATATTGGTCTTCGCACACATTTCTGATTACGAACCTGTTTGCCGTGTATCACACACATCTTGTTCAGTTGAACTGTTTCCGTTGTCTTGGCTCATCGCAAACAGTTCATCCGAGTGAACTATATGCCCATCATCGCACACACCTTGATTTGGCTGACCGTTTCTATTGTGTTACCTAATCACGCACAGTTCATCCTAGTGAATTGTATGTCGTATATCGCACACACCCTCATCTGGCTGACCGTTTCTGTTGTTCTGGATCATCACAAACAGTTCGTATGGATTAACCGTATGCCACTCATCACACACGCATCTCTGATCTGAATCATGTTTGATGTCTGCACAATTGCAAATAGTTTGTCTCATTTTTTACGTTTTCTTACACCATCGTTTGCGATTAATGCATCACACACAGTTTTGTCGAAGGGTCTCTGATTGGACTGTTGTGTTTGGACCATCCTGCAGTAGTGAATACCTTGCTGAAAACCGCTTGTTATTTCCTTCTGCTCCTCGTTGGGTTCGACACACTTACTTATCTGAAGGACTACGATTGATCCCCTATACTTGTGGGTCATCATCACCCAGTGATACATATCTAATACATGTCATCCTAGTCTTGGTACTCTTGTGGATCTTGTGACTCCTTTCCTGTTGAAATTTCCTTGTGTTATCAAACCTTGTTTCCTCAAGCCTATTTCTTCAAGAACTAGTTCAAGAACCCCCCAAGGTAAGTATATGCATCTCACTCATGTACATGATGATCTCTTGATTATTGCACATATTGTTTGCAAGAAGGAATCATGGACATGAAGGTACATCTTTCATCATACTACTTTGATGCATATAGCCAAGATACATGTAACTCATTACTCATTCCATCATGTTGTGCATTCACATATCTTTAGCTTACATCATAAACATGATTGCACACTTGTAGGGGGAGCTTATGCATGTTACATGATTCTTTCAAAGCTTTAATGTACTATTTCCTATATTCTTACTTGAAGCTTTGATGTATGTTGTCATCAATTACCAAAAAGGGGTAGATTGAAAGCACATTTGCTCCGTTTGTGGTTTTGGTAATTAATGTCAGCATACATATTGTTGGAATAATATTTTTAACTAGAATATTTCAGACAAGTTCAACAGCGGCATGGCAAGGTGCTACTTCTTGAGCTTGCGTTGATTTTTCCCTTGAAGAGGAAAGGGTGATGCAGCAAAGTAGAGATAAGTATTTCCCTCAGTTAAGAACCAAGGTATCAATCCAGTAGGAGGTACAAGCAAGTCCCCAATAGATGCACCTGCACAAACTAACAAATGCTTGCACACAACACGAAAAAGGGGTTGTCAATCCCTTCACGGTCACTTGCAAGAGTGAGATCTAATAGAGATAGATATAAAAGATAAGTAAAAGGCAAAACAAAGTAAATCTTTACCTAATATTAAAGGACGGAGGCTTTCATAGTTCTCCATACGTCATCTATTTATAACCGTTGATTTTTATGATAATGAATAAAGATTGACCGTTGAGATTTAATATTCCTTTTAGCCTTTATGTTTCTCACATGTTTATGAGCGAAAGAAAAATAAAAAAATACTGCATGCAATGGGATCGAACTCCAAACCTCCCACCCAGTTAAGGAGGGCATGACCAGCAGAGCTAGGCAATGGTTTTGTTTAAAAGCAAGATTCATTATCTAATAAAATAGCCCGACCTCGCTCTTTTATATACTAAATCCCACGAGTTTTTCTATGAGTTGCCTAGAAAATAAGCAAGTTACCTCAAGAATCATCAAGAAAAAGCAGACCGGTGTGGCTGCATGTACCCCCAAAAAAAGAGACCCAATATAGAATTTACATGCGTGGCACATATATAGATGTGTGCTGGTCAGATCTAATTAAATGGAAGGGGCTGGATTTGTGTGCTTTGATTAAGCAAATTATGAAAACTTTCCGAGGGATGTACACTAATAGAAGGGGGACATGCACACACCATATTTGTGCCTGGTAATAAATGGTATTGTGGGATTGATTGGCTCCTAATTAAGTGGGATTGTGTAACTGAAAATTTCTACAGATGTGCATTCAAATAATAAAATATGGATGTGCACAGAACATTATTTGTGATCGGTATAACATACGGAAATTAAGATTTGGCTCCTACTGAATTGAGCTGACCGCTTGGCGGCGAGCACGGACAAGCCAGTTGGAAGCCAGTACAAAAGGTTGAGGAAGAGCACGTATGGCAAATACGTTGATGGGGTCGGTCCATGCAAGAAACCACCACTAGGGCGAGGTTGAGCCAGTGGCATGTGGGCGATAATTCTGGGTTGTGCTGGAGACATACTTCTCTACATAACGTTCTACCTGATCGACAACTTTCGAGAGCTGGCATGCTCTCATTATGCTCCTCCTTAATTATTTCTTTGTTACCCTAGGACCTGTACTTTGCAGTCTTTGAATTGTATTAATTTTGTTATACCAAAACAAACAGGTTCTACTATTTGTTGATAATGTTTTTCTATTTAATTTTAAAATGAACTAATTATCTTAAGTTAGTGTTGTGCATCCAAGTCATTTCACTAGAAATCATATCCCATGTCCTGGACTAGCATCCCGAAAAATTCTGCCCTCGGTTGATCCATCATTTTTTTATTTTCGACTAATGTCTCGTGACATATAGTTCCTGGACACGCTTAATATTTGCTCATGGCAACATGTGTTTTCTCTATAACGAAACACGGATTTGAACCATGCAATATCTTAGGCTGTGGAAATATGAGTTGGACGGAGAAGGGGAGTAGGTGATTATTTTGTTTTTCCCGTTGCAATGCACGACCATGTTTGCTAGTATAAATAAATTGCAGCAAGGTATTTTTGGGTTTTTGGTTTTATAGATCTACAAATATATGATGAGAAATAGACCCGGGGGCCATAGGTTTCACTAGAGCCTTCTCTCTTGAATAAAACATACGGTGGGTAAACAAATTACTGTTGAGCAATTGATAGAAAAGCGCAAAGTTATGAATATATCTAAGGTAATGATCATGAATATAGGCATCACCTCCGTGACAAGTAGACCGACTCCAGCCTGCATCTACTACTATTACTCCACACATCGACCGCTATCCAGCATGCATCTAGTGAATTAAGTTAACAAGAACGGAGTAACGCCTTAAGCAAGATGACATGATGTAAGTGGGATAGATCCAATCAATATGGTAAACCCCCCATCTTTTTAGCCTTAATGGAAACAATACAAATACGTGCCTCGCTACCCCTACTGTCACTGGGTGAGGACACCGCAACATTGAACCCATCACAAAGCACCTCTCCCATTGAAAGAAATACCAATCTAGATGGCCAAACCAAATCGATAGATCAGAGAGAAATACAAAGCTATCTTAATCATACATAAAAGAGTTCAGAGAAGACTCAAATAATATTCATAGATAATCTGATCATAAATCCACAATTCATCGGATCTCAACAAACGCACCGCAAAAGAAGATTACATCGAATAGAACTCCAAGAACATCGAGGAGAACATTGTATTGAAGATCAAAGAGAGAGAAGAACCATCTAGCTACTAGATATGGACCCGTAGGTTTGTGGTAAACTACTTACACATCATCGGAAGGGCAGCAAGGTTGGTATAGAGGCCCTCCGTGATCGAATCCCCCTCCGGCGGAGTGCCAGAAAAGGCCCCTAGATGGGATCTCACGAGAACAGAAGCTTGCGGTGGCAGAAAAGTATTTTTGGTGTGCCCTCTGGTATACGGAGAATATTTGAGTATTTATGGAGCCAGGATTAGGGTTAGGAGATCTGCAAGGGGCCCACAAGCCTAGGGGGCGTCCCCCCTGGGGCGCGCCCCTAGGGCTTGTGGCCTCCTCGTGGGTCTTCTAGCCTCCTCCCGAAGCTTCCTAGGTGTCTTTTGGTCCAAGAAAAATCATCGTTAAGTTTTATTCCGTTTGGTATTGATTTTCTCTAAAGACAAAAACAAGGAAAAACAGCAACTGGCACTGGGCACAAGGTTAATAGGTTAGTCCCAAAAAATTATATAAAATAGCATATTAATGCATATAAAACATCCAAGAAGGATAAGATAATAGCATGGAACAATCAAAAATTATAGATACGTTGGAGACATATCAAGCATCCCCAAGCTTATTTCCTGCTCGTCCTCGAGTAGGTAAATGATAAAAACAGGATTTTTGATGTGGAATGCTACCTAACATATTTATCAATTTAATTTTCTTATTGTGGCATGAATGTTCAGATCCATAAGATTCAAGACAAAGTTTAATATTGACATAAAAACAATAATACTTCAAGCATACTAATAAAGCAATCATGTCTTCTCAAAATATCATGGTTAAAGAAAGTTATCCCTACAAAATCATATAATCTTTTCATGCTCTATCTTCATCACACAAAGTATTTATCATGCACAACCCTGATGACAAGCCAAGCAAATGTTTCATACTTTTAATGTTCTAAAGCTTTTTCAACTTTCACGCAATACATGAGCGTGAGCCATGGATATAACACTATAGGTGGAATAGAGTATGGTGGAGGTTGTGAGGACAAGACAAAAAGGAGAAAGACTCACATCAACTAGGCAAATTAATGGTCTATGGAGATGTCCATCAATTGATATCGATGCAAGTGAGTAGGGATTGCCATGCAACGGATGCACTAGAGCTATAAGTGTATGAAAGCTCAAAAGAAAACTAAGTGGGTGTGCATCCAACTTGCTTACTCACGAAGACCTAGGGCAATTTGAGAAAGCCCATCATTGGAATATACAAGACAAGTTCTATAATGAAAAATTCCCACAGGTATATGAAAGTGATAAAATAGGAGACTCTCTATCATGAAGATCATGGTGCTACTTTGAAGCACAAGTGTGGTAAAGGATAGTAATATTGTCCCTTCTCTCTTTTTCTCTTATTTTTTTTCTTTTTTTCTTTTTTATTTTTGGGCTCTTTGGCCTCTCTTTTTATTTAAGTCCGGAGTCTCATCCTGACTTGTGGGGGAATCATAGTCTCCATCATCCTTTCCTCACATGGGACAATGCTCTAATAATGATGATCATCACACTTTTATTTACTTACAACTCAAGAATTACAACTCGATTCTAGAACAAAATATTACTCTATATGAATGCCTCCGGCAGTATACCAGGATGTGCAATGATTCAGAGTGACATGTATAAAAAATATGAACGGTGGCCAAGCCACAAATACTATGCCAACTACATGATCATGCAAAGCAATATGACAATGATGGTATGTGTCATAATAAACGGAACGGTGGAAGTTGCATGGAGATATATCTCGCATGGCTATGGAAATGCCATAATAGGTAGGTGGCTGTTTTGAGGAAGGGTATATGGTGGGTTTAATGCACCGGCGAAAGTTGCGTGGTACTAGAGAGGCCAGCAATGGTGGAAGGGTGAGAGTGCGTATAATCCATGGACTCAACATTAGTCATAAAGAACTCACATACTTATTGCAAAAATTTATTAGCCATCAAAACAAAGTACTAATACGCATGCTCCTAGGGGGGTAGATTGGTAGGAATAGACCATCGCTCGTCCCCGACCGCCACTCATAAGGAAGACAATCAAAAATAAATCATGCTCCAACTTCATCACATAACGATAGACCATACGTGCATGCTTCGGGAATCACAAACCTTAACACAAGTATTTATAATAATCCACAATTAACAACTAGCATGACTCTAATATCACCATCTTTATATCTCAAAACAAATGCAAGGAATCAAACTTCTCATATATTCAATGCTCTTTATGAAAGTTTTTATTATATCCCTCTTGGATACCCATCATATTAGGACCAAATTCATAACCTAAGCAAATTGCCATACTATTTTTAAGACTCTCAAAATAATATAAGTGAAGCTTGAGAGTTCATCAATTTCTACAAAATAAAACCACCGCCGTGCTCTAAAAAGATATAAGTGAAGCACTAGAGCAACTGCCTAGCTCAAAAGATATAAGTGAAGCACATAGAGTATTCTAATAAATTCATGATTAATGTGTGTCCCTCTCAAAAGGTGTGTACAGAAAGTATGATTGTGGCAAACTAAAAATAAAATACTCAAATAATACAAGACGCTCCAAGCAAAACACATATCATGTGGTGAATAAAAATATAGCCTCAAGTAAATTTACCGATGGATTGAAGACAAAAGAGGGGATGCCATCAGGGCCATCCCCAAGCTTAGATGCTTGGTTGTACTTGAATATTATCTTGGGTTGCCTTGGGCATTCCCAAGCTTAGGCTCTTGCCACACCTTATTCCATAGTCCATCAAATCTTTACCCAAAACTTGAAAACTTCACTACACAAAACTCAACAAAAAACTCGTGAGATCCGTTAGTATGATAAAACAAATCTCCACTTTTAGGTACTGCTTTGAACTCATTATAATTTTATATTGGTGTTATATCTACTGTATTCTAACTTCTCCATGGTTCATACCCCCCGATACTACCCATAGATTCATCAAAATAAGCAAACAACCCATCGAAGACAGCATCTATCAAAAACAGACTAGTCTGTAAACTCCAGAATATTAGTCATACTTATGTAACTCCTAAAATTATGAAAAATTAGGAAAACATATAAAATTCATATATAAATCTTGTGTAATAAATTCAGAATTTTTCCAAGCTCCAGTGAATTTTAACAATTCTGTTACTGGACGCCAAAGTTTCTGTTTTTCAGCAAAACCAAATCAACGATATACCAAAGCATCCCAAAGGTCTTGCTTGGATCAAACACTAATTAAAACATTAAAACACAATTAATATAGAGGAAATATTGTATGAAAACATAAAAATAGAAAAGAAGGATATTGGGTTGTCTCCCAACAAGCGCTTTTCTTTAAAGCCTTTTAGCTAGGCGTTGATAATTCTAATGATGCTCACATAAAAGACAAAAAATTGAAGCACAAAGAGAGCATCATATAGCATGTGAAAAACAAGTTTAAGTCTAACATACTTCCTATTCATAGGAATTTTATAGGGAAAAGATTTATCAAGGCAAGCAAAAACTAGCATATGCAAGGAAGAAGAAAGAAACAATAGCAATCTCAACATAACAGGAGGTAATTTAGTAACATGAAAATTTCTACAACCATATTTCCCTCTCTCATAATAATTACATGTAGGATCATAATAAAATTCAAAAATATAGCTATCATATAAAATTTTCTCTTCATGATCCACATGCATAAAAGTTTTATAATCTTCCAAGATAGTGGGATTAACATCAACTAAAGTCATGAACTCTTCAAACCAACTTTTATCAAAAAAATTCATAAGATTGAACACTCTCCAAATATATGGGTTTATTTTTAGCTAAAGTTGACACTCTTCCAAACCCACTTTCAATATTATCACATACATATTCATCACGAGGCTTAAATAAATTTTCAAGATCATAAGAAGCATTATCACCCCAATCATGATCATTGCAATAAGTAGTGGACATAGCAAAACTAGCATCCCCAAGCTTAGGGTTTTGCATATTATTAGCACAATTGAATTAATAGAATTTATAATAACATCATTGCAATCATGCTTTTCATTCAAGGAGCTATCGTGAATCACTTTATAAATTTCTTTTTTTAACACTTCATCACAATTTTCAGATTCACGAATTTCAAGCAAAACTCCATAAAGATAATCTAGTGCACTCAACTCACTAGCAATTGGTTCATCATAATTGGATCCTTTAAAAAACACTAGCAAGTGGATGAGGATCCATAAACTTTTTGCTTTCTGATTATCAATAAACACACAATTATACCAAGCGAACGAGCAAACAAACCAATTAAGACATAAAGGCAAACGAAAAGACGAACGGAAAGAAGGCGAATAAAAAGGAAAATATTTCTTTGTTTTTCTGAAAACATTTTAGAAGTGGGGGAGAGGAAAACAAGAGGCAAATGGCAAATAATGTAAGTGCAAGAGATGAGAGTTTATGATAGGTACTTGGTAGGCTTGATGTAGAACCTCCCCGGCAACGGCGCCAGAAATTCTTCCTGCTACTTCTTGAGCTTGTGTTGATTTTTCCCTTGAAGAGGAAAGGGTGATGCAGCAAAGTAGAGATAAGTATTTCCCTCAGTTAAGAACCAAGGTATCAATCCAGTAGGAGGTACAAGCAAGTCCCCAATAGATGCACCTGCACAAACTAACGAACACTTGCACACAACGCGAAAAAGGGGTTGTCAATCCCTTCATGGTCACTTGCAAGAGTGAGATCTAATAGAGATAGATATAAAAGATAAGTAAAAGGCAAAAGAAAGTAAATATAAATAAATTGCAGCAAGGTATTTTTGGGTTTTTGGTTTTATAGATCTTAAAATATATGATGAGAAATAGACCCGAGGACCATAGGTTTCACTAGAGGCTTCTCTCTTGAAGAAAACATATGGTGGGTAAACAAATTACTGTTGAGCAATTAATAGAAAAGCACAAAGTTATGAAGATATCTAAGGTAATGATCATGAATATAGGCATCACGTCCGTGACAAGTAGACCAACTCCTGCCTGCATCTACCACTATTACTCCACACATCGACCGCTATCTAGCATGCATCTAGTGAATTAACTTAACAAGAACGGAGTACCTTAAGCAAGACGACATGATGTAGATGGATAGATCCAATCAATATGGTAAAAACCCCATCTTTTTATCCTTAATGGAAACAATACAAATACGTGCCTTGCTACCCCTACTATCACTGGGTGAGGACACCGCAAGATTGAACCCATCACAAAGCACCTCTCCCATTGCAAGAAAAATCAATCTACTTGGCCAAACAAAATTGATAGATTGGAGAGAAATACAAAGCTATCTTAATAATGCATAAAAGAGTTCAGAGAAGACTTAAATAATATTCATAGATAATCCGATCATAAATCCAGAATTCATCGGATCTCAACAAACGCACCGCAAAAGAAGATTACATCGAATAGAACTCCAAGAACATCAAGGAGAACATTGTATTGAAGATCAAAGAGAGAGAAGAAGCCATCTAGCTACTAGCTATGGACCCGTAGCGCTGTGGTAAACTACTCACACATCATCAGAAGGGCGGCAAGGTTGGTGTAGAGGCCCTCCGTGATCGAATCCCCCTTCGGTGGAGTGCCGAAAAAGGCCCCAAGATGGGGTCTCATGAGAACAGAAGCTTGCGGTGGTGGAAAAGTATTTTTGGTGTGCCCTCTGGTATACGAGGAATATTTGAGTATTTATGGAGCCAGGATTAGGGTTAGGAGATCTGCGAGGGCCCCACAAGCCTAGGGGTGCCCCCTAGGGCGCGCCCCTAGGGCTTGTGGCCTCCTCGTGGATCTTCTGGTCTCCTCCCGAAGCTTCCTAGGTGTCTTCTGGTCCAAGAAAAATCATCGAAAATATTTATTCCGTTTGGACTCCGTTTGGTATTGATTTTTTGTAAAGACAAAAAAAGGAAAAACAGCAATTGGCACTGGGCACTAGGTTAATAGGTTTGTCCCAAAAAATGATATAAAATAGCATATTAATGCATATAAAACATCCAGGATGGATAATATAATAGCATGGAACAATAAAAAATTATAGATACGTTGGAGACGTATCACAAGGACATGAGGATGTGGACCCCCTCAAAATGTCAAGGACAAGAATAGGCTACCTCAAGACTCTACATTTCCGGTTTAGTGATCCAAGATCACATTGAGTCCCTTAGGAAAGCCAATACTATTAAAAGGGGATGAGGTATTGTTGATGAGGTACATCAGAATGAAACACAACATCCACCATTCATTTTCTGAGAGAGAACCACCTACTCATGTGTTGATATCAAGAGACTCCATTCCTAACATTTGAACCTTGATTTCTAGCCTCTTCAAGTTGCTTTCCACCCCAATCCTTCTTCTACCCAAGCCAAATCTGTGAGAGAAAGATTGAGTGTTGAAGAGACTATAATTTGAAGCACAAGAGCAGGGAGTTCATCACCAACACAATATCTATTACCTTTTCGAGAGTGGTGTCTCCTAGATTGGTTAGGAGTCACTTGGGAGCCTCCAAGATCATGTGGAGTTTGACCAAGGAGTTTGTAAGGGCAAGGAGATCGCCTACTTCGTGAAGATCTACCCGAGTGAGGCAAGTCCTTCGTGGAAGTTGGCCATGATGGAATAGACAAGGTTGCTTCTTCGTGGACCCTTCGTTGATGGAGCCCTCCGTGGACTCGCGTAACCGTTACCCTCCGTGGGTTGAAGTATCCATCAACGTGGATGTACGATAGCACCACCTATTGGAACCACGCCAAAAATCATCATATGTTCATTGCATTTGATCTTCCAACTCTACCCCTTACTTTCCGAATAATTGCATGATTTACTATTTATGTTGCACTATCTCTAGATATGTATGTGTAGGAAGTCTTGGTGTTATCATAACTTGTGCCAAAATCTGCCTAAGTTTCAAAAGAACTAAAAACTACACCTTTGGTTGGTTAAGTGTCTATTCACCCTAAGGGAGACCTGGACTAGGGGGTCCTCGGGCCGCTGCCTCCTCTTTCATGGGACGGATAGGTGGGCCACACTACAGCTGCTGGAAGGCCGGACTACGAGGCAACCTCATATCCGGGAAGGAGATCTTGGGTGCCTTGCTGTGTCTTCCAAGGCAAGATAGAAAGTTTGGAATGTTTATTCCCTTGTTGTAACAGACTATGTGTAACCCTAGTACCCCTGGTGTCTATATAAACCAGAGGGTTTAGCCCATAGAGGGCAGAACAACAACCATCATCCTACTAGCCTAGGGTTTAGTTCATCTGATCTCGTGGAAGATCGACTCTGTAACCATCCTATACACTTCAATATAATCGAGCAGGACGTAGGGTTTTACCTCTTAGACAGGGCCCGAACCTGGGTAAAATATTGTGTCCTTCGTCCCATGTTCCCCATTAATCCAAGATCCACAGCTCAGGACCCCCTACCTGAGGTCTGCCGGTTTTGACACCGACATTGGTGCTTTCATTGCGAGTTCCGCTGTTGGATCACCGAAAGGATTAATGGCTCGCATGTTCATCAATAATGACATCCACGCCGGGGACATCTCCATACCTGGCCAAGTTTTTGTGTTTGGTAGTGTCATACTACGCGCCAATCTAACCGGCCGCCTTGGCTAGGTTGGAAACTTTGCCCTCGGCCAGGAGATCAGGTTCAGGAGCCTAGAGTTCACCGCCGACCCCCGGGGAGATCTCACCCTATCAAGAGCCTCAGGTCCCCTTGAAAAACTCACTTATCCCGATGCTTTAATTTCGAGGGAGGTAAACCCGCCGGGGACTGATGTAACACGGAGCCCGGCCTTAAAGCCCGGCCCCGTCAGTTCAACCAAGCTAATTCCGGCCAAACACCGCACGGGCACAACCTCGAGCGTCCCCATAGCGGCCGCACTACGGGTCAGTCTCAAACATTCAGAGGGCACAGACCCGTCAGACCTTTCATCATTGAACGATCTACTAGACCGAATACAAGCCATTGGAATCTCCGACGGCCAGTCCTCGGTCTATAATCAGATCGGGCTCAAGCCCTGTGACGCCCCCGACTCAATCGTGCACTAATCATACATGCAAGCATGCACGATCAAGCACAGGGACTCACGGGAAGATATCACAACACAACTCTAACACAATTTAAACGGAGATCCACAATATTACAGACCAGGGATCACGAAGATCCGAATACATAAGTCAGTCATACAAATATTATCTGAGTACAGACATAGTTAGACAAGTTTTGCCTTAAGAAGGCTAGCACAAACAACGACTCTAGATCGAAAGGCATAGGCCTCCTGCATGGGAGCCTCCGATCCTACTCCTGGTCGGCTGGCTCGGTCCAGTAGTAAGTACCGCCTGGACCCTCCTGGTAGTAAGCTCCTGAGGTGGCATCTGGCTCCCGGGATCCATCATCTGTTGTATCATCAAGTAGGGGAATATGGGGAAAAAGAGGAAGCAAAGCAACCGTGAGTACTCATCCGAAGTACTCAGCAAGCAAGGATCTACACTACATATGCAACATTATCAAAGGGGAAGGCTGTATATGTGGACTGGGCTGCAGAAATGCCAGAATAGAGAGAAGGCCTAGTCCTATCGAAGACTACCATCTTCAAACATCTTCACGAAGCCACCATCTCGCAGCATTAGAAGAGAGTAGAATAGCATTTTATTAAGCAAACATGTGGAAGCAAGCCTAGAGATCCTTCCTCGACTCCCAGCGAGAAAGCGATCCCGAAGCTTCAATTAAGTAACAAGTATCCAGTTCAAGTAGTAGATCAGGATATACAAACTGAGTGTCCTTTACCGTAGGACCGGCTATACAAACTGAGCGTCCTTTACCGTAGGCTCAGCAGAGAGGTCAGCACACCGGACTAACCTATGCACCTAGAGGTCTTAGGCCATCGCCCTGGGCACCCTGCGCGTTGCGAGACTGGCCGGGGTGTAGGCGCGACACTGAACTCGTCAGTGAAGTATCCAGCCCATTCCCGACAATCAGCCCGCACGGTGAACCGTGACGTCTGAAGAGCTTTCGGGAGAAATGTACGGCGTAGAGGGCCCCATAAACCATAATCCCGCGTGATGGTAGTGCGTATAGGGCATGTCGACCCACTCAGATTAAACTCCCAAATCCGATAGGCTGATTTAGTAACACGCGGAGACGATCAGAGTTTCTGAAGCTCTGCCACAATATCACACTCGAGTGCCCTTCTGGCACACCCGACAACATAGATCCCCTGCGAGTACCCATCAGGGTCGACCCGCCTGTAACAAAGGTCACAGTAACCGTGTGGTCATAACATCAAGGGGGAAACCCGAGGAATCACCCTCGGCGAATTCCACTCGATGAAAACATCAGGGTGAACGTAGGAGGCATCACCCTCGAGGTTTACACTGAGGGGTTGCATGACAGAGTCATATCGGAAGTGGAGAAGGAGGAATCACCCTCGACGACCATGATCGAACAGCTACACTACAGAGTGTTCATCAGGAGTGCGTTACGAGGTATCACCCTCGGCACTCGATAGTTACTGTGCAGAGTCGTACAACTAAGGGGGTGAGGTGATGTGTCGGTCTCTGGTCGACGATCACATTGATCGTGTCATCGATGATCAAGCAGGGGCAACAAGGGTAAGGTGGTGGGGTCACTGATGGTTCACTACCAACCTATACTAAGCAGTTTAACATAGGCAGATAAGGTAACAATAAACAGGTTATAAAAGCAGGCTATGCATCAGAATAGGAGCAACCATTAACAGTAGCAAAATCTAATGCAAGCAGTAGAAATGGAATGGGCGATATCTGGATGCTCAAGGGGGGCTTGCCTGGTTGCTCTGGCAAGAGAGAGGGATCGTCAACGGGCTGCTCGTCTGTAGCGTAGTCGTACTCAACTGCAACGGCGTCGGTCTCGGCGTCTATTGAGAGAGAAGGAGGGGGAGAGAAACAATAAATTCACGGCAAAAATGCAAACAATATGCATGACATGGCTAAATGATATGCCGGGGTGTTCTACTGCCTAACTAAATGAGTTAGTTAATTTAGGAATTTATTTAGATTTATTTAATTAAAGTTGGGCACTATTCATTTATCGAAATCGGTCTAAAAGTTCCATGTTCATCTAGCTAGGGTATCTGATAGGAATAAGGAGGGCGTATTCGGGTTCGTATCGAAATTCTGAGCAACTTTCAAATATAAATTATTTTCATCGGAGTTACGGATTATTTTATATGATTTTCTAAAGATTTAACTATTTTCTGAAATTTATTTAATCATTTTAAATCAACATTATCCAGAACAATGTATGCTGACGTCAGCATGACATCAGCAGTCAACAGGGCGTTGACTGGGTCAAACTGACATGTGGGTCCCACCTGTCAGCGTCTTATAGGTTTAATTAGGGTTTAGTTAACCTAATTACAGTTTAATTAAACTAACTAATTAATTAGTTTAGCTTAATCAGAGTTAATTAACTTAATTAATTAACTAATTAATTATTAATTAATTATTTCATTTTTATCTTTTATTTTAAAACGTTCTGGGAAGTGGGCCCCATTTGGCAGTGGCCCAGAGGCCTAGCGGTTCGGGATGCTAGCGGGCATAGCCCGAACGGGCGCTGCCAGCGGGGGCGCACCCGGGCGCTGGCCACGGGCGCGGGCGAGGCCGCGGCACGGGACGGCGGAGCCGAGCGGGCGCTAGCGGTGCAGGGCAGGGGCGTGCGTGCGCGGGGCGAGCGGCGAGCGCGACTAGCGCGCGAGTGGCAGGACGAGGCCGAGGCGCAGAGGGGGCGGCGGCTCGGGCGGTGCGAGCGGGCGGCTGCAGGCGGAGGCGCGGCCGTGGGCGCGAACGGGCGCGGCCATGGGGAGTAGAGCGAGGCGAGCGAGGCGCGGGAGCGGGACGAGCGAGGCCACGCGGGCAACGCCGGAGCGTGAGCGGGGCGGCAGCCGGGCGCGCGAGCGCGCGTGCGGGGCGAGGGAGAGAGAGACGGGGCGAGCTCACAGGCGGTGCAGGGTCAAGGCAGCGGGGCGTGGAGAGGATGTCGGGGACGGCGAGGCGGCGCTGGCGACGAGGGCGGGGCGGCGGCGTCGACGTGCGGCGACGGGTGTGTCGGGGCGTCGAGCACGGCGGCGTCGGGCGCGCCCGATCTGGAGGGGTGAATGGGGGGTCGATTAGGGTTTCGGTGCCCCAGGGGGTTAAAGGGGGAGTGGGTGGGCCGGCCTGGTGGGCTGAGGCCAGCTGGGCTAGGCCCAGTTGGCCTGGGGGGGGGTTGTTTTCTTTTATTTTTCAGTTTTATTTCTTTTCTTATTTTTTTTCTGTTTTCTCTTTTAACTCTGTTTTGTTAATTGTTTAGGCACTAAATGAATTTTGTAAAAAGTGTGACCTAGTTCATAAATCACAGTGCATTATACCCTATCTCCAAAAACTGGTTTGGGCAAAACATAATTTCATATTTAACTTAGATTAAATAAAAGGTTAATAAATATTGTCTTTAGTCACTGCTTGAGGATGTTTGAGTCACTTATGCAATCTCAACAAAGTTGGTTACAATTTTAGAATTGTCTCTGGAATATTTGTTATTTATTGAACATTTTAGTTTCTGTGTTTGAACAACTTTTATCTCCCACTTTGAATTTGATTGGATTTTGAACTAGGAGTTTGAAATGCAATATGATGCAAATGACGATTAGGCACTGTTAATCATGCTGACTTGTCATTATCAAAAGTGATTACTGTGGCTAATGACATGGGGTGTTACAATTCTCCTCATCTATCAAGAATTCTCATCCCGAGAATTAAGAGGAAGACTGAAAGAAAGTGGGGTATTCTTCACGAAGATGATCCTCGCGTTCCCAAGTGGCTTCATCTTCAGAATGATTCAACCACTGAACTTTGAGGAATTTGATTGACTTTTGACGAGTCCGGCATTCAGCTTGATCAAGAATACGGATGACATGTTCTGGATAAGACAGATCTTCCCGCAATTCAAGCATTTTGTGATCCACAGCTCGAATAGGATCCTTGAAGCAGCGACGGAGTTGGGATACTTGAAAGACATCATGCACTTGAGAAAGATTTGGCGGCAATTGCAATTGATATGCCACTTCTCCTCGATGGGCAAGAATACGGAACGGGCCAATATAGCGAGGAGCTAACTTGCCTTTGATTCCGAACCGTTGAGTGCCTTTCAACGGAGTGACGCTGAGGTAAGCTTGCTCGCCAGGTTGATAGACCATTTCCTGGTGCTTTCGGTCATAGTTGCTCTTCTGACGAGACTGAGCAGTTTTCAAATGTTGACGGACAATGCGGACTTGTTCTTCAGCTTGTTGGATAATGTCCGGTCCGACGAGCGAGCGTTCCCCAGTTTTTGACCAATTCAGAGGGGTTCGACACTTACGTCCGTAAAGAACTTCAAATGGTGCCATCTTCAGACTAGCTTGATAGATATTGTTGTAAGAGAATTCAGCATATGGGAGAGATTCCTCCCATTTCTTACCGAAGGAGATGACGCAAGCTCGAAGCATATCTTCGAGCACTTGATTAACTCGTTCGACTTGACCCTGTGACTGAGGGTGAAAAGTGGTGCTGAAAGACAGATGAGTTCCCATAGCTTCTTGGAAACTATTCCAGAATCTTGAGGTGAAGAGGCTGCCACGATCCAAACTGATCTCCAACGCAACACCGTGGAGTGACACAATTCGGGAAACATACAATTCTGCTAACTGACTAGCAGTGATTGTCTCCTTAACTGGCAGAAAGTGAGCAACCTTGCAGAATCGGTCAATGACGACAAAAATAGCATCATGACCCTTCTGAGATCTGGGAAAACCAGTAGTGAAATCCATTTGGACCTTGTCCCATTTCCATTCAGGAATATCGAGTGGTTGCAGAGTTCCAGCAGGCCTTTGATGTTTTGCTTTAATGCAGCGGCAAACGTCACACTCAAAAACATAACAAGCAATGTCTCGCTTCATATTAGGCCACCAGTATCTCTAACAAATGTCACGGTACATCTTTGTGCTACCAGGATGAATTGACAGAGGAGTGTCATGAGCTTCTTTCATAACGTGATCCCTCTCATCCTTGAACTTGGGTATAAAGAGACGGTGTTGGAAAAATAGGATCCCATCCTTATCAAGATGGAATTCTGACGGCTTTCCTTTCCCGAGGTACCGCTTAATCCTTTCAACTTCAGAGTCATACTTTAGTATAATCTTAATGTTGTGCTCTAAATCTGGTTCGACAACCAGGGTATTGAGATAACCCTATGGAACAATATGGAGGTTCAATTTGCGAAGTTCTTCATAAAGGAGAGGTTGTGCTTCCTGAACCATAAGATTGTTGCAATAAGCCTTACGACTCAAAGCATCGGCCATTACATTAGCCTTGCCAGGGGTATATGAGATATTCATATCATAATCGGCAATTGTTTCGAGCCATCTTTGTTGACGAAGGTTCAAATCCGGTTGAGTATATATATACTTCAAGCTCTGATGATCCGTGTATATCTCGCAACGATTACCGAGAAGGTAATGTCGCCATAGCTTCAGGGCATAAATAATCGCAGAAAGTTCGAGATCGTGCACTGGGTAATTTTCTTCATGAGGACGCAATTGTCGAGAAGCATAAGCAATCACTTTATGCTCTTGCATTAGGACACAGCCTAATCCTTGACGAGATGCATCACAGTATATCACAAAATCCTTTTGGGAATCCGGGGGTGCTAGCACTGGGGCAGATGTTAACTTATCTTTTAGTGTCTGAAAGCTTTCTTGACATTTTTCTGTCTACTCAAATTTAACACCTTTGTGGAGCAGATTAGTAAGTGGCTTTGCAATCTTGGAAAAGTTCTCAACGAATCGACGGCAATAACTAGCGAGTCCGAGAAAACTTCTGACTTGCTTAACATTCTTCGGGGGAGTCCAATCAAGAATGGCTTGAACTCGTTCCGGGTTAACAGCAATTCCATTCTTGGATATCACATGACCAAGATAGGTCACTTTAGTTAACCAGAATTCACACTTGGAGAATTTAGCATACAACTGATGTTCTTGTAGCTTCTCCAATACAAGCCGAAGATGTTCAGCATGTTCTTCTTCATTCTTGGAATATATAAGGATATCATCCAAATAAACCACGACGAATTTGTCGAGGTAATCCATGAAGATATAGTTCATCAACCAGGAGAAGGTTGCTGGAGCATTTGTTAAGCTAAATGACATGACAGTGTACTCATAAGAGCCATAACGAGTGACAAAGTCAGTCTTCGGAATATCCTCTTCGTGAACACAGATCTGATGATAACCCAACCTCAAGTCGAGTTTCGAGAAGATAGTGGATCCAGCAAGCTGATCATAAAGATCATTGATCCGGGGCAGTGGGTATTTATTCTGGATTGTGGCTTGGTTAATGGGCCGATAATCCTGAACCAATTGGTTAGTTCCATCCTTCTTATTAAAGAAGAGTGAAGGTGCTCCCCAAGCAGAGGAACTAGGGCAGATGAAACCTTTCTTAAGTGACTTGTCGATTTCTTCCTTAAGTTCAAGGAGTTCATGCGGCGGCATCTTATAAGGACGCTTTGCAATAGGGGTAGTGCCAGGCTTCAAGTCAATGACAAACTCGACAGCCCTAACTGGGGGTATTCCTGGGAGTTCTTCCGGAAAGACGTCCGGAAAATCTCGAACGGCAGGAACGTTCTCGATTCCTTCCAGAGGTGAGGCGTTCAAAGCATTCAGAGCATATATCTGAGCTTCAGCATCCCGTGTAATGCGGGCGGTATAATTCACTATCTCGTTGGAGGGGTGAAGAAGTTGGACGACTTTAGTGGCACAATTGATCGAAGCAATGTGAGCTTTCAACCAATCCATTCCGAGAATGAGGTCTATGGTGGAAGACTTCAAGATGATGGGTGAGGCAAGGAACTCCAACCCTTTAATTTCGACGGTAACGTCAGGTGCTATCACGTCAGCATGACAATGACCTCCGGGAGTTTTAATGACTAACGGAGTATGCATCTTCTCATACCGAATGCCATGCATGAATGCAAATTTTCTAGAGATGAATGAATGTGATGCTCCTAAATCAAATAAAAAAGAAGCAGGTACTAAATTAACGAGAAGGGTACCCATCACAGTAGCAGGTTGATCCTGAACTTCTTCAATATCAATGTTGTAAGCGTGTCCACGACCATGTGCAGCAGACCCAGTATTATAGTTGCGGGTCTGATTGTTGCCACGACCATTACCATGGCTAGTACGAGGAAAAGCCAACTGATTCTGAGTCTGGCGGCAGTCTCTAGCATGGTGACCTGGTTTGCGACACTTGAAGCACAGACCATCTTCAGGATGAAGAGGAGCATTTTGTTGAATAGCTTGATCTCTTGGCTGCCTCGGTGGTGGAGGAGGCAGACGTGGTGCAGCATAGTTGTTCTTTGGCGCAGGGGCATTTGGATGGAACACGTTGTTGGGAATCCAGACTCGATGCTTCTCTGCTGAGCCCGAAGATGAGCCAGCATCACGATAGCGCTTCTGCGAGTCCTTATGCTTCATCTGAGCGGTCTCAACCAGAATAGCCTTGTTCACAAGAGTTGAAAATTCGTTGAAGTCTTGAGCAGCAAGTGCAAGCTAGAGGTCTGGGTGGAGTCCATTACGGAACTTCTCTTGTCTACGAGCATCTGTGGCGATGTCTTCTTCAGCATAGCGGGATAGGTCAAGGAATTCCCGCTGATAAGCTTCGACGGTCTTGTTGCCCTGAGTGAGGTTGCGAAACTGGGTCTTCATCCAGTCCATAATTCCCTGAGGAATATAACGGGCACGGAAAGTAGCCTGGAAATCATACCAGGTAACCACTATTCCAGCGGGAAGTGTACGCTTGTGGGTGTCCCACCATTGAGCAGCGGGACCCTTTAGGAAAAAGGCCGCGAAGGTGACGAAGTTGGCAGGGGCGACATTAGCAGACTCCATCTCGTGAGTGATGTCGCGGAGCCAGTCATCAGCATCCAGTGGCTTGTCAGAGTTGCGGAACTGAGTGGGGTTGAGTCGCATAAACTCTGTCAAAGTTATTGAAGCAGGGTTCTGGTTCTGGTTGTTCTGATGCGGAAACTGAGCCATGATCCCAGTCATGAATTGGCGGTTGAGCTCGAATTGTTGCATCATAGCTGCCATATAGTCTGGCGGTGTTGGGCGTTCAGGGGCACGCCACGACCACGACCACCTGGTCTAACCATCCTGCTAAGTATCAATAGGGGTAGTTTAGTACAAGTAATTGCGAGTGTTTAGCAACAAGCACGATGTAACTCGACAACAATTTAAGCAGTGTAGCAGATACATAACAGTAGTCCATTAAGACATATAGATCCATACACAGAGTCGGGTACATGCGGACAACATAACAGCGCAAATTCAGAACTAGACATACTAGGCGGCGCGCAGGCACGCGGTAAGGAAGTACACAACGAGACATAGCAAAGGCTACATCAACGTCAGGGAAAACCACTGAAAAGGGGTAACTGCGAGTGAGGACGACGAATGTTCGTCGCGGAAGGATCCTGCGCTCCATGTGCACTCTGATGCAGAATCCGGTCTTGAGCTGTAAGAAGAGGTCCATGTGTAGGTGTGTGACCTCCAACAGCAGACCAATCAATACCAGCATACATCTGAGTCCTGCGCGGATGAAGGATGTGCTTCGGATGTATCCCTGCACGAACAGCGGGTAGCAACTGCATCATAGCATCGTAGAGACGTGCTCGAGTGGCAACCAACTCGACGGCAAGAGCCCAAACAGTGTGATCCAGAGCCTGAGTGCACTGAATCAGAACGCGCTGGTCGTAGCGACGACGCTCGTACGGGGCACAGATAGCTGTGTAGTATCCAGTAGCATCTCTAGCAGGGAATGTATCGGAACTCAGAGTCATCTAAGATATCGCTGAACTCTCCTTGGAGACGTGCGACAGCAGAGTAGGCGGCATCATGGACTGCCATCTCAATCGTCACGCCGATACCGTGGAAAAGGTGTAGCTCAGTGTCTGAGTCATCTTGCTGATCATAGATACGAACATCAGAATGGTACTGCTCCTGGTTGAACTCGCGGTAATCCTCGTAGACCATGTACTCGGGGTACCAACGATAGCCAAGTCTAGTCAGGAGGGCGATTAGAACAGCTGGAAACCAAGGGGCATCACGAGCCCAAGTACGAAGCACAAGCTGCGTCGTAGGGCGCGGTGGAAACAGACGATCCATCTGAAATAAAGGAAATTTAGGATTGTCAAACGACAATGAGAAGTTTAACACAACTCGGAGAGAAAGGTTAAACAAAACAATGGAAAGGAAAATGATTATCAGACTAATCAAATAAATGATAGGGAAATCACACAGATATCCAGCTCTCCAGGTAGACGGAATTTACGAGACCCTAAGTGTCGGCGTTAGTAAAATTTATTTAACCCGAATAGAAGAGAGATCAGAGTCCCAGAGTATAGACGAGGAATAAAAGATCCTAATACCACCTAGTTGGCGACGTGGGCCCGTAAGCCACACAGCCAAGTTAGTAAATTAGCTTTTCGGTTTCTAGACTCAACTTCGGCCAAAGAATTGGAAGCGGGCTTCCTACAGGCAGTCGGCTCTGATACCAACTTGTGACGCCCCGACTCAATCGTGCACTAATCATACACGCAAACATGCACGATCAAGCACAGGGACTCACGGGAAGATATCACAACACAACTCTAACACAATTTAAACGGAGATCCACAATATTACAGACCAGGGATCACGAAGATCCGAATACATAAGTCAGTCATACAAATATTATCTGAGTACATACATAGTTAGACAAGTTTTTCCTTAAGAAGGCTAGCATAGACAACGACTCTAGATCGAAAGGCATAGGCCTCCTGCCTGGGAGCCTCCGATCCTACTCCTGGTCGGCGGGCTCGGTCCAGTAGTAAGTACCGTCTGGACCCTCCTGGTAGTAAGCTCCTGAGGTGGCATCTGGCTCCGGGGCTCCATCGTCTGTTGTATCATCAAGTAGGGGAATATGGGGAAAAAGAGGAAGCAAAGCAACCGTGAGTACTCATCCGAAGTACTCAGCAAGCAAGGATCTACACTACATATGCAACATTATCAAAGGGGAAAGGCTGTATATGTGGACTAGGCTGCAGAAATGCCAGAATAGAGAGAAGGCCTAGTCCTATCGAAGACTAGCATCTTCAAACATCTTCACGAAGCCACCATCTCGCAGCATTAGAAGAGAGTAGAATAGCATTTTATTAAGCAAACAGGTGGAAGCAAGCCTAGAGATCCTTCCTCGACTCCCAGCGAGAAAGCGATCCCGAAGCTTCAATTAAGTAACAAGTATCCAGTTCAAGTAGTAGATCGGGATATACAAACTGAGTGTCCTTTACCGTAGGACCGGCTATCGATAGATTATTCATCCCTGCAGGGGTGCACTACTGTTACCCAACACGCTCGATCACCTCTGGCCGGACACACTTGCTGGGTAATGCCCGGCCTCGGAAGATCAACACGAAGCAGCGCCCTACCTAGGCTCAGCAGAGAGGTCAGCACGCTAGACTAACCTATGCACCCAGAGGTCTTGGGCCATCACCCTGGGCACCCTGCGCGTTGCGAGACTGGCCGGGGTGCAGGCGCGACACTGAACTCGTCAGTGAAGTATCCAGCCCATTCCCGACAATCAGCCCGCACGGTGAACCGTGACGTCTGAAGAGTTTTCGGGAGAAACGTACGACGTAGAGGGCCCCATAAACCATAATGCTGTGTGGTGGTAGTGCGTATAGGGCACGTCGACCCACTCAGATTAAACACCCAAGTCCGATAGGCTGATTTAGTAACACGTGGAGACGATCAGAGTTTCTGAAGCTCCGCCACAATATCACACTCGAGTGCCCTTCCGTCACACCCGACAACATAGATCCCCTGCGGGTACCCATCAGGGTCGACCCACCTGTAACAAAGGTCAAAGTAACCGTGTGGTCATAACATCAAGGGGGAAACCCGAGGAATCACCCTCGGCGAATTCCACTCGATGAAAACATCAGGGTGAACGTAGGAGGCATCACCCTCGAGGTTCACACTGAGGGGTTGCACGACAGAGTCGTATCGGAAGTGGAGAAGGAGGAATCACCCTCGACGACCACGATCGAACAGCTACACTGCAAAGTGTTCATCAGGAGTGCTTTACGAGGTATCACCCTCGGCACTCGATAGTTAGGATGCGTTTGGTTCGCTAGATATGTTTGAGGGATATGGGTATCCCCAACCACCTGGTCAGGGATAGCCACTTTTTCTGTTTGGTTGGGCAGGATGAAGAGTGGTTGAAGATAATCATATATGTGTTTGGTTTGTGGGATGAGTAGTAGATAGAAATTGTGACGAACACACACATTGCAGCAATCTGTGACTAGGAAACTATTACGGCACTAGCATCAATCTGTGAACGTGGGGACACGCTACGAAATACTCTAGTTTGCAATCACCATGCACACACGGATGGCTCGATCAGAAAATCGGTGGACTGCATCTTCCCGGAGGCAACTCCCCACGCTGCCATCCTCACGGCAGACGGTGCGACCCCAACATTGATGCGACCCTGCTTTGCGGAGAGGCAAACGGCGAGATGGCACTGCTCCTCCCCTGACCCCAATGCCAACCTTAACTTCCCTGAGACTGGCCATGGCGTCTCCGTCGTCGTCTTCGTCCCGGGGGTCTTCTTCCTTGTGGCCTGGTGGCCAAGATGCCACGCCAAGCTAACCTGCCGTACCTGGTGGCAGTCAGCCTAGTTCCGGCCGCCGCTCCTAGATCCCACGCCGCCATCGCACTCAACAAGAGGAAAACTGAAGGGAGGTAACGAGCGAGAAGAAACTGTGAGGCGATCGCACAGAACGAACGGGATGCCCATATCCGCGAGTTTTGGCGGACGAGCGAAGCCTGAGTTTCGTGGAATATTCTGAGAATCTGGTTGCTGATATCCCTCCTCGTCCATAAACCAAACACCTGGCATCCCCTTAAAAATGGCTATCCCTATCCCATGAAGGGATATCCTCCAAACCAAACACATCCTTACTGTGCAGAGTCGTACAACTAAGGGGGTGAGGTGATGTGTCGGTCTCTGGTCGACGATCACATTGATCGTGTCGTCGATGATCAAGCAGGGGCAACAAGGGTAAGGTGGTGGGGTCACTGATGGTTCACTACCAACCTATACTAAGCAGTTTAACATAGGCAAATAAGATAACAATAAACAGGTTACAAAAGCAGGCTATGCATCAGAATAGGAGCAACCGTTAACAGTAGCAAAATCTAATGCAAGCAGTAGAAATGGAATGGGCGATATCTAGATGCTCAAGGGGGGGCTTGCCTGGTTGCTCTGGCAAGAGAGAGGGATCGTCAACGGGCTGCTCGTCTGTAGCGTAGTCGTACTCAACTGCAACGGCGTCGGTCTCGGCGTCTATCGAGAGAGAAGGAGGGGGAGAGAAACAATAAATTCACGGCAAAAATGCAAACAATATGCATGACATGGCTAAATGATATGCCGGGGTGTTCTACTGCCTAACTAAACGAGTTAGTTAATTTAGGAATTTATTTAGATTTATTTAATTAAAGTTGGGCACTATTCATTTATCGAAATCGGT
The DNA here is from genome assembly GCA_011799875.1 of Thinopyrum elongatum. Taxonomy (NCBI): domain Eukaryota; kingdom Viridiplantae; phylum Streptophyta; class Magnoliopsida; order Poales; family Poaceae; genus Thinopyrum; species Thinopyrum elongatum. The sequence continues at coordinate 442,047,851 of CM022299.1, forward strand.
CTAAAAGTTCCATGTTCATCTAGCTAGGGGCATCTGACAGGAATACGGAGGGCGTATTCAGGTTCGTATCGAAATTCTGAGCAACTTTCATATATAAATTATTTTCATCGGAGTTACGGATTATTTTATATGATTTTCTAAAGATTTAACTATTTTCTGACATTTATTTAATCATTTTGAATCAACATTATCTAGAACAGAGTATGCTGACATCATCATGACGTCAGCATGATGTCAGCAGTCAACAGGGCATTGACTGGGTCAAACTGACGTGTGGGTCCCACCTGTCAGTGTCTGATAGATTTAATTAGAGTTTAGTTAACCTAATTACAGTTTAATTAAACTAACTAATTAATTAGTTTAGCTTAATCAGAGTTAATTAACTTATGTAATTAACTAATTAATTAATTATTTCATTTTTATCTTTTATTTTAAAACGTTCTGAGCAGTGGGCCCCGTTTGGCAGTGGCCCAGAGGCCTAGCGGTTCGGGGCGCTAGCGGGCGTAGCCCGAACGGGCGCTGGCCAGCGGGGGCGCACCCGGGCGCTGGCCACGGGCGCGGGCGAGGCCGCGGCACGGGACGGCGGGGCCGAGCGGGCGCTGGCGGTGCAAGGCAGGGGCGTGCGCGCGCGGGGCGAGCGGCGAGCGCGACGGGCGCGCGAGTGGCAAGACGAGGCCGAGGCCCAGAGGGGGCGGCGGCTCGGGCGGTGCGAGCAGGCGGCTGCGGGTGGAGGCGCGGCCGTGGGCGTGAACAGGCGCGGCCATGGGGAGCAGAGCGAGGCACAGGCGTGGGCCGAGCGAGGCCGCGCGGGCAACGCCGGAGCACGAGCAGGGCGGTAGCCGGGCGCGCGAGCGCGCGTGCGGGCCGAGGGAGAGAGAGACGGGGCGAGCTCACAGGCGGTGCAGGGTCAAGGCAGCGGGGCGCGGGGAGGATGTCGGGGACGGCGAGGCGGCGCCGGCGACGAGGGCGGGGCGGCGGCGTCGACGTGCGGCGACGGGCGCGTCGGGGCGTCGAGCGCGGCGGCGTCGGGCGCGCCCGGTCTGGAGGGGGAATGGGGGGTCGATTAGGGTTTCGGTGCCCCAGGGGGTTAAAGGGGGAGTGGGTGGGCCGGCCTGGTGGGCTGAGGCCAGCTGGGCTAAGCCCAGTTGGCCTAGGGGGGGGGGGTTTGTTTTCTTTTATTTTTCTGTTTTATTTCTTTTCTTATTTTCTTTTCTGTTTTCTCTTTTAACTCTGTTTTGTTAATTGTTTAGGCACTAAATGAATTTTGTAAAAAGTGTGACCTAGTTCATAAATCACAGTGCATTATACCCTATCTCCAAAAACTGGTTTGGGCAAAACATAATTTCATATTTAACATAGATTAAATAAAAGGTTAATAAATATTGTCTTTAGTCACTGTTTGAGGATGTTTGAGTCACTTATGCAATCTTAACAAAGTTGGTTACAATTTTAGAATTGTCTCTGGAATATTTGTTATTTATTGAACATTTTAGTTTCTGTGTTTGAACAACTTTTATCTCCCACTTTGAATTTGATTGGATTTTGAACTAGGAGTTTGAAATGCAATATGATGCAAATGACGATTAGGCACTGTTAATCATGCTGACTTGTCATTATCAAAAGTGATTACTGTGGCTAATGACATGGGGTGTTACAAGCCTGACAAGAGGGAAATTTAAATCCCACCCTTCACACACCTTGTCGTCACCATTGAGGAATTGGCCGAGGACTCGCAGTCGCCAAAGCTAAAAACAAGCTGCGTCCCGATTGGCATGGTCTCACTCAGGCTTCGGGCCTGGAGTCAGATGTTCGCCCCTAATAGAGCCCGGAACCAAACCTGAAACATGACCTCGAATCTCCGCCGCATTATGTGGACAGTTCGGAATCCACACTCGACATACCGGATATCCCTGGGGTGCTCAACACCGCTGCTAAAACTCCGGATACACAACCCGCCAGAACGCGAAGTTTTTTCCCACCGACCCCCCACATCGAGTACTCCCAAGTAACTCGGGAAGCCCTGACATATGGGATTTGATGTATGTCAAGCAGCAAGCCAGAGAAACGGTCCATCAATACTGGGCTAGATTCCTCCTGGTTAATAACAAGATGACGGATTGTTGCGATCAAGAAATAATAGCAACCATTTTGTTCAACTGCCAAGATGAAGGAATCTTGAATGCCCTCGCCCGTCGCCATGTGCAAAGCTTCACCGAATTATCAGACCCGGTACGCAAATATTGTGTCATGGAAAGCGCTTGGAAAGCACAACAAATGTGTGTGGAATCAACCCATGCCGAGCAACCTAGAAAAGCTCAAGCAAAACGCGCATACCCACGGCGGTTGCCCGAACACGAGCCCGCTAAAAAGAAGAATAGATCCCTCGCCGAACCCAGAACAGTCCTGGACGAGCTGCTGGAAAAACCATGCCCCATACACTCGGCTTTGCTTAACACAAACCCAACCCACACGCTTCGAGCTTGTTGGGTGGTCAGGCAGGTGGCCAAGAGAGGCGAAGCCATCCTTGGCCTCACACCCCCCAGTAGACGATCAGCAACACCCCCATACAGTGACAATGATGTTCTGACGATCGACGAGACATTCTCCTCAAACAATCAAAGGAAAAGAGCCCTTCGAGAACTCGGCCAAGTCCACCAGGTTACAGCCGCAAACTCATGGACGGATACACCAATCACCTTCGATGAGGAAGACGAACCAAGGGCTCGCCCCGTCTGAGCACTCGCTACACTAGTCCTCAACCCCATAGTGGACGACTTTAGGCTAACCAAGGTGCTTATGGATGGAGGCAGCGGTCTAAACCTCATTTAGAAGGACACCCTTGACAAAATGCAGTTCGACAGATCTCGCGTCGAACAAAGCCATACCACCTTTCGAGGAATTATCCCCAGCAGAGAGGCGCGCTGCTCCGGACGAGTCACTCTCGACGTAGTATTCGACACTCCCGAGAACTACAGGTCCGAAGAATTGCTCTTCCACATTGTGCCCTTCCATAGCGGATACCACGCCATATTGGTGCGTGAGGCATTCTCAAGGTTTCAAGCCATACCACATTACGGGTATATGAAACTCAAAATGCCAGGGCCCAATGGCGTGATCACACTCGCAAGCGATCTAGATAGAGCCCTTCGAGCCGAAAACAAAACAGCATCGCTCTCCCTTGAGGCATTATCCAAGGCTCTCGCAGCCGAGGAATTAACTACACTCCATGCAATGGTAGACAGAAACAACGTGGTCCTCTGTAAAAGGTCCAAATCTACATCGTCCAAACCAGCCGATGAAATAGTCAAATTCCAAGTACATCCAACGGATCCCAACAAAACAACGTCCATTGGAGCCGAGCTAGACTCCGCAGTTGATCAAGCACTATGGACATTCCTGCGTGAGAACTGGGACATATTTGCCTGGCACCCTTCGGATATGCCAGGAATCCACGAAGACTAGCAGAGCATAGCCTGAACATAATAAAGGGCTTCAAGCCAGTCAAACAGGCGCTGTGCCAATTTTCCAAACCCCAACGTCAAGCCATGGGGGAGGAATTAGCAAAATTACTTGAAGCCGGATTCATCCGAGAAATCAAACACCCCGAGTGGTTGGCAAATCTGGTCATGGTACCTAAGAAGGATAAATCCTGGTGGCTATGCGTTGATTTTAAAGACCTAAATAAAGCCTGCCCTAAGGATCCCTTCCCCTTACCCCGGATAGACCAGATCATTGACGCCACCGCCGGACACGACTCTTTATGCTTCCTCGACACCTACTCCGGATACCATCAAATCAAGATGAAGGGGTCCGACCAAGCTGCAACCGCATTCATCACCCCCTATGGGCCATTCTGCTTCAACACAATGCCTTTCGGGTTGAAGAACGAAGGTGCCACATACCAATGCATAATTCAAACATGCCTCGAAAACCAAATCGGCAAAACAATCGAAGCATATGTAGACGACGTGGTCATTAAAACCAAACACGTCATCCAGTTGGTGGACGACCTCCGCCAGACCTTCAAAAATTTAAAGGCTTACGATATACGGCTCAACCCGGACAAATGTGTCCTCGGGGTTCCTGCCGGAAAACTACTCGAATTTATTGTTTCCCACAGGGGGATAGAGGCCAATCCAGCTAAAATCCGAGCTTTGTCCCAGCTAGCAATACCCACGGAGCTTAAACACGTCCAAAGATTGGCAGGCTGCATGGCAGCACTGAGCCGCTTCATCTCCCGCCTTGGTGAAAAGGCACTGCCACTCTACAGACTGCTCAAAAAGACAAAAAAAATCGAGTGGACCGATGAAGCAACCGCTGCCTTGGAAGAAATAAAAACAATACTAGCAGGCAATCCCATACTAGCAGCACCCAGCATCGGGGAACCCATGTTATTATACATCTCAGCCACAAATCAAGTGGTGAGCGCGGTACTCGTGGTAGAACGAGAAGCGGAGGGCCACAAGTTCCGGTTACAGAAGCCAGTCTACTACGTATCAGAGGTGCTTACCCCGTGCAAATCCTGGTATCCACATTATCAGAAGATAGCCTATACAGTATTTATGGCATCCCGAAAGCTCCGACACTACTTTCAAGAGTGTTCGATGACAGTGGCATCCGAGGTACCCATGAATGACATCATTAATAATAGGGACGCCACAGGCCGCATTGCCAAATAGGCCATAGAGCTCCTTCCCTTCGAAATTGTGTACAAACCGCGCCAAGCTATCAAATCTCAAGTGTTGGCCGATTTCCTGGCCGAATGGACAGAAGCCAAGCCCCCCCAGGGAATATAGTACATATTCACATTGTACAATGTACTTCGACGGCTCCAAGATGCTAGCCGGACTGGGGGCTGGGGTGATCCTCATGTCTCCTACAGGCGACAATATTCGGCATGTCCTACAGATTATGTACACCGACTCCAACAACGCAGCCGAATACGAGGCCCTGTTGCACGGTCTTCGGATGGCAACATCAATGGGCGTACAATGGCTCGAGGTGCGGGGAGACTCTAACCTCGCCATCTCCCAAGTCAACGGCAAATTTGATGCCAAAGACCCAACAATGGCGCCATATAGGAATGTCGTCCTTAAGATATCAGCCCGGTTTGAAGGGTTAGAATTTCACCATGTCTCCAGAAATAGCAACCAAGTCGCGGATGTCCTCGCCCGCATGGGTGCTAAACATGACCTAGTCCCTAAGAACACCTTATTGGAACGGCCCTTCAAGCAATCCATGGTGAGGCAAGACAGGGACAATGGCGCGGTAGCCAATGGGCCCGAATAGATCGTCCCTCCGGAAATTGAGCCAGACGACGACATCATCGGCGGCTCAGCGCTCGAAGAAACACTTTCGGCTCACTAAGTCATGGCCGTAATCGCACCATGGACCAAGCCCTTCCTTGCCTATCTTCTACGGCAGGAGCTCCCCGATGATCAGACCGAGGCACGGTGCATCGTCCGGCATTCTAAAGCCTACAAGGTCCACGAGGGTGAGCTGTATAAGAAAAGCACTACCGGAGTCCTCCAGAGATGCATATCCGAAGACGAGGGGCAGCAACTTTTGGCTAAGATACACGCCAGCATGGGCGGCCACCACACGGCAACTCAGGCTTTGGTAAGCAAGGCCTTCCGAGTAGGTTTTTCTGGCCCACCGCTCGCGCGGACGCACATACTTTAGTCCAACACTGCGTTGGATGCCAGCTTTTTGCAAATCAAAGCCATATGCCCCCCACGGCTCTCCGGACAATTCCGATCACCTGACCCTTTGCGGTCTGGGGGCTCGACATGGTCGGACCACTTAAAGGGGGGACCAAGAAAAAGAAATACCTACTGGTTATAGTCGACAAATTCACTAAATGGATCAAGGAAAAACCAGTAACTTCAGCAGAATCCGGACCAGTTGCTGACTTTATATCCGGCGTGGTACACCGTTATGGTGTTCCCCATAGCATAATCACGGACAATGGATCCAAATTTACAGCCCAGGAAGTCAAAGACTGGTGCGCTAACATGGGCATCAAGAACGACTATGCTTCGGTGTATCATCCACAAACAAATGGACAGGTAGAACGGGCCAATGGACTAATAATGAGTGGCATAAAGCCTCATCTGGTCCATTCCCTGAAAGAATCCGATTGCCGCTGGTTAGAGGAGCTCGACTCCGTATTATGGGGACTGCGCACCACCCCCAACCGGTCAATGGGATACACACCCTTTTTTATGGTGTACGGCACAGAAGCAGTCCTCCCATGTAATCTCATCCATGACACGCCTAGAGTGTGCACGTACAAAGAAAAGGAAGCCGAGATGGATCAGCAGGACAACCTGGACGCCCTGGAAGGAGAGCGCGATACAGCTCGGGCTCGTTCTACATTCTATCAACAGCAAGCCCGACGCTATCAGAGGAGGGAAGTTCGGGCGAAGGCATACAACATACATGAACTCGTCCTCCGTCTCCCAGAGAAGCAGAAGAACAAGCTCTCGCCTAAACGGGAGGGCCCTTTCATAATAGATGAAGTACTTGCAGGAGGAGCGAATCGTCTTTGTAATCTAGCGGACAATCGCCTCGAACCAAACCCATGGAACGTAGCTCGGCTTTGGCGCTTCTACGGATAGTTCGGTGTCGTCACTTTAACTCCCCTTTTCTTTGTTATAGTTTTTTCTTTTTTACCTTTTGGGGGTTGCCACCTCCCGGGCTATGTTCGGATAAACCGAACTGTGTTAGGCTCTTTAAGTACACACCTTCAAATGTACAACCCAGATCTACCTGGGGGCTCCTTTCAAAGAAGCCAATTAATATACTTTTCGTGCAGGTATTCATCTTGGCCGTGCTTACACCCTTCTCGTACCTTTCAAGCCATCATATGCACCAATTTGACTTAAGTTTTTTCCAAGCTGGGTTGCCTGGCTCCTATGCTTACCCCCTATGTTCCCGATTGTTTGGCTAGGGGGGGTAAAGGGAGCACCTCTGCGATTGCTATGACTGGGTCAGCCGTGTACGTACCTCAGATGGGTGAAGCCGAAAGCTAGTGTTCTTAAGAAAATAATGGGTTGGCTACGAGGGAAGTGAAAATAATCAGGTGTTCACCACCAAAATCCTGGGGTCGGTTCCCAACATGACTAACACCCGCATATTATATGTGTCTGGATACAATGTTTATGGTCAACATGACAAACCCAAAGAAAGGAACCCATGGAGGAACTATTTTCTTCGGAAGATGTTTCTTACATTAAAAAGCAATATAACATAACTCTCCGCATGCACTTTTGTCTGTTTACACCAAATGGCCGTATTGCCTGGTTACCCGAAGTGATTTCCTGTTTCTCAGGTCACATAGTATGGAACACTCCCCGACCACTGGCTGGGGAGGCGGAAGCCGATGGTCGGTTAAGACAGCGTTTTCAATGCGGATCGAGAAGGCTTGATGTACAGTACATAGATACATAGAATCAAGCAACCTACTCCTAGTCAATATTGTCTATCAAGCTGTCCAGGGCATAGTCCTCTTGGGAGTACCGACTAGCAAGCATCACTTGGTCATACACCAGGCGAAGCGGTATTTCTTGCCCGTCCGGCCCCGCCGGTCCAACACGAGCCATATGCTCTGGTTCAAGTTTGGTAAACCGGGTCTTCACCATCGGCCAGGCCTCGCGAGCTCCTTCTCGGCAAGCCGATATCTTCCATAACTCAAAACGACGCCGCGCTCCTTTGAAACAATTGGCCAATTTGTCCATTCCTTCTAGAGGTGTCTTGGTCAGCCATAACGCCTTAACCATGCTTTTCACAGCTTTCCGAGCTCTCTCGTGCAGAATGGACAGCTCCTTTTAAAGGTTCCCTCCAAATGAGTTGACCTCTTCTTCGGGACGCTCCATCAGGAGACCTAGCACAAGGCACGACATGTCCTTTACATTAAAACACCATGAGTCTCTACGTGCACGTAAGTTGAACTATCACTTACCAAACATGCCGCCTTTCAATCTCTGGTTTTCCTCAAGAGCTTGCGCCAATTGAGTTTTTAAACTCTTGATTTCTTTGGCTTGTTGTTGGTTTTACGCCTTCAGTTTGTTCTTTTCCTCATGGCTTCGCGTCAGTACTCGGTGGCCAGCTTCATGCTGTGACTCGGTGTACCTCTGAGATTCTCTGGCTGCGTCCAGGTCCTTTTGTAGTTGACCTATGGATTCAGGTGCTATAAGGGAATCTTGTGTTAAACAAGGTACCCTAAATAATTAACGCAATCTAAAGCTTTTTTCCTCACCATGGGCTTCGTTGGTGAATTTCTTGACCGCCTCCAGTTCGGCTTTCGCATCAGCCAACTGTGTTTGGTTCAGCTCAAGGTCCTCGAACAATTTCTTATTATGTTCCCTCGATGCCTACAAAATACCAACAATACATATATTTATAGATCCTTAACTCAGCCGTCCCGCCCGAATCAAGGCTCGGGGGCTACTTGGGTTAGGATTTATGTTCAGTTTTTAAAACCAATCTTGTACCTGCATGTTGGCAGACAGGAGGTTGGCAATCCCCTCAAGCCATGTTCGGGCTGCTCCGAGGTATGCGTCCACCGAATTAAACGCATCGAACTCCTGATTAGAAAAAGTGATGTGGCGCGAGGATTCCCTCCGTCATCGGTGATTCATCACACTTTCAACTTCGGAATTAGTAACCGAGACATCCCCAGGATCCTCCAGAGGCGGGTCTACGGCAGCATCTTCCGCATTGACCCCGGCCCGCGTCGAGAACCCATGTCTGGGATTACACCCTAACACCTCTTGGACGTCTTCGGACGGTGGTGTTGGTGCTCTTCTTCTGCAGGTCTCAGTGATGTTAGAGGGGACCTGTGGTGGCAACATTAACAATGACTTTGGATATACTACCTTTGGGCCGAGGGTGCGGCCGATGCAGCTCCCGCAGTTGCCTTGTGCTTGGAAGCTCCATTGTTGGCCAATGCCGACGTATTCGGCGCCACTCCCGTTGGTGTTTGGCGCATGGTGCGGCGACCCTTGGGAGTAGAAGTCAGCATACTCGGAGTAGCTTGAGGCAAACGTCCCATTTGGGAAGAGGCCTTATTGCTACTTACAGCGAAAGAGGGGAGGGCCCCAGGGTGCTTGGCTATGAGGGCCACCTTGGTACTGATACGTCTCCAACGTATCTATAATTTATGAAGTATTCATGCTGTTATACTATCATTCTTAGATGTTTTACAATCATTTTATAGCAACTTTATATCATTTTTTGGGACTAACCTATTGACATAGTGCCCAGTGCCAGTTGCTGTTGTTTGCTTGTTTTTTACATCACGGAAAATCAATACCAAACTGAGTCCAAACGCAGCGAAACTTTTTGGAGATTTTTTCTGGACCAGAGGACACCCGGTGGGCCAAAGAAGTACCAAAGGGGAGCTCCAAGGGGAGCACAACCCACCAAGGCGCGCCTAGGTGAGTTATGCCCACCTCGGTGGCCTCCCACACCGCCTCTTCACCCTATAAATTCCTAAATATTCCAAAACCCCCGGGGGTAACCCTAGATAAGAAGTTCCGCCGCCGCAAGCCTCTGTAGCCACAAAAAACCAATCTAGACCCTGTTCCGGCACCCTGCCGGAGGGGGAGATCATCACCGGAGGCCATCTTCATCATCCCTATGGCCACCATGATGAGGAGGGAGTAGTCCACCCTCGGGGCTGAGGGTTTGTACCAGTAGCTATGTGTTTAATCTCTCTCTCTCGTGTTCTTGAGATGGCACGATCTTGATGTATCACGGGCTTTGTTAATATAGTTGGATCATATGGTGTTTCTCCCTCTCTATCTTGTTGTGATGAATTGAGTTTTCCCTTTGAGATTTTGTTTTATCGGATTGAATACTTTTATGGATTTGAGAGCACTTGATATATGTCTTGCATATGAATACCCGTGGTGACAATGGGGTATTATATTGATTCACTTGAGATATGTTTTGGCACTCAACTCGCGGATTTCCGAGGTGACATTGGGGTAATCTATGCATAGGGGTTGATGCACGTTCTCGTCTTTCGTTTCTCCGGTAGAAATCTTGGGGCACTCTTTGAGGTTCTTTGTGTTGGATTGAGTATTAGGAATCTGAATTTGCTTTGGTGTTATTTTAGTACGAACTCTTGATGGATCGATCGGACAGAATAACTTAGTGTTATTTTAGTACGAACTCTTGATAGATCGATCGGAAAGAATAACTTGCTGTTATTTTAGTACGAACTCTTGGATAGATCGATCGAAAAGAATAGCTACAAACAATTTCTTCTTATGTTCTCCGCTAGGTAAGAACTTTGAAGTGATTCTTCATCGCATGTTGAGGGATGGTTATATGATCCAATTAGATTAGCATTGTTGAGAGATTGCACTAGCGAAAGTACGGACCCTAGGCCTTGTTTTCAAGCATTGCAATACCGTTTGTGCTCCATTTTATCAATTGCTACCTTGCTGTTTTTTTATTGTTCCTATCACAAAAATCAATATCTACTATCATTACTACGCTTTTATTACCATCTCTTCGCCGAACTAGTGCACCTATACAAATTACCATTGTATTTGGTGTGTTGGGGACACAAGAGAATTTTTATTATTTGGTTGCAGGGTTGTTTGAGAGAGACCATCTTCATCCTACGCCTCCCACGGATTGATAAACCTTAGGTCATCCACTTGAGGGAAATTTGCTACTGTCCTACAAAACTCTACGCTTGGAGGCCCAACACGAGTCTACAAGAACAAGTTGTGTAGTAGACATCAAGCTCTTTTCTGGCGCCGTTGCCGGGGAGGTGAGTGCTTGAAGGTATATCTTTAGATCTTGCAATTGAATCTTTTAGTTTATTGTTTTATCACTAGTTTGGTTTATAAAAAGAAAACTACAAAAAAATGGAATTGAGGTGGTCTCATATTATTCATCTTTATAATGCCTTTCGTGAAAATGATGGAAAGGAAAATTGTGCTCAATTGATAGAGGAGGAATTCAATAAAATGTTTGGCATAAATGATTAGCATGATTGCAATGTTGTTAGTATGAATTCTTTGAATATCCAAAATGCTAATGATGATTGCACAAGTCATGACAAAAATGTTTCTTATAAGCATGTCAATTTTTGTGGAGTGGAAAGACTTTGTGAAGACGTGCCTTATAGGGATGATAGATTTTGCAGGAAGCATAAACATGATAGAACCAATTTTCTGCTCAAGGTGATAGATAAATTTGCTACAAAATTATGCTCTCTTTATCCTATTACTTGTGAACTTTGCAATAAAGTTGGTCACCTTAATTTCCAATGCATGCTTTTTCATGATCGAATTGTGTCCAAATATTGCAATAACTTGATCACACATGAACTTTATAATGAACTTTGTTTATTTTTGGGGTGTGAAGAATTGTCACGGAAAAATGGTTGGTTTGAAGCATTCATATTCACGGACCATGTTGAAACTAATTTGAAAGAAATCCATATGTTTTGCATGGTAAATTGCAATGAGAATGCTTATATTGCCAACTATAGAAAGATGGGAAAACCAATAGAATATAAAAGGAGTAATAATGAAAGGGTAAAGATCTCTACTTTCCCTCCTATTGTCTCTCATGATGAAATAGGTGACGAGAAGGAGCTCCCTATTCAACCAATCTCATCAATAAGAAGCTTGGAAAAATTAATTAAACCCACACATGATATGGTGAAGAAGAAGAAAAGAAGAAAGAGAAGAGGAAAAAAGGTATCTCTCCCACATAATGTTGCTCCTATTATAGTTGTGCCTCATGAAAATGAATCAAAAATAATTGTGGAAGATGATGCACTTGATGATGATATTGCTTCTTTGTCTTATGGCACAATGTCCGAAAGAACCATTGATGATGATTTTGTTATGACTATTGCTTGTTGTGATGATTATGATTGGGAAGATAATGATACTTCTTATAATCTTGAAAATCTTTTTGGCACCAACTTGTGAAATTATGATGATAATAATTGTTATTCTATTGGTGCTATTCATACTATTAATGATGAGAGTGATTATGCTTATGATATGCTAAGCCACAAGCTTGGGGATGCTATGTTTGATGAGAATGACATGTTTGAGAATTTATTTGCTGCAATTAATGTTTGTCCCAAGCTTGGGGATGATATGCTCAATGAAGATGATCTTTTTAGTCCCCCTACTTTGAATGATCAAATTTGCTATGATGATTGCATGCCTCCTATCTATGATAAGAACAAAGTTGCTACTTATGATGATTATTGTGATGATACTTATGTTATAAAAGGTAGTGATATTATTTTCATAATTTTGAATATCCATTTACTGAACATTACTCTTTTAATGTGGAAACAATTTATAGTATTCGAGTTTCATATGATACTCCCACTATTGTGAATGAGAATAAAATTGCTTATATGGAGAGTAATAAATTTTCTATGCTTTTGGATCATGAAAAGAATGATTTATGTGATGGTTGTATTGATGAATATATTCATGATGCTACTGAAAATTATTATGAGAGAGGAACTTATGATTCATGATGCTCTTGTTATGTTTCAATTCTTATCTTTTATGCAAGCATCATTGAAATCATCATGCCTAGCTAAAAGGCATTAAAGAAAAGCGCTTGTTGGGAGACAACCCAACACTTTTACCTACTGTTTTTGTGTGTTCACATGGTTAGGATACTGTAGTGATCTTGTTTTATAGCTTTTGTTTCAATAAAGTGCCAAGTAAAGCCTTTGGGATAGTGTGGATGATAGTTGACTTGATTCTGTGCAAAAACAGAAACTTTTGCGTCCAGTACAGAAATTCCTATCTTTCACTGGAATGTGGAAAAATTCTGAGTTATTTACAGTTGATGGGTATACAAATTTTATACGTTTTCCTAATGTTTCAGAATTTTTGAAGTTATATAAGTATGACCTTAATTCATATATTTATGTACTGTTCTGTTTTTGACAGATTCTGTTTGCAATGCATAGTTTGCTTGTTTTATGGTTTCCATGGCTTATATTGCTTAATATAAATTGTGGAAATTGTAGAGTACAGTAGGAATTGTGTGAGAACAATTATGAATCTTGTCTTTGACAGTACCAAAGTGAATGATTTGTCTTTATCATACTAACCCATCTCACGAAGTTCCGTTAAGTTTTGTGTGATTGAAGTTTTCAAGTTTTGGGTGAGATATCGATATGAGGAGAATAAGGAGTGACAAGACCCTAAGCTTGGGGATGCCCAAGGCACCCCCAAGGCAATATTCAAGGAAGATCCAAGCAACTAAGCTTGGGGATGCCCCGGAAGGCATCCCCTCTTTCTTCTTCAACATTATCGGTAACCTCACTTGGAGCTATATTTTCATTCGTCACATGATATGAGTTTTGCTTGGAGAGTCATTTTATTTTATTAGGATTTTCTTGCTGTTATTTAGAATAATGTTGTGCATCTTTTATTTCAATAAAAGTGGCAAGGATAGCCTTCACCATGCTTATTTTGCAAGTATATGAGTTGCTGTTTCAAAACAGAAAGTTTAACGCTGTTGCCAAAATTCTCCAGAAAAGTCAGAATGTGATAAAATGTTGAAACTTTTTGCAAAATAAGATCTGATAAATTTATACAGTGTTGTAAACTTTCAGAATTTTTAGAGTTAGGGAAGTATGAGTACAATTGCACTCTTTACAGACTGTCCTGTTTAGACAGATTGCTGTTATGTTCGCATTGTTTGCATATGTTTGCTTGTTTAATGATTCTATTTGAGGATAGGAGTATTAAATATGCAGAGGCATTTAGTATGTAATGTTGAATAATAAATTTAGTGATTTGCTACAGTAGATAATGATAAGGTTTTGCATTGAATTATACTAACTTATCTCACGAGTTCTTGTTGAGTTTTGTGTGGATGAAGTTTTTGAGATTTAGGTAAACCGTGATATAAAAAGAATTAAGGAGACACAAAAGCTCAAGCTTGGGGATGCCCAAGGCATCCCAAGATAATATTTCAAGAAGTCTCAAGCATCTAAGCTTGGGTATGCCCCGGTGGGCATCCCACCTTTCTTCTTCAACAATTATCGGTTAGTATCGGTTGAGCCTAAGTTTTTGCTTCTTCACATGAGTTGTGCTATTCTTGGAATGTAATTTTGTTTTGTTTTGCTTGCTGTTTTAATAAAATATTAGATATGAAAGTTTTAAATAAGAGAGAGTCCTCAAATAGCTACCCATTTATTTAACTACTCGCTTGTTCTTCACTTATATCTTTTTGGAGTAGTTTGTCTCTTACTCTTGTGCTTCACTTATATCCTATGAGTAAATTGTTGAATAAATTGAATATCATGAAGTTGAAATTATATGTTCATATCATGCCTAGTGGTAGCTTCACATTGGGTTTAGAAAGTGAAGTCTTTTGAAGCTTGACAATCACAATATTGGTCATACAATCAATTCATGAATGATTAGTATAAGGAAGAGAACTTTCACATGCAAATATATTATCTTGGACATCTTCTATGATTGTGAATACCCATTAATTATTTTCAAACTTGAGCAAATTTGTTGAAGTTGGATAAGGAAGACAACGTAATGAGTTATGGTTGTGTATATTTGCATAGAAGTTATATTGTCATGGATCCTCCAACATGTGGTGTTTGCCTAGGATCTTTTGCTAGCCAAAAATTCGTACTAAGTAGAGATACTACTTGTGCATCCAAAAACCCTTAAACCCAGTTTCTTACCATGAGTGTCCACCATACCTACCTATGGATTGAATAAGATCCATCAAGTAAGTTGTCATCGGTGCATAAAGCAATAAAAATTGCTCCTAAATATGTTTGATCTTTTATTGTAAGGGAAAATTGAGCGCTGTACGAACTTGTGATGGCAAAGTAATAAAAGCGACGGACTGCATAATAAAGGTTGCTATCATAAGGGGCAATATAACGTGACGTTAATTTGCATTAAGAGCTTGGGCATCCAAATAAAAAGCGCATGACAACATCTGCTTCCCTCTGCGAAGGGGCTATCTTTTACTTTCTAGTATTTACTTTTATGCAAAGAGTCCATAGTATGAAATCTCATTTCAACCTCAACTATTCTCTAGTTGGCAAGCATCATGTGGTGGGGAAAGATCTAGGCACATATGACCAGTCAAATATATTTGATCATGATTTATTATTGTTGACAATTATCTCTATGATAAATGAGTTGGGAGGCGAAACATTAAGCCCCTATCTTTCGCTGTGTTTGATGGATGCCATTTGTTCTAAGAATATGCTTTGACTAGTAGCAATCATAGAAGACTATATGATGATTGAGTATGTGGAGCTCTTACTTAGACTCTGTTGAATAAGTTGAATTGCAATTATTTGGTGACTAAGAATATAGGTTGTTGAGTTTCAAGAGAATTCATTGTTTGAACCTTAACATGTGAATTGGTTGCTACTTTATCATAATAAGTTTTATGAGAAAGAGTTGTTGTTATGATGCTAGGAAAAGTGATTGAAATTATCATTGATCAAACTTATGCACTTTGCTAGCATTCACACTTCATAAATTATTTCTTTTATCATTTACCTACTCGAGGACGAGTAGGAATTAAGCTTGGGGATGCTGATACGTCTCCAACGTATCTATAATTTATGAAGTATTCATGCTGTTATATTATCATTCTTAGATGTTTTACAATCATTTTATAGCAACTTTATATCATTTTTTGGGACTAACCTATTGACATAGTGCCCAGTGCCAGTTGCTATTTTTTGCTTGTTTTTTACATCGCAGAAAATCAATACCAAACGGAGTCCAAACACAGCGAAACTTTTTGGAGATTTTTTCTGGACCAGAAGACACCCGGTGGGCCAAAGAAGTACCAGAGGGGAGCTCCGAGGGGAGCACAACCCACCAGGGCGCGCCTGGGGGCCCAGGCGCGCCCAGGTGGGTTGTGCCCACCTCGGTGGCCTCCCGCACCGCCTCTTCTCCCTATAAATTCCCAAATATTCCCAAACCCCCGGGGGTAACCCTAGATCAGAAGATCCGTCGCCGCAAGCCTCTGTAGCCATGAAAAACCAATCTAGACCCCGTTCCGGCACCCTGCCGGAGGGGGGATCATCACCGGAGGCCATCTTCATCATCCCTATGGCCACCATGATGAGGAGGGAGTAGTCCACCCTCGGGGCTGAGGGTTTGTACCAGTAGCTATGTGTTTAATCTCTCTCTCTCTCTCTCTCTCGTGTTCTTGAGATGGCACGATCTTGATGTATCGCGGGCTTTGTTAATATAGTTGGATCATATGGTGTTTCTCCCTCTCTATCTTGTTGTGATGAATTGAGTTTTCCCTTTGAGATTTCGTTTTATCGGATTGAATACTTTTATGGATTTGACAGCACTTGATATATGTCTTGCATATGAATACCCGTGGTGACAATGGGGTATTATATTGATTCACTTGAGATATGTTTTGGCACTCAACTCGCGGATTCCCGAGGTGACATTGGGGTAATCTATGCATAGGGGTTGATGCACGTTCTTGTCTTTTGTTTCTCTGGTAGAAATCTTGGGGCACTCTTTAAGGTTCTTTGTGTTGGATTGAGTATTAGGAATCTGAATTTGCTTTGGTGTTATTTTAGTACGAACTCTTGATAGATCGATCGGAAAGAATAACTTGGTGTTATTTTAGTACGAACTCTTGATAGATCGATCGGAAAGAATAGCTACAAACAATTTCTTCTTATGTTCTCCAATAGATAAGAACTTTGGAGTGATTCTTCATCGCACGTTGAGGGATGGTTATGTGATCCAATTAGATTAGCATTGTTGAGAGATTGCACTAGCGAAAGTACGGACCCTAGGCCTTGTTTTCAAGCATTGCAATATCGTTTGTGCTCCGTTTTATCAATTGCTACCTTGCTGTTTTTTTATTGTTCCTATCACAAATATCAATATCTACTATCATTACTACGCTTTTATTACCATCTCTTCGCCGAACTAGTGCACCTATACAAATTACCATTGTATTTGCTGTGTTAGGGAAACAAGAGACTTTTTATTATTTGGTTGCAGGGTTGTTTGAGAGAGACCATCTTCATCCTACGCCTCCCACGGATTGATAAACGTTAGGTCATCAACTTGAGGGAAATTTGCTACTGTCCTACAAAACTCTATGCTTGGAGGCCCAACACGAGTCTACAAGAACAAGTTGTGTAGTAGACATCAGGCACCGTCAAGGATTTCCTGGAAAAAGTCCCCGTCCTCGAAATCAATGGACGTCTCCGGATCATCATGAAATCCCGGGTCATCGTCATGGGAATGGCTCTCCGGTTGAGGAGAAGGGCAGTTGATGGACTCAACCTAGCGCTTCATATTCTGTTCGGAAAAATAGTAGATCCGGTAAGTATACAGAGGAAACGTCCGGACTGCAAAATAAAAATTTGAACTTACCCATTCTATGGGGTTATAGCTCGCGTAACCATCCCTGTTCCTCAAACGGGCAAACTCTTCTTCTTCTCCTTTGAAGAGATCGGCTAGTATTGCAGCCATGGCCACCTGGTTATCCGGCCCCTGTCGCTTGTAACGGGTTGCGTTGTTTGTCCTGTTATAGCACCACAGAGGGTGCATCCTCTG
The DNA here is from genome assembly GCA_011799875.1 of Thinopyrum elongatum. Taxonomy (NCBI): domain Eukaryota; kingdom Viridiplantae; phylum Streptophyta; class Magnoliopsida; order Poales; family Poaceae; genus Thinopyrum; species Thinopyrum elongatum. The sequence continues at coordinate 442,065,454 of CM022299.1, forward strand.
TTCAAGAGGTTGTACGCACCGAGCTATGGCGGCGGCCATCACGTCAATCATGGTCAACTTGCTATGGGTCAGCAGCCGAACCTTGGCAGCCAGGCATAGTACCTCGGCACTTTCTTCTTGGGAAGGGCTTTTTGGCCACTAGTTGAACCGCTTCTTTAGAGGAGCATTTGAATATTCGAGCAGTCCCCTCCGAACTGGTTCAGATAGGGGAACATCTTCGATATAAAACCATTCCGAGGTCCACTCTTCGAAATCCTTCTTCGGGGTCCCAACAGGATACCCCGTTCCAGCTATACGCCATACCTCGGCTCCGCCTACTTAAAAAATTGACCCCCCACCGGTACGGGGGGCGAGATAGAAATATTTCCTCCATAACTCGAAATGAGCCTCGCAGCCCAAGAACATCTCGCAAAGGGAGACGAAGCCAGAGATGTGCAATATGGATCCAGGGGTGAGGTGGTGAAGCTGGATCCCGTAAAATTCCAGCAAGCCTCGCAAGAAGGGGTGAATAGGGAAGCCTAGACCTCGTAGAAGGAAAGGCACGAAACATACCCTCTCTTCCCTGCTTGGAGCAGGGAAGTTCTCTACGAAGGCCGCGCCGTTCATGGAAGTCAATCTGGCACGGACAGATACGAGATCTGCTGCAGGGAGATATCCTTGCATTTGGAGATTACTCAATTGGTGGCGTGAAACTAAGCAGCTAGCCTAGTCACCCAGGAGAGGGCCATGAGGGCGTGAGGATGAACACGGGGCGCTGGCCATTCGACCTGAGATTTCTTTGGATCGATCTTGGTTTCTTGCTTTGGGATGGATTAACCGCCCGTCGCGCTACTAGCCTGTTAAATAGGTACGCCTTCTGGTCTCGGAGGGGCATTTCTGTAAAAGAGCGCTGGACTGTTCGCCTCCTGATGGGCGCACGGAAGTCGAGGGTTGTCTTTAGCCCTTGATGAAAATTAATACCGAGGGTCCCACTATGACTTGATGGATTAGGAGGTCATCGGCGGCCGAACAAGGAAGCGGTGAAGAACTCGCCTCGCAAGCCAAAGACTTTGGGACGCACAAGACGGCTGGCAATTACAAACCCCGCTGTTGGAGGCCAGTTCGGGGGCTACTGAGGGAGACCTGGACTAGGGGGTCCTCGGGACGCTGCCTCCTCTTTCATGGGCCGGACAGGCGGGCCGCACTACAGCTGCTGGAAGGACGGACTACGAGGCAGCCTCGTATTCGGGCAGGAGATCTTGGGTGCCTTGGTGTGTCTTCCAAGGCAAGATAGAAACTTTAGCATGTTTATTCCATTGTTGTAACCGACTATGTGTAACCCTAGTACCCCTGGTGTCTATATAAACCAGAGGGTTTAGTCCGTAGAGGGCAGAACAACAACCATCATCCTACTAGCCTAGTGTTTAGTTCATCTGATCTCGTGGTAGATCGACTCTGTAACCATCCTATAAACTTCAATATAATCGAGTAGGACGTGGGGTTTTACCTCTTAGAGAGGGCCCGAACCTGGGTAGAACATTGTGCCCTTTGTCCCCTGTTCCCCATTAATCCAAGATCCACAGCTCGGGACCCCTACCCGAGATCCGCCGGTTTCGACACTGACACCCCCCCTCTAGACCTATCTTCTTCGATCCTACAATTGGTATCAGAGCATTGGTATCCATTGCTTTGGTTTCATCACCATTGGAGGAATACGGATGAGTCTACTTTGGGGAGTCTTAGACGTAGAGTGCCCATTCTTGATGGAGAGTACTATGGCTCTTGAAAACTGAAATGCTTGCTATCTTCGATGAATTTGACTTGAGTAAGTATGTTCAAAGTCCTTATGTGCCTCCTATTGATCCCTTGCATCCCACTCATGAAGAGCAAATTGACATGCTTCGTCATCTTAGAACAATTGATTTTACCGTGAGAGGTTTAGCTAGGAATGTGCTTATTTGCATGCAAAACTTTGAATGCGCATATACCCTATGGAAGGACATTGAGATATGCTTTCCAAATTACTCTTTAAAGAACCTCAATGAAATTCTTCATAAGCCCATTGCTTTTCATAAGATGAAGCCTAGTGATCCTAAGTTTGATGAATGTTTATTTGAGATTCGTGATCTCATGTGTGCTAAAGGTGACGTTGGAACCATTAGCAACATTATCTCGGAAACCATTAGAATTCACAAACTTGCACATTATCATGATCATAAATCTAACGAATCATTTGCCCTAGGTGATGATCACATACATGATGATGATATTGAGCATGGCTATTATGATGAAGACGAAGAATCCGACATCGAATATGAGAAGACTATGAGAAATCTTAGTCTCATGGCTAATCTTCGAAGCTATATGGTCGGAGGTAAAGAGTGGATTCTCAATAGTGGTAGCACCGATCACATGACCGGAGATAGAGACATGTTTCGTGAGCTTGCCCAAAATGATGGTCCACGCAAGTATGTGACTTCTGGAGACAACTTCAAGGGTAAGGTACTTGGCCTGGGTAAGGTGGCCATATCCAATGATAGCTCCATTCAAAATGTTAAGCTTGTTGAATCTCTTGGTTACAATCTTCTTTCCATATCTAGACTAGCCAACTTTGGTTTCAATGTTCTATTTACCGAAGTAGATTGCCAAGTGTTTCGTTGAGATAATCATAATATGGTCTTTACCAGTATCCGTAGAGGTGATCTATACATTGTTGATTTCACTAAAAGAGCCCAACCTCGTACATGTCTTATTGCAAAATCTTCTAAAGGTTGGCTATGTCATAGAAGACTAGGACATGTTGGCATGCAAAATCTTGATAAGCTTATTAAAGGAGATCACATCCTTGCTGTTAAAGATGTTATATTGACAAGGATAGACTTTGTAGTGCTTGCCAAGAAAGAAAACAAGTTAGAGGAAGTCATCCCGTGAAGAACATCATGACCACAAGGAGACCACTTGAGCTACTTCATATGGATCTTTTCAGTCCCAATGCTTACACGAGCCTTGGTGGTAACTCTTTTGGTTTGGTCATTGTTGATGATTTTTCAAGATTTACGTGGGTATTCTTTCTTGATGACAAGTCACAAGTACAAAATATCTTCAAGAACTTCGCCAGGAAGGCCCAAAATCAATTTGAAGTGAAGATCAAGAAGGAGCGACAACGGAATGGAGTTCAAGAACGCCAATGTAGATACCTTCCTTGACGAAGAAGGCATCTCACATGAGTTCTCAGCTACGTACACACCTCAACAAAATGGAGTTGTTGAGAGGAAGAACCTTACACTTATTGAGATGGCAAGAACGATGCTAGATGAATACAAGACACAAAAACACTTTTGGGCGGAAGTGGTTGAGATGGCTTCCATTGCCACTGAGATGACCATTCCATTGCCACAGCCAAAACCCTAGCAATTCGGTTAGACCTAAATGGATCTCGGTCCCACCGAGATGGCATTGCCAAGTTTCTGTGATGACATTGTTTCATTTCGGAATCACTGAATTGAAACAATCGGAATTTTCGAGAATGGGTTTTCCCTAGCCATTGCACTCCGGTCCCACCGAGTTGTTCCACTTCGGTCCCATCGAAAATCCCAACGTTCATATCTTTTACACTAATCGGTCTCACCGAGTTTTACATTCGGTCACAACGATTTGGGTCAAAAGTGTGTAACGGTTGGATTTTGGATGAAGGCTATTTATACCCCTCCACCCCGCCTACTCTCTAAGAGAGCCATCAGAACGAAACACAACTTCCACCATTCATTTTCTGGGAGAGAACCACCTAATCATGTGTTGAGATCAAGAGATTACATTCCTACCATTTGAACTTTGATTTCTAGCCTCTTCAAGTTGCTTTCCACTCCAATCCTTCTACTACCCAAGCCAAATCTGTGAGAGAAAGATTGAGTGTTGAGGAGACTATCATTTGAAGCACAAGAGCAAGGAGTTCATCACCAACACAACATCTATTACCTTTTGGAGAGTGGTGTCTCCTAGATTGGTTAGGTGTCACTTGGGAGCCTCTAAGATCATGTGGAGTCGAACCAAAGAGTTTGTAAGGGCAATTAGATCGCCTATTTCGTGAAGATCTACCCGAGTGAGGCAAGTCCTTCGTGGGCGTTGGCCATGGTGGAATAGACAAGGTTGCTTCTTCGTGGACCCTTCGTGGGTGGAGCCCTCCGTGGACTCGCACAACTGTTACCCTCCGTGGGTTGAAGTCTGCATTAACGTAGATGTACGATAGCACCACCTATTGGAACCACACCAAAAATCATTGTGTCTTCATTGCGTTTGATCTTCTGACTCTACCCCTTACTTTTCGCACAATTGCATGATTTACTATTTTCACTGCTCTATCTCTAGATATGCGTGTGTAGAAAGTCTTGGTGTTATCTTAACTTGTGCCAAAATCTGCCTAAGTTTCAAGAAAACTAAAAACTGCACCTTTGGTTGGTTAAGTGTCTATTCACCCCCTGCCCCGTCTAGACGTATCTTCTTCGATCCTAAGGGGGTGCTTGATCAGCTGAAAACGGACATGAAAACAAGAAGGTAAATTAAAATTACAAAATGTTATTTCGGTATATGCTACCCAGTGGGACCTCCTATTTGACGACCTCCGCGCCAAATAGGGAGGAAACGTGTGCAAAGGCTATATCTCGCTTATAGCAAGTGTGATGGAAGATTTGCATGAAGGGTCAACAGTAATGGGCCGGCCCATCTGCACATATTTAAAACAAATAAAGAAAAGGGGCGTGGAGGATTCGATCCCGAGATCGTTAGGTTGCAACATAGAGCTGCTAGCCTCTCGACCATCTTCACATCTATACATAATAATAAAGGGGTTATTGCTTCTAGCGGTACGACACCGAAATTGCCCTAAAGTTGCAAAATATTACCAACCGATGCCACCTATAAGTGATAAAAAATATTTCACACACGGGAATCCCCGTCGGGGCCGGCCCATATGCAGTAGGAACCTTCTATATTGCGCTCTGCGCGCTGGGAGAAGACACAACGCACCTGTTTGGGCCAGCCCATGTTCGGGCTTCCTGTTTTCTAAATTTCATTTTTTTGTTTTTGTTTTCTGTCTTCGTTTGTTTCTACTTTAAATAATTTGGGACTAAAAAAAATCGTAATAAATATAAATGTTTGTGGATTCAAAAAAATTCACAATTTTGAAAACAAATGTACGAAAAATTAAAAAAGTTCCTGGTTTTTTAAAAACGTTCATGTATTAAAAAAATGTTTATGAAATTGAACAAAATTTTGCCAATCAAAAAACGTTCATGAACTGAAAATATCCTAAAAGTCAAAGACAATTCGTGACTTGCAAAATAGGTTATTAATTCATAAAAAATTTGCTGATTCAAAAAATGATCATGCATTTCAAAAAATGTTTGTTGAATAAAAAAATCATGAATTTCCAAATTGTTTATTTCCAAAAACAAATGTTCATCGATTATAGGAATGTTTGCCTATTCTAGAAAAATGTTTTAAAAAATGTTCACAATTTTTAATTTGTTTTGCAAATAGTATTAAATGTTCATGAATTCAAGAAATGTTTAGGATTTTAGAAAATGTTCGAAATCTGTAATAAAATTGATGAAAACAGAGGAGAAGAAAACCCTGAAGGAAATATGCCGCAGAGGCAATAATAAAATTGTTATTTTATATTTTCTTATTCATGATAAAGGTTTATTATTCATGCTAGAATTGTATTGATAGAAAAACCTAAATACATGTGTGAATACATAAACAAACACCGTGTCCCTAGTGAGCCTCTACTTGACTAGCTCGTTGATCAAAGATGGTTATGGTTTCCTAACCATGGTCATGAGTTGTCATTTGATAACGGGATCACATCATTAGGAGAATGATGTGATGGACAAGACCCATCCGTTAGCTTATCATAATGATCGTTCAGTTTTATTGCTATTGCTTTCTTCATGTCAAATACATATTCCTTCGACTATGAGATTATGCAACTCCCGGATACCGGAGGAATGCCTTATGTGCTATCAAACGTCACAACGTAACTGGGTGATTATAAAGATGCTCTACAGGTATCTCCAAAGGTATTTGTTGAGTTGGCATAGATCGAGATTAGGATTTGTCACTCCGAGTATCAGAGAGGTATCACTGGGCCCTCTCGGTAATACACATCATAAGCTTGCAAGCAAACGACTAAGGAGTTAGTCACGAGGTGATGTATTACGGAACGAGTAAAGAGATTTGCTGGTAACGAGATTGAACTAGGTATGAAGATACCGACGATCGAATCTCGAGCAAGTAACATACCGATGGATAAAGGGAATTACGTATGTTGTCATAACGGTTCGATCGATAAAGATCTTCATAGAATATGTAGGAGCCAATATGGGCATCCAGGTTCCGCTATTGGTTATTGACCGGAGAGGTGTCTCGGTCATGTCTACATAGTTCTCGAACCCGTAGGGTCCGCACGCTTAACGTTCGATGACGATATAGTATTATATGAGTTATGTGATTTGGTGACCGAATGTTGTTCGGAGTCCCGGATGAGATCACGGACATGACGAGGAGTCTCGAAATGGTCGAGAGGTAAAGATTGATATATAGGACGATGTTATTTGGACACCGGAAGTCTTTCGGGGGGTACCGGGCCTTATGGGCCAAGAGGGGAAACGCACCAGCCAGAAGGGGCTGGTGCGCTCCCCATATGGCCCGGCCTAAGGAGGAGAAGGAAAGGGGAGAAGGGAAAGGTAAGTGTGGATTAGGATTCCCACTTCCTTCCCTCTCCCCCCCCCCTCTTTCCTTCCCCCTCCGACAAACATGGCAGGGGGGGCGCGGCCAAGGGCAGGAGCCCAAGTAGGATTCGGACCTACTTGGGGCGCCCCTTGGCCTCTCCCCTCTCCCTCCCACCTATATATATGAGGAGGGGGGCGCCTAGCACACCCCAGACAATTGCCTAGCCATGTGCGGTGCCCCCTCCACCGTTTACACCCCCGGTCATATTTTCGTAGTGCTTAGGCGAAGCCCTGCGGAGATCACTTCACCATCACCGTCACCATGCTGTCGTGCTGACGGAACTCATCTACTACCTCGACGTCTTGCTGGATCAAGAAGGCGAGGGACGTCACCGAGCTGAACGTGTGCAGAACGCGGAGGTGCCGTGCGTTCGGTACTTGATCGGTTGAAGCGCGAAGAAGTTCGACTACATCAACCGCGTTGTGAAACGCTTCCGCTTATGGTCTACGAGGGTACGTAGACACACTCTCCCCCTCATTGCTATGCATCTCCATGGATAGATCATTGCGTGTGCGTAGAAATATTTTTGTTTTCCATGCAACGATTCCCAACAGTGGCATCATGAGCCAGGTCTATGCGTAGATGATATGCACGAGTAGAACACAAAGAAGTTGTGGGCGGTGATGTTCATACTTCTTACCACCAACGTCTTATTTTGATTCGGCGGCATTGTGGGATGAAGCGGTTCCACCGACTGACATGCAACTTGTTTTGCATAAAGGTGGCTGGTGGGTGTTTGTTTCTCCTACTTTAGTTGAATCGAATTTGACTGCGGCCGGTCCTTGAAGAAGGTTAAAACAGCAAACTTGATAATTAACCGTTGTGGTTTTTGCCGTAGGTAAGAACGGTTCTTTCTAGAAGCCCGTAGCAGCCACGTAAAACTTACAACAACAAAGTAGAGGACGTCTAACTTGCTTTTGCAGGGCATGTTGTGATGTGATATGGTCAAGACATGATGTGATGTACGTTATTGTATGAGATGATCATGTTTTGTCAGTTATCGGCAACCGGCAGGAGCCTTATGGTTGTCTCTTTATTGTATGAAATGCAAACGCCATGTAATTGCTTTACTTTATCGCTATGCGTTAGCAATAGTTGTAGAAGCAATAGTTGGCGAGACGACCACGACGCAACGATGGAGATCAACGTGTCGAGCCGGTGACGATGGAGATCATGACGATGCTTTGGAGATAGAGATCAAAAGCACGAGATGATGATGGCCATATCATGTCACATATTTTGATTGCATGTGATGTTTATCTTTTATGCATCTTATTTTGCTTAGTACGGCGGTAGCATTATAAGATGATCCCTTCACTAAATTTCAAGGTAAAAGTGTTCTCCCTGAGTATGCACCGTTGCTACAGTTCGTCGTGTTGAGACACCACGTGATGATCGGGTGTGATAGACTCTACGTTCACATACAACGGGTGTAAGACAGTTTTGCACATGCAGAATACTTGGGTTAAACTTGACGCGCCTAGCATGTACAGACATGGCATCGGAACACTGGAGATCGAAAGATCGAACGTGAATCATATAGTAGATATGATCAACATAGAGATGTTCACCATTGATGACTACCCCATCTCACGTGATGATCGGACATGGGTTAGTTGATTTGGATCACGTATCACTTAGATGACTTGAGGGATGTCTATTTAAGTGGGAGTTCTTAAGTAATTTGATTAATTGAACTTAATTTATCATGAACTTAGTCCTGATAGTATTTGCATATCTATGTTGTAAATCAATGGCCTGTGCTATCGTTCCCTTGAATTTTAATGCATTCCTAGATAAAGCTAAGTTGAAAGATGATAGTAGCAATGATGCAGACTGGGTCCGTGATCTGAGGATTATCCTCATTGCTAGACAGAAGAATTATGTCCTTGATGCACCGCTAGGTGACAAACCTGTTGCAGGAGCAGATGCAGACGTTATGAACGTTTTGCAAGCTCGATATGATGACTACTTGATAGTTTAGTGCGCCATGCTTTACGACTTAGAACCGGGACTTCAAGAACGTTTTGAACGCCACGGAGCATATGAGATGTTCCAAGAGCTGAAAATTGGTATTTCAGATTCATGCCCGTGTCGAGAGGTATGAGACCTCTAACAAGTACTTTGCCTTCAAGATGGAGGAGAATAGCTCAGCCAGTGACCATGTACTCAGAATGTCTGGTTACTACAATCGCTTGAATCAAGTGGGAGTTAATCTTCCAGATAAGATAGTGATTGACAAAGTTCTCTAGTCACTATCACCAAGCTACTAGTACTTCGTGATGAACTATAATATGCAAGGGATGACGAAAACGATTCCCAAGCTCTTTGCGATGCTGAAATCGGCAAAGGTAGAAATCAAGAATGAACATCAAGTGTTGATGGTTAACAAGACCACTAGTTTCAAAAAGGGCAAGGGAAAGAAAGGGAACTTCAAGAAGAATGGCAAGCAAGTTGCCACTCCCGGGAAGAAGCCCAAAGTGGACCCAAGCCTGAAACTGAGTTCTTCTACTGCAAAGGAAATAGTCATTGGAAGCGTAACTACCCCAAAAAAATAACTTGGCGGATAAGAAGGATGGCAAAGTGAACAAAGGTATATTTGATATACATGTTATTGATGTGTACTTTACTAGTGTTCATAGTAGCCCCTGCGTATTTGATACCGGTTCAGTTGCTAAGATTAGTAACTCGAAACAAGAGTTGCAAAATGAACAGAGACTAGTTAATAGCGAGGTGACGATGTGTGTTGGAAGTGATTTTAAGGTTGATAAGATCACCATCGCACACTCCCTCTACCTTCAGGATTAGTGTTGGACCTAAATAAATGTTATTTGGTGTTTGCGTTGAGCATGAAGATGATTGGATCATGTTTATTGCAATACGGTTATTCATTTAAGTCAAAGAATAATTGTTGTTATGTTTACATGAATAAAACCTTCTATGGTCATACACCCAATGTAAATGGTTTATTGAATCTCGATCGTAGTGATACACATATTCATAATATTGATGCCAAAAGATGCAAAGTTGATAATGATAGTGCAACATATTTGTGGCACTACCGTTTAGGTCATATTGGCGTAAAGCGCATGAAGAAACTCCATGTAGATGGACTTTTGGAATCACTTGATTATGAATCATTTGATACTTGCGAACCATGCCTCATGGGCAAGATGACTAAAACTCCGTTCTCCAGAACAATGAGCGAGCTAATGACTTATTGGAAATAATACATACCGATGTATGCGGTCCAATGAGTGTTGAGGCACGCGGCGGAGATCGTTATTTTCTGACCTTCAAAGATGATTTGAGCAATATGGGTATATCTACTTAATGAAACACAAGTCTGAAACATTTTAAAAGTTCAAAGAATGTCAGAGTGAAGTGGAGAATCATTGTAACAAGAAAATAAAGTTTCTACGATCTGATTGCGGAGGCGAATATTTGAGTTATGAGTTTGGCCTTCATTTAAAACAATGTGGAATAGTTTCACAACTCACGCCACCTGAAAGACCATAGCGTAATGGTGTGTCCGAACGTCGTAACCGTACTTTATTGGATATGGTGCATTCGATGATGTCTCTTACCGATTTACCACTATCGTTTTGGGGTTATGCATTAGTGACAGCTGCATTCACGTTAAATAGGGCACCATCTAAATCCGTTGAGACGACACCGTATGAACTTTGGTTTGGCAAGAAACCTAAGCTGTCGTTTCTTAAAGTTTGGGGTTACGACACTTATGTCAAAAGGCTTCAGCCTGATAAGCTCAAACCCAAATCGGAGAAGTGTGTCTTCGTAGGATACCCTAAGGAAACAATTGGGTACAACTTCTACCACAGATCTGAAGGCAAGATTTTTGTTGCTAAGTTTGGATCCTTTCTAGAGAAGGAGTTTCTCTCGAAAGAAGTGAGTGGGAGGAAAGTAGAACTTGATGAGGTAAACGTACCTTCTCTCGAATTGGAAAGTAGCACATCAGAGAAATCCGTTCCCGTGATGCCTACACCAACTAGAGAGGAAGCTAATGATGATGATCATGAAACTTCAGATCAAGTTACTACTGAACTTCGTAGGTCGACCAGAGCACGATCCGCACCAGAGTGGTACGGTAATCTTGTCCTGGAAGTCATGTTATTAGACCAAGGCGAACCTACGAACTATGAAGAAGCTATGATGGGCCCAGATTCCGACAAATGGCTTGAGGCCATGAAATCTGAGATAGGATCCATGTATGAGAACAAAGTGTGGACTTTGGTGAATTTGCCCGATGATCGGCAAGCCATAGAAAATAAATGGATCTTCAAGAAGAAGATTGACGCTGATGGTAATGTTACTATCTACAAAGCTCGACTTGTCGCAAAAGGTTTTCGACAAGTTCAAGAAATTTACTACGATGAGACTTTCTCACCCGTAGCGATGCTTAAGTCTATCCAAATCATGTTAGCAATTGCCACATTTTATGAAATCTGGCAAATGGACGTCAAAACTGCATTCCTTAATGGATATCTTAAAGAAGAGTTGTATATGATGCAACTAGAAGGTTTTGTCGATCCTAAAGGTGCTAACAAAGTGTGCAAGCTCCAGCGATCCATCTATGAACTGGTGCAAGCATCTCGGAGTTGGAATATACGCTTTGATGAGGTGATCAAAGCATATGGTTTTCTACAGACTTACGGTGAAGCCTGTATTTACAAGAAAGTGAGTGGGAGCTTTGTAGCATTTCTGATATTATATGTGGATGACATATTATTGATTGAAAATGATATAGAATTTCTGGATAGCATAAAAGGATACTTGAATAAGAATTTTTCAATAAAAGACCTCGTTGAAGCTGCTTATATATTAGGCATCAAGATCTATAGGGATAGATCGAGACGCTTAATAGGACTGTCACAAAGCACATACCTCGACAAGATTTTGAAGAAGTTCAAAATGGATCAGTCAAAAAAGGGTTCTTGCCTGTGTTACAAGGTGTGAATTTGAGTAAGACTCAAAGCCCGACCACGGCAGAAGATAGAGAGAGAATGAAAGTCATTCCCTATGCCTCAGCCATAAGTTCTATAAAGTATGCCATGCTGTGTACCAGACCTATTGTGTACTTTGCCATGAGTTTGGCAAGGGGGTACAATAGTGATCCAGGAGTGGATCACTGGACAGCGGTCAAAATTATCCTTAGGTGCCTTAAGAGGACTAAGGAAATGTTTCTCGGTTATGGAGGTGATAAAGAGTTCGTCGTAAAGGGTTACGTCGATGCAAGCTTTGACACTAATCCAGATGACTCTAAGTCTCAATCTGAATACGTATTAAATATGGGAGCAAATAAGCTAGAGTAGCTCCATGCAGAGCATTGTAGACATAGAAATTTGCAAAATACATACGGATCTGAATGTGGCAGACCCATTGACCAAACTTCTCTCACAAGCAAAACATGATCACACCTTAGTACTCTTTGGGTGTTAATCACATGGCGATGTGAACTCGATTATTGACTCTAGTAAACCCTTTGCGTGTTGGTCACATGGCGATGTGAACTATTGGTGTTAATCACATAGCGATGTGAACTAGATTATTAACTCTAGTGCAAGTGGGAGACTGAAGGAAATATGCCCTAGAGGCAATAATAAAGTTGTTATTTTATATTTCCTTATTCATGATAAAGGTTTATTATTCATGCTAGAATTGTATTGATCGGAAACCTAAATACATGTGTGAATACATAAACAAACACCGTGTCCCTAGTGAGCCTCTACTTGACTAGCTCATTGATCAAAGATGGTTATGGTTTCCTAACCATGGTCATGAGTTGTCATTTGATAACGGGATCACATCATTAGGAGAATGATGTGATGGACAAGACCCATTCGTTAGCTTAGCATAATGATCATTCAGTTTTATTGCTATTGCTTTCTTCATGTCAAATACATATTCCTTCGACTATGAGATTATGCAACTCCCGGATACCGGAGGAATGCCTTGTGTGCTATCAAACGTCACAACGGAACTGGGAGATTATAAAGATGCTCTACAGGTATCTCCGAAGGTATTTGTTGAGTTGGCATAGATGGAGATTAGGATTTGTCACTCCGAGTATCGGAGAGGTATCTCTGGGCCCTCTCGGTAATACACATCATAAGCTTGCAAGCAAACGACTACGGAGTTAGTCACGAGGTGATGTATTACGGAACGGGTAAAGAGACTTGCCGGTAACGAGATTGAACTAGGTATGAAGATACCTACGATCGAATCTCGGGCAAGTAACATACCGATGGACAAAGAGAATTACGTATGTTGTCATAACGGTTCGACCGATAAAGATCTTCATAGAATATGTAGGAGCCAATATGGGCATCCAGGTTCCGCTATTGGTTATTGACCGGAGAGGTGTCTCGGTCATGTCTACATAGTTCTCGAACCCGTAGGGTCCGCAAGCTTAACGTTCGATGACGATATAGTATTATATGAGTTATGTGATTTGATGATCGAATCTTGTTCAGGGTCCCGGATGAGATCACGGACATGACGAGGAGTCTCGAAATGGTCGAGAGTTAAAGATTGATATATAGGACGATGGTTTTCGGACACCGGAAGTGTTTCGAGGGGTACCGGGTACTTATCGGGTCATCGGAAGGGGTTCCGGGCACCCCCGGCAAAAGATATGGGCCCCATATGGGCCGACCTAAGGAGGAGAAGGAAAGGGGAGAAGGGAAAGGTAAGTGTGGATTAGGATTCCCACTTCCTTCCCTCTCCCCCCTCCCTCTTTCCTTCCCCCTCCGACAAACATTGCAGGGGGGCGCGGCCAAGGGCAGGAGCCCAAGTAGGATTCGGACCTACTTGGGGCGCCCCTTGGCCTCTCCCCTCTCCCTCCCACCAATATATATGAGGAGGGGGGCGCCTAGCACACCCCAGACTATTGCCTAGCCGTGTGTGGTGCCCCCCTCCACCGTTTACACCCCCGGTCATATTTTCGTAGTGCTTAGGCGAAGCTGTGCGGAGATCACTTCACCATCACCGTCACCATGCCGTCTTGCTGACGGAACTCATCTACTACCTCGACGTCTTGCTGGATCAAGAAGGTGAGGGACGTCACCGAGCTGAACGTGTGCAGAACGCGGAGATGCCGTGCGTTTAGTACTTGATCGGTTGAAGCGCGAAGAAGTTCGACTACATCAACCGCGTTGTGAAACGCTTCCTCTTACGGTCTACGAGGGTACGTAGACACACTCTCCCCCTCGTTGCTATGCATCTCTATGGATAGATCATTGCGTGTGCGTAAATTTTTTTTTGTTTTCCATGCAACGATTCCCAACAAACCGGTGTCAAAAGAAAAACAAAACAAAAAAGAGAAAATTCAGTGAAGAAAAACCGGCTATTTTAAGACAAGTATGTCACGCCCTATACAACTAACACAAACATGGCTATAGCGAGAGCAACTAGTTGACGAGCGCTCCTTCGGGAGCCTCATAACAATCAGCGCCACTTGGCGCACTCTAAGCCGCCCCGCCACTTGTCGAGCTCTGGGCGCTTCCTTCGTATTTTATTTTTCCGCATGTGTTTTCGGCTTTTTAAACGGGTTTTTCCTGGGTTTTTTCGACGTTTTGGTTTTCCACCGGTCTTCCTTAGCTTTTGGGCAAAAAAATGAGTTTTGCAAAAAAAATATTGCCCGAGAAAACGCGGTTTTTTGGCTTCCTCGAGAGGCACGGTTTTGCTTCTGCGAAAGGCACGGTTTTGCTTTCGCAAGAGGCTTGCTTTCGCGAAAGGCACGGTTTTTTTTTCGTGAGAGGCACGACCGTGCCTCTCGAAAATGAAAAAAAACATGTTTTCCATTTTTTTTCTTCCGTCAGAGGCACGGTTTTGCTTCCGCGAGAGGCACGGTTTTGCTTTCGCGAGAGGCACGACCGTGCCTCTCGGAAACGAAAAAAAAATGTTTTTTCTATTTTTTTCTTCCGCGAGAGGCACGGTTTTGCTTCCCCAAGAGGAACGGTTGTGCTTTCGTGAGAGGCACGAAAAACATGTTTTCTGTTTTTTTTCTTCCGCGAGTGGTACGGTTTTGCTTCCGCGAGAGGCACGGTTGTGATTTCACGAGAGGCACGGCTGTGCATCTTTTGAAAAAGGAAAAAAATGTGTTTTCTATTTTTTTTCCTTCAACGAGAGGCACGGTTGTGATTTCGCGAGAGGCACGGCCATGCCACTTTCGGAAAGGGAAAAAACCGTGCTCCCGGTTCGGTTTTTTCGTCCGGATTTTTTCATGAAAAAAAAGTTTGTCAAAACCTATCAACATGGGATCTAGTTTTGAAGATCTTGACGCGAGGAATTCCAACAGTGAAAACGGTTCGAGATTTGGATGCACGGTTTAAGAGATAAAACGTTTTGAATAAACAGATCTACGAAAAAAGGGAAAACTCACAGGTTGCGACAAGTGGTGCACATGCAGCGCGCCACTTGTCACAACATGAGGAGGTGGGGTGATCTTTACGATGAGTACTCCTCAATTAGTGATTTCGGGCTATAGCGCACTCGCTAGCAGTTCTATGAAGGAATCATGAAGTGGAGGATTCGAATCCTGACAGCGCTTGCTCTCGCGCTTGAGCGAGTCATAGGGTTGCCTCGTAGTATGGATGCACTGGGAAACGCGCACCCCCCTCAATTAAGCCTTCTTGGGCCAGCCCATGTTCGAGCTGGGACGCCCCTGTTTTTTTTCGCTTTTTTTTTTACTTCTTTATTCTCTTTTCTTCTACTTTAAAATAATATGGGAGTTCAGAATTTCCCAATTTAAAAAAAAAATACAGGAATCTGAAAAAAGGTGTGAGAAATAAAATAATGTTCGTGAATTCATAAAGTGTTCATGACTTTGAGAAATGTTCGGTAAATTATAAAATGTTCACATATTCAAATAATGTTCAACATTTTTAAAAATGTGCAGGAAGCCAAAAAAAATTGCGTATACAAAAACAATTAGTGAATTGAAAAAAGAATCATGAATGTTTAAAAAGTTTCACAAAAAAAATGTGCACTCAATTAAAAAATTGTTCCCAAATTTGAAATAATTTAATATATTTTAAAAAATATTTTCTGATTCAAAAAAAGTTCATGCATTTTGGAAAATGTTTTTATTAAAAACATTATGAATTTGAAAAATTGTTCTCAAAATTCAAAAAATATTCATTGTTTTAAAAATATTCTTGCTTTTAATATAAAAAACTCAAATTTATAAAAGATGTTCACTATTTCAAAAACTGGTTGGGAATTTGTACATATTTTCAAAAACTTGAATGATTTTCGAAAAATGAAAAAGAATAGGACAAGGAAAAAAGAATGTGAAAAGGAAGCAGAAAAACAGAAAAGAAAAGGAGGAAAAGAAAGTGTGGAAAGAATTAAAAACCCGAAGAAAAAACTAAGAAAACAAATGGAGGAAGAAAAACAGACTGGGCCAGCCCATACGCTGTACTGGCGCGTGAGTGGGGTATGCGGTAGATCACCCCCCCCCCCCCCCCCCCCCCCCCCCCCCCCCGCCGACCATGAAAATTTTCTGATATACAGCTTAATATTTTGTCCATATGTGAACGAAAGTTAGGCAGAAATACATATGTTTTGCCCCTCCAGCCCATTGCCCCCCCCCCCCCCCCCCCCCCCCCCCCGCCCCGCCCCTCTTGATTCAGCCCAAGCGATGTCACTGTTCAAGCCTCAGCTTTACACAACCGCGATAGTTGCGGAACAGAAAAAAAAACACTACGACAATAGTTGAGGGACAAAAGACATACTGTATTAAGTATGATAAAAATTAGGCATGTTAATAATTGAGTATCATGTGTACCCATTAGGTTCTGTGAGAAATTTTGCATTTTTGTGGCATGTGCACAAGTAGCAAAAAAATATACAACAAAAAAGATATACTTTTTAGCCTCATGTATATTGTGGATGACGTACAAATCAACCAATTTTTGCATGGAGTTTGGAAATACATAGGTCATTCTAATTCCAACGTGAGAACCGTTTTAAACAGGACACTCTGATGTGTTTTTGAATAAAAGGAGTCCCCACATCATTTTATTAAAAACGAGGCCACAAAAGGACAACATGACTGTTCACAGCGGTCCAGCCGAGCTAGAGTAGCTGAGCCAGACCCTCCCGATCATCCAGGGAGGCTTTTCAGACCTCGCATAACATAGCATACATGTCCAACATGCGAATAGATAGGAAAGGGCACGCCTAGCTGTTACATTTTCTTCATCATGGACATCAGCCGGAATGAGCTCACAGAGCAAGCCCTTTTGGTGCCTTCAACGCCAAGCAATCCTCAGAAGCTCGCTTCTTCAATGATCGAGAAGTAGTAGACAACGTTGTAGTAGTGCCGATTGATCTCCCTGACACAGTATTTTACACTGATGGATCAATACACTTGTTTTCCCCTCTCGCAAGGCGACTAGGGAAAACCTTTCTCCCCTCGATCTTCACCGGCAAGCCCGTGAATTTGCCTCCCCCTCACCCGCTGCTCCGGCGATCGGTGGCGGGGAGGGGATTTCTGTGCCTCGGATCCGTCTAGTAGACAGGTAGGGTTTTAATTCTCGCAGGGGCGGCGTTTGGACGGATGGCGGCGCTTCTTCTTCGAGTCAGTCTTCCGGGCTCCGATCCTCCTCAAGTTTGTCCGTTGGGACGGATTAGACAGAGCTCCGGCGTAGATTCCTGCCAGCTCCTCGGGGCGGCGATGTTACGGTTTCTCGTCGTGTGTACGCAACAACGATATTTGGTGTCAGGTTCTTGAGATTGATTCAAGGATTCAACGGCGACGGCTGCGGCTCCAGGGCGCTAGTCCTTAGGGGCACGTGCACGAAGACCGCGGCTCCAGTTCGCTAGTCCTTAGGGGCACATGCACGAAGACCGCGGCTCCAGGTCGCTAGTCCTTAGGGGCACGTGCACGAAGACTTCCCGACTGTTATCGACCAGGTCAGGCCGGCTCCGGTATGGGAGTAGCGACAGCAGCGCGTCGGCGACGGCACTGGTCGTTCGGTGGTCCATGGACCCTGATGCAATTTTTATTACGTTTGAGGTGTTTCATGCATCCGATGAATCTTTATAATAGATCTGATCCTTCTCGAAAAAAAAAGATGTTTAACACTTGCCCAAACTAAGCCCTGAAAACGCAAATCATTTCGAGTAGTCTATAAAGTTCAAATCACAACAACACAAGAGATGTTGATCACAGATTTTTTGTTATCAACTTTCCAAAGTTCAGATAAATCACTTTGATGTGTTTGCACCGGACTTGTTTTTAAAACTTTTAGAAAACTTCAAAATTCACTAGGTATGTCCCCGGAAAAGCTACTCTACTTTTAAACTTTCTATCTATCCATGATCAATCTGATATATGTTGTGGATCACTAGGCTAGATTAGATCGGTAGTCCTACCTTCACTTTGGCTCGAGGAGCTCCCGGTGCCTGCCATGGTGACAGTGGTCGGTGATGGCAGAGAGTAGTGGTGGTGGCGGTGGGCTTCCCATCGCTTCAGCGCCTCCCTCTCGATCGGACTAGGGTTAGGACGGTGGGGATACAATGGCGGCGACGAACCTCGTGTCTTGTGCCATGGTCCCCACCTCCTCTAGATGGCACTACGCGACAGGGGCCCACCAGCCTTGCTTGGGCTGGACGCCCCCGATCAGGGTGTGGGTCAAGGGTCCAATGGGCCGTTGGGCCCATTGGGGAAGAGATCAATCTAACATTCTCCCCCTTGATCTCATCATATACTTTTAACTTTATACTTTGAAATAACTCTTTTCAAAGTACTCGTTCCATCACAGATTTGCATGTAGAGCATGTCTCATCATCACGGTCTATCCCCGATAGAATCAACACCTACAACACACTCCTTTATTTTGAAACAGATTCCTTAACCTTGGTCCCTTTTATTGTCCGAAAATCTTAGACTATACCATAAAACCCATATCGACTGTGTGTGTTCTCCGAACACACTGGGCGGTAAGCCTTTAATAAGCAGATCCGCAAACACTTGTCTGTTGCTTTTATGCTTCAAGCATTTCTACATAATTCCGGATTTTCTCCTTTACAACGCATAACTCTGTGTCATTGTGTTTGGCATCAACACTAGACTCGTTGTCATAGGAGCGAAAAACTTAAAATGGTTATCGCTGTTGTCAACCATTATCAACTCCGGGTACAGGTCTCCTTAACCATTTTGCCTGTCCCTCAGCCTCATATCAGGCTATAACATATCTTTGCATCACATTGATGATAATTGTTTCATTCTTTGGAGCTTTTCCACACAAAAACTCCAAGTGTGAAAGTTAGCGACAATTGTGGATTTCGCTATACATTTCACAAGTCTTGTCTTTGTACTCACAATCTTTTTAGAGCACATATTTCTTTTAGCATGAGGCCGATATCTTTGACTCCATTCCAGTGATCTATATATGGACTCGACATTGCCAAAACAACCCGGATACGTGAATTGTGTCAGTGTAATCTATTGAGCTTCCAACAACTGAAGCATATGGCACCATATCCGTTTTCAATCTTTTCTCATCAACTTATGGAACACCAAAGTTTCCAGTTCCATTACCCTTGACTATAAGAACAGGCGTAGGTTTTCTCGCATGCATACTTTAGAGACCTTTCTTAGCATGTCCATGCGACATTCCTAATGCCCCCTTTTTATTCTTTTCTTGGTGAATCTCGATAATTATAACGAGAGACACTCTACCGAGAACATTCTTTTGAACTTTGAGGACAAGAAATTCTTTTCTCCTCCTGCAGTAGATTGACATGACCACTATCAAGTAGGACGTCATCCACATGCATGGGATTAGAATGAATTTCCTATTCTATAACTTTGCATGAATACAATTGTCCTCTCATTTTCTTTAACCCAAAATAACATCTGATTCTTCTAACTTTAAATATCACTGTCTAGAGACTTGCTCTAGTCCATAAAAGACTTCTTGAAGCAGTATCCCTTGTGTTCTTTACTTTCATCTGATGTAACTCAGCTTATGATGTCGATCATGATGTGCCACTAACACTCATTGTAATTTATTCATTCTCTATGCACAAAAACTTTCGATTTAAGTCGCACTTTACACCTTTACATATTTCCTTTGGAGTCACATTGGCCTTGTAGACCCTTTACAGCCTACTGTTTTGGCTCCATTGGAAATTACTTATGAGTCCCAAACATCGTCGGGATTCACCAATTTTATTTCATCTCACATAGTCTCTTATCATTTAGACAAACAGACACTTCTCAAAGCTCGATTGAGCGCTTTAAATGAGGTGGGATCAACCTCCATTTGAATTTCACTAACATAGACTTTATAGTAATCAGAAGTATCTGATTTTCTCATTCCTTGAGACCATCTGTGTCTCAGGTACTGGCACTTCTTTCATATGGGGCTGTTGTTGCTCTGTCATTGCCAAGAGGCAAATTAATTCTATAGTCTTTCATTTCCAAGAGGCAATAGATTTTACAGGGACATGTATCACAAGATCCATGTTTACTCATTCATCCTTTATAGAGCTGACAACAGGTGTTGTATAGGTCATACAACATGCTCCCCCAGATTACTCCATCTTCACTAAAAGTGGCGTGTCTTTAAACTTTATTATTTGGGTTTATTCTGTTAAAACTTTCTTCTTTATGGCACTTTAAGCACCGTCTTAGTATTCCTTAGTCTGCTTTCGGAACTGTAAAAGATCCAGGAATACAGCTATTTCTTTTCTTTAGGGGTATTATTATACCCGTCATACTCCCCCAGACAATCACATTCTTCATTAATGGATCACTTTAGATGCATAATGTGCATCACATTATCTAAAGTATAGGGGAGTTTCAGCATTCTTAATTTATCTCATATTTCTTTCTCCCCCTCGAAATGTGGCAAGAACTTTTCTGCCACAATTTTGAAAAACCATTCATAACTCTTGTGAATTGAGGAAACTTTGATTATCTACTTCATTTATCTGATTACTTCATACGAAATGAAGTTATCTGTTAACTGGCATGGGAGTACTTTTTCCTCATTCCATTTCAGAAACTCAACAGAGTTCTTTATCATTAGTACTTTTGCAAGTCACACTTGCATATCATTCTTATCTTTAGGTTCGTCTGTAACTTTTATTCTCTTTGGATTTATTGAGTGCTTAATGACCGTTACACATAAGGTGTACGGTCGATACTAGGAAAGCATAATAGCTACTCCATACTTTTCTCCCAGAGTGGGACACATTAAAAGCACATGAGTCATCATATCTTTCTCCTGTCATACAGGATAAGTCCTTCGCCAAAATTTCTCCCGTCATACGGGATTTTTGACATAATATTATGTCAACTTTACCCATTTACGCAGGTATTTTCCCAGACTTTTCCCGCCATGCGGGTTTTATCATAATCATCTTTTCCTGACATGCGGGTAATTCCCTGTAAGGGACATAAATGCCAGAATTGGCTCTTTTGACTGCATATTCAATCATCAAATTTAGGAATAAATCCGAATGCTCTTTGACACACATGCTTGATTCGACGTTGGTCAAATTAAACACGCATGTTGCTTGTTTCATCTCAAATCATGTTGACTGAAAAATCTTTTTCATAGAGAGTACATGAAAGACATTCGTCAACCAAGACTCTCAATGATCTATCTCTTTTCTTTTCTTGGATTAATATCCAAGAATTATTTTCTTTTTGAAGTCATTCTTTAGAGAGAACATACTCCCTCACGTTATGACCTTTCTTGGTCATCTTTCGGGTCACAAGTACCCAGCCATTCGCTTTCACGAATGAAAGCATGGAAAACTTTTAGTCTGAGAAAAATTATCCAATAATCAACAATAATGAGCATAAAAATAACCCTACGTTGATCTGGTTAAAAATATGCACATTAAACTTTTAAAACTTTCTTTTACATTCTAAATCACCGTTGGGCAGAATTAGAATAAAACATCATCCTTCTACACTAATTCCATATCATCGTTGGGCGGAAATGGAAATAATGCATATAACTCATAAACAATGCGATGATAGTATTTCTATTAAACAACTTTACTAAGAAATAATAATCATCATCAACTTTATTGCAGTGGGAACAAGAAATATACATTTCTCTAGTTCAAGAGCACTTCTTGATCTTTATCTGTTCTCTGAAAATTGATCACTTTGATACAAAATTTATCAGAGATTTAAGCTTTGAACATAAGACTCATAGAATTATAGTACTGTTATCATCAACGTTGTTCAGAAAATAACAATACCATATTTTAACTTTAAAACAAGTATCTTTCTTTTGTCATAGCGGAAACTATCTGAATCTGATTTCACCCACAGGGGAAAAACATTGCTAAGAACAGTTCTTCCAATTAAATTTTCCCGTTGGTTCCAATTTAATTTGAGGATAAAACTTTTACTTTGCAGCGGAAACTTTACAATATTCTATTCAGAAACAATTCTGTACTCTTTTACTCTCTAAGCAATTTTAACCGGTTGGTTCAAAATTGCATTAGAGAAGCAACAATTTAATCTTTTACTTTAGTTCTATTCATTTTTAAAAGAGCACTTTATTTTTATTTTGCAGCGGAAGAACATGAATAAAAAATTCACTAACTTTATACTTTTCAGAGACATTACTTTTACTTTTCTATTTCTTCACTTTGAATAGAAAAAAATGTATTTAAATTTGCCTAAAACCTGAACAAAACTAAAAAAACGCTTCTGGAAAAAATTTAACAGAGAAACTGTGCTGGCCTTGCGCCGCTCTGGGCGGTCGACAGCGGCCCATTCCGTCACGCCCGCGGCCCACAGCCCACTGGGCGAGCGGCGCTCTGCAGCCCGGTCGTCGCGGCCCATGGCCTGCTCGGCGAGCGCCGCGTGCGATCGTCGCCGTCCGATGCATCGGACGGTCGTCCATGCTCGTCGCTCGATCAAAACGACCCGCACCGGCCTCGCTCGAAACCCTAGCCCCATTTCTCTCTTTTCCTTCTCCCTTCGACCGCCGCCTGCACGAGAGAGAGAGAGAGAGAGAGAGAGAGGCGCGGCGGCGCCCCCCGCTGCCCCCCTGGCGAGCACCCGACAGAGAAGTGGCTGCGCCCCCGCTGGCCCCCTTGCCGGCGTGCGCGAGCACCCGAGGGTGAGCGCGCCGCTGGCAAGCAGGCCAGTGGCGGTGCCTTTCGCCCACGCTGGGGTCTTGCCTTTCGGCATCACGGCGATGCCCGGTGGTGGAGGCGAAGCACCCCACCTCTTCTATCTTTCTTCTTTCTGTTTCTTTTCCAGTCATGGTGACAGAGAGAGAGAGAGAGTGAGTGATGCGGTGGAGCTCTCCTCTGCTCTCCTTCGCGCCCGCCTCTGTCTCTCTGTGTGTTGCAGCGGGGTTGGGGCTCCGCCGGCCTCCGGCGATGGCGTGAAGCCACCGCGCCGCGCGCGAGCCGCCTTCCCTTTCCCCGCTCCATTTTCCACCTTCTGTGGCGGAGAGGACGAGGCTACTTTGCCCCGTGTGGGGTTGGTTCTTCTTCCGGACGGCTCGGCATGCCGATGCCCGTCCGGATCGAGAGGAACGGCGCGGCCGTGGCGGCGCTACTTTTTCCGGCGGGATTTCTTTTCCCTCTTTTGTTTGTTAGGGTTCTTGGGGGATCTTTTTTCTGTGATTTCTTTGTACCGAAAATAATCTAGATCCTAGCATGTCTGATACCATTGATAAATGCTGTGGATCACTAGGCTAGATTAGATCGGTAGTCCTACCTTCACTTTGGCTCGAGGAGTTCCCGGTGCCGGCCATGGTGACAGTGGCCGGTGATGGCAGAGAGTAGTGGTGGTGGCGGTGGGTTTCCCATCGCTTCAGCGCCTCCCTCTCGATCGGACTAGGGTTATGACGGTGGGAATACAGTGGCGGCGACGAACCTCGTGTCTTGTGCCGTGGTCCCCACCTCCTCTATATGGCATTGCGCGACAGGGGCCCACCAGCCTTGTTTGGGCTGGACACGTCAAGAGTCCAATGAACCGTTGGACCCATTGGGAAAGAGATCAATCTAACAAAATCATATGCCGCACATAATATGGACTGGAACCACCAACAAAACCGTGATTGACTGATGGCGACGACACACGCTCGGCCATAAGCCCGTGTCCTCCGCCAAGAAAGCCGAGCCTACGCACGTACCGGCACAGTACGCTCAATGCATGTCCTGTTTTGACTCGCATATCATATCTTCCTTGGTGTCTGAGCTATAGCTAGCAGCTACGCATATTTTAGTCGTAGCTTTATTTGGTGTTTGGGAAGCAAGACTTATCCGTATGTCATGCAAGCCGCCTTTCTCTGTCTGTCCGTCGACTTCTGTCGACGCGACCGTAAAGTTGAAACGACAATGTGCTGCTACGCACGGCGCACTCTCGGTGCTCCTAGTAGCTAGCCGGCCGGCGGGCAGCAGATGCTTGGGCGCACGGGTGGTCCAGCGTGCCATGCAGAGGTCACGTCTCACGTCTCTAAAAGGACCCGCTCTTTATACGCATGACACCTTTTGTGCCTCCTTTTCTCTGATGGTGGCGTATTGTCCATTTTTTACATTTGCCCCTTTCTTGTTTAACTTGGCCGTTAAATGCTTGATAATTTTGTGTTGGAAACGAGCTAAACTTTGCGAATTTTTTTTTTAAGGAACAGGCAGGAGCACTGTCTTTTTTTTATAGAAGGGATGGCGAAATGACACAATTTACAGAAGGGCGAGTGTTTTTAGGGAACGTCGCAGAAACCGCAAAAGACCGACCTAGTAACTAGCTTAGCCAATGCCCGCGATAGGCAGGCTTCCAGCAAACGCCAGGTCACGCTGATTGGGCAAGTGCCGCCACCTCGCGGAGCGTCAGCCAATGTCCAGTGAACACACGCCTATTCCGCCCCTTTCAGATCGACCATAGCGTGTAGATGATTCTCCCACTGCGCCTCTTGCGCGCCTGTTTGGACTATGATTTTAGTGTCTTGTCTCACCAGTCGGACACGTTTCCTGGCTCCGGGAGGAAGCCTGAGATTGGAACGCCTTCATTTGTCCATGTGTTCACCTGGTTTCAGACCGCGACCGTGAAGGGACAGTCCTTGCAGAGATGAGAGTTGCTCATATAATTAAAGAAAAACTGGGCAAAAACATAGATTCCAATCCCGGCACGTCCGTTTTCATCAGCACTTTCTCTGTGCAAAACAACCATAACCCTCACTTTCAGCCCCCACTTTCTCTATCTGCATGTAACATTTTCATCGAACATGTTGTGTGCACGCACATTGGCGAGCCGGCGGCGCGCTGTATGTGGAGGCCGAGGGCAGGTGAGCCACCGGCCAGCACACACGCATGCGGCTGTTGCACCTGCACCTGCAAGCACGGATGGACGCAAGCACGCAGGGACGCGTGAGCTCTAAGCCAGCGCGAGCATACACGGCGCAGCGCGGGCGGGAGCTCCAGCCAACGCGAGCACGCACGGACGCGAGAACACACGGCTGCCAGCTCGAGCGCGGCGGCCAGCGCGAGCACATCGACCATGGCCCCGGCGTGTGCAAGCTCCGGCTTTGTGATCGTGGTCTTCTCGCCGCAGTGGCTGCAGTTGGGGTCGTTTGTTGGTTGTAGCTGACGTGGAGCGCTGCCTGGGCGTGTCCGGGCGTATCTACAACTTCTTATATTGCCCTCAGATTTGTTCTCGGTTTGAGATACGTCAGTCAGTCCAGACGTTCAGGGAGAAAAATTGAAGAAAACGGTCTGTTTAGTCACATTTTTTTTGATCGAGCACTGATTGGGTGGACATTTTGGCTGTCTAGGGATGAAACAGGAGGTCTGACTGCTATATATGCTCTTAGAGCATCTCCAAGGCAGACACGCAAACCGCCCGCATCTATCTAAACCACGGAAGCCATCCAACGCGGGCCTGTCTCGATTAGTGGTGCGGTCCGGACGCGTTTTCTCCCATAAATTGGAGACAAAGTGAGGGAGGTTTGTGAGAGTCCGGACATCAGACACGTAGGACTCCGACACCCTCGACCATACCACCACCCCCCCCCCCCGGTGTCCCATTTTCTTCCACTCCGCCCCTTCTTCACCTTGCTTTTCATCTGCACCCTCCACCTCCGCCGTCACTGTTGTACATCTCCGGCCGTCACAGAGGTATTGCCGGACGTCCGCAACCAGCACTGACGCGCCCACTCGCCTTTACGACGGAGCTGTCCACCCTGAAGCCGATTGTACCGAGGTACACTCCGTCCCCGTATTAGCGACCTCCATGGCGAACACTATGCTCGACAAGTGTTCGATCAAATGCCATTGATCTTATTTTCAAATGTTATTTCATTTTTTAGAGTACAAAGAATGGTGAGCTACTCGACCATGGAGGATGAGTTGTTGCGTGATGCGTGGTTGGCCGTATACACAGATTTCTTAGGCAGGAGCAGAAGGGACCCTTATGGCAGCAAGTGCATGACAAGTTTCACGCACAAAAGCACATAGCGCCCTACGACATGTACATCATTCAACAATGCAACGTGAGGTCGTTATCGTATCGCTGGTACACTATCCAGACCAGTGTCACCAAGTTTTGCGACATGGTTCGTCAGCTTGAGGCAAGGTGGCCATTACACGCGGCAGAGGACAAAATCCTAAGTTTTTATTCCTCTTGCTCAACTTGGTGATTGATTTATTCACTCAATATTGGTCTACACATTATATGTAGTCCGCAAGAGCTGACGTGATGTACCACAGAACAGAGGAACGGCCATTTACGTGCACACACTGTTGGATGAAAGTGAAGGGGGAGTATGTGTGGAACGACATGATCCGTTCATAAAAACTTGTTGGACATCCGTAATCTAGTTGAATTTCAGACATTGTTGTACTAGACTTAATTTGCATGCCATGTATGGATGATTTGAGCTATTTTCTGTCCGAACTTTGATGAATATCGGCCGGTTTGCATTAATTTCATCCGGTTTGCTTAAATGCTGGTTGAAATGTATGCGGGCAGCGTTGGATGATGGCCTCCCGCATCTGTGTCCGCGGACTGGCTCCCCCCTGTCCGCGGACAGATCCGGGAGAAAATTTGCGGTTTGCCGTTGAAGATGCCCTTATGCTGGTGGTCATCTTGTGTGGTTGTGACACTTGGTCATGTTTCAGTAGTGTAGTTTTGAGAATTTTTCCAGTGATATACTCCCTCTGTTCCCAAATGTAAGTATTTTTAGAGATTCCAATAAAGGGACTACATACGGAACAAAATGAGTAAATATATACTCTAAAATATGTGAGTAAATAGCATAATGTTGGGAAACGTAGTAATTTCAAAAAAATTCTACGCACACACAGGATCATGGTGATGCATAGCAATGAGAGGGGAGAGTGTGTCCACGTACCCTCGTAGACCGAAAGCGGAAGCGTTAGCACAACGCGGTTGATGTAGTCGTACGTCTTCACGATCCGACCGATCCAAGTACCGAACGCACGGCACCTCCGAGTTCAGCACACGTTCAACTCGATGATGTCCCGCGAGCTCCGATCCAGCAAAGCTTCACAGGAGAGTTTCGTCAGCACGACGGCGTGGTGACGGTGATGATGATGCTACCGACGCAGGGCTTCGCCTAAGCACCGCTACGATATGATCGAGGTGGATTATGGTGGAGGGGGGCACCGCATACGGCTAAGAGATCAATGATCAACTGTTGTGTCTATGGGGTGCCCCCTGGCCACGTATATAAAGGAGTGGAGGAGGGGGGAGGGCCGGCCTAGCTATGGCGCGCCTTGGAGGAGTCCTACTCCCACCGGGAGTAGGATTCCCCCCTTCCAAGTAGTAGGAGTAGGAGAGAAGGAAGGGGAAGAGAGAAGAGAAGGAAGGAGGGGGCACAGCCCCTCCGCCTAGTCCAATTCGGACTAGGCCTTGGGGGGGCGCGCGGCCTGCCTCTCTCTCTCCCCTAAAGCCCAATAAGGCCCATATACTTCTTCCCCGTATTCCCGTAACTCCCCGGTACTCCGAAAAATACCCGAACCACGCGGAACCTTTCCGATGTCCGAATATAGTCGTCCAATATATCGATCTTTACGTCTCGACCATTTCGAGACTCCTCGTCATGTCCCCGATCTCATCCGGGACTCCGAACTACCTTCGGTACATCAAAACACATAAACTCATAATACAAATCGTCACAGAACTTTAAGCGTGCGGACCCTACGGGTTCGAGAACTATGTAGACATGACCGAGACACGTCTCCGGTCAATAACCAATAGCGGAACC
The DNA here is from genome assembly GCA_011799875.1 of Thinopyrum elongatum. Lineage (NCBI taxonomy): Eukaryota > Viridiplantae > Streptophyta > Magnoliopsida > Poales > Poaceae > Thinopyrum > Thinopyrum elongatum. Next base: position 442,093,464 of record CM022299.1, read on the forward strand.
TGGATGCTCATATTGGCTCCCACATATTCTACGAAGATCTTTATCGGTCAAACCGCATAACAACATACGTTGTTCCCTTTGTCATCGGTATGTTACTTGCCCGAGATTCGATCGTCGGTATCTCAATACCTAGTTCAATCTCGTTACCGGCAATTCTCTTTACTCGTTCCATAATACATCATCCCGCAACTAACTCATTGGTTACAATGCTTGCCAGGCTTATAGTGATGTGCATTACCGAGTGGGCCCAGAGATACTTCTCCGACAATCGGAGTGACAAATCCTAATCTCGAAATACGCCAACTCAACAAGTACCTTCGGAGACACCTGTAGAGCACCTTTATAATCACCCAGTTACGTTGTGACGTTTGGTAGCACACAAAGTGTTCCTCCGGTAAACGGGAGTTGCATAATCTCATAGTCATAGGAACATGTATAAGTGATGAAGAAAGCAATAGCAACATACCAAATGATCAAGTGCTAAGCTAACGGAATGGGTCAAGTCAATCACATCATTCTCCTAATGATGTGATCCTGTTAATCAAATGACAACTCATGTCTATGGTTAGGAAACATAACCATTTTTTATTAACGAGCTAGTCTAGTAGAGGCTTACTAGTGACACTCTGTTTGTCAATGTATTCACACATGTATCATGTTTCCGGTTAATACAATTCTAGCATGAATAATAAACATTTATCATGATATAAGGAAATAAATAATAACTTTATTATTGCCTCTAGGGCATATTTCCTTCAGTCTCCCACTTGCACTAGAGTCAATAATCTAGTTCACATCGCCATGTGATTTAACACCAATAGTTCACATCTTTATGTGATTAACACCCGTAGTTCACATCGCTATGTGACCAATACTCAAAGGGTTTACTAGAGTCAATAATCTAGTTCACATCACCATGTGATTAACACCCAAAGAGTACTAAGGTGTGCTCAAGTTTTGCTTGTGAGAGAAGTTTAGTCAGCGGGTCTGCCACATTCAGATCCGTATGTATTTTGCAAATTTCTATGTCTACAATGCTCTGCACGGAGCTACTCTAGCTAATTGCTCCCACTTTCAATATGTATCCAGATTGAGACTTTGAGTCATCTGGATCGGTGTAAAAGCTTGCATCGACATAACCTTTTACGACGAACTCTTTTATCACCTCCATAACCGAGAAATATTTCCTTAGTCCTCTTAGGTAACTAAGTATAACTTTGACCGTTATCCGGTGATCTATCCCTGGATCACTATCGCACCTCCTTGCTAAACTCATAGCAAGGCACACAACTGGTCTGGTACATAGCATGGCATACTTTATAGAACCTATGACTGAGGCATAGGGAATGACTTTCATTCTCTTTCTATCTTCTGCCGTGGTCGAGTTTTGAGTCTTACTCAATTTTACACCTTGTAACACACGCAAGAACTCCTTCTTTTACTGATCCATTTTGAACTCCTTCAAAATCTTGTCAAGGTATGTGCTTTGTGAAAGTCCTATTAAGCGTCTCGATCTATCCCTATAGATCTTGATGCTCAATACTTAAGCAGCTTCACCGAGGTCTTTTTATTCAAGTATCCTTTTATGCTATCCAGAAATTCTATATCATTTCCAATCAACAATAAGTCATCCACATATAATATCAGAAATGCTACAGAGCTCCCACTCACTTTCTTGTAAATACAGGCTTCACCGTAAGTCTGTATAAAACCATATGCTTTGATCACTTCATCAAAGCGTATATTCCAACTCCGAGATGCTTGCACCAGTCCATAGATGGATCGCTGGAGCTTGCACATTTTGTTAACACCTTTAGGATTGACAAAACCTTCTGGTTGCATCATATACAACTTCTTCTTTAAAATTCCATTAAGGAATGTAGTTTTGACATCCATTTGCCAGATTTCATAAAATGCGGCAATTGCTAACATGATTCAGACAGACTTTAAGCATCGATACGAGTGAGAAAATCTCATCGTAGTCAACACCTTGAACTTGTCGAAAAACTTTTGCGACAATTCGAGCTTTGTAGATAGTAACACTACTATCAGCGTCTATCTTCCTCTTGAAGATCCATTTTTTCTCAATGTCTCGCCGATCATCGGGCAAGTCAGTCAAAGTCCATACTTTGTTCTCATACATGGATCCTATCTCAGATTTCATGGTCTCAAGCCATTTATCGGAATCTGGGCTCATCATCGCTTCCTCATAGTTCGTAGGTTCGTCATGGTCTAGTAACATGACTTCCAGAACAGGATTACCGTACCACTCTGGTGCGGAACATACTCTGGTTGACCTACGAGGTTCTGTAGTAACTTGATCTGAAGCTTCATGATCATCATCATTAGCTTCCTCACTAATTGGTGTAGGCATCACTGGAACTGATTTCTGTGATGAACTACTTTCCAATTCAAGAGAAGGTACCACTACCTCATCAAGTTCTACTTTCCTTCCACTCACTTCTTTCGAGAGAGACTCCTTCTCTAGAAAGGATCCATTTTTAGCAACAAATATCTTGCCTTCGGATCTGTGATAGAAGGTGTACCCAACAGTTTCTTTTGGGTATCCTATGAAGACGCACTTCTCCGATTTGGGTTCGAGCTTATCAGGCTAAAGCTTTTTCACATAAGCATCGCAACCCCAAACTTTAAGAAACGACAGCTTAGGTTTCTTGCCAAACCACAGTTCATATGGTGTCATCTCAACGGATTTAGATGGTGCCCTATTAAACGTGAATGCAGCTGTCTCTAATGCATAACCCCAAAACGATAGTGGTAAATCGGTAAGAGACATCATAGATCGCACCATGTCTAATAAAGTACGGTTACGACGTTCGGACACACCATTACGCTGTGGTGTTCCGGGTGGCGTGAGTTGCGAAACTATTCCGCTTTGTTTCAAATGTACACCAAACTCGTAACTCAAATATTCTCCTCCACGATCAGATCGTAGAAACTTTATTTTCTTGTTACGATGATTTTCCACTTCACTCTGAAATTCTTTGAACTTTTCAAATGTTTCAGACTTATGTTTCATTAAGTAGATATACCCATATCTGCTCAAATCATCTGTGAAGGTGAGAAAATAACGATACCCGCTGCGAGCCTCAACATTCATTGGACCACATACATCAGTATGTATGATTTCCAACAAATCTGTTGCTCGCTCCATAGTTCCGGAGAACGGCGTTTTAGTCATCTTGCCCATGAGGCATGGTTCGCAAGTACCAAGTGATTCATAATCAAGTGATTCCAAAAGTCCATCGGAATGGAGTTTCTTCATGCGCTTTACACCAATATGACCTAAACGGCAGTGCCACAAATAAGTTGCACTATCATTATCAACTCTGCATCTTTTGGCTTCAACATTATGAATATGTGTATCACTACGATCGAGATTCAATAAACCATTTATATTGAGTGTATGACCATAGAAGGTTTTATTCATTTAAACAGAACAACAATTATTCTCTGACTTAAATGAATAACCGTATCGCAATAAACATGATCCAATCATATTCATGCTCAACGCAAATACCAAATAACATTTATTTAGGTCCAACACTAATCCCGAAGGTAGAGGGAGTGTGCGATGGTGATCTTATCAACCTTGGAATCACTTCCAACACACATCATCACCTCGTCATTAACTAGTCTCTGTTCATTTTGCAACTCCTGTTTCGAGTTACTAATGTTAGCAACTGAACCAGTATCAAATACCCAGGGGCTACTATGAACACTAGTAAAATACACATCAATAACATGTATATCAAATATACTTTTGTTCACTTTGCCATCCTTCTTATCCGCCAAATACTTGGGGCAGTTCCGCTTCCAGTGACCAGTCCCTTTGCAGTAGAAGCACTCAGTTTCAGGCTTTGGTCCAGACTTGGACTTCTTCCCGGGAGTAGCAACTTGCTTGCTATTCTTCTTGAAGTTCCCCTTCTTTCCTTTGCCCTTTTCTTGAAACTAGTGGTCTTGTTAACCATCAACACTTGATGCTCTTTCTTGATTTCTACCTTCATTGATTTCAGCATCACGAAGAGCTCGGGAATCGTTTTTGTCATCCCTTGCATATTATAGTTCATGACGAAGTTCCAGTAACTTGGTGATAGTGACTAGAGAATTCAGTCAATTACTATCTTATCCGGAAGATCAACTCCCACTTGATTCAAGCAACTGTAGTACTCAGACATTCTGAGCACATGCTCACTAATTGAGCAATTCTCCTCCATCTTGTAGGCAAAGTACTTGTCAGAGGTCTCATACCTCTCGACACGGGCATGAATCTGAAATACCAATTTTCAGCTCTTGGAACATCTCATATGCTCCGTGGCGTTCAAAATGTTCTTGAAGTCCCGGTTCTAAGTCGTAAAGCATGGCGCACTAAACTATCAAGTAGTCATCATATCGAGCTTGCAAAACGTTCATAACGTCTGCATCTGCTCCTGCAATAGGTCTGTCACCTAGCGGTGCATCAAGGACATAATTCTTCTGTGCAGCAATGAGGATAATCCTCAGATCACGGAACCAGTCCGCATCATTGCTGCTATCATCTTTCAACTTAGTTTTCTCCAGGAACATATCAAAAATAAAACAGTGGAGCTATACGCGAGCTATTGATCTACAACATAATTTGTAAATACTACCAAGACTAAGTTCATGATAAATTAAAGTTCAATTAATCATATTACTCAAGAACTCCCACTTAGATAGACATCTCTCTAATCATCTAAGTGATCACGTGATCCAAATCAACTAAACCATAATCGATCATCACGTGAAATGGAGTAGTTTTCAATGGTGAACATCACTATGTTGATCATATCTACTATATGATTCACGCTAGACCTTTCGGTCTCAGCGTTCCGAGGCCATATCTGCATATGCTAGGCTCGTCAAGTTTAACCCGAGTATTCTGCGTGTGCAAAACTGGCTTGCACCCGTTGTAGATGAACGTTGAGCTTATCACACCCGATCATCACGTGGTGTCTCGGCACGACGAACTTTGGCAACGGTGCATACTCAGGGAGAACACTTTTACCTTGAAATTTAGTGAGAGATCATCTTATAATGGTACCGTCAAACAAAGCAAAATAAGATGCATAAAGGATAAACATCACATGCAATCAATATAAGTGATATGATATGGCCATCATCATCTTGTGCTTGTGATCTCCATCTCCAAAGCACCGTCATGATCACCATCGTTACTGGCGCGACACCTTGATCTCCATCGTAGCATCGTTGTCGTCTCGCCAACTATTGCTTCTACGACTATCGCTACCGCTTAGTGATAAAGTAAAGTAATTACAGGGCGATTGCATTGCATACAATAAAGCGACAACCATATGGCTCCTGCCAGTTGCCGATAACTCAGTTACAAAACATGATCATCTCATACAATAAAATATAGCATCATGTCTTGACCATATCACATCACAACATGCCCTGGAAAAACAAGTTAGACGTCCTCTACTTTGTTGTTGCAAGTTTTATGTGGCTGCTACGGGCTGAGCAAGAACCGTTCTTACCTACGCATCAAAACCACAACGATAGTTCGTCAAGTTAGTGCTGTTTTAATCTTCACAAGGACCAGGCGTAGCCACACTCGGTTCAACTAAAGTTGGAGAAACTGACACCCGCTAGTCACCTGTGTGCAAAGCACGGCGGTAAAACCAGTCTCGCGTAAGCGTACGCGTAATGTCGGTCCGGGCCGCTTCATCCAACAATACCGCCGAACCAAAGTGTGACATGCTGGTAAGCAGTATGACTTGTATCGCCCACAACTCACTTGTGTTCTACTCGTGCATATAACATCCACGCATAAAACCTGGCTCGGATGCCACTGTTGGGAAACGTAGTAATTTCAAAATTTTCCTACGCACACACAGGATCATGGTGATGCATAGCAACGAGAGGGGAGAGTGTGTCCACGTACCCTCGTAGACCGAAAGCGGAAGCGTTAGCACAACGTGGTTGACGTAGTCGTACGTCTTCACGATCCGACCGATCCAAGTACCGAACGCACGGCACCTCCGAGTTCAGCACACGTTCAACTCGATGACGTCCCGCGAGCTCCGATCCAGCAAATCTTCACAGGAGAGTTTCGTCAGCACGACGGCGTGATGACGGTGATGATGATGCTACCGACGCAGGGCTTCGCCTAAGCACCGCTACAATATGATCGAGGTGGATTATGGTGGAGGGGGGCACCGCACACGGCTAAGAGATCAATGATCAATTGTTGTGTCTATGGGGTGCCCCCTGGCCACGTATATAAAGGAGTGGAGGAGCGGGGAGGGCCGGCCTAGCTATGGCGCGCCCTGGAGGAGTCCTACTCCCACCGGGAGTAGGATTCCCCCCCTTCCAAGTAGTAGGAGTAGGAGAGAAGGAAGGGGAAGAGAGAAGAGAAGGAAGGAGGGGGCGCAGCCCCTCCCCCTAGTCCAATTCGGACTAGGCCTTGGGGGGGCGCGCGGCCTGCCTCTCTCTCTCCCCTAAAGCCCAATAGGCCCCATATACTTCTTCCCCGTATTCCCGTAACTCCCCGGTACTCCGAAAAATACACGAACCACTTGGAACCTTTCCGATGTCCGAATATAGTCGTCCAATATATCGATCTTTACGTCTCGACCATTTTGAGACTCCTCATCATGTCCCCGATCTCATCCGGAACTCCGAACTACCTTCGGTACATCAAAACACATAAACTCATAATACAAATCGTCACAGAACTTTAAGCGTGCGGACCCTACGGGTTCGAGAACTATGTAGACATGACCGAGACACGTCTCCGGTCAATAACCAATAGCGGAACCTGGATGCTCATATTGGCTCCCACATATTCTACGAAGATCTTTATCGGTCAAACCGCATAACAACATACGTTGTTCCCTTTGTCATCGGTATGTTACTTGCCCGAGATTCGATCGTCGGTATCTCAATACGTAGTTCAATCTCGTTACCGGCAAGTCTCTTTACTCGTTCCGTAATACATCATCCCGCAACTAACTCATTAGTTACAATGCTTGCAAGGCTTATAGTGATGTGCATTACCGAGTGGGCCCAGAGATACTTCTCCGACAATCGGAGTGACAAATCCTAATCTCGAAATACGCCAACTCAACAAGTACCTTCGGAGACACCTGTAGAGCACCTCTATAATCACCCAGTTACGTTGTGACGTTTGGTAGCACACAAAGTGTTCCTCCGGTAAACGGGAGTTGCATAATCTCATAGTCATAGGAACATGTATAAGTCATGAAGAAAGCAATAGCAACATACTAAACGATCAAGTGCTAAGCTAACGGAATGGGTCAAGTCAATCACATCATTCTCCTAATGATGTGATCCCGTTAATCAAATGACAACTCATGTCTATGGTTAGGAAACATAACCATTTTTGATTAACGAGCTAGTCTAGTAGAGGCTTATTAGTGACACTCTGTTTGTCTATGTATTCACACATGTATCATGTTTCCGGTTAATACAATTATAGCATGAATAATAAACATTTATCATGATATAAGGAAATAAATAATAACTTTATTATTGCCTCTAGGGCATATTTCCTTCACATAAAACTACTGGTTTACAGGCTAGGTTTCCAAAAAAACTACCACATTTTATTTTTTCTCAAAAAACTACCAAACGCGCGGTCGGCTGTTTCAAAAAACCCAAAACCTCAGTGACTAGCGTTTTAACCATTTTTCTGACCGGCTGGACCCACCGGTCAGGCCACGTGGCCCCGTGCACTCACGGCGCAGCAGTTGACGACCGTTAGCCCGACCAGTCCGGTTGGAATGAAAGGAGCCGGTCGCGCCGCACTCCCTCTCACTCTCCCCCTCCTCTCCCTCGCTCTGTGACCTAGGTGGGCGATGGCGGCGCCCCAGCCAAATGTCGTCGTCGGCGAGCTTTTGAGCCAAGGCGTCACCGGCGAGGAGGGCGGTGGACATTCAGAGGTTGAGAAATGGCTAGGCAGCTCGAGCTTCCCGGCGCAGAGGTCGCCGCTGCCATCACCGCCCGAGGTTCAGGTAGATCTGCCGAGCTCAGATCCGGCAGTCCGCGCGGCTAGGGCAGTGGCGAAGTGCATCCACGCGGATCCAGATGGCGGCCACAGGTGGGCGTCGTCGTTTGGTGGAGTGAGGTAAGAAATTTCAGTACCATTCATACTTTTAGTTCAAATTTATAAATTAGGGTTAGAAGATGATAGTTACTTATTAGGAAACAAGTACTTTAATTAGGGTTAGAAGATAGTGCAGTATTGCAAATGAGCAGTGTAATTGTTTGTTGGCATGCTAGTGCATATTTTTGGTTATGTCACTGTAATTAGTACCTTTTTTGTAATGTTCAGTGCATTTGGTCATTGTTTTAAGTTTCAGTTCCTTGAAAAATAATTGTTTGTCAATTTAATCTCCTACAGCTTAGATGATGAGATTTGGGACATGAGGCTACATTTTCCAGGAACATATAATATGGAGAGAAAGTATTCAGTTTCTTCAGATATCAGTTATCTGACCATATTAGCATTGGTTGAGTTGGAGGGGTATGGAATGGATGCTTTTCTGACTTATGTAAAGGAAGAGGGAAAGGGCTTGGAGGGGGTTGAGGTCCTGGATAGTGAGGAGGCATTAGAGGAAGTGCTTGACTTATTTGTTGATAAGAAGCTCCTGAACATCAGTGTCAGAAAAGCTACTAATCCAAGCCCAGCAGATGTTGATATGGATCACATCTTGCTTGAGGAACAGATTCACATTAGTAATGTTGGTGAGCAAGTTGTTTACAGTGTTTCCCAACAAGGTGTCCTGTATCCACTCCATAATGCAACTTTGCCACCAGTAATCCCTGAGGAGCCCTATCTTAACACACAGCAGAGTTGTAATTTCAACAAGGGGGAAAATGTTGTGGAAGAAGAAGAAGATGTAGAAGTAGAAGATGATGAAGATGAAGATGAGATGGACAAATCTTCTTCAGATTTTGAGTTTTTTAGGGGTGATTACAGAGGGCAGAAAATATCATACAAGGCTTGGTCTAGGGGTGAAGATGAGGCTGGCACAGGGACAAACCATAAGCAGAGGGAAGAGGAAGATACTGCAGAGCACTATTGTGGAGCTAACTCAGAACCTTCTGAGTTTTGGGAGGAAGACCAAATCCTTTCTGAACATGAAGAACCTTCAGTTGTACCAGATAAAGGAGCAAAGAAGCTTAAGCCTATCAGAAAACCAGGCCCAACTAGCAAGTCACACAGTGAGCCTGAACACACCAAGTTTGAAGATTTTGTGCCTGAACCTGATGAATACTGCTTTCCAGGTGATTTTGGCCTTAGTGATGAAGAAGAAGTTCCAAGGTTGCCTTCTGGTAGGAAGAGAAGGAGAGGAGATGGTATGATCCATCACTGCCTGATGCACATGAGCAGTTTGCATTGCATTTGTGCTTCCTAAATGTTGTGGAGTTCAGAGAAGCACTTAGAAATTTCCATGTAAGGACACTTAGGAATTTTGAGTATCACAGAAATCAACCAACTAGGGTTATTGCTTGGTGCTCTGATAGAAAGCAAGGTTGTGAGTTTTGCATAGTGGCCTCTAGAATAGCTAATGAGTCAACTTTCAGCATCAAGAAGATGAATTTGGATCACACTTGTGGAGCAAGTGGAGAGAGCACCAAGGTTACAGTTAATTGGGTTGCCAAGGTTTGTGAGGATACCATTATATCAAACCCTGGAGCTGGTGTTGAGACAATTATTACATACACAAAGAAAACATTTGGTGTTCATGTGCCTAAAAGCTTGGCATATAGGGCAAGGAAGCAAGCAGTTGAAGTTGTGCAAGGAGATCACAAACTCCAATATCACAGACTAAAGGACTATCTACAGTGTGTGCTAGATACTAACCCGGGCAGTAGATCCATAGTGACAACAATAGAGGACCTAGAAAATCCTGCTCCTACCCACAGATTTCACTACATGTTCTACTGCCTTTTTGCATGCAAGGATGGCTTTCTAAATGGATGCAGGCCATTTATAGGTATTGATCCTTACACATATATCTAAGATGGTTGCATTCATGTTATTTACAACTAATGTGATCATATCTTCAGGTCTAGATGGTTGCTTCATCAAGCTCAGCACTGGACAACAGATATTGGTAGCTACAGGGAGGGATGGGAACAACAACATCTTCCCCATAGCCTTTGGTGTTGTTGACAAGGAAGAGACAGACAGCTGGACATGGTTTCTCACATAGCTGAGGACTGTTATTGGAAGTGGGAACAAGTTTGGCAAATACACAATTATGTCTGACAGGCAAAAGGTATGTGCTCCACTACTCATGACCATACTTTAAACTTACCATCATACTTAGCCATCATTCTAAGACATCATACTTAACAGGGATTCTTGAATGCAATCAATGATGTATTCCCTGACTCCCCACAGAGGTTTTGTCTTAGACATATATATGCCAACTTCCAATCTGCTGGTTTTAGAGGGGGGAAACTCAAGAAACACTTAGATCAGGCTGCCTATTCCTTCACTAAGAATGGTCATGATAAAGGGATGGAAAATTTGAAGAAAGAAAGTTTTGAGGCTTGGCAGTGGTTGTCACAGATACCAGACCATACATGGGCAAGATATAAAATGGATACTGTTTGTGAAACTGACCTGGTTGTAAACAACCTTAGTGAAGTTTTCAGCAAGATGATATTGGATGTCAGGAACAAGCCAATCAGGACTATGTTGGAGGGCATAAGAACAAAGTTGATGATCAAGTTTTAGAAAATCAGAGAGAAAACAGTCATGCAGATGGGAGATCACACCAACCTACTCGGAAATTTTAGAAGAAGGCAAGAAGTGAGCTAAGTATTGTGAAGCATACATGGCAGGTCCAGGCATCTGGCAAGTGACTAGTAGTTCTGAGAACACATATTGTGTTAACTTGAACAACTATACATGTGACTGTAGGAGGTGGGACATGACAGTTGTGCCTTGCAGTCATGCCATTGCTCCAATGCAGAAAGTGAAGCTACATCCTGAAGACTTTGTCAATGATTTCTTCAAAAAGCCCATGTACTGTGAAACATACAAGCATATAATTTTCCCAGTTCTAGGTCCTGACCACTGGCCTCATACACCTGGAGATGACTGATGTCTACTACGCAACTTGTTCTTGTAGACTTGTGTTGGGCCTCCAAGCGCAGAGTTTTGTAGCACAGTAGTAATTTTCCCTCAAGTGGATGACCTAAGGTTTATCAATCCATGGGAGGTGTAGGATGAAGATGGTCTCTCTCAAACAACCCTGCAACCAAATAATAAAAAGTCTCTTGTGTCCCCAACACACCCAATACAATGGCAAATTGTATAGGTGCACTAGTTCGGCGAAGAGATGGTGATAAAAGTGTAGTAATGATAGTAGATATTAATTTTTGTAATAGGAACAATAAAAAACAGCAAGGTAGCAATTGATAAAACGGAGCACAAACGATATTGCAATGCTTGAAAATGAGACCTAGGGTCCGTACTTTCACTAGTGCAACCTCTCAACAATGCTAATATAATTGGATCATATAACCATCCCTCAAAGTGCGATAAAGAATCACTCCAAAGTTCCTATCTAGCGGAGAACATAAGAATAAATTGTTTGTAGGGTACGAAACCACCTCAAAGCTATTCTTTCCGATCGATCTATCCAAGAGTTCGTACTAAAATAACACCAAAGCAAATTCAGATTCGTAATGCTCAATCCAACACGAAGAACCTCAAAGAGTGCCCAAAGATTTCTATCGGAGAAACAAAGACAAGAACGTGCATCAACCCCTATGCATAGATTACCCCAATGTCACCTCGGGAATCCGCGAGTTGAGTGCCAAAACATATATCAAGTGAATCAATATAATACCCCATTGTCACCATGGGTATTCGTATGCAAGACATATATCAAGTGCTCTCAAATCCATAAAAGTATTCAATCCAATAAAACGAAATCTCAAAGGGAAAACTCAATTCATCACAACAAGATAGAGAGGGAGAAAAACCATATGATCCAACTACATTAACAAAGCTCCCGATACATCAAAATCGTGCCATCAAGAACACGAGAGAGAGAGAGAGAGATTAAACACATAGCTACTGGTACAAACCCTCAGCCCCGAGGATGGACTACTCCCTCCTCATCATGGTGACCGCCGGGATGATGAAGATGGCCACCGGTGATGATCTCCCCCTCCGGCAGGGTGCCGAAACGGGGTCTACATTGGATCTCGTGGATACAGAGGCTTGCAGCGGCGGAACTTCTGATCTAAGGCTACCACGAGGGTTTTTGGAATATTTGGCAATTTATAGGGCGAAGAGGCGGTGCGGGAGGCCACCGAGGTGGGCACAACCCACCGGGGCGCGCCTGAGGGCCCAGGCGCGCTCTGGTGGGTTGTGCCCCCCTCGGGGCACCCCCAGGTGCTGCTCTGGCCCATTGGATGTCTTCTGGTCCATAAAAAATCCACAAAAAGTTTCGCTGCATTTGGACTCCGTTTGATATTGATTTTCTGCGACGTAAAAAAAACAAGCAAAAACAGCAACTGGCACTGGGCACTATGTCAATAAGTTAGTCCCAAAAAATGATATAAAGTTGCTATAAAATGATTGTAAAACATCCAAGAATGATAATATAGCAGCATGAATACTTCATAAATTATAGATACGTTGGAGACGTATCAGCATCCCCAAGCTTAATTCCTACTCGTCCTCAAGTAGGTAAATGATAAAAGAAATAATTTATGAAGTGTGAATGCTAGCAAAGTGCATAAGTTTGATCAATAGTAATTTCAATCACTTTTTCTAGCATCATAACAGCAATTCTTTCTTATAAAACTTCTCATGTTAAAGTAGCAACCAATTCACATGTTAAGGTTCAAACAATGAATTCTCTTGAAACTCAACAACCTATATTCTTAGTCACCAAACAATTGCAATTCAACTTATTCAACAGTGTCTAAGTAAGAGCTCCACATACTCAATCATCATATAGTCTTCCATGATTTCTACTACTCAAAGCATATTCTTAGAACAAATGGCATCCATCGAACACAGAGAAAGATAGGGGCTTAATGTTTCGCCTCCCAACTCATTTATTATAAAGATAATTGTCAACAATAATAAATCATGATCAAATATATTTGATGGGTCATATGTGCCTAGATCTTTCCCCACCATATGATGCTTGCCAACTAGAGAATAATTGAGGTTGAAATGAGAATTCATACTATTGACTCTTTGCATAAAAGTAAATACTGAAAAGTAAAAGATAGGCCCTTCGCAGAGGGAAGCAGAGGTTGCCATGCGCTTTTTATTTGGATGCCCAAACTCTTAGTGCAAAGGAACGTCACGTTATATTGCCCCTTATGATAGCAACCTTTATTATGCAGTCCGTCGCTTTTATTACTTTGCCATCACAAGTTCGTACAACGCTCAATTTTCCCTTACAATAAAAGATCAAACATATTTAGGAGCAATTTTTATTGCTTTATGCACCGATGACAACTTACTTGAATGATGTTATTCAATCCATAGGTAGGTATGGTGGACACTCATGGCAAGAAGCTGGGTTCAAGGGTTTTTGGATGCACAAGTAGTATCTATCTATGCAAATATACCCAACAATAACTCATTACGTTGTCTTCCTTATCCAACTTCAACTAATTTGCTCAAGTTTGAAAATAATTAATGGGTATTCACAATCATAGAAGATGTCCAAGATAATATATTTGCATGTGAAAGTTCTCTTCCTTCTACTAATCATTCATGAATTGCTTGTATGACCAATATTGTGATTGTCAAGCTTCAAAAGATTTCACTTTCTAAACCCAATGAGAAGCTACCACTAGGCATGATATAAACATATAATTTCAACTTCATGATATTCAATTCATTCAACAATTTACTCATAGTATATAAGTGAAGCACGAGAGTCAATGGCAAACTTGTCCAAAAAGATATAAGTGAAGATCAAGCGAGTAGTTAAGTAAAGGGGTAGCTAATTGAGGACTCTCTCTTATTTAAAACTTTCAAATCTAAGTATTTTATTAAAACAGCAAGTAAAACAAAACAAAATGACATTCCAAGAATAGCACAACTCAACTGAAGAAGCAAGAACTTAGGCTCAACCGATACTAACCGATAATTGTTGATGAAGAAAGGTGGGATACCAACCGGGGCATCCCCAAGCTTAGATTCTTGAGACTTCTTGAAATATTATCTTGGGGTGCCTTGGGAATCACCAAGCTTGAGCTTTTGCGTCTCCTTAATTCCTTTTATATCACGGTTTCCCTAAATCTTAAAAACTTCATACACACAAAACTCAACAAGAACTCGTGAGATAAGTTAGTATAAACCAATGCAAAAACTTTTCATTCTCTACTGTAGCAAATTACAAAAATTATTATTCAACATTGCATACTAAATGCCTTTGCATATTTAATACTCCTATCCTCAAATAGAATCATTAAACAAGCAAACATATGCAAACAATGCAAACATAACAGCAATCTGCCCAAACAGTACAGTCTGTAAAGAATGCAAGAGAATCAATACTTCTTTATCTCCAAAAATTATGAAAATTTACCACACTGTAGAAAATTTATCAGAGCTTATTTTGCAAAAAGTTTCAACATTTTAACACATTCTGAATTTTCTCAGGAATTTTTGCAACATGGATAAACTTTCTGTTTTGAAACAGCAACTCATATACTTGCAAAATAAGCATGGTAAAGGCTATCCTTGACATTTTTATTGAAAAGAAAGATGCAAAACATTATTCTAAATAACATCAAGCAAATGCTAACAAGAAAATGACGCTCCAAGCAAAACACATATCATGTGACGAATAAAAATGTAGCTCCAAGTGAGGTTACCAATAATGTTGGAGACGAAAGAGGTGATGCCTTCCGGGGCATCCCCAAGCTTAGTTGCTTGGATATTCCTTGAATATTACCTTGGGGTGCCTTGTTAATCCCCAAGCTTAGGGTCTTGTCACTCCTTATTCTCCTCATATCGACATCTCATCCAAAACTTGAAAACTTCAATCACACAAAACTTAACGGAACTTCGTGAGATAGGTTAGTATGATAAAGAGCAAACCATTTCACTTTGGTACTGTCAAAGACAAGATTCATAATTGTTTCCACACAATTCCTACTATATCATATCATTTTCACAATTTATATTGAGCAATATAAGCCATAGAAACTAGAAAACAAGCAAACTATGCATTGAAAACAGAATCTGTCAAAAACAGAACAGTCAGTAATAATCTGTACTCCAACCATACTTATACTACTCAAAAAATTCTGAAAAATTAGGACAACGTAGCGAATTTGTATATCTATCACAATAAGCGCTTTTCTTTAATGCCTTTTAGCTAGGCATGATGATTTCAATGATGCTCGCATAAAAGATAAGAATTGAAACACAAAGAGAGCATCATGAAGCATATGACTAGCACATTTAAGTCTAACCCACTTCCTATGCATAGGTATTTTGTGAGCGAACAACTTATGGGAACAAGAATCAACTAGCATAGGAAGGCAAAACAAGCAAAACTTCAAGATTTTCAACACATAGAGAGGAAACTTAATATTATTGCAATACCTACAAGCACATGTTCCTCTCTCATAATAATTTTCAGTAGCATCATGAATGAATTCAACAATATAGCTATCACATAAAGCATTCTTTTCATGATCCACAAGCTTAGAATTTTTATTACTCTCCACATATGCAAATTTATTCTCATGAATAGTAGTGGGAGCAAACTCAACAAAATAACTATCATGGGATTGAAAATTAAAATCATGATGACAAGTTTCATGGTTATCATTATTCAATATAGCATACATGTCATCACCATAATCATCATATATAGCAACTTTGTTGTCATAATCAATTGAAACCTCATCCAAAATAGTGGATTCATCACTAAATAAAGTCATGACCTCTCCAAATCCACTTTCATAATTATCACAATAAGATTCAACACCCTCCAAAATAGTGGGATCATTAATACCTAGAGTTGACACTCTTCCAAACCCACTTTCATCAATATAATCGTCATAAATAGGAGGCATGCTACCATTATAACAAATTTGCACATCAAAACTTGGGGGACTAAAAATATCATCTTCATCAAACATAGCATCCCAAAGCTTGTTGCTTTGCATATCATTAGCATCATGAATATTCAAAGAATTCATACCAACAACATTGCAATCATGCTCATCATTTATGCCAAACATTTTATTGAATTCTTCTTCTATCAATTGAGCACAATTTTCCTTTCCATCATTTTCATGAAAGACATTATAAAGATGAACAATATGATGCAACCTCAATTCCATTTTTTTTGTAGTTTTCTTTTACGAACCAAACTAGTGATAAAACAAGAAACTAAAAGATTCAATTGCAAGATCTAAAGATATACCTTCAAGCACTCACCTCCCCGGCAACGGCGCCAGAAAAGAGCTTGATGTCTACTACGCAACTTGTTCTTGTAGACTTGTGTTGGGCCTCCAAGCGCAGAGTTTTGTAGGACAGTAGCAATTTCCCCTTAAGTGGATGACCTAAGGTTTATCAATCCGTGGGAGGTGTAGGGTGAAGATGGTCTCTCTCAAACAACCCTGCAACCAAATAATAAAAAGTCTCTTGTGTCCCCAACACACCCAATACAATGGCAAATTGTATAGGTGCACTAGTTCGGCGAAGAGATGGTGATAAAAGTGTAGTAATGATAGTAGATATTAATTTTTGTAATAGGAACAATAAAAAACAGCAAGGTAGCAATTGATAAAACGGAGCACAAACGATATTGCAATGCTTGAAAATGAGGCCTAGGGTCCGTACTTTCACTAGTGCAACCTCTCAACAATGCTAATATAATTGGATCATATAACCATCCCTCAAAGTGTGATGAAGAATCACTCCAAAGTTCCTATCTAGCGGAGAACATAAGAATAAATTGTTTGTAGGGTACGAAACCACCTCAAAGCTATTCTTTCCGATCGATCTATCCAAGAGTTCGTACTAAAATAACACCAAAGCAAATTCAGATTCGTAATGCTCAATCCAACACAAAGAACCTCAAAGAGTGCCCAAAGATTTCTATCGGAGAAACAAAGACAAGAACGTGCATCAACCCCTATGCATAGATTACCCCAATGTCACCTCGAGAATCCGCGAGTTGAGTGCCAAAACATATATCAAGTGAATCAATATAATACCCCATTGTCACCACGGGTATTCGTATGCAAGACATATATCAAATGCTCTCAAATCCATAAAAGTATTCAATCCAATAAAACGAAATCTCAAAGGGAAAACTCAATTCATCACAACAAGATAGAGAGGGAGAAAAACCATATGATCCAACTACATTAACAAAGCTCCCGATACATCCAAATCGTGCCATCAAGAACACGAGAGAGAGATTAAACACATAGCTACTGGTACAAACCCTCAGCCCCGAGGGTGGACAACTCCCTTCTTATCATGGTGGCCGCCGGGATGATGAAGATGGCCACCGGTGATGATCTCCCCCTCCGGCAGGGTGCCGGAACGGGGTCTAGATTGGATCTCATGGATATAGAGGCTTGCGGCGGCGGAACTTCTGATCTAGGGCTACCGCGAGGGTTTTTGGAATATTTGGCAATTTACAGGGCGAAGAGGCGGTGCGGGAGGCCACCTAGGTGGGCACAACCAACCGGGGCGCGCCCTGCTGGGTTGTGCCCCCCTTGGGGCACTGTAACACCCCGAGTAGTTAGCTACAGTAATCCCCTTTTGATAATGCCATGTCATCATGATCAACAGTGCCTAAACATCATTTGGATCATATCCCTTTTCAATTCAAATCAAATGGAAATTCAAACTAAAGTTGAAAATAAAAGTTGTTATAATTTGAAAACTAAAATGTTCATAATATTCTAAATAATCCAGAGACAGTTCTAAAATTATAACCAACATTCATTAAATTAATTAATTGACTCTAACAGCAACAAAACAGAGATATTTAATCCATATTCATTTATTTCAAATCCAAATAAAATTCATTTGCCATCAAACCATTTTCTAGCAGTGACTAATATTGCACTGTAAATATTGGGCTAAGTTACTTATTTTACAAAACTGGAGTTGGGGCTGTACGTTTTGGAAAACAGCAACTAAAAAGAAAAACAGAGAAAACAGAAAATAAAAGAAGAAAAAGAAAAAGGCCCATTTGCCTGGGCCTAAGTGGCAAGGTGCAGCCCAGCCCACCGCTTGTCGCCTCCCACCTCCGCACTACTCCTCCTGCGCTGCTGTCGCCTCTGCCGCACGCCGCGCACCGGCCCCCCTCGCCTCTGCTCGACAATGCGCGCTGCTGCCACCGCGGGCACCTACAAGGACCCCCCTCGGACGAACCCTAGCTGCCTCCCTCTCCATCTTCGTCGCCTCCCCACCGCACCCGAGCGCCGCCATGGATGGGTGCGGCTGAGCTGCGCGGCCACCGTGCCCTGTTCGTCTCCCCGACGTGCCCACCGTGCTCGCCGTCGTCACCTTCTTCGACCGCGCCAACGAACCGAAGCCAGGAGCCACCACAGCGCCTCCCCGAGCCTTCTTCCTCCCCGGATCGCCGCCGCACGCCGTCGTCGATTCCGGCTACTCCGCGCCTCCCCGAGAACGCTGCCACCTCCCTACGTATCCCAGTGAGCCCCCGCGTCTCTCCCCTCACTCCCCCGCGCGAATCCATCGCTGTAGCCGCCGCGTTAGAGACGACCGAACGCGCCTCAGCGTAGCTCGTCGCCGGCGCTATTTCGGTGACAAAATAGCCTCGCAACTGAGTCCGTTGAGCTCACCGCGTCGCGTAGACCTCGCCTAGCTCCTCGCATCGCTCGCTAGTGCATTGCCTCGCCGATCCCGAGCTCCACCCGAACACCATCGCCGCTGACGAGGTCATGCCGCTCGTTTCCGGCCACCCCAGCTACGGCCACCACCACAGATCGACGCGGCTCGGTCTCAGCTTTCGAATGCAAGAAGAACCACGCAAATTGATGCCCCGTAGCGCATTTCCGGGCTCGCCGGAGTTCTCTGCCGCGTCCGACGCTCGCCTGCGCGTCTCCGGCGGCCGTCGCTGACGTGGCCAGGTGGGGCCCACCCCTAGCGCCACTGCCACTGGGCCCTAGTGGGGACCGTTGACCAGTCAGCACTGCTGACTGGGCAATCCGTGTCACTGACACGCGGGCCCCATCGCTAAAAAAGTTTTAAAAACAAATAAATAAAATGTTAGTTAATTAATTAGTTAATTAAAACACTAATTAGACACTGACTAGTAGGGCCCACCATCTAATTAAGTAGTTAGTTTAAATTTAACTCTGTTCATTACTAACAGAGGCTGACATGTGGGCCCCACTGGACCCACCTGTCAGGTTTGACCTGGCCAGCCGTCTGTTGACTGCTGACGCCAGCAAGGCATCATGCTGACGTCACCCCCCCGCACTGTTCTAGATAATGTTGATTTAAAATGATTAAATAAATCCAGAAAATCAATTAAATCTTTAGAAATTCATATAAAATAATCCGTAGCTCAGATCGAAAAACTTTGTACATGAAAGTTGCTCAGAACGACGAGACGAATCCAACCGTGCTATCCGTTTCCGTGTTGGTACCCTCTACGGAGGTGAACCCGCAACTTTTCGCTTGTTTTCGGTAGATGAATAGTGCTTATACTCCGGTTAATAATTCCAACTTAAATCCTAAAGTAACTAATATGGTTTAGACATGTCTTTAGGCAGCCCTGCACTGCATGTTAGCGTAGCCTGCTCTGTGTTACATATGTTTGCCGAGTATTTATCTGTTTCCTCCCCCTCTTCTCTCTCGGTAGACCCCGCTACAGACGCAGTTCCCGAGACCGACGCAGCTCAGGAGCCCGACGACACCATTGACGACCTTGCCTTTGCCGCCGAGCAACCAGGCAAGCCCCCCCCCCCCTTGATCATCCCCATATCGCCTATTCTATTTTCTCATGCTTGCATTAGATTTTGCTACTATAATTGATTGCTCCTATTATGATGCATAGCCTGCTTTTGTAACCTGCTTATTGTTACCTTACCTGCCTATTTCAAACTGCTTAGTATAGGCTGGACAGAGACCCCAGTGACCCCACTTGTCCCGATTGCCCCGCTGGATCATCGGAAGACTCGACGACCAGGCTCCAGCACCGCACATCACACCCCCTTTATCTGTATGACACTACAGAATTACTATCGAGTGCCGAGGGTGATACCTCATAAGCACTTCCGATGATAACTCTGTGGAGTAGTTACTCGGTCATGGTCATCGAGGGTGATTCCTCCTTCACCACTTCGGATAACAATGCTGTCATGCAACACCTCAAGTGTGAACCCATCGAGGGTGATTCCTCCGAGTTCACCTTGACGGATACATCGAGTAGGAATCCCATGAGGGTGATACCTCGGATTCCCTTGGTGTTATGGACACACGGATACTTGGACTTTACAACGGATACTTGGAAAGGCAGGTCGACCCTGAGGGGTACCCGCGAATGATGGGATGTCGGGTTGACCAGGAAGTTACCCGTGAGATATTTACGAGGTGCGGCCGGGCATTCTTAGCCCTTGCAGCAAGTCCTCGAGATGGGGCGACGGGGTCACATCGATCGTGAGTCTCTGCTCATTACCACAAGCCTAATCCACTAACGACTTGGATATTTGATCCGAGCAGGCCTCTGGCCTGATAGCACTAACCATCACGTGGGAAGAGTTATGGGCACTCTGCATCGTAGCATCAGCCGAAAGCTCTGTCAGACGTCTAGTTTAGCCTCGTGGCCGGGCCGGGACAGTGCCATCCAGGACTGAGGTGGTGCTCCTCCCGACCCTGCACACACCGACCCGGAGTGCACAGGGCGATGGCCCAAGACCCCTGAGCGCTTAGGATATAGACCGACGGGGACCTCTCTGCTGAGCTGTAGGTAGGGTTGCGGTGGATCGTTTGGCCGAGGCCGGGCATGACCCAGGAAAGTGTGTCCGACCGGAGTTAAGCGAGTGTGGTGGGTAAGTTGGTGCACCCCTGCAGGGAAGAACACATCTATCGATAGCCGGTCCTACGGTAAAGGACACTCGGAGTTTTATCCCGATCGATACAACTAGAACTTGAGATGATACCTGGATTTGTGGCTTCGGGATCGCTTTCTCGCAGGGAGTCGAGGAAGGATCTCTGGGCGAGACTGTTACTTGACACAACCACTACTACATTATACTGTGCTGATCTACTCTCTTCTATTGCTGCAAGACCGCTGAAGATGCTAGTCTTCGATAGGACTAGGCTTTCCTCTCTATTCTGGCATTTCTGCAGCCCAGTCCACATATACAGCCTTCCTTTGATAATGTTGCATATGTAGTGTAGATCCTTGCTTGCTGAGTACTTCAGAGTACTCACGGTTGCTTTGCTTTCTTTTTCTCCCCATATCAGTTTGTCGTGACCAGATGACGGAGCCCCTGAGACAGCTGCCCCCGCCGACGATCGCTACTACCACCTCGAGTGGTTACTTCTACGAGTTGGCCGACGACCAGGAGTTGGATCGGAGGGTCCCAGGCAGGAGGCCTGCGCTTTTGATCGTAGCTTTGTTTTGTCCCGCCTTGTTAAAGGCTTATTTCTCTATCTTATGTCTGTACTCAGATATCTAATGCTTCCACTGATGCTTGTTTGGCATCAAGCTTATGTATTCGAGCCCTCGAGGCCCTGCCTTGTAATATAATGCGTGTATGCCTTTATTTATGTTTAAGAGTTGTGTTGTGATATCTTCAAATGAGTCCTTAGGCTTGATCGTGTGCATTTGCGTGTATGATGTAACACCCCTGTGTATTAGTCACTGTGATCAACTGCTAATAATGCCAAGTCATATCATTTGCAGTGCTTAGTCATAGTGGTTAACCAAAACAATTCAAACTCTATTCTGGAAATCAACTCAAATTCAAAACTGAAATATGGAGTTACTCATGCACTGTTGGAAAAATGTTCCTTAAATAGCAGATATTCCAGAAGCACTCATAAAAATATAAACAATGATGATGGAGTTAGTTAAATGACTCAAACCACATGAAACAACATTATTTAAATCATTTATAATAATATCAAATCCAAAAGAAATCCAAATTTGCCCAAACCAATTTTTGGTGGAAGGGAATATTGCATTGTAATATTGGGGACAACTCTCACAATTTACAAAAGTGCAAAAGTGGCCTAACTATTACAAAACAGAAAGGAAATAAAAGAAAATAGAAAACAAAAATAAGAAAAATAAAACGAGGCACTGTGCACTGGGCCTAAGTGCACAGTGCCCCGACTGCCAGCCCATCCGGCCCAGTTGGCCCATCCCCTCCTTCTCTCCCTTGCGTGTCGGCCGGGCCATGGCCGCGCGCGCGCGCACCAGCCGGGCGTCGACACGGCGACGGCCGCGACGGCCACCGACAGCCGAGGGGGATAAGGCCGAAGCCGTTCCTCCCCCCTGGCCTCCTCCCTGTCACTCTCCCTCTCCCTCTCTCGCTCGCCCCACCTCTCTCCCCCTCAGATCCGTCGAGGCCGACCGCGCTCGCCACCGCAGCTCCGTCGTCCTCGCGGCCACCGGCGACCCCGCGACCGCTGACGGTGTCCGCAAGCTCCACCTGCATCTTCTCCTTCCCCTGATGCGCCCATTTGGAGTCGGGGAACCCCGTAGCTGCCGAATCGACCCCGACTACGTCTCCGGCCACCGAACGCCGTCGTCGTCTCCGGCGAGCCTTTGCAGCTCCTAAACTAACACGGGCCTACGTGAGTGCCGCACGGTGAGCCACAGCGCCTCCCCATCTTCTTTCTTCGCTCCGGCTAGTCAGTAGACGCCGCTCCGCGTGAGCCCGAGCCGTTGCCGTGGACCTCGTCGCCGGCGAGCCCCCGGTAACCCAACGAGCCCGGGGCCGTGTCCAACACGCTCACTGCATCGCGTAGAGCACGCCTAGGCCTCGCGCTCGAGCTGTTGCACATCGTAGCTCCGTTTCCGTCGAGGGCCCGTACGCGTCGCCGCTTTTGCTCGTCGCCGGCGAAGTTTCCGGCCAAGTCCGGCCATGCAGCTGCCACGGTTGGACGCGGCGTCGTCTCCTCGTTCGAACGCGCCTCGCCGCGCTCGTTTTGGCTCGCTGTGGCCGAAATCCGAGGCGCGCCCGTGCCTCCGCCGCGTCTGGAGGTCGCCGGCATTGAGCCGCCGGCCACCGCTGACGTGGCGCTCGCGTGGCACCACTGGGCCACTGACTGGTGGGTCCCAGGGCCCCGGTTGACCCGTTGACCTGTTCAACTGTGGTGACTGGGCAGCTCTGGCCCACTGACAGGCTGGTCCCACCCCTTAATCCGCTAATTAAATCAATTCATTAATTAAAACTAATTAGGGAAACTAATTAGTCTATGACAGGTGGGGCCAATCTGCTAAATAACCCAGTTTAGATAAAGTAATTCCCTGTTAAAGCCACTGTCACCGACATGTGGGTCCCACTGGACCCACAGGTCAGGTTTGACTGGTCAGCCGACCTGTTGACCTGCTGACGTCATGCTGATGCAATGCTGATGCAATAAACCCTTTTCTGTTAATAAAAATAATTCCAGAAAATCATTTAAACTTTGAAAATTAATAACTTTTAAACCGTAGCTCAGATCAAAAAACTTAAAACATGAAAGTTGCTCAGAACGACAAGACGAATCTGATCGTGTCGTCTGATTCGATGCCGGAACCCCCTACATAGGAGGACTCGTAACTTTTCATCCGTATCCGGTAGATGAATAGTGCATAATCACCGGAAAATAAATCCCACCTTAATCCTATAATAACTAAAATGACTTAGACATACGTCAGGCAACCCTGCACTGCATCATAGCATAGCATGCCCCATGTTGCATTTGATTGCATTATGTTTACCTGTTTCTTCCCCCTCTTCTCTCTCGATAGACCCTGACGTCGACGTAGCTCCCGAGACTGACGCAGCTCCGTAGGTCGACTACGCTCCTGACGATCAGACTCTTGCCGTCGAGCAGACAGGCAAGCACCCCATTTTGAGCATTCCGATATCGCCCATTCTCTCCTCTCTTATGCTTGCATTAGAATCTGCTGCTATTACTGTATCCTATATCTGCTGCATAGCCTGTTTACTTGTAACCTGCTATTGATACTTACCTGTTAACCTAAACTTCTTAGAATAGGTTGGGTAGAGACCATCAGAGACCCCACTTATCCCGACTGCCCCGCTGGATGATCAGAAGAGCCGAGCAACGGGATCGAAGACCAGGCCCCGACACCGCACGACACTTCCTTTACTTGCTCGACACTACTGGGTTACCATCAAGTGCCGAGGGTGATACCTCGTCAGCACTTCTGATGCTAACCATGTAGGTTAGTTAATCGATCGTGGTCAGTGAGGGTGATTCCTCCTACACCACCCCCGAAACTCCTCTAGAGTGGACCTCGAGGGTGATTCCTCTTATGTTTACCTTGACGGTTATGTCAGGTGGGGATCCAACGAGGGTGATGCCTCGGATTCCTTCTTGATGCGGTAGCCACACGGATGACTTACATTACTGATAATACTGTTCATACTGGATAAAGACGGGTCGGCCCTGCGGGGTACCCGCGCGAGCTTAATAGCGAGTGATGTGGAATCGGGTGGACCTGGATGGTGCCCGAGGGATGAACACGAGGCGTGGCCGGGCATTCCTAGCCCTTGCCGCAAGTCCTCGAGACGGGTCGACGGGGTCACATGTTTCGTGAGTCTCTGCTCGTTTCCGCACTACCAACACACTAACGGTTTGGATATTTGATCCGAGGGTCCTCTGGCCTGATAGCACTAACCATCACGTGGGCATAGTATGGGCGTTCTGCGTCGTATACTTTAGCCGAAGCTTAATGGATGTCAGCGCCTGAGCGGCGCGCGCCGAGTTGGACTGGTTACGCAACTGCGCTTGCATTAAGGGGTTGCTAGGTCTGCTCTCGGCCGCCTGACGCAACGTGCAGGAGTTCCCAGGGCGATGGCCCAAGACCCCTGGGGGCATAGGTTAGTCCGGTGTGCTGACCTCTCTGTTAAGTATTTGGTCGGGTTGCGGCGTATCGTTTGGCCGAGGCCGGGCATGACCTAGAAAAGTGTGTCCGGCCGGAGTTAATCGAGCGTGGTGGGTAAGTTGGTGCACCCCTGCAGGGAAGAAAACATCTATCGATAGCCTGTCCTACGGTAACGGACGCTCGGAGTTGTATCCCGATCGGTACAACTAGAACTTGAGATGATAACTGGATAGTATGGCTCTGGGATTGCTTTCTCGCAGGGAGTCGAGAAAGGATCTCTGGCCGAGGTTGTTGATAACATTACTACTACTTTATAATATGTTAATCTACACTCTTCTAATGCTGCAAGACCGATGAAGATGATTGAAGATGCTAGTCTTCGATAGGACTAGGCTTTCCCCCTCTACTCTGGCATTTCTGCAGCCCAGTCCACATATACAGCCCCCTTTGAAAATGTTGCATATGTAGTGTAGATCCTTGCTTGCTGAGTACTTCGGATGAGTACTCACGTTTGCTTTATTTTTTTCTCCCCATATCCATTTGCCGCCGCCAGATGACGGAGCCCCTGAGATAGCAGCTCCCGTCGATGACTACGGCTACTACTACTACCCTCCCGGCGAGTACTACTACGAGGAGCCGACAGACGACCAGGAGTAGGATTCGGAGGGTCCTAGGCAGGAGGCCTATGACTTTCGATCGTAGAGTTTTATTTTGCCCCGCCTTTATAAAGGCTTATCTCTGTTCCTGTAATATATCTGTACCCAAATATCTGATGCTTCCGCTGACACTTGTATGCCATCGAGATATGTATTTGAGCCCTCGAGGCCCTGGCTTGTAATATAAAGCTTGTATGAATTTGTTTATGTTTTAGAGTTGTGTTGTGATATCTTCAAGTGAGTCCTTAGGCTTGATCGTGTGCATTTGTGTGTATGGTTAGTGCACGATTAAGCTGGGGTCGTCACAGGTTGGTATCAGAGCCGACTGCCTCTAGGAATCCCCCTATCCAATTCCTTGGCCGAAGTTGAGACTAGTCGTCAAAAACTGTTTTACTAACTTGGCTGTGTGGCTTACGGGCCCACATCGCCAACTGGGTGGTATTAGGATCTTTTATTCCTCGTCTTTACTCTGGGACTCTGATCTCTCTTCTATTCGGGTTTGATAAATTTACTAACACCGACACTTAGGATCTCGTAAATTCCGTCCACCCGGAGAGCTGGATTTCTGTGCGATTTCCCTGTCATTGATCTGATTAGTCTGATAATCATTTTCCTTTCCATTGTTTTGTTTAACCTTTCCTTCCGAGATTTGTTGTATTTCTCATCGTCATGTGACAACCCTGAACTCCTTTTGTTTCAGATTGATCGTCTGTTCCCGCCACGTCCTACGACCCAGCTCGTGCTTCACACTTGGGCTCGCGATGCCCCAGGGTTTCCAGCTGTTCTGATCGCTCTCATGACCAGACTGGGTTACCGCTGGTACCCTGAGTACATGGTCTACGAGGTTTATCGCGAGTTCAACCAGGAGCAGTACTATGCTGATGTTCGCATCTATGATCATCAGGATGACTCAGAGACCGAGCTGTACCTTTTTCAGGGTATCGGCGTAACGATTGAGATGGCAGTCCATGATGCCGCCTACTCCACTATCGCATGTCTTCGAGGAGAGCACAGTGCTAGTTTGGATGCTTCTGAGTATCGATACATTCCGTATGCCCCTGCTGGAGATGCTACGGGATACTACACGGCTATATCTGCCCCATACGAGCCTCGTCGCTACGATCAGCGAGTTCTGATTCAGTGTACTCAGGCTCTGGATCGCACTGTTTGCGCTCTTGCCGTTGAGTTGTTTGCCACTCGAGTACGACTCTATGAGGCTATGACGCATTTGCTACCAGCTGTTCGTGCACTCTTCTTTCAGTTCGAGACCGGGTTCTGCATCAGAGTGCACATGGAGCTCAGGATCCTTCTGCGACAAACGTCCGTTGTTCGCACTTGCAGCTACCCCGTTTCCGTGGTTTTCTTCGACGTTGATGTAGCCTTTGCTATGTCCCGTTGTGTACTTCCTTACCGCGTGCCTGCGCGCCGCCTAGTATGTCTAGCTTTTAAATTTGCGCCGTTATGCTGCCCGTTTGTAACCGACTCTGTATGGACCTGAATGACTTAATGACTATTATTAAGCATCTGTTGTACTACTTAAATTCCATCGCGTTACATCATGCATGCCGCTAAACACTCGCATTGGCTTCTGCTAAACTACCCCTGTTGATTTAGTAGGATGGCAGATAACAATCCACCGCCGCCGCCACCGCCTGACTATATGGCTGCGATGATGCAACAGTTTGAACTCAACCTTGAGTTCATGACTGGAATTATGAATCAGTTTCCCTGTCCCAATGCCGACCAGCCGCCACCTTCAATCACACTGCCAGAGTTTGTGCGACTCAACCCGTCGTTCTTCCACAACACAGTGAATCTGCTGGATGCCGATGACTGGCTGCGTGATATCTTCTATGAGATGGAGTCCGCTGATGTCACCCCTGCCAACTATGTCACCTTCGCGACATACTTCCTGAAGGGACCCGCAGCACAATGGTGGGCCACTCACCGATAGACCCTACCTCCTGGAACTGTCGTTACCTGGGTGGAGTTCAAGACTGCTTTTCATGCCCGCTATATTCCTCAAGCGGTTATAGCACGCAAGAAGGCTGAGTTCCGTAGCCTCGTTCAGGGCAACAAGACTGTAGAAGTCTACCAGCGAGAGTTCCTTGATTTGTCTCGCTACGCTGAAGAAGACATTCCCACTGATGCTCGTAGGCAAGAGAAGTTTCGAGAAGGGCTACACCATGACATTCAGTTAGCCCTGCTCGTCCAAGACTATCCTGACTTCGCCACCTTGGTGAACAAGGCCATCATGGTCGAGACTGGTCTGAAGAAACACAAGGAAGCGACCAGACGCACTCGTGAAGCGGGCTCATCTTCGGGCTCATCTTCCCAGAAGCGCCGCATATGGATTCCACAGAGCATGTACCGTCCAGCAGCTCCAGTGTACAGGACTGCATATGCCGCACCTCATCTGCCTCCTCCACCACCGAGGCAGCCCCTTCGAGCTCCACCACCTCGAGCTCCCGCACCACGTCCTGACAGTGGACTATGCTTCAAGTGTGGCCAGCCAGGTCACCGTGCCAGAGATTGTTCTCAGAATCAGAATCAGTTAGCACTTCCTTCTGCCGGCCGTGGTAATGGCCGTGGAAATTCTCAGCCTCGCTACAGCAATGTCAGCCTTCTTATGGTCGTGGACAGAACTATCACCTCAACATGGCTGAAGCTCAAGATCAACCTGAAACCGTGATGGGTACACTTCTTGTTAATTCAGTACCTGCAACTGTTTTATTTGATTAAGGAGCATCGCATTCATTCATGTCAGAGGATTTTGCACTCATGCATGACGTTAGAAGTGAAGCGCTACACCATTCATTAGCTGTGAACACTCCCGCGGGCCAGTGCCGAGCCTTCGTGTTCAGCCCCGATGTCATTATTGATATTGAAGGGTTAAAGTTCCGTGCTTCTCCCATTATACTCAAGTCTTCTTCGATTGACCTTATACTGGGAATGGATTGGTTGAAGGCTCACTATGCCTCAATCAATTGTGCCACTAAGGTTGTTCACCTCCTACACCCATCAGATGAGATAGTAAATTATCATGCTCACCTCACTCAGAACGCCGAGGCTCAGATTTATGCCTTGAATGCGTTGAACGCTTCTCCACTTGAGGGGATCGAAAACGTTCCAGTTGTCTACGAATTCCAGGATGTTTTTCCAGAAGAACTTCCAGGAATACCCCCTGCTAGAGCTGTCGAGTTTGTCATTGACTTGAAGCCTGGCACCACTCCTATTGCGAAGCGTCCATACAAGATGCCACCGCATCACCTTCTTGAGCTTAAGGAAGAAATCGACAAATCACTTAAGATGGGCTTCATCCGTCCTAGTTCCTCTGCCTGGGGAGCACCGTCTCTCTTTGTCAAGAAGAAAGATGGTACAAATAGGTTGGTCCAAGATTACCGTCCCATCAACCAGGCAACCATTCAGAATAAATATCCGCTTCCCCGGATCAATGACTTATATGATCAACTTGCTGGATCATCGGTGTTCTCTAAACTCGACTTGAGGTTGGGTTATCACCAGATCCGTGTCCGTGAAGAAGATATTCCCAAGACTGCATTTGTCACTCGTTATGGTTCTTACGAGTACACTGTCATGTCATTTGGCCTAACGAATGCTCCAGCTACGTTCTCCCGCCTGATGAATTATATATTCATGGATTACCTCGACAAGTTCGTCGTGGTTTATCTGGATGATATTCTGGTATATTTGAAGAATAAGGAAGAACATGCCGAACATCCTCGCCTTGTTCTAGAAAGGCTTCGAGAACACAAGTTGTATGCCAAGTACTCCAAGTGTGAATTCCGGCTTTCTGAAGTAACCTACCTTGGACATGTGATTTCCAAGGACAGTATTGCCGTTAACCCGGAGCGTGTTCAGGCTATCCTTGACTGGACCCCTCCGAAGAATGCCAAGCAAGTCCGAAGTTTTCTCGGCCTTGCAAGTTATTGCCGTCGATTCGTCAAGAACTTTTCCAAGATTGCCAAGCCCCTGACTAATCTGCTCCACAAAGGCGTTAAGTTTGAGTGGACAGACAAATGTCAGGAAAGTTTCCAGACCCTCAAGGACAAGCTTACTTCTGCTCCAGTGCTTGCTCCTCCCGATTCACGCAAGGACTTTGTGATATATTGTGACGCTTCTCGTCAGGGATTAGGCTGTGTCCTAATGCAAGAACAAAGAGTAATTGCTTATGCTTCGCGTCAATTGCATCCTCATGAAGAAAATTATCCAGTGCATGATCTCGAACTCGCTGCTGTGATCTATGCTTTGAAGCAGTGGCGACATTACCTTCTTGGTAACCGGTGTGAAATTTATACTGACCATCAAAGTCTGAAGTACTTGTTCACCCAACCGGATCTTAATCTTCGTCAACAACGATGGTTGGAAACAATTATGGACTATGACTGTGGTATTTATTATACTCCTGGCAAGGCTAATGTGATGGCTGATGCCTTGAGCCGCAAGTCCTATTGCAATAACCTCATGGTTAAGCAAGCTCAACCCCAGCTATATGAAGAATTGCGCAAGTTGAACATCTGTATCATTCCGCAGGGTTCTCTTAATAACCTTGTGGTACAGCCAGACCTTGAGAAAGCTGTTAAAGAAGCGCAAACTAAAGATGCTGAAATCGATCTGATGAAGAAAGAGCTTCATCTTGAGAAGTACAGGGATTTCTTGGTTGCTGAAGATGGAAACCTTGTATTTCAGAGATAGAATTGTCGTTCCTCGCTTCGAACTTATGACTAACAAAGTCATGAAGGAGGCTCATGATACACCGCTGTCTATCCATCCGGGTAGCACCAAGATGTATCGTGATCTTTGTCAAAGGTACTGGTGGTCCAAAATGAAGCAGGACATTGCTCGATATGTCGCTGAATGTGATGTTTGTCATCGCGTGAAAGCAGAACATCAGAAGCCTGCTGGAATTCTTCAACCACTCCCTATTCCTTTGTGGAAATCGGATAAAGTGCAAATGGATTTCATTACTGGTCTTCCCAAGTCTCAGAAAGGTCACGATGCTATTCTTGTCGTCGTCGACCAGCTTTCCAAGGTTGCTCATTTTCTACCTGTCAAGGAGACTATCACTGCTAGCCAGCTAGCAGAACTTTACATCTCCAGAATTGTTTCACTCCACGGTATTCCGAAGGAGATCATTTCGGACCGTGGCGGTCTTTTCACGTCCAAGTTCTGGGAAAGTTTCCAAGAAGCTATGGGAACTCACATTACCTGGAGTTCAGCCTATCATCCTCAATCCCAAGGCCAAGTCGAGCGAGTAAATCAAGTACTTGAAGATATGCTTCGCGCTTGTGTTATATCATTTGGTAAGAAGTGGGAGGAATCTCTCCCGTATGCCGAATTCTCTTATAACAATAGCTATCAAGCCGGCTTGAAAATGGACCCCTTCGAAGTTCTTTATGGACGTAAGTGTCGAACCCCTCTGAATTGGTCAGAAACCGGGGAACGACCTCTTGTGGGACTGGACATTATTCAACATGGCGAAGAACAAGTCAGAATTGTCCGAGAAAATCTCGTGGCGGCTCAGGACCGTCAGAAGAGTAATTATGATCGCAAGCGATGGCGTCTAACTTATCAACCAGGTGATCAAGCTTATCTTCGTGTCACTCCTATGAAGGACACTCGTCGTTTCGGAATCAAGGGCAAGCTAGCTCCTCGGTATATTGGTCCTTTCCGCATCATGGCTAGACGTGGACAGGTGGCATATAAATTGGAGTTGCCACCACAATTCTCTCATATCCATGATGTCTTCCACGTGTCGCAACTGCGTAAATGCTTCAAGGAATCTCCACACCGCGCAGTGGATCACGAGATGCTCCAGTTGCAAGATGATCTTTCTTATAAGGAGCATCCCATCCGCATTCTCGATGAAGCTGAACGTCGAACTCGTCAGAAGACGACCAAGTTCCTGAAAGTGTAGTGGTCGAATCACACTAAGGATGAAGCCACTTGGGAACGCGAGGATCATCTTCGGGAAGAATATCCCGACCTCTTTCCTTCTACCTCCTAAATTCTCGGGACGAGAATTTCTTTTAGAGGAGGAGAACTTGTAACACCCCTGTGTATTAGTCACTATGATCAACTGCTAATAATGCCAAGTTATATCATTTGCAGTGCTTAGTCATAGTGGTTAACCAAAACAATTCAAACTCTATTCTGGAAATCAACTCAAATTCAAAACTGAAATATGGAGTTACTCATGCACTGTTGGAAAAATGTTCCTTAAATAGCAGATATTCCAGTAGCACTCATAAAAATATAAACAATGATGATGGAGTTAGTTAAATGACTCAAACCACATGAAACAGCACCAAAACAGCATTATTTAAATCATTTATAATAATATCAAATCCAAAAGAAATCCAAATTTGCCCAAACCAATTTTTGGTGAAAGGGAATATTGCATTGTAATATTGGGGACAACTCTCAGAATTTACAAAAGTGCAAAAGTGGCATAACTATTACAAAACAGAAAGGAAATAAAAGAAAATAGAAAACAGAAATAAGAAAAATAAAACGAGGCACTGTGCAATGGGCCTAAGTGCACAGTGCCCCGACTGCCAGCCCATCCGGCCCAGCTGGCCCATCCCCTCCTTCTATCCCTTGCGTGTCGGCCGCGCAATGGCCGCGTGCGCGGGCGCCAGCCAGGCGTCGACACGGCGATGGCCGCGACGGCCACCGACAGCCGAGGGGGATAAGGCCGAAGCCGTTCCTCCCCCCTGGCCTCCTCCCCGTCACTCTCCCTATCCCTCTCTCGCTCGCCCTGCCTCTCTCCCCCTCAGATCCGTCGAGGCCGACCGCACTCGCCGCCGCAGCTCCGTCGTCCTCGTGGCCACCAGCGACCGCGCGACCGCCGACGGCGTCCGCAAGCTCCACCAGCATCTTCTCCTTCCCCTGATGTGCGCATTTGGAGTAGGGGAACCCCGTAGCTGCTGAATCGACCCCGACTACGTCTCCGACCACCGAACGCCGCCGTCGTCTCCGGCGAGCCTCTGCAGCTCGTAAACTGACATGGGCCTACGTGAGTGCTGCATGGTGAGCCACAGCGCCTCCCCGTCTTCTTTCTTCGCTCCGGCTAGTCAGTAGACGCCGCTCCGCGTGAGCCCGAGCCATTGCCACGGAGCTCGTCGCCGGCGAGGCCCCGGTGACCCAACGAGCTCGGGGCCGTGTCCAACACGCTCACTGCATCGCGTAGAGCACGCCTAGGCCTCGCGCTCGAGCTGTTGCACATCATAGCTCCGTTTCCGTTGAGGGCCCGTACGCGTCGCTGCTTTTGCTCGTCGCCGGCGAAGTTTCCGGCCAAGTCCGGCCATGCAGCTACCACGGTTGGACGCAGCATCGTCTCCTTGTTCGAACGCGCCTCACCGCGCTCGTTTTGGCTCGCTGTGGCCGAAATCCGAGGCGCGCCCGTGCCTCCGCCGCATCTGGAGGTCGCCGGCGTTGAGCCGCCGGCCACCGCTGATGTGGCGCTCGCGTGGCACCGCTGGGCCACTGACTGGTGCGTCCCAGGGCCCCAGTTGACCCGTTGACCTGGTCAACTGTGGTGACTGGGCAGCTCTGTTCCACTGACAGGCGGGTCCCACCCCTTAATCCTCTAATTAAATCAATTCGTTAATTAAAACTAATTAGGTAAACTAATTAGTCTATGACAGGTGGGGCCTATCTGCTAAATAACCCAGTTTAGATAAAGTAATTCCCTGTTAAAGCCACTGTCACCGACATGTGGGTCCCACTGGACCCACAGGTCAGGTTTGACTGGTCAGTCGACTTGTTGACCTGCTGATGTCATGCTGATGCAATAAACCCTTTTCTGTTAATAAAAATAATTCCAGAAAATCATTTAAACTTTGAAAATTAATAACTTTTAAACCGTAGCTCAGATCGAAAAACTTAAAACATGAAAGTTGCTCAGAACAACGAGACGAATCTAATCGTGTCGTCTGTTTCGATGCCGGAACCCCCTACGTAGGAGGACTCGTAACTTTTCGTCCGTATCTGGTAGATGAATAGTGCATAATCACCGGAAAATAAATCCCACCTTAATCCTATAATAACTAAAATGACTTAGACATACGTCAGGCAACCCTGCACTGCATCATAGCATAGCATGCCCCGTGTTGCATTTGATTGCATTATGTTTACCTGTTTCTTCCCCCTCTTCTCTCTCGATAGACCTTGACGTCGACATAGCTCCCGAGACTGACGCAGCTCCATAGGTCGACTACGCTCCTGACGATCAGACTCTTGCCGTCAAGCAGACAGGCAAGCACCCCATTTTGAGCATTCCGATATCGCCCATTCTCTCCTCTCTTATGCTTGCATTAGAATCTGCTGCTATTACTGTATCCTATATCTGCTGCATAGCCTGTTTACTTGTAACCTACTGTTGATACTTACCTATTAACCTAAACTTCTTAGAATAGGTTGGGTAGAGACCATCAGAGACCCCACTTATCCCGACTGCCCCGCTGGATGATCAGAAGACCCGAGCAACGGGATCGAAGACCAGGCCCCGACACCGCACGACACTTCCTTTACTTGCTCGACACTACTGGGTTACCATCAAGTGCCGAGGGTGATACCTCGTCAGCACTTCTTATGATAACCTTGTAGGTTAGTTAATCGGTCGTGGTCAGTGAGGGTGATTCCTCCTACACCACCCCCGAAACCGACACTGTCGTGCAACTCCTCTAGAGTGGACCTCGAGGGTGATTCCTCTTACGTTCACCTTGACGGTTATGTCAGGTGGGGATCCAACGAGGGTGATGCCTCGGATTCCTTCTTGATGCGGTAGCCACACGGATGACTTACATTACTGACCATACTGTTCATGCTGGATAAAGATGGGTCGGCCCTGAGGGGTACCCGCGCGAGCTTAATAGCGAGTGATGTGGAATCGGGTGGACCTGGATGGTGCCCGAGGGATGAACACGAGGAGTGGCCGGGCATTCCTAGCCCTTGCCGCAGGTCCTCGAGGCGGGGCGACGGGGTCACATCTTTCGTGAGTCTCTGCTCGTTTCCGCACTACCAACACACTAACGGTTTGGATATTTGATCCGAGGGGCCTCTGGCCTGATAGCACTAACCATCACGTGGGCATAGTATGGGCGTTCTGCGTCGTATACTTCAGCCGAAGCTTAATGGACGTCAACGACTGAGCGGCGCGCGCCGAGTTGGACTGGTTACGCAACTGCGCTTGTATTAAGGGGTTGCTAGGTCTGCTCTCGGCCGCCTGACGCAACGTGCAGGAGTTCCCGGGGCGATGGCCCAAGACCCCTGGGGGCATAGGTTAGTCCGGTGTGCTGACCTCTCTGTTAAGTATTTGGTCGGGTTGCGGCGTATCGTTTGGCCGAGGACAGGCATGACCCAGAAAAGTGTGTCCGGCCGGAGTTAATCGAGCGTGGTGGGTAAGTTGGTGCACCCCTGTAGGGAAGAAAACATCTGTCGATAGCCTGTCCTACGGTAACGGACACTCGGAGTTGTATCCTGATCGGTACAACTAGAACTTGAGATGATAACTGGATAGTATGGCTCTGGGATTGCTTTCTCGCAGGGAGTCGAGAAAGGATCTCTGGCCGAGGTTGTTGATAACATTACTACTACTTTATAATATGTTAATCTGCACTCTTCTAATGCTGCAACACCGATGAAGATGATTGAAGATGCTAGTCTTCGATAGGACTAGGCTTTCCCCCTCTACTCCGGCATTTCTGCAGCCCAGTCCACATATACAGCCCCCTTTGAAAATGTTGCATATGTAGTGTAGATCCTTGCTTGCTGAGTACTTCGGATGAGTACTCACGTTTGCTTTATTTACTTTTTCTCCCCATATCCATTTGACGCCGCCAGATGATGGAGCCCCTGAGATAGCAGCTCCCGTCGACGACTACGGCTACTACTACTACCCTCCCGGCGAGTACTACTACGAGGAGCCGACAGACGACCAGGAGTAGGATTCGGAGGGTCCTAGGCAAGAGGCCTACGCCTTTCGATCGTAGAGTTTTATTTTGCCCTGCCTTTATAAAGGCTTATCTCTGTTCCTGTAATATATCTGTACCCAGATATCTGATGCTTCCGCTGACACTTGTATGAATTTGTTTATGTTTTAGAGTTGTGTTGTGATATCTTCAAGTGAGTCCTTAGGCTTGATTGTGTGCATTTGCGTGTATGGTTAGTGCATGATTAAGCCGGGGTCGTCACATATGATTAGTGCATGATTAAGCCGGGGGCGTCACAGGCACCCCCCAGGTGCTGCTCTGGCCCATTGGATGTCTTCTGGTCCATAAAAAATCCACAAAAAGTTTCGCTGCATTTGGACTCCGTTTGATATTGATTTTCTGTGATGTAAAAAAACAAGCAAAAACAGCAACTGGCACTGGGCACTATGTCAATAATTTGGTCCCAAAAAATGATATAAAGTTGCTATAAAATGATTGTAAAACATCCAAGAATGATAATATAGCAGCATGAATACTTCATAAATTATAGATACGTTGGAGACGTATCAATGACATATCTCCACCAGTGTTCAAAGAAAAGAAGGGGGAAAAGCAAACTGCTAGGAGGAATGGTATATTTGAGGTGCCAGCAAAAAAGGACACCTCAAGAATTGGTACTGTGACATGTAGCAACTGCAAGAAGCAAGGCCATAGGTTCAACAATTGTGGTGACCCTTTGAAGCCAAAGTTTCAGATGAGGATGAACAAGCACCAGATCATTTGAGGCAATGTTTCATTTCTTACAATGTTTCTTAATTGTGTTGGAAAATAGAGCAAATTACTCTCAAGCTAGTTCTTCTATGGCTACAAATGCTCAGAGGCCTCCAAGAGTACCTGCTGCAGCAAGAGCTACAACTTCTGCACCTTCAGCAGGTCCAGTTGCTACTCCTAGGTCAAATAAAAGGGTTGCTTCAACTATTCCAGCAACAGCAGCACAAGGACCAGCTAAGAGGAACAAGACTAACACTTCCCCAGCACCAGCAACAGCACCAGCTACAAAGAAAAGCACCAACACTTCTTCTCCTGCTAAGAACACCAGGTCATCTACAACATCTCCAGCAAAGAACACCAGGTCTGCAAGTGCCCAGAGAAGAACATTCATTGCATCAAGGCAATCAACTTCAACTATTGTCCAGGCTGGGTCAAAGAGGATCAGGAAGCCAAGTGGGAGGCTGAAAGACTATTTTTATGCTAGTGATAACTAGCTAGCATGTATGTGTCTGAACTTGAGTTCATTTGGGTTGGTTGTGTTTATGTCAGTGAACAAATATGGCTGGATTTGTGTCTTTAGGTTGAACTGCTATGGTTTGTAATAACTATACTTTCTTCTGTGGTTTTTCTTGTGTGCTTTCAGAGATATTCAGTCAGTTAATCTTGTGTTGATTCAGACAGTTAATCTGGTGTTGATTCAATCAGTTATTTTTCTTGTGTGCTTTCAGAGGAGCAGGACTATTCACAGTTAGGTTGAACTGTGAAGTGCGAACAGTTAGGTTGATTCAGAGATATTCAACAACATATATTGATTGAGAGTAGCATACACTGATTCAGAGTAGGATAAATAAATTCAGAGTAGCATACATAGATTCAGAGTAGCATACATATTGATTCTGATCCAGATCTTACAAAGAACACCACTTATAGATAGATAGATACATAGATACATAGAGAGACAGATCAGTCATAACGCTGGAAGAAACGAGCCGAAGTAGCTCGATGAGGAGCCATGACTGCTCTTCTCCTCGCCCAAGCAATGATCTGCATGAAGCTCCTTCCCCTGCCACCAGGGAAAACAAGCTCAAGCTCTTCATTATTGCACTTCTCCAGCACCTTATCGGAGAGCCGGCAGTTGTACTCAAGCTCCTGCTCATCCTGGGCGGCCACCTCTTCCCTCTGCCTGCGCCTCCTCCTCCTCTGCTGTGCTGTTGGAGGCCTCACCTCCACGACCTCTCCCTCCTCCTATGTGACATCTCCCATGTCAGGATCCATCTCTAGGGTTTGATGTGGGTGGCAGCTGATGGAGTGGCTGGGAAAGGGTGGCTGGGGTTTATATTGACAGGGGTGGAGGGGGGGTGGGTTTTAGTAGGCCTAGGGCAGTTTCATTTAGTTCGAGACTAGTGGCCCACTAACCCAACACCCCTATACATAAATATATGAGTTCTAAATATACAGATAACATAGAAGATTAATAGAGACTAGTGGCCAACAGCATATAAGATCCATTACAACACTTACTCCTTAATACCATAGCATTCGAGATCAATTACAACATACTTAAGAACATAGCAAATATGGTTCTTACATAAGACACTAAAGTTCAAATGCAGTGCCAAACCCTAGGTTAACTTCACATTCCCTCAAAATGTACACCCATATAATCACTTGAGACAGTTAGGCCACATCCTTATATATAGGCCTTGGATGTACTTCGCCAACATTTCATAGCAACTTCATGACTCAAGGATGGCCTTGATTTGCTCTAACTTCTCCTTGTTGCCATACCCATCTTTCAGCAGCTCAGCAATAACTTGCTCAAGCTTTGCC
This sequence comes from Thinopyrum elongatum, assembly GCA_011799875.1. Taxonomy (NCBI): domain Eukaryota; kingdom Viridiplantae; phylum Streptophyta; class Magnoliopsida; order Poales; family Poaceae; genus Thinopyrum; species Thinopyrum elongatum. Next base: position 442,131,777 of record CM022299.1, read on the forward strand.
TTCTCCTTCTTAAGAAGATCTCTGTCAACTTCAACATCCTTCATAGCCTTCCTGGTGTTCTTGATGATATCAGTTTGGATCTGCAAAATGCACCTCTGCTTATTTGCAAGTTTAAGCTTTTCCATCTGCACCTCCAACCTAGCTTTCTCCTCTACCTCCTTCTTCTTCTTCTCAAGTTCTTCCTCCTCCACTTTTTTCTGGTTCACATTCTTGTCCACCCTACCATCCTGCCAATCAAACATCTTGGATACATCTTCAACAAGCTTGGTATACTCAATGCAAAGCTTGTCATTTTCAATCTTAAGCTTGGCCAACTCCCTGTCATGTTCAGTATTAACCTTGGCCAACTCCTTCTCAAACTTCTCCTTGTCAAGTACCCTTCCTAGGTTCTGCTCATGGAACATTTCCCATAGCTTGCACAAACATCTCTGAAGAACAGGAGGCCAAGGCCCATCAACCCACTCTACAACACCACAATTCACACCATTTTCCTGCATTTGTAAATGTGATAAGTTATTACAATGCCATGATTAGCTTATTTCACTACCATGATTAACTTGAAATTTTCTAACAATGAATAACATAAATGAGATATGATAAGTTATTACAATGCCATGATTAAGTTTGCAAAGTAATAAAGAAAAACATAAGTGAAATAACAACTACTGTCATATCAGTAACAAACTGTTGCATCATGTGCTGCACTGAACATCCATATGTAACAAACTTAATTGACATCTAACATGGACTGGGCAGCCATAGAAACACCTTCTTATTACAATGCCTTCAAAAGACACACGCTTAACAGGCCTCATGTGGTGCCGAATGCATTTGGGTTCAGCAAGCTCTAGTTGGCCACAGAAAAGGGGCTCCAAAATGGTGTCTGGTTCCTCCTGCAACCAAAAAAACCAAAAGAACACTGGTTTCAATCACCACTCAAAAGCACAATAAATTTGCACTGTTCATTAACCCTAAACACTCAACAAATCACAAATCAGCAAGAACCCTAACATTGTACAAAGATGAACCCTAAGTTAGCTCAATCCTACAACCAACCCCCACCCTCACTAATCAAGATCCATATCACAGAGACAACAATAACCCTAAACTAAGCAAGATCCATGGATGTAGCCTAGGCCTACTAGCATTTAACCCTAACCCTTACCCTAGGTGGCAAGGAATAAACTTACCATAAGTCCCATGTCCATGCTGACGACCTCGCAGTCACCGTCGGAGCTCGTTTCCTCGTCGTTCCAGGAAGGCATGGCGGCAAGGAGGTCGATGGCGGCCGGCCTCGAACACGGCGAGCGGCGGCGAGCTCGTACTGGAGCAGGGGAGTGGGAGAGTGAGCAGGGGAGTGGGCGAGCAGGGGACGACCTGACCGACGGAGGGGTATTTACCCTGTTCCGACCGGACCGGTCGGGCTAACGACCGTCAACTGCTGCGCCGTGAGTGCGCGGGGCCACGTGGCCTGACCGGTGGGTCCAGCCGGTCAGAAAAACAGTTAAAACGCTAGTCACTGAGGTTTTGGGTTTTTTGAAACAGCCGACCGCACGTTTGGTAGTTTTTTGAGAAAAATTAAAATGTGGTAGTTTTTTGGAACCCTAGCCTGTAAACTAGTAGTTTTATGCTATTTACTCAAAATATGTCTATATACATCCGTATGTAGTAGTTCATTCGAAATATCTAAAAAGACTTATATTTAGGAACGGAGGGAGAAATAACCTAGGTAGTAGAAGATTTGTTTTTGCGGGGTGGTGGTGGTAGATTTTGTTTTTGTTTTTGTTTTTTTAGAGTACGCCTCGGCGTACCATAGCTTTATAGAAGGTAGAATTTGAGTTACAAGAAACTATACTCGTTGCGAACAACGAGCATAGCACAACACCACACCCGAGCAACAACACCGCAAAGCAAGCTACAACACAAAGGGCCTATCCTAATCAAAACTCAACACCGCGTCTCGACCGACGCCGGACATCTCCAAAGAACACCAACTTTCGCAGAGCTTCACTTATCGACGCACTATCCACTCTTATCGCCTAAGAGGAAGTGGCAAGTGGGTGGCGGGACTCGATCAGGTCCGAGGAAGACGCCGTCTTGGACACACCGGCGACGGGCGTACATAGCGCCGCAGAGGAACAAGGAGGACAGCGGCGAACACCGGAGGAGAGCGACGAGGAGCCGGCCATGTCTCCAAGCACAATGCTCCCAACAGAAGAATGTCGTCGAAGACGCCGCCATTGTGTCGATCCAATCGAATCGAGGCTTTCGCCCGGAGACAACCACAACTCCAGGCGAGTGAGGGAGGTGACGAGCACGCCACGACGACGCCTCCAAAGAGGGGAATGGCATCCGCGGGTGCCATCGCCGCCGGCCCGACGGAAGCCGTGCAAGATTTTCATCCGCGCGTCGCACCTCACCACAACATCTAGAATTGGGCAACACCGTCCCAGAAGCTTCACACCGCTGCCACCGCAGCACTTCGCCAACGTAGCTGCTAAGCCGAGGGCCATCGACCGGACGCACAACAAGGAGAACATTGGCCACACCATCAACGCCCCGCCCGAACAGGAACCGCAGCCACTCCATACCTCCGGCAAGTCCAGGCCGCCCGCAACAGCCATCGTCCACTCCAAGGGACAGCCTTGTGACGACTGGACCGCATCTCGACGAAGCCAAGTTGCACCATCGGGAGAGCATCACTGCTCATCACGACGAACAGAAGTGGCCGACCGCTCGCTGCTCGCCAAGACTCCATCTTGGCCAAGCCTCACAGCGCCGACTCCACCAAACTGGCCGCGGACTCGTGCTTCTGCCTCCGAACGGCACCGCAACCAGCCAGCCGCACCCTCGCCTCGCTGCCGACTCCTACCAGGCCCGCCGCACCGCCATGCCTCATGCTGAGCTCCGGCCGCCACCCCCATCTCCGACCAGCGCAGATCTGACCGGGCTGAACCCTGCCACGAAGCGAACGCCGCGCTGCCACCACCACGCGCGCTCCACCGCAACACGCCGGCACCGGCCAGCAGCAGCGCCGCCACTCACCGCCGCCTGCCAGCGCGCCCCGCCCGATGCGCCAGCCACCGAGGTCTGCCGTCGGCTGAAGAAGAGCCCCCCGCGGCCCTGCTCCAGAGAGGCGAGGGAAGGTTCCGCCGCCGCCGGCACCATGCGGGCTTTGCCCGGTGGCGGGAGGGGAGGGGATGGGGTCTGGGGGCGGTGACTAGGGTTCTTGCGCCCGGGCCGCCCGCGTGGGGGCGACACAGGGCCGAGGGTGTGTTTAGTTTTTGTTTTTGAGAACCATGGAAATTGGAAAAGCTTAACCCATTGTGATTACCTGCTGAGGGTTTTCTACTAGTGCCCCGACTTGTCTCCCTTTCCCATCCCCTTTTGCCTGTCGTAATCAGAACTTTGTATTTTTGTTAATCAATTAGCATAAATGAGGCGTGTTCAGTTGAAAAAAGAAATGCACCGACTTAACAGTAACGAAGGAAAAAAACAAGAGCTTGTGCCATGTACCATTACTTATTTTATACTTCATGCAGAAATACTTTTTTTTTGCGGGGCTGAAAATACTTGTCGGAGAAATAGACAGAGGAGCTCGACATACTATATGGTCCAAGCGTTAGACTAATTTGCGAGGGTTGAGATCGATCACCCCGACACAGCTTTAAGTATGCACCATCCTTTTTTGCTCGTGCATGCACACATGGCATGACCATGACTTCAAGCACCCAGGTACTATCGTCTATCTAGGCTAAAGTCAAGATGCCATCGCCACCATAACATTGCATCGTCTCCGCGTGATATTTCTTGTTCCGACATGTGGCCAAGGTGCCGCAGCAATAGCTGGTAGCTGTATAAAAGCTGGCTTGTTGCCGAGATGGGTCATGATACCACAGGGGCATCATTTTCCCGTAGGCCGTACTTGTTTCGCTCTCTTGGATAACTGGATATTTGGCTATCTGCGTTAGGGTCCGGACGGCAAAGCATAGTTATTGTAGATATACTCATTTCGGGACAGTTAACTTGATAAGGCACGCATGCAATATGCGCTTGCATTAGCGGGACATTTATGCATGTGATCGTGGTGGTGTGAACATGAAACTGGAAAGGTTGGATTATGAACAATATTTCGATTATAACGAGTAGTCCCTCCGTCCGAAAAAACTTGTCCCAAGTTTATCGCTAAAATGAATGTTGTATCTAGTACTAACTTGATGTTAAATACATTCATTTGAGGGACAAACTTTTTCGACGGAGGAAGTACTAAGTAGTGTATTATAGAAAGAAAAAAAGGTCAAGCATGTACACCTTGGAGGCTAGTAGGCTACTATATCGATCCGGGCAACCTTTTTCTCGATATGCCCTAAGCAATAGTAGAGCTAGTGCCAGTCAGCCAGTGTAATGTCTATCCTGTTCTTCAGTGCCAGTTTTACCGGTGTACAGTTGAGCTATTTTCGGTTCTCAAGTGCGCCATTGACGGTGGCCTCCGACGAAAAGTCTTGCACGATCTAGACGTTGCAGCTGCATTGCGCCTCGGCCTGTTCTTTTGGGAACAATCATGCATGACAGCGGAAGTCCTATTCTGACATTTCTTTCCAGTTTCCACTGGCACACCAAAACTGATGTTTGAAGATATACTACGAGGCATGCGCGTATACACGTACGATGCATCAGGCATGCATGGTCGGATGGCATGAAGATATACGTGCACGCATTTGCACCGAACCAATTAATGTGAAGCTCGACAGTTCGGCCCTAATTAACTAGCGGCACCATCATAAGAGTCCAGCCGTTGCGTGCCCACCCTGCGAGCTCTGTCGGCAGATGGCCCGAAATGGCCGCGACACGAGCATAACCGCAGCGTCCGTAGCAGACGCGGATTTGATTTGCATGCCCACGTAAACAGCAATTAGCATATTCAGCCGGGCATTGATGGCGTCACGTCAAAAGGATACCGGTGCAGCGCATGCACGCACCAACGCTGCCTTTTCTCCGTCGCCCCACACGAGCGACGCCAACCTTGTATGCAGACGGTCCGGACGCGCCGGGGCACGGCCATGCTCCGCGACGCCGACGAAACGTGCCGGGGTCGCCCTCCCTGTCAGCAGCCCACTGTCATCCTCTACTACGACTGAAGATGGAGGAACTGCATCAACCGAGGCTGGTGTCGACAACGGCAAGACTGCTACCAGGCCCAAGAAGATTCTCCAGTGGTTTGCTAGCCCAAACTAGGCCCGTTAACTCGGGTGTAATACTACTTATAGCCGTTGGCTGCTTTCCCTTTTCTTTCGGCGATGGATTAGGCGGCTTCGGCCGATGCTGTACTGATACAGACGTGTGGGTGGTTGGGTGGATTACGTCTGCAAATTCAAATCCCTAGCTCGAATTCCCCAATTTCGCCATAGCTTATGTGAGTTAGATCTGAGACCCTCATAGTTGGTAATCAGAGCCTTTCGTCCTGGATCTTCCGCTGCATCGCCACCACACCAGATTCGGCGACCGTCGACGGCGCCAAGCCATGGAGGACCTGAGCGACGAGAGCCGCGCCGTGTTCGATCTTCTTCGCCATGAGATCTCCGTCGACTTGGACCTGAAGCTCAAGGCGCAGGGCGAATCTCTCCTCAAGTCCATGAACAAGATGCTGGAAGCCAACAATTCAGCGCTCGACAACCTCATGTCGGCACGAGCCGACGCCATCGGTGACGAGATCGCGCTCGACCTCGAGCAGGTGAGAGCGGACGTCAGCAAGCTCGAGTCCGCAGATCCGGGGCTCAAACTGGATGGGGGTTCATCGTCTCGCAACGGCGGCCAGGCTCGTGACAGCGCCGCCGGCGACAGCCTGGGCTTCGAAGGCGACCACCGCGGCAAGGCGCATAACATCTATGTAACCCCTCCGGCAAGAGGTGCGCGAGATCCGAATCCTTCGCCCAAATTTTTTTTCACCTCGCGAATTCTCTGTTCCGGATGCTGCTGAGTCGTCCTCGTTTTCTATGCATATGGAAATGCCTCGATTCGACGGTACCAATCCGCGACTCTGGCAAAATCGTTGTGAAGATCAGTTCAAGTTATGGAGCGTCCCTGCCCACAGATGGATTTCCTTGGCTACAGCTCAATTTGAAGGAGCTGCGGCGCGATGGTTGGAATCTGTTCAACGCCGAATGCCTAACAGCAATTGGACTGAATTCTGTTCTGCATTTCAAGGCAGATTTGGCCGTGATCAGCACCAAACTCTATTGCGCAAGTTGTTTGGCATTGCCCAAACCAGCACCGTGGAGGATTATGTGGATCGTTTTGCGGAGTTGTATGATCAGTTAACAGCCTATGAGGACTCACCAAATGCTCTGCATTATAGCACCAGATTCCTTGATGGTCTGAAGCCTGGTGTTCGGATTGCTGTGGCACTGCAGAAACCCAAGGATTTGGATGCAGCCTATGAGCTTGCTCTGTTGCATGAGGAACTGGGAGAAGGAATTACACCAATCAATAGTTACTCAACCAGGCAAACGTCGTCAGTTGCCTCTGCTGTTACATCTCCCAAAGTCAGAACTGCAGAGGAATGAAAGGGAACTGAAACTGTCAAACCCCACCATACTGAGGATAAGTGGTCTGCATTACGTGAGTATAGGAGATCTAAGGGCCTCTGTTTTGTCTGTGGTGAAAAGTGGTCCAAGGATCATGTGTGCAAGTGTTGGGGAACGTAGCATGCAATTTCAAATTTTTTCCTACGCTCACGCAAGATCTATCTAGGAGATGCATAGCAACGAAAGGGGGACAGTGTGTCCACGTACCCTCGTAGACCGAAAGCGGAAGCGTTAGCTTAACGCGGTTGATGTAGTCGAACGTCTTCGCGATCCAACCGATCAAGCACCGAACGTACGGCACCTCCGAGGTCTGCACACGTTCAGCTCGATGACGTCCCTCGAGCTCTTGATCCAGTTGAGGACGAGGGAGAGTTCCGTCAGCACGACGGCGTGGCGACGGTGATGATGAAGCTATCGGCGCAGGGCTTCACCTAAGCACTACGATGATATGACCGAGGTGTTAAACTGTGGAGGGGGGCACCGCACACGGCTAAGACAATTGATCTTGTTGTTGTGTTCTAGGGTGCCCCCTGCCTCCGTATATAAAGGAGGAGAGGGGGAGGCCGGCCGGCCCCTGTAGGGCGCGCCAAGAGAGAGGAGTCCTACTAGGACTCCAAGTCCTAGTAGGATTCCACTTGGTGGAAGAGGGAAGAAGGAAGGGAGAGGGAGAGGGAGAGGGAAAGGGGGCCGCGCCCCCTCCCCTAGTCCTATTCGGACTCCCCAAGGGGGGGGGGCGTGCCACCTCCTCGTGGCCTGCCCTCTCTCTCCCCTAAGGCCCATGTTGGCCCATTACTTCCCCGGGGGGTTCCGGTAACCCTTCCGGCACTCCGATAATTACTCGGTACCTCTCGGAACTCATCCGGTGTCCGAATAATATCGTCCAATATATCATTCTTTATGTCTCGACCATTTCGAGACTCCTCGTCATGTCCGTGATCTCATCCGGAACTCCAAACAAACTTTGGTCATCAAATCACATAACTCATAAAATAAATCGTCATCGAACGTTAAGCGTGCGGACCCTACGGGTTCGAGAACTATGTAGACATGACCGAGACACATCTCCGGTCAATAACCAATAGCGGAACCTGGATGCTCATATTTGTTCCTACATATTCTACGAAGATCTTTATCGGTCAAACCGCACAACAACATACGTCATTCCCTTTGTCATCGGTATGTTACTTGCCCGAGATTCGATCGTCGGTATCTTCATACCTAGTTCAATCTCGTTATCGGCAAGTCTCTTTACTCGTTCCGTAATGCATCATCCTGCAACTAACTCATTAGTCACATTGCATGCAAGGCTTCATATGATGTGCATCACTAAGAGGGCCCAGAGATACCTCCCGGATACACGGAGTGACAAATCCTAATCTTGATCTATGCCAACCCAACAAACACCTTTGGAGACATCTGTAGAGCATCTTTATAATCACCCAGTTACGTTGTGACGTTTGATAGCACACAAGGTGTTCCTCCGGTATTCGGGAGTTGCATAATCTCATAGTCAGAGGAATATGTATAAGTCATCAAGAAAGCAATAGCAATAAAACTTAACGATCATTATGCTAAGCTAACGGATGGGTCTTGTCCATCACATCATTCTCCTAATGATGTGATCCCGTTCATCAAATGACAACACATGTCTATGGTTAGGAAACTTAATCATCTTTGATTAACGAGCTAGTCTAGTAGAGGCATACTAGGGACACTGTGTTTTGTCTATGTATTCACACATGTATCAAGTTTCCGATTAATACAATTTAGCATGAATAATAAACATTTATCATGATATAAGGAAATATAAATAACAACTTTATTATTGCCTCTAGGGCATATTTCCTTTAGTCTCCCACTTGCACTAGAGTCAATAATCTAGTTTACATAGTAATGATTCTAACACCCATGGAGTCTTGGTGCTGATCATGTTTTGCTCGTGGAAGAGGCTTAGTCAACGGGTCTGCAACATTCAGATCCGTATGTATTTTGCAAATCTCTATGTCTCCCTCCTTGACTTGATCGCGGATGGAGTTGAAGCGTCTTTTGATGTGTTTGGTTCTTTTGTGAAATCTGGATTCCTTCGCTAAGGCAATTGCTCCAGTATTGTCACAAAAGATTTTCATTGGATCCGATGCACTAGGTATTACACCCAGATCGGATATGAACTCCTTCATCCAGACTCCTTCATTTGCTGCTTCCGAAGCAGCTATGTATTTCGCTTCACACGTAGATCCCGCCACGACGCTCTGCTTGGAACTGCACCAACTGACAGCTCCACCATTCAATATAAATACGTATCCGGTTTGTGACTTAGAGTCATCCGGATCAGTGTCAAAGCTTGCATCGACGTAACCATTTACGACAAGCTCTTTGTCACCTCCATAAACGAGAAACATATCCTTAGTCCTTTTCAGGTATTTCAGGATGTTCTTGACCACTGTCCAGTGATCCACTCCTGGATTATTTTGGTACCTCCCTGCTAAACTTATAGCAAGGCACACATCAGGTCTGGTACACAGCATAGCATACATGATAGAACCTATGGCTGAGGCATAGGGAATGACTTTCATTTTCTCTCTATCTTCTGCAGTGGTCGGGCATTGAGTCTTACTCAACTTCACACCTTGCAACACAGACAAGAACCCTTTCTTTGACTGATCCATTTTGAACTTCTTCAAAACTTTATCAAGGTATGTGCTTTGTGAAAGTCCTATTAAGCGTCTTGATCTATCCCTGTATATCTTGATGCCCAATATATAAGCAGCTTCACCGAGGTCTTTCATTGAAAAATTCTTATTCAAGTATCCTTTTATGCTATCCAGAAATTCCGTATCATTTCCAATCAACAATATGTCATCCACATATAATATCAGAAATGCTACAGAGCTCCCACTCACTTTCTTGTAAATACAAGCTTCTCCAAAAGTCTGTATAAAACCATATGCTTTGATCACACAATCAAAGCGTATATTCCAACTCCGAGAGGCTTGCACCAGTCCATAAATGGATCGCTGGAGCTTGCACACTTTGTTAGCACTCTTAGGATCGACAAAACCTTCTGGTTGCATCATATACAACTCTTCTTTGAGAAATCCATTAAGGAATGCAGTTTTGACATCCATTTGCCAGATTTCATAATAGTAAAATGCGGCAATTGCTAACATGATTCGGACAGACTTAAGCATCGCTACGGGTGAGAAGGTCTCATCGTAGTCAACTCCTTGAACTTGTCGAAAACCTTTCGCAACAAGTCGAGCTTTGTAGACAGTAACATTACCGTCAGCGTCAGTCTTCTTCTTGAAGATCCATTTATTCTCAATGGCTTGCCGATCATCGGGCAAGTCAACCAAAGTCCACACTTTGTTCTCATACATGGATCACATCTCAGATTTCATGGCCTCAAGCCATTTCGCGGAATCTGGGCTCATCATCGCTTCCTCATAGTTCGTAGGTTCATCATGGTCTAGTAACATGACTTCCAGAACAGGATTACCGTACCACTCTGGTGCGGAATGTACTCTGGTTGACCTACGAGGTTCGGTAGTAACTTGATCTGAAGTTTCATGATCATTATCATTAACTTCCTCACTAATTGGTGTAGGCATCACTCGAACTGATTTCTATGATGAATTACTTTCCAATTCGGGAGAAGGTACAATTACCTCATCAAGTTCTACTTTCCTCCCACTCACTTCTTTCGAGAGAAACTCCTTCTCTAGAAAGGATTCATTCTTAGCAACGAATATCTTGCCTTCGGATCTGTGATAGAAGGTGTACCCAACAGTCTCCTTTGGGTATCCTATGAAGACGCATTTCTTCGATTTGGGTTTGAGCTTATCAAGTTGAACCTTTTTCACATAAGCATCGCAGCCCCAAACTTTAAGGAACGACAGCTTAGGTTTCTTGCCAAACCACAGTTCATATGGTGTCGTCTCAACGGATTTAGATGGTGCCCTATTTAACGTGGATGCAGCTGTCTCTAATGCATAACCCCAAAACGATAGTGGTAAATCGGTAAGAGACATCATAGATCGCACCATGTCTAATAAAGTACGGTTACGACGTTCAGACACACCATTACGCTGTGGTGTTCCAGGTGGCGTGAGTTGCGAAACTATTCCACATTGTTTTAAATGAAGGCCAAACTCGTTACTCAAATATTCGCCTCCGCGATCAGATCATAGAAACTTTATTTTCTTGTTACGATGATTCTCCACTTCACTCTGAAATTCTTTGAACTTTTCAAATGTTTCAGACTTATGTTTCATTAAGTAGATATACCCATATCTGCTCAAATCATCTGTGAAGGTTAGAAAATAACGATACCCGCCGCGAGCCTCAACACTCATCGGACCGCATACATCGGTATGTATTATTTCCAATAAGTCTGTAGCTCGCTCCATTGTTCCGGAGAATGGAGTTTTAGTCATCTTGCCCATGAGGCATGGTTCGCAAGTATCAATTGATTCATAATCAAGTGATTCCAAAAGCCTTTTAGCATGGAGTTTCTTCATGTGCTTTACACCAATATGACCTAAACGGCAGTGCCACAAATAAGTCGCACTATCATTATTAACTTTGCATCTTTTGGCATCAATATTATGAATATGTGTATCACCATGATCGAGATTCAACAAAAATAGACCATTCTTTAAGGGTGCATGACCATAAAAGATATTACTCATATAAATAGAACAACCATTATTCTCTGATTTAAATGAATAACCGTCTCACATTAAACAAGATCCAGATATAATATTCATGCTCAACGCTGGCACCAAATAACAATTATTCAGGTCTAAAACTAATCCCGAAGGTAGATGTAGAGGTAGCGTGCCGACGGCGATCACATCGACCTTGGAACCATTCCCGACGCACATCGTCACCTCGTCCTTAGCCAATCTTCATTTAATCCGTAGTCCCTGTTTCGAGTTACAAATATGAGCAACCGAACCGGTATCAAATACCCAGATACTACTACGAGCATTAGTAAGGTACACATCAATAACATGTATATCAAATATACCTTTGTTCACTTTGCCATCCTTCTTATCCGTCAAATACTTGGGGCAGTTCCGCTTCCAGTGACCAGTCCCTTTGCAGTAGAAGCATTCAGTTTCAGGCTTAGGTCCAGACTTGGGCTTCTTCCCGGGAGTAGCAACTTGCTTGCTATTCTTCTTGAAGTTCCCCTTCTTCCCTTTGCCCTTTTTCTTGAAACTAGTAGTCTTGTTAACCATCAACACTTGATGCTCCTTCTTGATTTCTACCTCCGCAGCCTTTAGCATCGCGAAGAGCTCGGGAATTGTCTTTTCCGTCCCTTGCATATTATAGTTCATCACTAAGCCTTTATAGCTTGGTGGCAGTGATTGAAGAACTCTGTCAATGACACTATCATCAGGAAGATTAACTCCCAGCTGAGTCAAGTGATTATGGTACCCATACATTCTGAGTATATGTTCACTGACAGAACTATTCTCCTCCATCTTGTAGCTATAGAACTTGTTGGAGACGTCATATCTCTCAACTCGGGCATTTGCTTTAAATATTAACTTCAACTCTTGGAACATCTCATATGCTGCATGGTGTTCAAAATGTCTTTGAAGTACCGATTTTAAGCCATAAAGCATGGCACACTGAACTATCGAGTAGTCATCAGATCAAGCTTGCCAGATGTTCATAACATCAGCATCTGCTTCTGCAGCAGGCCTTTCACCTAGCGGTGCATCAAGGACATAATTCTTCTGTGTAGCAATGAGAATAATCCTCAAGTTACGGACCCAGTCCGTGTAGTTGCTACCATCATCTTTCAACTTAGCTTTCTCTAGGAACGCATTAAAATTCAAGGGAACGGTAGCACGGGCCATTGATCTACAACAACATAGATATGCAAAAACTATCAGGTACTAAGTTCATGATAAATTAAAGTTCAATTAATCATATTACTTAAGAACTCCCACTTAGATAGATGTAACACCCCCTGTCATTAGCTACAGTAATCACTTTTGATAATGACATGTCAGCAAGCTTAATAGTGCATGATCATCATTAGCATCATATTGCATTTCAACTCCTAAGTCAAATTCAAATTTAAATGAAAGTGAAATATAAAAGTTGTCCAACATAAAAACTAAATTGTTCATTAAATGGCAAATATTGCAGAGACTATTCTAAAATTGAAACCAACAATTAATAATTTAACTAGGTGGCTCTAACATTATCAAAACAGCAAGGATTAATGCATATTAATTATTATAAAAAATTATGTGAACTCGAGTTGACTCCAAACCAATTTTTGGTAGTGGTAGGTAATGCCTAGTATTTGTTGGAGCAATTCCTATGTTTTCAAAATTCAATATGTGGCCTAACTATTTACTAAACAGGAGATGTGATTAAATAAAAAGAAAAAAAGATAAAAGGAAACAAAACAAAAAAAGAAAAAGAAAAAAAGACCCCCCCGGCCCAACTGGGCCAAGGCCCAGCCGGCCGGCCCACTCCCTCCCTATATGGCCTCCCCCTGGAGGCCAGCAAACCCTAATCCCCCCCACCCACCGACACCCCCCCTCGCTCCCCCCACCCGATCCATTCTGGATCGGGCCGAGCCCCGTGCTCGCCGCGCCTCGAGCCCTCGACGTCGCCCCGCGCCGTCGCCAACCACCGTCGCCGCCCCGTCGCCGCGTCCCCCCTCGCCGGACCACGCCATAGTCCCCGTCGCCCTCCCCGCGCCCACTGCCCGTGCCCTACACCGTACGGTGAGGCCCGGCCCCGGCCTCTCCCCTCTCACGCCGCGTCGCCTCGCTCGCCGTTGCTGCCCGAACCGCCCCTGCCGCTGCCACCACCGTCCAGCGCCGCTCCGCGCTCGCCCGCGCCGCGCCGCACCGCGCCACGCCTCGCCAGGCCCCCGCCCGCGCACGCGCGCCGCACCGCACCCACGCGCACCCGCGCCGCGCCCATCGCCCGTCGCTGCGCCCCTGCCATCGTCGCGCACCTTTCTAAAGGCCTGTGGCCCCTGGGCCGCTGCCAGGTGGGGCCCCGCGCCCCTGAGCCACTGGCCGGTGGGCCAAACCCCCTGGCCCAATGGCAAATGGGCCCCGCCCTAAAAACGTTTTAGAAAATAAAAATAAAAATAATTAAGATTAATAATTAAAATTAATTAATTAATTAGTTAATTAATTAGGTTAATTAACCCTGTTTAGATTAATCTAATTTAATTAATTAGTTTAATTAATTAGTTAATCCCTAATTAACTAAACAGCCTATGACAGGTGGGACCCACTGGTCCCGACGTCATGCTGACGTCAGCAAACACTGTTTCGGATAATGTTTAATTTAATTAATTAAATAAGTTCCAAAAATTAATAAAAACTTTAGAAAATCATATAAAATAATCCGTAACTCAGATCGAAAAACTTTGTACATGAAAGTTGCTCAGAACGACGAGACGAATCCGAACAGGCGGTCCGTTCGTCCGCCACACGTCCCTAACTATCCGAATGTGCAACCGTTCCCCTCCGGTCATCTGTCTGACAAATGTCCGGAACCGGGAAAACATTCCCGGATGGATTCCCCCTTCCTCGGTGACGTGCAACCATACGTTAGGACACACCCGGCACTGCATATTGTCATGCCGTACTTTGCGTTGCTCATGTTTGCTCTATAATTATACTGTTTCCTCCCCCTCTTCTCTCTCGTTAGACCCCGACGCAGTTCCCCGAGACCGACGCCGCTCCGGAGCCCGAAGACACCATTGACAACCTTGCCCTTGCCGCCGAGCAACCAGGCAAGCCCCCCCTTTTGATCATCCCGATATGGCCCATTCTATTTCTCGTGCTTCCATTAGAATTGCTGCTGCTGCTTTACCTATTCTGATGCATAGCCTGTTTATTGTATTCTACTGTTGATAATTACCTGCATATCCTAAACTGCTTAGTTTAGGCTGGGTAGAGACCTATCAGTGACCCCACTAGTCCCGACCGCCCCGCTGGATTATCAGAAGACCCGATCAACGGGATTGAAGACCAGGCCCCGACACCGCACATCATCCCCCTTAGTTGTAACGACACTGCAGCGTTACTATCGAGTGCCGAGGGTGAAACCTCTTGTAGCACTTCTGATGTTAACTCTGTAGAGTAGCTATTCGGTCGTGGTCATCGAGGGTGATTCCTCCTTCACCACTTCCGGTAACGACGCTGTCGTACAACACCTCAAGTGTGAACCCAGTGAGGGTGATTCCTCCGAGTTCACCTTGACGGATACATCAAGTAGGAATCCAACAAGGGTGATACCTCAGATTCCCCTGATGTTATGGACACACGGATACTTGGACTTTACACTGTTACTTGGATAGGCGGGTCGACCCTGAGGGGTACCCGCGTGCGCCTGAGAGGCGAGTGTTGTGAAGACGGGTGCCTGTATGGTGCCCGAGTGATGAATACGAGGCGTGGCCGGGCATTCTTAACCCTTGCAGCAAGTCCTCGAGACGGGGCGACGGGGTCACATCTTTCGTGAGTCTCTGCTCATTACCGCAAGCCCTAGTCCTCTAACGATTTGGATATTTGATTCGAGCAGGCCTCTGGCCTGATAGCACTAACCATCACGTGGGCATAGTATGGGCATTCTGCATCGTAGCATCAGCCGAAAGCTCTGTCAGACGTCTAGTTCAGCCTTGCGGCCGGGACGGACCGGCGCCCTCCGGGTGCCTGGCTTCACCCTGCTCGCAACAACCCGGAGTGCACAAGGCGACGGCCCAAGACCCCTGAGCACTTAGGATGTAGACTGGCGGGGACCTCTCTGCTGAGCTGTAGGTAGGGTTGCGGTGTGTCGTTTGGCCGAGGCCGGGCATGACACAGGAAAGTGTGTCCGGCCGGAGTTAATCGAGCGTGTTGGGTAAGTTGGTGCACCCCTGCAGGGAAGAAAACTTCTATCGATAGCCTGTCCTACGGTAAATGACACTCGGAGTTGTATCCCGATCGATACAGCTAGAACATGAGATGAGACCTGGATATGAGGCTCTAGGATTGCTTCTCGCAGGGAGTCGAGAAGGGATCTCCGGACGAGGTTGATGACTGTATGGCTCTGGGATTGCTTTCTCGCAGGGAGTCGAGAAAGGATCTCTGGGTGAGGTTGAGACTTAATGATACTACTACATTATATTGTACTGTTCTACCCTCTTCTATTTCTGGAAGACCGCTGAAGATGCTAGTCTTCGATAGGACTAGGACTTCTCTCTATTCTGGCATTTCTGCAGCCCAGTCCACATATACAGCCCCCCCCCCCTTTGGAAATGTTGCATATGTAGTGTAGATCCTTGCTTGCTGAGTACTTCTGAGTACTCACGGTTGCTTTGTTTTCCTTTTCTCCCCATATCAGTTTGTCGTGACCAGAGGACGGAGCCCCCTGAGACAGATGCCCCGTCGATCGACTACTACTTCGACCCCGAGGATGGATACTACTACGAGTTGACTGACGACCAGGAGTAGGATCGGAGGGTCCCAGGCAGGAGGCCTACGCCTTTCGATCGTAGTGTTTTATTTTGCCCCGCCTTTCTAAAGGCCTTTCTGTTTCTATTTCATATATGTACTCAGATATCTGATGCTTCCGCTGATGCTTGTTCGCAAGCTTATGTATTCGAGCCCTCGAGGCCCCTGGCTTGTAATATAAAGCTTGTATGACTTTATTTATGTTTTAGAGTTGTGTTGTGATATCTTTCCGTGAGTCCTTAGGCTTGATCGTGTGCATTTGCGTGTATGATTAGTGCACGATCGGGCCGGGGGCGTCACAAGTTGGTATCAGAGCCGACTGACTGTAGGAACCCCCTTTCCAACTCCTTGGCCGAAGTTGAGTCTAGTAACCGAAAATCGTTTTACTAACTTGGCTGTGTGGCTTACTGGCCCACGTCGCCAATTGGGTGGTATTAGTATCTTTTACTTCTCGACCTTTACTCTGGGACTCTGATCTCTCTTCTATTCGGGTTAAAATTTTACTAACGCCAACACTTAGGATCTTGTAATTCTCGTCCACCCGAAGAGCTGGATATCTGTGCTTAATTCCTTACCATTGATCTGATTGTTCTGATAATCATTTTTCTTTCCATTGGGTTGTTTACCCTTTTCTTTCCAAGTTATCATATACCTCGCTTACCGTCATTTGACACTTTTGGAATCTCCCGGAAAAATGTGTCGTGTTCAGCGTCAACATTTTGAGTTCTTCCAAGATGTTAATTGAATTCATGAACGGCAATGCCATCCATGCCCCTCGCTGATCTGTGTTATCATCGTCAATCTCTTTGACTACCTGCCCACGTATTGCCGTTAACCCAGAACGAGTTCAGGCTATTCTGGACTGGACTCCTCCGAAGAACGTCAAGCAAGTGAGAAGTTTTCTCGGCCTTGCAAGCTATTGCCGTCGATTTGTCGAGAACTTTTCCAAGATTGCTAAGCCTTTGACTGATCTGCTTCACAAGGGCGTTAAGTTCGAATGGACCGAAAAATGTCAGGAACGTTTTCAAACACTCAAAGACAAGCTAACATCTGCCCCAGTACTATCTCCTCCAGATACCCGCGAAGACTTTGTGATTTATTGTGACGCATCCCGTGAAGAATTAGGCTGTGTCCTAATGCAACAGCGTAAAGTGATTGCCTATGGCTCTCGTCAGTTGCGCCCACATGAAGAGAATTATCCGGTACATGATCTAGAACTAGCTGCTGTCATCTATGCACTGCAGTTGTGGCGACATTACCTCCTCGGTAATCGTTGCGAGATCTACACGGATCATAAAAGTCTGAAGTACTTGTTCACTCAACCATCTCTAAACTTCCATCAGCAAAGATGGATGGAGGCCATTGCGGACTATGATTTGGGTATTTCCTATACCCCTGGCAAGGCTAACGTGATGGCTGATGCCTTAAGCCGCAAGTCCTATTGCGACAACCTCATGGTTAGGCGAGCTCAACCTCGTCTTTATGAAGAACTGCGCAAGCTGAATCTGCGTATTGTTCCACAGGGATCTCTTAATAACCTTGTGATACAACCAGATCTTGAGAAAGCTGTTAAGGATGCGCAAACTAAAGATGCTGAAATTGATCTGATGAAGAAAGACCTTCACCTTGTAAAGTACAGGGATTTCTCGCTGTCTGAAGATGGAACCTTGTATTTCAGAAACCGCATTGTCGTACCTCGCTTCGAGCTTATGATCGACGAAGTCATGAAGGAGGCCCATGATACCCCGCTGTCTATTCATCCGGGTAGCACCAAGATGTATCGTGATCTCCGTCAAAGGTACTGGTGGTCAAAAATGAAGCAGGACATTGCTCGATATGTTGCTGAATGGGATGTTTGCCGTCGCGTTAAAGCAGAACATCAGAAGCCTGCTGGAATTCTGCAACCGCTCCCTATTCCCTTGTGGAAGTGGGATAAAGTGCAGATGGATTTCATTACTGGCCTTCCCAGGTCACAGAAGGGTCACGATGCTATTCTTGTCGTCGTCGACCAACTTTCTAAAGTTGCACACTTTCTGCCTGTCAAAGAAACTATCACTGCTAGTCAGTTAGCATAGTTGTATATCTCCAGAATTGTTTCACTCCACGGTATTCCGAAGGAGATCAGTTCGGACCGTGGCGGCCTTTTCACTTCCAAGTTCTGGGAAAGTTTCCAAACAGCTATGGGAACTCATATTACCTGGAGTTCAGCTTATCACCCCCAATCCCAAGGCCAAGTTGAACGGGTTAATCAAGTGCTTGAAGACATGCTTCGGGCTTGTGTTATTTCTTTCGGCAAGAAGTGGGAAGAATCTCTCCCGTATGCCGAGTTCTCCTACAACAGCTATCAAGCCAGCTTGAAAATGGCCCCCTTCGAAGTTCTATTTGGACGTAAGTGTCGAACCCCTCTGAATTGGTCAGAAACTGGGGAACGACCGCTCGTGGGTCCGGATATTATTCAACACGCCGAAGAACAAGTTCGTATTGTCGGAGAAAATCTCAAGGCGGCTCAGGACCGCCAGAAGAGCAACTACGATCGCAAATGATGGGGTTTGACTTATCAACCTGGTGATCAGGCTTATCTGCGAGTCACCCCGATGAAAGGCACTCACCGTTTTGGAATCAAGGGCAAGCTAGCTCCACGCTACATTGGTCCTTTCCGCATTATTGCTAGACGTGGTCAGGTGGCGTATAAATTGGAATTGCCGCCGCAATTCTCCCATATCCACGACGTCTTCCATGTGTCGCAACTTCGTCAATGCTTCAAGGAATCTCCGCACCGAGCAGTGGATCACGAGGTGCTCGAATTGCAAGATGATCTATCTTATAAGGAGCATCCGATCCGCATTCTCGATGAAGCTGAACGTCGGACCCGTCAGAAGGTTACCAAGTTCCTCAAAGTGCAGTTGTAAAATCATACTGAAGATGAAGCCACTTGGGACCGCGAGGATAATCTTCATGCGGAATACCCCGAACTTTTTTCTTCTACCTCTTAATTCTCGGGACGAGAATTCTTGTTAGTGGAGGAGAATTGTAACACCCCCTGTCATTAGCTACAGTAATCACTTTTGATAATGACATGTCAGCAAGCTTAATAGTGCATGATCATCATTAGCATCATATTGCATTTCAACTCCTAAGTCAAATTCAAATTTAAATGAAAGTGAAATATAAAAGTTGTCAACCATAAAAACTAAATTGTTCATTAAATGGCAAATATTGCAGAGACTATTCTAAAATTGAAACCAACAATTAATAATTTAACTAGGTGGCTCTATCATTATCAAAACTGCAAGGATTAATGCATATTAATTATTATAAAAAATTGTGCGAACTCGAGTTGACTCCAAACCAATTTTTGGTAGTGGTAGGTAATGCCTAGTATTTGTTGGAGCAATTCCTATGTTTTACAAAATTCAATATGTGGCCTAACTATTTACTAAACAGGAGATGTGATTAAATAAAAAGAAAAAAAAGATAAAAGGAAACAAAACAAAAAAAGAAAAAGAGAAAAAGACCCCCCCGGCCCAACTGGGCCAAGGCCCAGCCGGCCGGCCCACTCCCTCCCTATATGGCCTCCCCCTGGAGGCCAGCAAACCCTAATCCCCCCCACCCACCGACACCCCCCCTCGCTCCCCCCCACCCGATCCATTCTGGATCGGGCCGAGCCCCGTGCTCGCCGCGCCCCGAGCCCGCGCGCTCGATCGGCCCCGCGCCCTCGACGTCGCCCCGCGCCGCCGCCCCGTCGCCACGCCGCCTCGCCCCCGACCCGGTCGCCAACCACCGTCGCCGCCCCGTCGCAGTGTCCCCCCTCGCCGGACCACGCCGTCGTCCCCGTCGCCCTCCCCGCGCCCACTGCCCGTGCCCTACACCGTACGGTGAGGCCCGGCCCCGGCCTCTCCCCTCTCACGCCGCGTCGCCTCGCTCGCCGCTGCTGCCCGAACCGCCCCTGCCGCTGCCACCACCGTCCGGCGCCGCTCCGCGCTCGCCCGCGCCGCGCCTCGCCACGCCCCCGCCCACGCACGCGCGCCGCACCGCACCCGCGCCGCGCCCATCGCCCGTCGCCGCGGCCCTGCCATCGCCGCGCGCGCGCCCGCGCGCCGCACCGCGCCCGACGCCCGCCTGTGGCCCCTGGGCCGCTGCCAGGTGGGGCCCCGCGCCCCTGAGCCACTGGCCGGCGGGCCAAACCCCCTGGCCCAATGACAAACGGGCCCCGCCCTAAAAACGTTTGAGAAAATAAAAATAAAAATAATTAAGATTAATAATTAAAATTAATTAATTAATTAGTTAATTAATTAGGTTAATTAACCCTGTTTAGATTAATCTAATTTAATTAATTAGTTTAATTAATAATTAATTAATTAGTTAATCCCTAATTAACTAAACAGCCTATGACAGGTGGGACCCACTGGTCGTGATGTCATGCTGACGTCAGCAAACACTGTTTCGGATAATGTTTAATTTAAATAATTAAATAAATTCCAAAAATTAATAAAAACTTTAGAAATTCATACAAAATAATCCATAACTCAGATCGAAAAACTTTGTACATGAAAGTTGCTCAGAACGACGAGACGAATCCGAATGCGCGGTTCGTTCGTCCGCCACACGTCCCTAACTATCCGAACGTGCAACCGTTCCCTCCGGTCATCTGTCTGACAAATGTCCGGAACCGGGACAACATTCCCGGATGGATTCCCCCTTCCTCGGTGACGTGCAACCATACGTTAGGACACACCCGGCACTGCATATTGTCATGCCGTACTTTGCGTTGCTCATGTTTGCTCTATATTTATACTGTTTCCTCCCCCTCTTCTCTCTCGTTAGACCCCAACGCAGTTCCCCGAGACCAACGCCGCTCCGGAGCCCGAAGACACCATTGACAACCTTGCCCTTGCCGCCGAGCAACCAGGCAAGCCCCCCCTTTTGATCATCCCGATATCGCCCATTCTATTTCTCATGCTTGCATTAGAATTACTGCTGCTGCTGCTTTACCTATTCTGATGCATAGCCTGTTTATTGTATCCTGCTGTTGATAATTACCTGCATATCCTAAACTGCTTAGTTTAGGCTGGGTAGAGACCTATCAGTGACCCCACTAGTCCCGATCGCCCCGCTGGATTATCAGAAGACCCGATCAACGGGATTGAAGACCAGGCCCCGACACCGCACATCACCCCCCTTAGTTGTAACGACACTGCAGCGTTACTATCGAGTGCCGAGGGTGAAACCTCTTGTAGCACTTCTGATGTTAACTCTGTAGAGTAGCTATTCGGTCGTGGTCATCGAGGGTGATTCCTCCTTCACCACTTCCGGTAATGACGCTGTCGTACAACACCTCAAGTGTGAACCCAGTGAGGGTGATTCCTCCGAGTTCACCTTGACGGATACATCAAGTAGGAATCCAATGAGGGTGATACCTCGGATTCCCCTGATGTTATGGACACACGGATACTTGGACTTTACACTGTTACTTGGATAGGCGGGTCGACCCTGAGGGGTACCCGCGTGCGCCTGAGAGGCGAGTGTTGTGAAGACGGGTGCCTGTATGGTGCCCGGGTTATGAATACGAGGCGCGGCCGGGCATTCTTAACCCTTGCAGCAAGTCCTCGAGACGGGGCGACAGGGTCACATCTTTCGTGAGTCTCTGCTCGTTACCGCAAGCCCTAGTCCACTAACGATTTGGATATTTGATCCGAGCAGGCCTCTGGCCTGATAGCACTAACCATCACGTGGGCATAGTATGGGCGTTCTGCATCGTAGCATCAGCCGAAAGCTCTGTCAGACTTCTAGTTCAGCCTTGCGGCCGGGACGGACCGGCGCCCTCCGGGTGCCTGACTTCACCCTCCTCGCTACGACCCGGAGTGCACAGGGCGACGGCCCAAGACCCCTGAGCGCTTAGGATGTAGACCGGCGGGGACCTCTCTGCTGAGCTGTAGGTAGGGCTGCGGTGTGTCGTTTGGCCGAGGCCGGGCATGACCCAAGAAAGTGTGTCCGGCCGGAGTTAATCGAGCGTGTTGGGTAAGTTGGTGCACCCCTGCAGGGAAGAAAACTTCTATCGATAGCCTGTCCTACGGTAAAGGACACTCGGAGTTGTATCCCGATCGATACAGCTAGAACATGAGATGAGACCTGGATATGAGGCTCTAGAATTGCTTCTCGCAGGGAGTCGAGAAGGGATCTCCGGACGAGGTTGATGACTGTATGGCTCTAGGATTGCTTTCTCGCAGGGAGTCGAGAAAGGATCTCTGGGTGAGGTTGAGACTTAATGATACTGCTATATTATATTGTACTGTTCTACCCTCTTCTATTTCTGCAAGACCGCTGAAGATGCTAGTCTTCGATAGAACTAGGCCTTCTCTCTATTCTGGCATTTCTGCAGCCCAGTCCACATATACAGCCCCCCCTTTGGAAATGTTGCATATGTAGTGTAGATCCTTGCTTGCTGAGTACTTCTGAGTACTCACGGTTGCTTTGTTTTCCTTTTCTCCCCATATCAGCTTGTCGTGACCAGAGGACGGAGCCCCCTGAGACAGATGCCCCGTCGATCGACTACTACTTCGACCCCGAGGATGGATACTACTACGAGTTAACTGACGACCAGGAGTAGGATCGGAGGGTCCCAGGCAGGAGGCCTACGCCTTTCGATCGTAGTGTTTTATTTTGCCCCGCCTTTCTAAAGGCCTTTCTGTTTCTATTTCATATCTGTACTCAGATATCTGATGCTTCCGCTGACGCTTGTTCGCAAGCTTATGTATTCGAGCCCTCGAGGCCCCTGGCTTGTAATATAAAGCTTGTATGACTTTATTTATGTTTTAGAGTTGTGTTGTGATATCTTTTCGTGAGTCCTTAGGCTTGATCGTGTGCATTTGCGTGTATGATTAGTGCACGATCGGGCCGGGGGCGTCACAATAGACATCCCTCTAGTCATCTAAATGATCACGTGATCCATATCAACTAAACCATGTCCGATCATCACGTGAGATGGAGTAATTTTCAATGGTGAACATCTCTATGTTGATCATATCTACTATATGATTCACGTTCGACCTTTCGGTCTCAGTGTTCCGAGGCCATATCTGCATATGCTAGGCTCTTCAAGTTTAACCCGAGTATTCTGCACGTGCAAAACTGGCTTGCACCCATTGTATGTGAATGTAGAGCTTATCACACCCGATCATCACGTGGTGTCTCGGCATGACGAACTGTCGCAACGGTGCATACTCAGGGAGAACACTTATACCTTGAAATTTAGTGAGGGATCATCTTATAATGCTACCGCCGTACTAAGCAAAATAAGATGCATAAAAGATAAACATCACATGCAATCAAAATATGTGACATGATATGGCCATCATCATCTTGTGCCTTTGATCTCCATCTCCAAAGCACCGTCATGATCTCCATCGTCAACGGCTTGACACCTTGATCTCCATCGTAGCGTCATTGTCGTCTCGCCAACTATTGCTTCTACAACTATCGCTAACGCATAGTGATAAAGTAAAGCAATTACATGGCGATTGCATTTCATACAATAAAGCGACAACCATAAGGCTCCTGCCAGTTGCCGATAACTTTTACAAAACATGATCATCTCATACAATAACGTATATCACATCATGTCTTGACCATATCACATCACAGCATGCCCTGCAAAAACAAGTTAGACGTCCTCTACTTTGTTGTTGCAAGTTTTACGTGGCTGCTACGGGCTTCTAGCAAGAACCGTTCTTACCTACGCATCAAAACCACAACGATTTTTCGTCAAGTGTGCTGTTTTAACCTTCAACAAGGACCGGCCGTAGTCAAACTCGATTCAACTAAAGTTGTAGAAACAGACACCCGCCAGCCACCTATGTGCAAAGCACGTCGGTAGAACTAGTCTCATGAACGCGGTCATGTAATGTCGGTCCGGGCCGCTTCATCCAACAATACCGCTGAATCAAAGTAAGACGTTGGTGGTAAGCAGTATGACTATTATCGCCCACAACTCTTTGTGTTCTACTCGTGCATATCATCTACTCCTAGACCTGGCTCGGATGCCACTGTTGGGGAACGTAGCATGCAATTTCAAAAAAATTCCTATGCTCACGCAAGATCTATCTAGGAGATGCATAGCAATGAGAGGGGGAGAGTGTGTCCACGTACCCTTGTAGACCGAAAGCGGAAGCGTTAGCTTAACGCGGTTGATGTAGTCGAACGTCTTCGCGATCCAACCGATCAAGCACCGAACGTACGGCACCTCCGAGTTCTGCACACGTTCAGCTCGATGACGTCCCTCGAGCTCTTGATCCAGTTGAGGACGAGGGAGAGTTTCGTCAGCACGACGGCGTGGCGACGGTGATGATGAAGTTACCGACGCAGGGCTTCACCTAAGCACTACGACGATATGACCGAGGTGTTAAACTGTGGAGGGGGGCACCGCACACTGCTAAGACAATTGATCTTGTTGTTGTGTTCTAGGGTGCCCCCCTGCCTCCGTATATAAAGGAGGAGAGGGGGAGGCCGGCCGGCCCCTGTAGGGAGCGCCAAGAGAGAGGAGTTCCACTAGGACTCCAAGTCCTAGTAGGATTCCACTTGGTGGAAGAGGGAAGAAGGAAGGGAGAGGGAGAGGGAGAAGGAGAGGGAAAGGGGGCCGCGCCCCCTCCCCTAGTCCTATTCGGACTCCCCAAGGGGGGGGGGCGCCACCTCCTCGTGGCCTGCCCTCTCTCTCCCCTAAGGCCCATGTTGGCCCATTACTTCCCCGGGAAGTTCCGGTAACCCTTCCGGCACTCCGATAATTACTCGGTTCCTCTCGGAACTCATCCGGTGTCCGAATAATATCGTCCAATATATCATTATTTATGTCTCGACCATTTCGAGACTCCTCGTCATGTCCGTGATCTCATCCGGGACTCCGAACAAACTTCGGTCATCAAATCACATAACTCATAAAACAAATCGTCATCGAACGTTAAGCGTGCGGACCCTACGGGTTCGAGAACTATGTAGACATGACCGAGACACATCTCCGGTCAATAACCAATAGCGGAACCTGGATGCTCATATTGGATCCTACATATTCTACGAAGATCTTTATCGGTCAAACCGCACAACAATATACGTCATTCCCTTTGTCATCGGTATGTTACTTGCCCGAGATTCGATCGTCGGTATCTTCATACCTAGTTCAATCTCGTTACCGGCAAGTCTCTTTACTCGTTTCATAATGCATCATCCTGCAACTAACTCATTAGTCACATTGCTTGCAAGGCTTCATATGATGTGCATCACTGAGAGGTCCCAGAGATACCTCCCCGATACACGGTGTGACAAATCCTAATCTTGATCTATGCCAACCCAACAAACCCCTTTGGAGACATCTGTAGAGCATCTTTATAATCACCCAGTTACGTTGTGACGTTTGATAGCACACAAGGTGTTCCTCCGGTATTCGGGAGTTGCATAATCTCATAGTCAGAGGAATATGTATAAGTCATCAAGAAAGCAATAGCAATAAAACTTAACGATCATTATGCTAAGCTAACGGATGGGTCTTGTCCATCACATCATTCTCCTAATGATGTGATCCCGTTCATCAAATGACAACACATGTCTATGGTTAGGAAACTTAACCATCTTTGATTAACGAGCTAGTCTAGTAGAGGCATACTAGGGACACTGTGTTTTGTCTATGTATTCACACATGTATCAAGTTTCCAGTTAATACAATTCTAGCATGAATAATAAACATTTATCATGATATAAGGAAATATAAATAACAAATTTATTATTGCCTCTAGGGCATATTTCTTTCAGCAAGTCCACTGTTCAGCTGCATTTTGTTCAAGAGATGATCAAACAGCTACAGGCTAGTTCTTCTGAGGATTCTGAAACTTCCGACAGTGACCATCCATCATCTACTACGTCTTTACTACACTCCATCAGACTCTCTGCTGCTGCTATGGGAAGGGAACCTGAGGCCCCTGTCCTGCAATTACAAGTTGTCATCCAGGGGCATTCCTTGAACTTCCTAGTGGATTCTAGTAGTACACATTCATTCCTGGACAACAAGTTTGTGTCATTGTCAGGTGTTTCCCCCATTGCTCCAGTCAGTGTTACAGTTGCAGGTGGGACTGTTATTACTTGTCAGTACAGTATTAGTGCTTGCAGTTGGACCAGTAATGGGGTACAGTTCACATCCAACCTCAAACTTCTGCCTCTCAATACTTATGATGGCATTCTCGGTTTAGATTGGTTGGCCTAGCATAGCCCCATGAAAATTGATTGGGTGGAGCAATGGATGTCTTTCAATCATGAAGGAAGGATGGTTACCTTGCAAGGAATTAATGCAGCTGAATATACCTATGCCTGTGTGTCTATTTCAACTATTCAGATTTCAGAGCTTGCTCCAGTTCCTGTGGAAATGCAACAGCTTATCGACGAGTTTGCAGATGTGTTTGCAACTCCTACAGAATTACCTCCCAGGAGGCATTCTAATCATCACATTCCCCTAATTCCAGGGGCATGGCCTGTTACTTCGAGACCATACATAATTGTTCCTCAGTTGAAGGATGAACTTGAGAGGCAAATCAATGAGCTGCTTAAAGCTGGCATGATCAGGGTCAGCAAAAGCCCATTCTCTTCACCTGTGTTACTTGTTAAGAAAAAAGGAGGAGAGTGGAGACTGGTAGTGGATTACAGGATGCTGAATGCAATCACTGTTACTGGCAAGTTCCCAGTTCCTGTGATTGATGAACTGTTGGATGAGCTGTCTGGTGCTGCCTAGTTCACTAAACTTGATTTGAGAGCTGGCTACCATCAAATTAGACTGGCCCCTGGTGAAGAGTACAAGACTGCATTCTCTACTCACATTGGTCATTATGAGTTCGCTGTGTTGGCCTTTGGACTTAGTGGAGGTCCTGGCACTTTCCAGGGTTCTCTGAATACTACATTGAAACATGTCAACAGAAAGAATACACTATGTTTTTTCGATGATATTCTAGTCTTCAGCAAAACTTACAAGGAGCACCTTGCTCATGTTAGAACAGTGTTGGAACTGCTTAGAGCTGATCAGTGGAAGGTTAAGATGTCCAAGTGTGCCTTTGCTCAGCAACAAATTGACTATTTGGGCCATACCATTAGTGCTGCAGGTGTGTCGACTGATTCTTCCAAAATCTCTACTGTTCAAAATTGGCCTACTCCTACCAATGTTAAGGAAGTGAGAGGATTTCTTGGTCTCAATGGCTATGACAGGAAATTTATTCAGCATTATGGCATAATCAGCAAGCCATTGACTGAGCTCCTCAAGAAGGGAGTGCCATTTGTATGGACTCCAGTTACTGAAGAAGCCTTCTCTATTCTGAAGAAGAAATTGGTTGAGGCTCCTGTATTATCCCTCCCTCAGTTTGATAAGTCTTTTATTATTGAAACAGATGCTTGTGACAAAGGGATTGGAGCGGTGTTGATGCAGGAAGGTCATCCCTTGGCTTATGCCAGTAAGGCCCTGGGACCCAAGAACAGAGGGTTGTCAGTCTATGAGAAAGAATATATGGCTATTTTGTTAGCAGTAGAGCAGTGGAGACCTTATTTGCAGATGCAGCACTTTGTGATCAAAACTGATCAGAAGAGTTTGATCCATTTATAGAGTCAAAAGTTGCATACTGTATGGCAGCAGAAAGCACTTACCAAGTTGATGGGGTTAGATTATCAAATTGTTTATAAAAAAGGAATTGAGAATTCTGCAGCTGATGCTCTGTCCAGGAGACCACCAGATCAACAACTGTTCTCTATTTCTAAGGTACAGCCTGTATGGATGACTGAAATTATTAACAGCTACAGTGCTGATAAGGCAGCTACTGAACTTCTGCAACAGTTAGCTCTTGACCCTACTGCCAAGCCCAATCACCAGCTATTCCAAGGGATAATCAGATACAAAGGAGATATCTGGATAGGTAATAAGCAAGACCTACATAACAAAATCTTTGCTGCCTTCCATGACAGTCCAGTGGGTGGCCATTCAGGATTCCCTATCACCTACCACAGGATACATTCCCTCTTTAGGTGGTCAGGAATGAAAAAATTTATCAAGGAAAAAGTCCAATCCTGTCTTATTTGCCAGCAAGCTAAACCAGAAAGAGTTAACTACCCAGGATTGCTATCCCCTATGCCAGTTCCTAAGAAAGCTTGGGAGTATGTTACTATGGATTTCATCTCTGGTCTACCTGTTTCAGGCCATTTTGACTGTATATTTCTGGTAATTGACAAGTTCACTAAATATGGCCATTTCATGCCCTTGAAACATCCTTCCAATGCTGCTAAGGTTGCTGAAGTGTTCTTGGATAATGTGTACAAACTACATGGGATGCCAGAATATATTGTGTCTGACAGAGATCCTATTTTCACTAGTACCTTTTGGCAGACTTTGGTCAAAAGAACTGGCACACACCTCAATATGAGTACTGCTTATCACCCAGCTACTGATGGACAGACTGAGAGAGTAAATCAACAAGTTGAATGCTATCTCAGAAGTTTTATCAGTGCACACCCTCACCAATGGAGCAGGTGGCTTACAATGTGTGAATTTTGGTACAACACCAATTGGCACTCTGCAGTGGGCAAGACTCCCTTTGAGATTTTGTATGGGCACTCCCCCAGGTACTTTGGCATCTCAGCCAGTGACACTGTAGCTGCTCCTGACATCCAACAGTGGCTCTTGGAAAGACAGACTGTCTTGGATTCTGTCACTCAGCACTTGCATAGAGCTCAACAGAGAATGAAGGCTCAAGCAGATAAGCACAAAACTGAACGTGTCTTTGATGTTGGTGACATGGTCTTCCTCAAGCTTCAACCCTATGTCCAGTCTTCAGTGGTTCGTCGGGCTAATCATAAGCTTTCTTTCAAGTTTTTTGGGCCGTACAAGATTATTGGCAAGATCGGTGAAGTTGCTTACAAACTGGAATTACCTGCCACCAGCAAGATTCATCCAGTCTTCCATGTCTCACAGCTTAAGAAGGTGATCCCTCCTACCTCCACAATCCTTCCCAATTTGCCTTACAAGTTTTCTGATCTGCAGGTGCCAGTACAAGTTCTTCAGTCTCGGGTCCGTCAGGTTGGACAGAAAACAGTGGCACATGGTTTGATTTTGTGGAGCGATTCTTCTCCGGAGGAAGCTACATGGGAAGACCTGGAGTCCTTACGTCAGCAATTTCCTCGGGCCGTGGCTTGGGGTCAAGCCGCTACTCGACAAGGGGAGATGTCAGCAGCCCACTGTCACCCTCTACTACGACTGAAGATGGAGGAACTGCATCAACCGAGGCTGGTGTCGACAACGGCAAGACTGCTACAGGACCAAGGCCGAGGCCCAAGTCTACCAGGCCCAAGAAGATTCCCCAGTGGCTTGCTAGCCCAAACTGGGCCCGTTAACTCGGGTGTAATACTACTTATATCCGTTGGCTGCTTTCCCTTTTCTTTTGGCGATGGACTAGGCGGCTTCGGCCGATGCTGTACTGATACAGACGTGTGGATGGTTGGGTGGATTACGTCTGCAAATTCAAATTCCTAGCTCGAATTCCCCAATTTCGCCATAGCTTATGTGAGTTAGATCTGAGACCCTCACACTCCCGGGAATGGTCCTCGCGTCAGGTCCACTGGTGGTAGTGCTCCGGCATTGGTGTTTAGCGTGACGGGACAAGGACGCGACACGAAGCATGCAACCTGCCTGCTGCCTTAATTCCTCAGCCGTCCCCATCCCGGCCGGCGGTGGCATGGCGACGGACACGACAGGGCGGGCGAGGGCCTGGGGCTGTGATCGTAGCGTGCGTGCACGCCAGATATCGGAGGCGTCGTCGATCGGAAGGGAAGGGACCGCACTGGGAGTACATTTAACCACATTCTTCTTGTAGCCTTGGTAGACGCTGGACCGCAGCGGCGTTGGCCATGGGAGGGAGGGAGGGGCACCCGACCGGACCGGCACGATGGGACGCGCCGCGCGCGGGACTGTGATGAGTCCGCGTCGGGGAGTGAATGCCGTGGCGGGGACCGGAGCGCGAGCGCGGCACGGTGACCGCGTACGTACGTACGCACGGTCGCGGCAGTAGGAGTTTGGCGGGCTTCGTACGGGCCGGACGCACCGGCGCGAAAGCGGCCGGCCGGCGACGGGCGAGCCTGCTTCTCTCTGTAGGCTGCAGTGAGTGATGCGTACGTGGTGTACTTTCAGCGAGGCGCGCGCGCCCGGGGGTTTGTCTTGCCAGCCGACATTATTGGTATGGTATCCGCCCCGGAAAGCACGTATACTAGTACGTACGTACGTACTGAGCTACTGTACTGATACGTACTGTGCGTGCTAATCGGTCGTGACACCGATGGTTCGCTGGCAGTGAGTGCGATGTGGTGTTTTTGTTTGCTTGTGTATGGAGCCAACCGGGATCAGATCGCTAATGCTCTTTCCGCACTGTGGTCTGTGAGGTTTAATTTCGTGCAGCATCCGTGCATTCATTGTCGGTACTGCGACGTGTCATCCCACCCCAGATCATCTGTTGTATTATGATATATTTTGTATGTATATATTCACATATATGTGCTGATGATGAGTATATCTCCTTTTTTTTTTTTGCGGGGATGAGTATATCTCCTTGATTCATATGTGGTCAACATTAATCGCGGGTCAAGGATATTGGTCATGTATGGGTTGGCATTCTGGATTAGACGCGCTATCCAGTCCTGTAACTGTAGAGCGGCAGGGCCGTTCTGAGTGATTGTCTAAAAGCACATCACAAGATTTTGCAAGATGCCAATGTGATAAAAAGTGCACTCCGAGCAGCTTGGGTAACAGCTATGGCGGTCAGGTTTGGACAGGCACCGCGCATGTATTATTCAGTTAGCACTTGGGTTCTACGTACATAATCCATCTTCGAAGCAAATATATGGCGCAGGTCCAGTGATTTATTACTAATGAGGAAACCACGTGACCCAGTGTTTAGAAAATCGGTAACTGGTAGCTGCTCGATCGACTTGGAAGTAGTGATTAATCAGTGAATCGGCCTATTTACTAGATTAATTGATCGACCATTAATCGGTAGATTAAATAGGAATTGCCAACATATATCTTTTTTTTATGTATTATACCATACTTTCATGCTCTCAACTATGTAATATACCAAAATATGCTAATGTTTGGTCGAACCCTAGCTATTGAGGAGCGAGAGGGGGATGGGAGGGGTTACACACAAAAAAAATTGGGCTTTGTTTGCTCACAAGTTAATGGGTCAGCAGCGATTAATCGGCCTAACAACTCATTAATCAAGTCTCGCAACAGTAAGAGAAGAAGACCCTCCGTCGCCCCCCGCGCGGGCGACCGAGTGGCTCCACCCCTAGCCCCCGGGTCACCGCCCCTCCCTCTCCCTCCCCTCTGTCACCGCCGGCGGTAGGCGCCGGGCTTAGCCTGTGCGTGCGCCGGCGGCGGCGGAGGTACTACTCCCTCTCGCGGGTCAACGGGGGACGCGGGGCTCCCTGACTCGAGGGTGTGATCCCGATCTGGGCTGTGGCGGCGCCGATCTGGTTCATGACGGCCCAGAACTGGACTTCGGCGGTGTGGCGGCTGGCCGACGTCCTATCGGCGGCAGTGGTGGCAGTGCTGGCGCTCCTCTTCCCGATCTAGGGCAGAGGGCCTTGGATCCGGGGCGGCGGCCTCGAGGTGGGCCTCCCTGTCCGGTGGCGCGGCGGGGCGGGCGGGCTGCCGGGGATCCGGTCGGTTGGCCGACGATCCACCGGCGGGTTGGTGCCGCGGCTTGTTGCCTCGGCGGCCAACGACATCGAGCTGCTTCTTCCTCCAATACTTGCATCGTGCACTCCGTCGTAACGGACATGGCTGCGCTGCTTGCCGGTCACCGGATGGGGCGGAGCGGGAGGTGGGGATTCGGATTGGGATAATTCCCTGGTCGGCTCCTGCCGGCCGCGACGGCGACGACGCCGGAGGGTGTCGTTTCTCTTCCTGGAGACGTCGTTCGGGTCCGCCCCACCTTTTCCCACACCATGGTTTCTTGGGTGAAAACCTAGGGCGGCGACGGCGCTTATGGCGTCGTGTCCTTCTTGAAGGCGTTGTCGAGAGAGCTAAGTGGTCGTGGGCACGGCTCGTGATTGTGGGCAGTTGCAGTTGGCGTGCCCCTCTTCCTCCACGAGGCATCTGCTTCGGGGGAAACCCTGGATCTGGGTCTCCCAGGTCGGATGATGACGGAAACTATGGTGCCGTTCTCCCTCTTGAGGACATCGTTTTGAAGCAGGTGCTGATTGGAAGGGCCCAAAGGCGGAGCGGGGTTTCATTTTCTGCATCGATGACGGCGGGTCTCGGCGGCGTGGCGCAATGGAGGCTCGGCGCCCGATGCGGGTTGACGGACTCGCGCAGGAGGGCGACGCTGTCTGGCGTCGTGGTGGCGTCGATGACAGAGAGACCTAGTAAGGTCGATGCATTAGTTCTGCTCTGAGGATGGATCGATGGAAGATGAAGGTGACGGTCCTTGCAGCATGCGGTGCTCAGGCCCGGCCCTAAGGGGGGGGGGGGGGGCGCAGAGGGGGCGGCCGCCCCGGGCCCCCAAAATCCAGGGGGCCCTCCCCAGGGTTATATATACAGGTAGCCTATGGGCTTGCGCTAAAAAATCTATGGGCCGTGGCCACGCATGGACGACGGATGATGTCTTCCTATTTCTTTTTCTTTTGCGAGAATTGAGTCCTTCCTATTCCATCACGTAGCGATCCGTAAATCATGCACCATACCATACATGAGACACGAGTACGCCGCGGTCATGTTGGCTATAATAAACCTGTCGTTCTGCTCTTTTGCTCCTAATCCCGATCGCGAGAATGTCTAGCTAGTATTCAGTACGCGACCTTCAGGCGATCGACAAGCACACGCACATCATCACCGATCCGTCTAGCTCTAAATCCAGACGCGAACGAGTACACATCGCTGTAACCCCCGATCACCGACGCCTGTCAATCGAAGGTATATTATATTGCCGTTCTCTAATCCCTACTCCCCATACTTACGTTACTACTCCCTCCGTTTCTAAATATTTATTTTTCTAGAGATTTCAACAAGTGACTACATACAGAGCAAAATGAGTGAATCTACACTCTAAAATATGTCTATATACATCCGTATGTGATAGTCCATTTGAAATCTCTAAAAAGACAAATATTTAGGAACGAAGGGAGTAGCATACATGATGCATAGCTGTGGCATGGTTCAACCATTGATGCCATTAGTTAATTAATTAATTATCTTCGCCATGGTGAAAAATGAAAAAAAAATGTGGATGACTCGATACAATCACAAAAAATCAAGAGTTACACTGGTGCTTCAATGAACCCAAATGCTGAGTTGGTGATAGTTGCCATGGAGGAAGAGGAAAATATTAAAAGAAATGTTGAATCTGAACAAGAGAAAAATGTTGTCATCAACATGGGTGAAAATAATGTTAGTATTCTTGAGAGTACAATTAATTCTAAGGGGGGCACATGCACAATTTGCTACTGTTGATGAACATCCAGTTTAGCCTTTTTCTAAATTAAACATTGTAAAATTCACTTTGCCAGACGGTGTAGTGCTATGGAGATTTTCGAGCATCTCAGTGAATTAGTTGTTATATTAATGTCTCTGTTGTTTTTTTGTATCTTATTCACAGTGCATCTATCTGACTGTCACATCGGCTGAAAGAAGCTTTTGAAAGTTAAAATTATTAAGGAACTATTTGAGGTGAACAATGACTCATTATAGAATTCAAATGGTTTGGCAACAATATGCATCGAGAAAAAGTTATTGGAAGAGATTGACATGGACCCCGTCATAAGTGACTTTGCATCAAAAAATGATAGAATTGTTTAAGGTAATATGCATAATTATTTGATATGCATTCTATTCTTTTGATGCATTTAAATGGTTATAGGTAAAAAAAATTGACGGGAAAGCTTACTTTATTAATCAAAGGACGGAGATATCGTCTGCCAGCAGACTTACAATGAAATCAGGCGGGGCATCAATCCAACGAGATGGATTATTAGCACGTCCCCATCTAGCCAGCTGATGAGCTACATAATTTGACTCTCTAATACAATGCTCAATAGTAAACCTCCCGAAATCTACTAAATAACTACGACATTCATCAAGAACCGGAGCTGCCACCATAGAATAACCTCCATTGAATCTAAGTGCATCCACCACCGTGATATTATCCGATCTCACCACCAAGTTATTGCATCCCGTATCTCTTGCTAGCTTCAGTCCTTCAAGCAGAGCTGCTGCTTCTACCGTGAACACATCAGCTACATGTTCTAATCTCGCCGTGGACGCCGACATGAAAGATCCCCGGTGATCACGGATGACAGCACCACAAGACCCTGCATAATCGCCCTATGTGAATGAAGCATCGACATTAAGGACAAGTTGTCCTGATATGAACGTCGGCCACCTGTTGATCTTGGGTGTAGATTTAACTTGTGCTCCGTGCACATAATTAATCGCTAGGGCAACCACCGCCGGCGCTGTTCGTTCTGGAGTCAATATTTCTTCCCCTCGCACGAACTGTCTTCTTTGCCACCATAAGAACCAACAAACTGTTGATATGACCTCTGGTAGCTCGACCAATCCAGAATATTGTCGCCGATAAAAATCATCACATAAAATGAACTCCAAGACTGCTGAACCTGCTCGATCGTCAATGAAGCAAAGTTAATATCTGCTGCGATTCCCAAAGCTTCCCAAACTGCTTGCGCCCTTGCACACTTAAACAACATATGGGCTAAGTCCTCCGCACCATATGTACAGTATGGGCATTGGGACAAGTTTCCAACATGGCGATTCATAAGAGTACTCCGGCATGGGACGACATTGTGCAAGCATCTCCAGATATAAATTTTAACTTTCGCTGGCACTCTCAGACTCCACAACTTCTTCCAAACTGGATGGGGCGCCAGGGAGAAGCGGGCCAGACCGCTGTCATCTGTATCATAATTCACTTCCCATTGCTTATAATAGGCAGAACGTACTGAAAAAACGCCGCTCCTCGTGAGATGCCATGCAACATAGTCCTCTGTCTCCACATGGAATAATGGGATTTGTAGTATGCGTTCAGCATCAATGTGCCAGAAATTCTCCCGGATTAACATCTCATCCCATTCTCCCGTGATTGGGTCAATTAACTCATTCACTTTAGTAAGTACTTGGTTCCCCCTTACTGTCAAAACTTTTTTGGAGGCACTGTTCGGGATCCAACATTCATCCCATATATTAATCTTTTCTCCATTGCCTACTCTCCAAATGTAACCCTTCTTGAACGTTTGAATTCCAGACCAAATGCTTTGCCACACATAGGACGACCCCTTCTTCAGTTGACAATTCAGAATATCTCCTATAGGGTAGTACTTGGCTTCAGAACTCGTGCACATAATGAATCAAAGTTCTCAATTAGTCTCCAACACTGCTTTGCCAACATTGCCAAGTTAAAGCTATGAATATCCCGGAATCCCATACCTCCTCTCTCCTTCGGAATACACATCTTCCACCATGCAAACCAATGCATCCTTCGTTGGTTCTCCTCATCACCCCACCAGTATTGCGACATTGCATCAGTGATTCCCTTGCAAATTTTCTTCGGGAATTTAAATACGTCCATCGCATAAGTTGGGATGGCTTGGGCCACCGCTTTTAGCAAAGCCTCTTTGCCTCCGAATGAGAGAGTTCTCTCTTTCCATCCATTCACCATTGCTTGAATTCTTTCTATTATATGTTTAAAGCAGTCAACACGGTCCACCCCTATCATGGATGGTAGACCCAAATATTTGTCTGAAATAGACTCCGTCATAATATTCAGAATTTGACATACTTCTGCCTTCACCTCCACATTTGTGTTAGGACTGAAAAATATAGAGCATTTTGATTCACTCACCAATTGACCTGAGGCTGCACAGTACTCATCCAAAATCCCACGCAGGGTGTTTGCATTGTGGGCGTCTGCTCTCATGAGAATAAGAGAATCGTCAGCAAAAAGTAAATGAGAAATCGTTGGCGAATCTCTACACACCTGCACACCATTCAAGTTACCAGCCTCCTCCTCATGAGCAATAAGGGACGACAGTCCTTCAGCACATAAGAGAAACATATATGGGGAGAGGGGATCCCCCTGTCTCAAACCTCTCGTTGGTGAAAAAGGCAACGTTTCATTTGAGTTTAACCGAACCTTATACTCAACCGACCTTACGCAAGTCATCACCATTTGAATCCACTGAGCATGAAATCCCAATTTGGTGAGCATGGCCTCCAA